>CM043704.1:12955038-13603038 GCA_023935145.1 Bretschneidera sinensis
TTATTTGTATCGAAAATGAACGTACTCCTGTAAAATAAGTCTCTAAGAGTTTTTGTACTCTAGGTAGGACCCTCCAATGATTAAATTAGTAAACATTCTTTGAGGTGACCAAAGAAAGGATGTGTAGATGAAGGGATAACTAGGAGGAAGAGAGAAGTTGGCTAGCTCTCTTTATTCTTCGGATGTTTTCTTCCTGTACCTGTGATTCTTTTTGGTTTCTACTTCTTTTTAGGGAGTGTGTGATTGTGTTCCATTCTTGTCTTTTTCTAGTTTTGTCTATTTTAGCCTCTCATTCTTACTTGCTTATGGGATTGCTTGGTTACTTAGTTGGTTGCTTAGTTCAAGGGTGGGAACTTCCTTATATAGGTGCTGATGTGCTCCTTGCCCAACTCTTCGAAGTGCAAGACTCTACAGTCGAGAAACATATGCCTTAAGCCTCATAATAGATGGTTCTTTGTATGTGAGGGATGACTTCCCTTTAAGTCGTCACATCATTATGTTAGGAGGCATGGTCGCGTGTACGTCACCGTAGTCAGTTTGGGTCACTTCACTGCTCGGGAATTATTAGTTGTCCACGTTTTTGATTTCTACTAGATCGTATTATTTTGGTCACATCAGATAAATATGCTCCTATTGCACGCATTACATCAATTAGAATTCTCATTGCATTAGAATCCATACATCACTTGTATATTCATCAAATGGATGTTAAAACTACTTTCTTAAATGGGCACTTAAATGAAGAACTTTATATAGAACAACCAAAAGGTTTTGTTCTTCCTGGAAATGAAAAGAAAGTATGTAAATTGGTAAAGTTATTATATGGTTTAAAACAAGCACCTAAACAATGGCATAAAAAATTTGACTCTATCATTTTGTCTCTTGGTTTTATACATAATAATTATGATAAGTGTATTTATTCAAAATTCAACTGAAAAATATGGAGTATTAATTTGTATGTATGTGGATAATATGTTAATCATTGGAACAAATAGGTTGGATGTGAATGAAACTAAGAAATACTGGCATATAGTTTAAAAATGAAAGATTTAGGTGAAGTAGATACCATACTAGGTATTAAGGTTAAAAAAACATAGTGGGGGTTATACATTATGTCAGTCTCACTACAATGAGAAGGTTCTTAATAAATTTCAACACCTTAATATCACAGTGTCAAATACTTCTTTCGATAGAAGTGTTAAATTAGTAAATAATTATGGTAGAATTATAGCACAATTAGAATTTGCTAGTGCTATTGGTTCTTTAATGTAAGTCATGCATTGCACTAGACCCAGTATTGCATTTGATGTATGCAAATTGAGTAGATATAATAGTAATCTTAGTATAGAACATTGAAAAACCATTGGTAGGATCTTTGGTTATCTTAAGAGAACCATTGATTTGAGACTATTCTATAGTGAATATCCGGTTGTATTAGAAGGATACAACGATGCGAGTTGGATTATCAATGTTGGTGATAATAAGTCCACTTTTAGATGGGTCTTTACCCTTAATGGAATATTTGTCACTCAACAATGGAATATGAATTTATAGCTTTAGCAACGACTAGGAAAGAGGAAAAATGGATATGTAAATTATTGTTAGATATAAGTCTATGGCCACATCTTATGCCTCCCATTTCCATTCATTGTGATACTGAAGCTATGTTGTTAAGAGCGTATAATAGTACCTATAATGGTAAATCCAAACATATCAGTCTGAGATATGAGCATGTAAGATAATTGATGAAAGGTAGTGTTATTACAATTGTCTATATGAAGTTAAGTAAAAGCTTGGCTGATCCTTTGACTAAAGCTCTCTCCAGAGAGTTGGTGAGAATGACAACATTGGAAATGGGGTTGAAACCTTTTAAAAAGAATCACCAGTAACGGTAACCCAACTTAATTTATAGCACTACGCTAGTCATAAAGTTTAATGGGTAAAAACAGGTTACTGATAAGTGGTTATATGAATACTGACAAATTGTTAGCCCCTAAGTGATCAGTATTTTCCGTTACTTTCGATGAGTTATACTCTTAATGAAGTCTATTACAAATTTTTAGTGTGTTCCAGTACCAAAAACACATTTTAGTGTGTTCACAAAGGGAATTTAATTTCAATTGTTGGGATACATCCTTTTATTTTAACTCCAGATTAGTTTCCTTGGGCATGCTGGTAAAATAATCATTGAGATAAATCTTAATGAAAAGTTTTATAATGGAAATATTTTTGGTTGAGATAATAGAGTCTTCTCTCTCCACTTTTTTTTCTTCTTTTTATGAAGGATTATTGATACCTTGTTGGTTCAGGTTATAATGGTTGGGATGGTATTTGATAAAAATGATAAGAAGTTTATCGAAGTTAGTTTTACTCTAGATGATGGAACAAGGTGAATCGAATGTAGAAGATGTTAATATTTATGTCTATACAAATGTAATTAACATATGATGTTACTGGCTAAAATTTCCTAACATACCTCATGTTATGGACTTGTAATTGGATGGCCTTATGTGTTTTTGTTTGTTGTTTTTTTTATGGCTTTGGTGGACTATTGGAATATGCCAATATGTTATTAGACTTTTTTAAGACTTGTATGTGTTGGATTATGAATATGTTAGAAATTTGATGATTGGATGGTTGGTGTGTATATATATATATATACATATTAGGTTAAACAGGTTGTATCAAGCGAGTCATGCCAAGCTATTTGTGTCAAGCGGGTCATATGGTGTCATGTTAAACGAGTTACACATGTCGTGCCTACCACGACTCATTTATTAAATGGATTACATGTGTCTTGTTGTGTTACTCGATTAATAAATAGGTCGTGTTAGTGTTGAGATTTTTTGATACATTTAATAATCATGTCGACCCATTTTACATTATATCTAACTTCGACATGACACAAATACGACTCGCTAACCCGAATTGCCACCCCTAACAACGGATCGCATGTATTTCCAAGACATCTATCATTGGGTTCTAGTACTTCAGGGGGTTCCTCTTCCTTTTTTTTTCATTACTTTCTAGTTGGTTTTCCTTTATTGGTGTATTTAAGTACTTTCAATATTTACTCATAACACAATGGTATTAAGATCATGAGGTGGTTGATATTATTAATTGGATTGAATTATTAAGAAACTTAGTTTTTTAAATGGATGTGAAGTTCCTAACTATATTCTAATCATCTGGGATCAGCTACACATGAATTTAGGCTCCAACTCACTTTACAAATATATATATATATATATATATATATATATATATATATATATATATATATATATATATATATAGGGCCTTATTAATTTTTTATCTTATAGGTGAGTAGAAGTAAAAAAAAGATCTAACAAATATGAAACAAGATTTGTTGTGTGTTGATGCTATATGTTAATGAAACTCTAGAAATATGCAAGAAAAAGATGTAGCAAAATTACTAGGTACACGCAATGTTAAACGAGAGAAAAGCAACATAATGTTAGAGTATGGAAGAAACAAAAGAAAAGTGATGAAGAAATTGAATAGGCATTTTCTCGACTAATTGATAAATACAAATAGTGAAGGGAGGTAGACCTTGTCCGGTAATTTGGTATGAACTAACATTTGTGTTTGACTCACATGTCCCATAGAATGAGCAATAAGTATATCCATGTAAAAAATAAAATAACTCTAGTAATTAATTTATACAATAAATCAATCCATTTTAATTCGTGATAGGCTCAACGCGTCTTTACAAGTTTCATGAATTGATTTAATTTTTCTTTTCCAATTATAATTCAACATATTTACAATATCCTATTAAAACAAATGGGGGGAGTGGAAGTTTTTTAAGAATGTGGTTGCACCGAGGTGGTTGCCTACGTACCCAAAAGGGATCAAGCTAAATGTAGTTCAATAGAGAAAAGAAATGACCATGTAAAAAAATAAAATATCTCTAGTAATTAATTTATACAATAAATCAATCCATTTTAATTCGAGTTAGGCTCAACACGTCTTTACAAGTTTCATGAATTGATTTTATTTTTCTTTTCCAATCATACTTCATTATATTTACAATATCCTAATAAAACAAATGGGGGGAGTAGAATTATTTTTTTTTAGAATATGGTTGCACCAAGGTGGTTGCTTACGTACCCAAAAGGGATAAAGCCAAATGTAGTTCAATAGAGAAAAGAAAAGACCAAACTGCCCATGTGAGATTTCAATTTAGTTACGAATGCCTTATTTTTTGCCTAAGTCGCCCTTTCATGTTTTTGACTTAGCGGATCATTTTTTAATTGAAAAGGAAAGATAGGAAAAGGATACATTAATGAGAAGGGGAAAAACAATTATAAATAAAATTTCTTTAAGTGATCAAGATTTATAGGATCGGTGAACTAGTGCCCATCAAGATTCACAAGGCACATTGTTCCTTCTGACAAGATCTTCTTGACTTGATATGGCCCATCCCAATTTGGTTTTAAGTTCCCTCTTGGATAAAAAATTGGCGATCACTTTTCATCCAAATGGTTGTGTCTTTTCTTGTAATCTTCGAAGCAGAAAGCTTCAACTTGTCCTGCAGGTTCCTTATATCAGTCATTATAACTCGATGATTTATAAGGCATTTTTCCATTTTGTGATTCCTCCATGGCTAGCAGGAGTAGCTTGGACCTCCTCAATGGCCACTACACATCAAAATATTTTGCAGCCTTCTTGATCATAAGGTTTTGGTTAGCAGGCTAGTGAGTCTCTAAACTATTTATAGTTTCCTAATGTTTGGTATTTGCTTTCTTAAAATTCTTTGTTTAGACTTAATCCCATAATTTATACGCTCATTTTTTTCACCTCTCCTTTATAACAACCAACTGGTTAGTGTATTGCTTTGACTTGTTCTTAGGTTCTAGATAGTTTGGCTTGAATTGAGGACTTAGGAAATACAAAATACTGCAGTAGCAAGGAAAGGTTAGGTTTAGCTTAAGCCTAAATATCATCATTATGTAAAAATTTAGGATGGATTTTAAAGCTTCCTAACTAATTCTAGATTTGATTAGTCATTCTTATAATGACAATTATTATTGTTTTTTTTTTTGTAAAGAAAGGATAAAGAAGTATTTTAATAAATATGACATGGAGTGAAAATAATATATATATATATATATATATGCAAAAAATCTAAATTTTATAAAAAAATTCTTTAAAAAAAATGGATGCGTGGTGGTGTAAAGAAAATAAAAAAATATCATCTAGATAAAGGAAAATGAAAAAGAAAAGAAAAGAAAAAAAAAACGTGGCAACACCTGTTGCCAAAAGAAGACTAAGGTTGCATGTAAGGCAACAAGGTCATTTCGTGGCAAGTAGGGGGGAGGGGAGTGCTGAGTGTTGTTTTGAAAATTTTTGCATATAAATATATAACTTTAGTTTATTTTATTATTTACCAAATCCTGTTTGGTTATCCTCCAACTAAGATTCAATTACTCTATTTCTTTAAACACTTGGGGACCAAAAGAAAGGTTGAAAGAGTAAAATTTTGAAGGGGTTTACCGGAGAATTTTATAGAGAATCACGGGAAGCTCTAAGAAAAACAGAAGGTAATAACGTAAAGTTTATTTTTGAAATTTTAGTATACATGAAATTTCCCGGAATTCAAAGTGGGAATTTTCAAATGATGTGAATTATGGAAGAATTGAAAAATAAATTAGAAATTTAATATAAATATTATGTCGGGTGTTGACGATTAGCAACCGAGGGAAATTGCTAAGAGGAGCAGGAAAGGCAAGGAGGTGATCCACGAGTAGTGCTAAGTGCTACGTGGTGAGTTAGATTTACTTTAAGTAATCAAGATAAATATGAAATATAAGGTAATAATATTAGAATAAATTATTAACTTATGCTTTGGTGGTAGATGAAAAATTGGTCGTTAGGTTTGATAGGAGTAATGGTTGTGTAGAAAAATTATTATATGAGAAGTAATATTATTAGAATAATGAGTCGATTTAATATTAAAGGTGAAATTCTTGACGAGCTATGGTGGGTGATTTGATATGATTTATGAGGAGAAGAATTTAGTGAAAAATTTTCAAATAATAATTTGAGAATAATCAGGATAGCTAGTTTAAATGTCTGAATACATGCTTGTTTTTATTTTAATATTCATATGCATATTCATACCATTATTCATATGCATATGCATGAAATAAAAGAACCGAGAGGACAGCTGGTCTAAATGAAAATAAAAGAACCAAGAAGGCAGCCAGTCTAAGATAAAAACATGTCGACATGTGGGAAGCTGTTCCCAATAATAATAATGTTTAACTTCACGCATCGCATTTGCTTTAAATATTGATTGTTATTGCTTGATATGTTAAAGTGTTATTTATGATTATAAATCTATTGATAGAGGAATGAGTCTCACAGAGAGACAAATATGCTAAGGAAGAAATATAGAAATATGTGTGAAGAGTAACTTAAGAAGAGATTGGGTAATAGGTGAATTATGAAATTGAGTAGTGATTACAGAATATAGTTATTGAATTATTTGAGGAAAAAGATGAATGAATATTTGAAGATTTTTTTGAAATAATTGAATTATAAGATGTAACTAGAAGTATAAAATTGAATACTTCTAGTAAATTTAATTCACTGAGCTTGTGAAGCTCACTCCTTATTATACAACGATTTCAGGTTATAGGCAGGACATATAGTTTGGTGAGTTGAGGTTCAGACGAAATCATTTTCTATAAGCCACATACGTGTCCACATCCTCAAACTAATGAGAAAATAAAATAAAATTTATTTGTAAATATTCATGCATATTACGTTGTATATAATGTTTAAGTCATGATCAGAATGATGTATCTCCATTGTTGAGGGTTGAGGATTGATGTAAAAAAAATTGTTAGTATTATTTTTATTGTTGCATATATGTGTCGTGCTGGGATTTTCAATATGTGACAACACCGTCTCGGGGGTGGCTAACCCTGGATGGGTCGTTACTATTTTGGTATCAGAGAATTAGGTTTTATGATTTTGTAGACTGAATAAAAAGTAAGAAGTGGAAGATTAAAATAAATTATATTTTAATGAATAGTTTGAGGATGACATGTGGACATGCTGGAGCTAGAGTTACAGTTGTTGATTTGAAAGGGTGTGGTAGGACCCCAATATTTTGACAAGTCGAGGTTTAGTTTGAATCTATGGTTATTAGAAGGGAACATATTGACAATATAATTGATATTAGTAAAGGTGTGAGGGAATCTAAAGTTGAAAGAGATGAGCTAAGATAAGCTCTTACTGTTGTTATTTGTCTAAGGTTCAAGTAGGTTCAACCATGTCTTAAAATTGGTTAAAGTCCAAACCAATTGTGGAATATCAAATTTCAGCAAGTTAGATGGTTGCACACATGTGTGTGCATTAATTTGGAGCATGAGAAGACCATGCGCACTAGTGTGCGCACTTCTGCACCTAGGTAGAAACTAGTGTGCACAGCAGCAGCACAAGGAAGGCACAACACCAGTGTGCGGTGCACCGCGCACACCCAGCGATGTGCCTTCTAGAAAGGCATGCTTTAGGATTGGGTGAGAGGTGTGCCGTACAGCAGGCAATGGCACACCGTCCAGAGATAGCACCAGCACACTCTGCTAAGCGGCGCACCGCACCCTACTGAGCGGCGCACCGCTAGGCACACTCCTTTGCACGCATACATGAGGCTTTAAGGCACTCCAAAACTAGTTCGCACAAGGCTAAAATGCACAGTATAACTTGGAGATAAATGAAGGTCTAGGATTTCAAGGAAACCAAGATCAAAGGGGTGAGATTGATTCACAAGATTGTCCAAGAAGTGAAAGGCTATAAAAGGGGTTCTCAAGGCTCATTTTTATAGAAGAATAAAAGAAAATAATAAAAACAGAAGTTTGTGACATTGTGAGATCAATTGTAAACACATAGAGAGAATTTTGTAAGAGTGACAAACACAAGAGAGACTCTTTGTTAGGCTGGTTGTAAAGAAGAGATAGTAGTATAGAGAGTGAGTTGTAATCTCCTTTCTTCTCTTCTTGTTTCTTCAAGATCATTGTGGGTTCTTGAAGGGGATTGCTATAACTTTGTAAGAACCATTTGATTAGTTCAGAGAGTTCGGAGGAACTCACGGGGACGTAGGCACATTGCTGAACCTCGATAACAATTGCTTGTCTTCTTTTCTTTCTTTGATTTTCTGTTCTTGTGTTCGGTTGCTAAAATTCTTTCTACAAGTCATTCTAGACTTGGGTGTTTAGAAGATCACCACCTTGGCATCTTGTCAAGGTGGTTTCCAACACTTACACATGCTCTTGAGAAAATGAATGTAATAGATGAAAGAGTTGATAGCCTATAACATAGACTTTATAAATAGGCTAGGGCAGTGCCTTAGGTTGTTGTAAATCCAGTAATGGTAAATGTTAAAAAGGAGAAAAGTGAGTTTATGCACGAGATGCAAAGAGATTGTTTTATCAAATATATATTAAGTTGAATGCCTTGTTGTTTAAAGGATCTATGAATCCTTTTAAGCCTGAGTTTTGGGTGAAACATGTAGAGAGATTATTTGATATTTTACCAATGACTGACAGGCAGATGGTCACCTTTGCTTCATTTAAGTTTGAAGGAGAAGCTTTAGAATGATGAGAGGATACTCTTCCTAAGGTAAGTGCATATGTTAATAAACTATTAACCTGGAATAAGTTTAAGGAGGTTTTCCTTGATAAAAACTTTCTTTATACCTTAAGAGCCCAACAAGAGAGAGATTTTATTTATTTTAAGCAAATGTATTGACTACGACTCAGTATGATAGTAGATTTGTGATCTTGTCAATTGTAAACCTAGAGGAGAATAAGTGTAAGAGGTTCATAAATGAATTATATTTTGAGATTAAATTGAAACTAATTTATATGAGGCATATGAATAATATTACGTTGGCGAATATAACACTTCAGATTGAGAAGGATGTGATGGAATTTAGAGGTAGGAGGAACTGGCAGAAGAGGTCTAGATTTAAGGAACCCAGAGGTGGTACCAGTATGAGTGTGCAGGGTGGGACACCACCCAGAGGAGACTTTCCTTGTCATAGGGAACTTTAATACAGAGTCAGAGGTAAGCAGAATCTGTTGCTTCTATAGCTCAAAGTAATATCGGTGGGACTCCTAGATTTGAGAGATAGGTTATGGGAACTGGAAGTTATGGTAAATGTGGGAGTGTACTACCTAGAGGATGTGATAATGTGATAAAAATACTAGAACGTGTTATAGATGTAATCTGATAAGATATTTATCCCATGATTGTTATAATTTAAGGTGCTTTATATGTAGAAAAGGTGGACATATCAATGTTGGTTGATCTTGGTGCAACCCGTTCTTTTGCATCTAATGTATTTATGAAGTCTATTGATGCATGTATTAATCCTTTGATACATAATATTTTTGTTGAAGTTCCCACAAGAGATAGAGTGATAATCATAAATGTTTACAAGGGTTGTGTGACTCGTATCAGTGATAGAGAATCTGAAGCTGATTCATTATCTTCGAATATGGTTGATTGTTTTAGAAAGAATGTAGTGTTCAAGATATGGACATGAAGAGTTTAACTTTCAAGAAGAACATAAGATACTCTCGAACTATCTTGTTTTGCTCTGACTACTACTAGATGATTGAAGAAGGATTGTGAGGAGTATTTAGCATATATAATGGATTCTAAAAAGGAAAATAGGAAGTTAGAAGAAATCTTAGTGGTGAAAGATTATTCTAATATATTTCTTGATGAGTTGTCTAATTTACTTCATAGTAGAGAGATTAAGTTTTTTCATGGATGTGATTCTGGTTTCTGAACGTATTTCAATAGCACTCTACAGAATAAGACCTGTTGAATTGAGAGAACTGAAGGTTCAACTTTAAGAATTGTTAGACAAATAATTTATTCGACCAAGTGTGTCACCATTGAGAGTCTTTGTATTGTTTGTGAAGAAGAAAGATGGAATGATAAGGTTATGTATAGATTACAAGCAACTGAATAAAATAACCATTAAGAAAAATTATCTTTTTCCAAGGATGGAGGATTTGTTTGAACTGTTACAGGGAGTGAGAGTATTTTCTAAGATAAACCTGAGATCAGATTATCACCGGTTAAGGAAAAGGGAGGAAAACATGCCTAAGACTGCTTTTAAGACATGTTATGGTCATAAGTTTCTTGTGATGCCATTTGGTTTGACTAATGCTCCAGCAACATTCATGGACTTGATGAATAAAATGTTTAAACTATTTCTTGATAGTTTTGTGGTTGTGTTCTTTAATGACATCTTGGTGTATTCTGAGACTAAGGAAGAGCATGTAAAATATTTAGAAATTGTGTTGGAAATTTTGAGGAGAGAGATTTTATGCTATAATTCCCTGAATATAAATTTTAGCTGAATGAAATAACTTTCTTGGGGCATGTAATAGCTGGAGATGGTATAACAGTTGATCCATAAAAGGTAGAGGTAATGTTAAGTTGGGAGAGACCAACTAATGTGACTGAGATTAGAATCTTCTTGGGGCTAGCTGGTCATTATAGAAGATTCTTTCAGAATTTTTCTATTATTGTAGTACTGTTGACTAGACTGACCAGGAAAGATGTGAGATTTGTATGTTGTGGAGAGTGTGAGAAAATTTTCCAATTACTAAAGGAGAAATTGACTATAGCTCTAGCATGGGTGTTTCCTTTTGGTGATGAAGGATTTGTAGTATATAGTGATGCATCCCATCAAGAGTTAGGATGTGTGTTGATGCAACATGGGAAGATAATGGCATATGCTTCTAGGCAATTGAGGAATAATGAGAGAAATTACCTTACCCATAAGTTAGAGTTGGCTACCATAGTATTTGCTTTAAAGATTTGGAAACATCATCTGTATGGAGCCACTTGTGAGATATTCACTGATCATAAGAGTTGATATACTTACCTACCTAGAGAGATTTGAATTTGAGACAGAGGCGGTGGATGGAGTTGATTAGTGACTATGATTGTATAAATTCACTATCATCGAGGAAAGGCGAATGTGGTAACAGATGTATTGAGTAGAAAATCTACAAGAAGATTTATTGCTATTGAGAGTCATGATGTGAAATTGATGATAGATTTAAGAGAAATAAGAATGAAGTTGAATATCAGTGATAGAGAATCATTGTTAGCAAACATGGTTGTATAATCATGCACAGTAGAATGCTTGTTAGAGATGCAAGGTAGAAATGAAGAGATAGAAAAGATTAAGCAGGAAGTGCTTAGTAGAAAGTAATATGAGTTCAAAAATTAGAAATGATGGTATTCTGGTCTTGGAACATAGAATTTGTGTTCCCAATGATGTAAAGTTGAGAATTGAGACATTGAGAGAGGCACATGATGAAGTAGCTGAATACATTTCTTGATGTTTGATTTTTCTGTAAGTGAACTCTAAGAATAGACATTCAACAGGCTTATTACAGCCTCTTCTTGTGCTTGAATGACCATAGAAAAATGTGAGTATGGATTTTGTTTATGAATTTTTTCATATCCAGAGAGATCACGATACAGTGTAAGTAATAGTAGATAGACTTTCTAATTCATCTCAATTTCTTCCAATTAAAACTAATTGAAATCCTATAAAGTTGGCTAAACTGTATGTAGCTAAGATCGTGAGGTTGTATAGAATACTATTAAGCATAGTGTCAAATAGAGATGCTAGAGTTACATCTTTGTTTTGGAGAGGCTTTCAGAAAGCCACGGGTACGTAGTTACAATTTAATATAGCTTTTCATCATCAACAGATAGGTAGAAGGTGCAGAACCCCAGTATGTTGGGAAGAAGTGAGAGAAAGAAATATATTTGGTTCATAAATTATTAAGTTAACAACTAAGATGATCAAACTAGTTAGAGAGAACCTTAAAGTAGCACAGAGTAAACCGAATAGATATGTTGATAATAGAAGAAGACCTCTTGAGTTTCAAGTAGATGATTGGGTGTATTTGAAAATATCTCCATGAAAAGATGTGTTGAGGATCAAAAAGAAAGGAAAGTTGAGTCTGGGGTAAGTGGGACCCTATGAGGTTATTAAGAAAGTTGGGCTAGTTGTGAATAGCCTGGATTTGCCTCCAGAGTTGAAGCAATGACATAACATATTCCACGTTTCACTTTTGCGAAAGCACTTACTTGATAAATATCATAGTATTTCGAGCCAAGCTGTAGAAATTCAAAAAGATTCGACTTTTATACAAGTACTAGTGAGAATTTTAGACAGAAAAGAACAAGTCTTATATAATAAAATAATTTCATTAGTTCAAGTTATGTGGCGGAATAAGGATGTTGAAGAAAGTACATGAAAGTGTAAGGCAACTATGAAGAAATATTATTTACAATTGCTTTCTTGATTAGGTAAAGAAATTTCGAGGACGAAATTTTTATAAGATGGGTAGAATTGTAATACCCGTATTTGTAAAGAAAGGGCAAAGAAGTAATTTAATAAATATGACATGGAATAAAAATAATATATATATATATATATATATATATATATATATATGCAAAAGATTTAATTTTTATAAAACAATTCTTTAAAAAAAAATGGACGTGTGGTGGTGTAAAGAAAATGAAAATGAAAAAAAAAAACGTGGCAACAGGTAATTTCATGGCAAACAGGGGGGAGGGGATTGCTGAGTGTTGTTTTGAAATTTTGTGCATATATATATAACTTTAGTTTATTTTATTATTTACCAAATCTTATTTGGTTATCCTTCAACTACGATTCAATTACTCTATTTTTTTAAACACTTGGGGACCGAAAGAAAGGTTGAAAGAGTAAAATTCTGAAAGTTTACGAGAGAATTTTATAGAGAATCATGGGAAGCTCTAAGAAAAACAGAAGGTAATAACGTGAAGTTTATTTTTGAAATTTTAGCATACACGAAATTTCTCAGAATTCAAAGTGGGAATTTTCAAAGAGTGTGAATTATGGAAGAATTGAAAAATAAATTAGAAATTTAATATAAATATTATGTCAGGTGTTGACGATCAACAACCGGGGGAAATTGTTGAGAGGAGTAGGAAAGGCAAAGAGGTGATCCACGAGTAGTGCTAAGTGCTACGTGGTGAGTTAGATTTACTTTAAATAATCAAGATAAATATGAAATATATGGTAATAATATTAGAATAAATTATTAATTTATGCTTTGGTGGTAGATGAAAAATTGGTTGATAGGTATGATAGGAGTAATAGATGTGTAGAAAAATTATTATATGAGAAGTAACATTATTAGAATAATGAGTCGATCTAATATTAAAGGTGATAAATGAAATTCTTGACGAGCTATGGTGGATGATTTGATATGATTTATGAGGAGAAGAATTTAGTAAAATATTTTCAAATAATAATTTGAGAATAATCAGGATAGCTAGTTTAAATGTCTGAATACATGCTTGTTTTTATTTTATTAGTCATATGCATATTCATACAATTATTCATATGCATATGCATGAAATAAAAGAATCGAGAGGGTAGCCGGTCTAAATGAAAATAAAAGAATCGGGAAGGCAGTCGGTCTACATGAAAAATAAATGAACCGGGAAGGTAGTCGGTCTAAATGAGAATAAAAGAACCAGGAAGGCAGCCGATCTAAATGAGAATAAAAGAACCAGGAAGGGATCCAGTCTAAGATAAAAACGTGTCGACATGTGAGAAGACGTTCTCAATAATAATAACATTTAACTTCACGCATTGCATTTGCTTTAAATATTGATTGTTATTGCTTGATATGTTAAAGTGCTATTTATGATTGTAATTCTGTTGATAGAGGAATGAGTCTCACAGAGAGACAAATATGCTAAGGAAGAAATATGAAAATATGTTTGATGAGTAACTTAAGAAGAGATTGGGTAATAGGGGAATTATTAAATTGAGTAGTGATTATAGAATATTGTTATTGAACTGTTTGAGGAAAAAAGATGAATGAATATCAAAAGATTTTTTTGAAGTAATTGAATTATAAGATGTAAATGAAAGTATAAAATTGAATACTTTTAGTAAATTTAATTCACTGAGCTTGTGAAGCTCACTCCTCATTGTACAATGATTTTAGGTAACAGCCAGAACAAATAGTTTGGTGAGCTAAGGTTCAGACGAAATCATTTTTTGTAACCCACGTTCGTGTCCACATCCTCAGACTAATGAGAAAATAAAATAAAAATTTATTTGTAAATATTTATGCATATTACTTTGTATATAATGTTTAAGTTAAGATCAGAATGATGTATCTCCCCCGTTGAATGTTGAGAATTGATGTAAAATTTTTTGTTATTATTATTTTTATTGTTGCATATATGTGTCGTGCTGGGATTTTCAAAATGTGACAACACCGTCTCGGGGGTGGCCAACCTAGGATGGGTTGTTACACATATATGTTTGGATTATGGGTTTATGTTTGTGCTTAATATATTAGTAATCAAGAGCGGTTGGCTTGATATATATGGTTTTTCTTTATTTTGGTAAAGAGTATTTTTCTTCACCAGTACACATGTTTATGTTTTTTTTTTCAATTGCATGTGTGTAATTTGTTTTTATTTGACTAAAAATTCAATATTGTTGGGAAACCACCTTGGATGATGCCCAGGAGGTGATCTTCCAAACACCCAAGTCTAGAGTGACTTGTATAAAGAAAAGAGACAGCAACTAATCAAAGCAAGAAAGAAAAGAACACAAGCAATTTGTTGATGAGGTTTGACAGTATGCCTACGTCCCCGTGAGCTCCTCCGAGTTCTCTGCACTATCTTATCAATGGAGTTCTTTACAATCAGCAACACCTCTCCAAGAACTCACAAGTTCTTGAAGAACAAAAGAAGAAGAAGTAAAAAAAAGTGATAAGAACTAACCTTGGAATTTTCCCAAGAAAATATCTCTTACAAGCCCTTGAATCCCCTTTATATTCTACTCTCTCTTTATAAACAACCAGCCTTTATAATGAGTCTCTCTTGTTTTGTGTCTTTGCACTCTTACAATTGATCTCACTTTCAATCACAAGTTATTCACAAGTTATGTTGTGTCTTAGATTAAAGCTAGGTGACCCTTTATATAGTGCACCAACTTCTTGACCAATCTTGAGGGTCATTATCCACCTTTAGATCTTGAGGACCAATCAACCTTAGCCCTCCATCAATCCTAAGTGATGCTGTGTATTTTGAACATGCCTCACACACTTAACAAAAGGCTGAACCAAATGGACCATGTATCCCTTCAAGCCGCGGCCCAGAACAGGGTAAGCCCCGGCTCAAGGCAGGGCTGAACTTCCACCACTTGCATCCATTCTGGGTGCCGTGGCCTGGGGGAGGCAGAGCAGTGGTGCACACCTTCTCCAGGACTTCTCTTTTGCTGGGCACTGCACCTTAGAAGACCTAGGCCATGGCGCACACTGGTGTGCACTTGATGCTGATTTTTCCTTCTTCCATCCCATGTTTAATCCTTTGACAAACTCCAACAATCTCTACCTTTGTCTAAGCGATTAAACCCGAACCCATTGTGCAGAGAACTCAGGATCCAAACTCATCTTGAGTCACTATATCAATCGACTCTAATCCTAAGTAGTCCAAGACAATGATTGAACTTACTTAGAGGTTGAACCTTGGTGCCTAAATCTGCAGGATTTTCCTCCGTGGCTACCTTGTCCATATGAATGCATCATTCTGTAACATTTTCTCGAATGAAATGATACCGAACATCCATGTGCTTTTTCCTCTCATGGAACACCGGATTCTTACATAAGTGCAACGCACTTTGACTATCCGAATACACCACCACCTGCTCTTTCAGGACCTTCAACTCTTCCAACAACCCTTTGCACCACATAGCCTCCTTAATGGCTTCCGTTGCCGCTATGTACTCAGCCTCGGTTATTGAAACTGCGACCACCAGTTGCAACTGAGCCTTCCAACTTATACAACATCCGTTTAAGTTGAAGAAGTAGGAGGTAATCGATCTTCTTTTATCCTAGTCTGCTACATAATCTAAATCAGCATAACTCCTAAGACAGATGGACTTACCCCTCTTCTCATAAATCAGCCTTACTTCTGGGCTTCCCTTCAAGTACCTCGGCAACCACTTTATCCCAAGCCAATGCTCATTTTCGAGATTACTCATAAACCTATTGAGGACACTTATTTCATGAGCAATATCAGGTCTAGTGCTTACCATGGTGAACATAACTGAACCAACCGCACTAGAGTAAGGAACCTTTTCCATTTCCTTCTTCTCTGCCTCTGATCTCGAACATTGATCGTTGGAGAACTTGAAATGACCAGCAAGGGTAACCTTCGTTGGTTTGCTATCTTCCATAGAGAACTTAGATATCATCTTCTCTATGTAGGAATTCCGAGAAATCTTTAATCTATTTCTCTCCCTTTCTCGGATTATATTCATCCCAAGGATCTTCTGTGCATGGCCAAGATCCTTCATCTCAAACTCTGAACCAAGTTGAGACTTCAATTCTTCTATCATGTCCCTGCTGTTCGCAACCAACAACATATCATCAACATAGATGAGGATGATCACCATTTCCTCCACCTTGTGCCCCTTGTAATACAAGCACCAATCATAGTAGCTCCTTATGAAACCCAGGCTGGTTACAAAGGAATCGAACCTCTTATTCCATTGCCGAGGTGATTGCTTCAGGCTATAGAGAGATTTCTTCAATTTGCACACCAACTCTCCCTGCCTTTCTTCCTCATAGCCTTCAGGTTGCCTCATGTAGATGGTCTTGCTCAATCTCCCAATCAAATTGGACCACCATAGCCAATACTATCCGTATCATCTTGTATTTCACAACCGGTGAGAATATTTCGGTGAAATATATGCCTTCTCTTTATGTGAACCCCTTCGCCACCAGCCTAGCTTTATACCAGACTTTATCTCCTAGAGTGTTTCCTTCTTTGATCTTGTAGATCCACTTACAATCCACAACTCTCTATTTTTCTGGTTTGGGCACCAATTCCCAAAAGTTATTCTTCCTCAAAGAATCCATTTCTTCCTCCATAGCTAGCCGCCACTTTAGCGACTCCTTACATTCCATAGCATCCATGTAAGTTCTGGTTCAACCTTTCCTTCTATCCAAGGAGCTGCTACATTAGTATCCACAAACCAATATCTCAAAGGTGGTCTGACCACCCTCCTTTCCCGATCCCTTGTGAGCTTATAGTCATTCTGACTTGCTGCATCAACCTCTTCTAGTTCAGCCTCCTCTTGAGTATCCTAAGCATGTCATTCATTAATGGGCTCTACCTGGTCCAAACCCTCTTGCCTTCCTTGCTCTACCTAAACTGAATTTTCCTTGATGCGATGCTCCACAAATTTCGGACTGGTTTGCTCACTAGCCCCTGTAGGGTTAGTTTTCTCCAAATAGGGAAATAACAATTTATTAAAAATAACATCCCTACTTATTATGGGTTTCATTCCTTTTGGTTCTAAAGACCACAACCTATACCCCTTAACCC
This sequence comes from Bretschneidera sinensis, assembly GCA_023935145.1. Lineage (NCBI taxonomy): Eukaryota > Viridiplantae > Streptophyta > Magnoliopsida > Brassicales > Akaniaceae > Bretschneidera > Bretschneidera sinensis. Next base: position 12,972,523 of record CM043704.1, read on the forward strand.
CATCACCATACCCTAGAAATACACATTTTCTAGACCTTGGGTTAAGTTTATCATCCTTTTGATGTGCAAATGCAGCACACCCAAAAATCTTAAGGTTGCTCAACTCAGAGGGCTTCCCACTCCACATCTCTATGGGAGTCTTGAGCTTTAAAGCTCTAGAGGGTGATCTATTTACCAACTATACAGCAGTAGACACAGCTTCCCCCCAAAAATATTTTAGTAAATCGGACCCAATTAACATGCACCTAACCTTTTCCATAAGGGTTCTATTCATCCTCTCAGCAACTCCATTTTGCTGAGGTGTTTTTACAACTGTTCTATGTCTTAGAATATCGTTTAACTCACAGAATTTATCAAAATCCTTATTGCAAAATTCTAAGCTATTATCAGTTTGTAAACCTTAACTGACCTACCCGTTTGAGTCTCCAGCAACTTTTTCCACACCACAAATTTATTCAAAGCATCTTTAGGGACCAGCAAGAACACCAACACAGGGAGGTAACTTTTACTTTTTGCGGGAGATGGAAGAAGGAAAAATCAGCATCAAGCGAACACCAGTGTGTGCTACGGCCCAGGTTTTCCAAGGTGCGACGCCCAGCAAAAAAGGAGTCCTGGAGCAGGTGTACGCCATGGCTCTGCCTTCCCCAGGCCACGATGCCTAGAATGGATGCAAGTGGTGGAAGTTCAGCCCTGCCTTCAGCTGCGGCTTGCCCTGTTCTGGGCCGCGGCTTGAAGGGACACATGGTCCATTTGGTTCAGTCTTTTGTTAGGTGCGTGAGGCATGTTCAAAACACCCAACATCACTTAGGATTGATGGAGGGCTAAGGTTGATTGGTCCTCAAGATCTAAGGGTGGATAATGACCCTCAAGATTGGTCAAGAAGTTGGTGCACTATATAAAGGGTCACCTAGCTTCAATCTAAGACACAACATAACTTGTGATTGAAAGTGAGATCAATTATAAGAGTGCAAAAACACAAAACAAGAGAGACTCATTGTCAAGGCTGGTTGTTTAGAAAGAGAGAGTAGAATATAAAGGGGATTCAAGGGCTTGTAAGGGGAATTTTCTTGGGAAAATTCCAGGGTTAGTTCTTATCACTTTCTTTTACTTCTTCTTCTTTTGTTCCTCAAGAACCTGTGAGTTCTTGGAGAGGTGTTGCTGATTGTAAAGAACTCCATTGATAAGATAGTGTTGAGAGCTTGGAGGATCTCACGGGGATGTAGGCATATTGTCGAACCTCGTCAACAAATTGCTTGTGTTCTTTTCTTTCTTGCTTTGATTGGTTGCTGTCTCTTTTCTTTATACAGGACACTCTAGACTTGGGTGTTTGAAAGATCACCTCTTGGGCATCATCCAAGGTGGTTTCCAAACAAATATCATAGAGCTAACTCTAAACTACATTTACAATTACCTTTTTTTAACATTTGCTTTCTTAAATTTCATTTCTTAAACTTAGAATATTGATGTATTGAATACTCAATGGTTTTGGCAACTCTCTTTATATTACATGTGCTATTTTATTTATGCTATGTTACATGAGGAACAAAAAGCTAACAAACAACTAGTGAACTTAGGCAATATAAAGTACTGCAATAGTAGTGAAAGGTGGGTTTTAGCTTATGCCTAATGATCATCAATATTATGTAAAAATCAGGATCTTCCTTTAGATGTTTAAGCTTCTTAATTAACTAATTATATAATTAATTAGTCGGTATGACAGTGACATATATTGTTTTCCTTGGCTTTATGACAACATTTAACATTTTTAGTAGATGGATTTCTAAATTCAGCACAATTACATAGTATACATGTTTGGATTTTGGTTTATGCTTATTCCTAATATTCTATCGATCAAAGGGTTGTTAGCTCGATATGATATGTTAATGATTTATGCATTAGCGCTTAACAAGTCTGGAAAAGTTTGTGAGTTTGGAAGGTGGTCGGGGTATAGTTTGAATTGGGGTATTCAGTTTAGGAGACATCTTATGGGATGTGAAGAACAACAATAGAGTCAATTTATACTGTTTCTAAACTAGATAACTATAAGTAATAAGATGTTGGACAAGTTAATTTGGAGTTGGTCATGGAATGTACGTTGCACATGATAACTATTATGTGCGATTAATTTTTATTATATTGTTAGATGTAAATCAAAGAATAATATAGTAAATGTTATATATTTATTTTGATTAGAACATTTAAAATTTAAAATATTAAAAAACATTAATATTGTTGTATCGTGAATAAAATTTGATATGCTCATGAATTTATTATTATTATAAAAATTTAACCATTATTATTTTTGTTAAATTAGCGTATATAATAACTTATAAATAATTTTTGTGTAAAATTTGTTTATCAGTTTTGACTCTATTTTGATTTTAATAATAACAAAACAAACTTAAACGATACTAATCAATTTATCTAAGTTTTTAAGTTGTTAAGAAGAACTACCAAGAAAACAAATACAAGATGAAGAATAAGTGTACACTCTCGAGAAGATATGTACACACCTCAGAAGAAAGTCGAAGAACAAAATCGGAACCTCCTAAGGTAGTTTTGATCATATTGTAAATCATATTTCAATTACTTAGCTTGATTAATGGCTCTATAACAACATTTCATAAAATGTTTTTACCATTTAAAAACTTAATTTTCTCATTTATAAAGAAAAATTTACAAGTTTTTAAAGGGTACAATCGACTGTGGTGTATGGAAAGTCGACTGTCCAAATTAAAAGTCCCTTTGTCCATTTAAATCTGTAAATGGGCAGTCGACTGTGAAAAAGGTAGTAGCCTCCCATAGTCGATTGCCCATTTAAATAGTTTATTTTCTTCCTTTGTCTCATTTCGAATTTCAAAATTTTAAAGATACAGTTGACTGCCCATTTTGCACAGTCGACTACCCTGTCGTGAAAAACAACTAGTTTTCAAAATTGAGATACGGGACAAGAACATTTAACGCTCCAAACTACCCTATCTAATGTCTAATGGCCATATGGAGAAAAGGCTATATAAATACCTTCTTAAATGAGCAAAACAACAAACCAAGAACATTTAATTCTTTTAAAATCATTAATTGCTCTTCAAAGCTTTCAAAAACCTTCTTAAGCCATTCTTAAAGCTTTGCTTCTTGAAAGAGAGATAATCTTTATCTTGTAATACATTAATTTCTATATCTCTTGTATTCTTCTACAATCAAATCCAATCATTGTAAAGAGAAAAAGTTTGTGTAACTCTTAGACGTGTTTAGATGTTAAACATCTTCTATTTATATAGGGTCACAAGAATTTAGTTGAAAATTTATAGGATTCATTTCCTTAATTTGTATCAACAATCTCTTCTTAAAAACTAGTAGATGATTTCTAGAGAAAGAATTAGCAATGCCATATAGCTTTCAAGTAATTTTGATCACCAAATAACAAATTATGGAGTTAAGGTAATTCATAATAAAGATTCATTGTGTTAAAGATTCTAATTAAATATACATATTTTTTTTCAATGCTTATCTCTAGAGAGAACAAACACAAAATTGACTGCAAAGTAAGAGTTTTATGACTTTCATTTTATTTTTACTTTTTTAAATCTTTTTTTTTTATTTTCCAATCAATAAAATTTTCTTAAAAAGATACAATATACTGAAACATCTTGATAGTTGGAAGACAAATTATTTATAGTGCCTTTGTTGTGTTAGAAGTTTTCAAAATCAACTATTGATTTAGTGATTATTACCTCAAGTTATAAGTATTTAAGCGCCTTAAAGTTTTAGGATTGAATTTTCAAATCAACTACTTTCTCACGGATAATAAAGAGGTATATTATATCATCATTTTACTAAAAAAATAATTATAATAAAAGATTTCAACTTATCTGACTATAATATTAGCTATATAAGTGTTACAAAAAATTAAACTTATTAAAAGTAGTCTCTAAATAATCACTCAACATCCAATAGACATGTCCTATATCAATGGTTAATAATGTAAATTTTTATCGAACATGGTATTAAATTATGTTTAAGTGCTCTTAAAAGATGTTGAAACTTTGCTCTTCGTGATGGGCTCAAGATTTGTGCTTCTAAGGGAATACCAAAGTACTATTTCAACTCTTTTAAGCATGTCAAGTATAAAGGCTAGAGTAGCTAAAGCTTCTGCAAACCGATTTTGAGCTCTTGGAAGATAGGAGAAAGTTACGTCATTAAAGCAATGTACGAGCTCCTCTAAATGGGCTTGATATCATTTCGGTCTTTCATCTTTAGCCTCTCCTTTCCCTTGTATTTGACATATTACCAAGAAAGAATCTCCATATAGCTCTACATATTTTACCCTAATTGCAGCTAGGGCTTCAAAACTAGTGATACATGCTTCATACTCGGCAACATTGTTGGTGACGATAAAGTTCAATCTGATAGACAATGTGGTGACCATATCTTCTACTGATACCTATACTGCCTCTATAACATATCTTTTATCTTTTATTATTAGTAGCACTATCAAAGTACATCTTTCAAACACAATTTTCCACTTCAAGGATTACCTTATTTTGAAATTCATACTTTTAAACCTCTTCTCATTCTCTAGGGAAATCGATTAAGAATTTAGAGATAGCTTCCCCTTCGATTGACTTTTGGGCTACATATTGGAGATTAAACTGAGAAAGAATTACCATCCACTTGATCATACATCCACTCAAGATTGGATCCTTAAACAAATATTTCAACAGATCTAGCCGATTACCTTTACTGAGAATTTTTTATGTAATTCTAAAGTTTCTTGGTTGTCCATACTAGTGATAGATATGTCTTTTCCACCCATGAATAATTGAGCTCATAAGAGAACAACTTCATACTTAGATAGTACACAACTCTTTCTTATTTATCCTCACTTTCTTGTGCTAGCATTACACCCATGATTGATTCATTGATAAATAGATATAACAAGTGAGGGAACCAAGCCTTGGTGGAACTAAAATTGGCGGATTCTTTAAGTATTCTTTGATCTTGTTGAAAGTAACTTGCACTGCTTGTTCCAAATAATAGGTTGGTATTTTTTTAAAGAAACTTGAACAAAGGCTTGCATGTGTGAGTAAGCTTTGTGATGAATCTACTGATGTACTGAACTAGGCCTAAGAATACTTTGACCTCCTTTTCTTTCTTGAGTGCTGGCATTTACTGACACTTTCTTTGGATCTACCTTGAAGCCTTTCTCACTAACCATGAGACTAATAAGTTTCTTTTGGTGACTCCAAATATACACTTTTGCGGGTTCAATCTAAGCTTGTAAGTTTGAATCATTTCTGTAGACCAAAGTCTAAACCCAAGAGGAGGCGTGAATTGGATTTTTAAAACTTTTTCTTTCAACAAACAAGTTTTCAAAAACTTAACAAGTATAATCAAGATTGATAAGTATATTAGTGCTGAAAATAAAGATATAAGGAAGAGAATGTGCAAACACTATTTATAGTGGTTCGGAAATATTGAATTTCTCTGATCCTACGTCCACTCTCTTCAAAGAACCTCCTTGAAACAATCCACTAATAATTTGAGAAACTTCACGGGTGTTGCCCAAACTGTACACGATCTATTCTAGTTAAGGAAGTCTTTTACAAGAAGTGTTTAACTGTTAAACACTCTAAGAGTTACACCAACTTTTCCTTTTTACAACGATTGGAAATTTAATGAACAAGAATAGGGGAGACTTTGTATTTAATGCTCCTATAAAAAGAAAAGATCTCTATTAGAACTACAAAGCTTTTAAGAATGACTAGTAAAAGTTTTTAGAAAGATTTGAATGAGAATATGAAGAAATTTCTTGTGTTCTTCTCTCATTTATGATAGGCTTTTATAGGTGAAAAGCTTACTAGCCGTTACTCACACCAAAGTCCCATTTGGGAGTGGTTTAGTGAATTTATTGCACTGAACGGTGCTTTAGATTTCAAATATTACCATTATTTTCAAATGTTTAGTCAACTGAATAGTTTTGTTTAGTTGACTAGATACTTATTTGAAATTCAAATTTGTTTCAAGCACTTCATTCAGTTGAATGAAAGAATTGTTCAGTTGACTGGATCAAAAGGCAAAATGTTTCTGACCTTCATTCAGTCGACTAAATGGTTTTCAAAATGAATCATTCAATGGACTGGATCCGTTCAGTCGACTGAATGTTCATTCAGTCGACTGGATAACCTAAAACATAGTTTTCTATTTTCAATTATATTTTTCAATAAAAATGGTTTTGTTTGATAAAACATTTTAAAGCAAATTGAGCCATAGGAAAAATTTAGGTACTTAAGAAAGAGAGTTACATTATTTAAATTACTATCTTAGTACCTAATCTTGATTTTCAACTTCATCCAAGGTTGAGAATGTAAGACTCCACCTAGTAAGGGGTAGTGTAATACCCGTGTTTGTAAAATAAAGGCAAAGAAGTAATTTAATAAATATGACATAGAGTTAAAATAATATATATATCTCTTCAATGCGAAAAGTCAATAATTTTATAAAGGAATTTCAAGAAAAAAAAAAAAACAAAAAACAAAGCAAACAAACGTGGTACCAGGTGGGTCAAAGAAATGTGCATGGATTGCGCGTGGCAGCAACATGGAGATTGTAAAAGAAAGGCATGCTGAGTTTGCAAACAATTCGGACTGCTATTTAGACAAAATTTTCTTATATATATATATATATATATATATATATATTATACTTAACATAAATTTACATATATACCGATTTCGTTTAAATTTTCTTTCAATTACTCTATTTCCTTAAACACTTGGGGACCCAAAGAAAGGTTGAAATAACAAAATTTTGAAGGGGTTTATTGCGGAATTTTATAGAAAATCCGAAGAAGCTATCAGAAAATAGAAGGTAATAACGAAACGTTTATTTTTTATTTTTTTTTAAATTCATGAAATTCCCCGAAGTCAAAGTGGGAATTTTCAAAGGATGTGGTTTATGAAGAATTGAAGAAATAATTAGAAATTTAATACAAATATATGTCAAGTGTTGATGATCAGCAACCGAGGGAAATTGCTAAGAGGAACGGGAAAGGCAAGGAGGTGATACACGGGTAGCTTTAAGTGCTACATGGTGAGTTAGATTTACTTTAAGTAATCTAAATAAAATAAAATATCTAGTAATAATATTAAAATAAATTATTAACTTATGCTTTGGTGGTAAATAAATATTAAATTGATATGTATGATATGAATATTGGACATGTATGAAATTATTATGTGAAAAGAAATATTATTAGAATAATGAGTTAAATTTAATAATAATGGTGATAAATAAATTTTTGACGAGTTTTGGTTAGTAAATTGATGTGATAGATGAGGAGAAGAAAATTGTGAAATTTATTAAGCAGAAAGTTCAGGAAAGACCGGATAGTTAATTTAATATTTTAAATTCATGTGGTTTTATATTATTGTTCACATGCATGTGCATTAAATAATAGAACCAAAAGAATCGGGAAGGAGCCGGTCTAATTGAAAAACCGTAACAGCCGGTATATGCTGGAAATAAATGCCGTGACAACCGGGATAAGCTGTAAAAAAAAGAACCGGGAGGGGGTCGGTCTAGGATAATAAAAAAAATGTCGACATGTGGGAAGACGTTCCCATAATAATAATTCATGCATTGCATCTATTTTATATGTTAATATTTTATTACTGAAATGTTGTGGATATTGTGCAATTATTTTTAAATAAATGAGTCTTACAGAGATAGACAGTTACAGTGAGAAAAAGACGTAGAAGTATGATGTGATAGTAATTATTTAAACGTTAGACTATATATTATTATCCAGTTGTATAAGAGATAAATGTTTAAATATAAATGGGTTGATTATGCAGATAGAATACTTTTAGTAAATTAAATTCACTGAGCTTGTGAAACTCACCCCTCATTGTACAATGATTTCAGGTAACAGTCAGGACAAGTAGTCTGGTGGGTTGAAAGTTAGACGAAAGAATTTTTTGTAAGCCAAGTACGTGTCAATATCCTCAGACAAATGAGAAAATGAAATAAATAAAATATATAATTGTAAATATTCATGCATTTTGTTGTTGTATATTATATTTAAGTTAATATCAGATTGATTTACCTCTCCTGTTGAGGGTTGAGGATTTCAATAAAAAAATTTGTTAGTATTATTTTACTGTTGCATATATGTGTCGTGCTAAGATGTTCAAAATGTGATGACACCATCTCGGGAGTGGCCAACTCTGGATGATTCGTAACAATTTTGGTATCAGAGCATTAGATTTTAAGATTTTGTAGACTGCATGAGAACTTAAAAAGTGGAAGATCTAAATAAACTATATTTTTAAATGTAGAGTCTGAGGATGACACGTGGTCGTGCTAGAGCTAGAGGTTGAGTTCTGAATAAGAAGGGACATGATAGATCCCCAATTTTTAGGAGAACTTTAGCAGAGTAGGAAGTTAAGTCTGTGGTTCCTGCGAGGGAATATATTGATAGTGCAGCTGGTACTAGTAGTGCTGGGAGGGAATTTGAGGTTAGGAAGGATGAATTGAGAGAAGCTCTTAATCGTGCAATAGAGATGATGAATGCAGCTGAAGAAAGGGCTGATAACTTGCAGAGAAGATTAGAGGAAAAGGGTAAAAGATAACTTGATGTGGTGAGACAAGAGGTTCAGGAGGAGGGAGGTGTATTTGCATATAAGATGCAAGGTGATTGTTTTGTGAGATTTCTTAAGTTTAAACCTCAGTCTTTTAGAGGATCGTCAAATCTTGTAGAAGCTGAGCAGTGGATTAGACATGTGGAGAAATATTTTGAATTCTTACCAGTGTCAGATAGACAGAAGGTTGCTTTTGCTTCATTTATGCTGGAGGGTTAGGCTTCTCAATGGTGGGAGGATATTTCGCCCAGGGTAAGCACACGTGTAGAACAATCTTTAACTTGAAGTAAGTTTAAGGATGAGTTCTTTGCGAAGTATTTCTCAGATACCTTTCAGGAACAACAATAGATAGATTTTATTCATCTAAGACAGGGACGTTTATCGATGGCTGAATATGATAGTAAATTCATAGCCCTGTCGAGGTTTTTACCTGAATTAGTGAATATGAAAGAGAGAAAATGTAAGATATTTTTAGACAGATTACACTATGACATTCAGACTAAACTCTCTTATATTGGCATAGGGAATTATGATGTACTGGTGGATAAAGCATTACAGATTGAGAATGATTTGATGGAGTTGAGAGGTAGGAGGGATTGGCTGAAGAGGTCAAGATTTGAGGGACCTAGAGGTGGTAACAGTATGGGTGTACACGGTGGGAGATGATAAGTGCTTAAATATTCATATTTAAGCCCCTTAATTTACATTTGTTAAGTTCCTAGTTGTGTTATTTCATGCTATTTTATATCTTTTCTGTGCTTTCTGTTCCTAGGTTATTGAAGAAAAGGGAGCATTATCTGGTTTGGAGAACAAAAACTGGAAGAATTGGAAGACGTACATAGTTCGATCGAGCACAGAAGTGTGCTATGCACCAGCACTCGTGCGCACAAGAAGAAGGCTTAAGTGCACCTTGCGATCGAGCGCACCAGTGCGTGATCGAGTGCACCAGTGCGTGATCGAGCGCACACATGCAGTAAAATGGTAGACCTATTTTGGAAAGTAGGGTTAGGGTTTTATTTTACGAGGTAGAGTTTCCAGATGTACTGAAACCTTATAAATTGGCCTGTAAAACACAGAAACCGGATCTTCTGGGAGTTTTGAGCTTTGGGAGAAGATTTGACGACTCTTCTAGCCAGTACTTTTCGAGTTTTTTCTTTCTTTTATTTATTTATGAAGATGTTTAATATCAGAACCATGTGTAACTAACTTATTAGTAGGGCTCGGTTGAAGCCCTAATTATGTTTTTCCATATATGAATATTGTTGCCTTTGCGATAGCTGTGTTATGATTCTTAACTTGATTAATGCCTGTTTTATTGAATTCCATAACAGTGGGAGGAACTGTATCACCAGGAACCTCATCGTCCTCCTCGCTACTGTCACCCTCTCCAATCCTTTTGTTCTTCCCAGCCTTAGAGATCATTCTATCACGGATAGTGCACCCCATCTTCTTCAGAGAAGAGACATTGATGATGTCCTTGGGGCCGATGTCCTGAGCCTCATAGGTGGGAAAGGGGACCTGAAAATGTTGGAGGATAAGGGTGATGAGCATCCCGTAGGTAAGGCACCCGGAGTCATTAGATTCGTCATTTATCATGTTTGCGAGCAGTAGGGGGAAGATATTGAAGTGCTGTCTAGTTTTGAGACACCAGATCAATACTACATCTACCTTCGAGAGATAGTCCCGACTCCCAAGTCGTGTATGGATAGTCCAACTCACGATGAGATTGAACAGCTTCGAGTCAAGGGGTATATCACTACATGTGTGAAATGTAGTGGGCCTAAAGATGTTGTTAGGGTCTCCCCTAACGATCTGGTATGCCTCCTTATAATCGAAGTTATTCGGCCATTCGTCTAGACTCTATTGGATCCCTCCCATTGAGATCCTCAGAATGTTGACCAAGAGGTCAGTGTTCACCTCAAACTCCATGCCTATAACACTGGATCTGAAATGAAGAGCCAGTGGACTAGGCTTCACCAAGTTAGCATAGAACTGGTGAATGAGGTGTGGATAGTATTTTTGGTGAATCTTGACAAGTTGTGTCAAGTGTACTGCCTCGAAAGGAGTTAAAATGTCAAAATTTGCATAATGGATAGAATCAAAGTCAATGAATCTACCCGTCATGATCTTTTTGCAGCGAATGACGGAGTTATACCTTTCTTTGGTGGCTGGACTCTAGAAGAGTGAGTTGTCGAGCTCAGTCTTGGCCTTTTTGCTTGAGAAACCCACAAAGCTCTTTCCTTTATCATTCGGTATTGTAGATTTCTTAGACCGTGGCCTTGTAGGCGCGTGAGGTCCTTCAACTGTGGTTTTGATCTAGATTCTCTAAGACATTTGGAAGAAAGTGTTTTTAGGGAGAAATTTGAGAGACTTTAGGAAAAAAGGATTTTTCAACCATGGAAAGTTGAAATGGAGGTGATGAGGGATGAGATTAGGGGTTCTATAGAATGTTTTGTGAGATTGTGGACAAAATCAAAGATTTTCTAGAGAGATAAAGCTTAAGGGTTTTGAAAATGGAGTGAAAAACCTGAAAAACTGAAGCGACTATTTATAGAATGGCGATACCAGTACACTGGGTTAGGGTACCATTTGATTAGGTCCTTCATAATTTGGGAATTTTTAACATACCAGTGGACTGGGTTGGGATACCAGTCGACTAGGTAAAATGGCAAAGATATACCAGTCAACTGGGCCATCCATACCAGTTGACTAGGTAGGTTACCAGAATTTTAAATTTTGGCTCTAAACAATGTCTTGTGCTACCAGTCGACTAGGTACTTGAACTAGTTGATTGGTTGAATTGGTAGTGTAACTATTGTTAGCCATAGGATCTACTCAAAGGATTTTAAGCCTTAAAATTGAGAACAAAGCTTTGATACAAATTTTAGACCAAGGTCTAAACCCAAGAAGGGGGTGAATTGGGTTTTTTAAATTTTTTCTTTCAACAAACAAGTTTTCAAAAGCTTAACAAGTACAATCCAGAATGACAAGTATATTAGTGCTGAAAATAAAGAGATAAGGAAGAGAATGTGCAAACACTATTTATAGTGGTTCGGCAATATCATATTTCTTCGACCCTATGTCCACTCTCTTCAATGAACCTCTTTGAAGCAATCCATTAATAACTCGAGAAACTTCACGGGTGTTACCCAACCCGTACACGTTCTATTCCAGTTAAGGAAGTCTTTTACAAGAAGTGTTTAACTTCTAAACATTCTAAGAGTTACACCAACTCCTTTTTACAATGATTGGAAATTTAATGAACACGAACAAGTGAGACTTTGCATTTAATGCTCTTATAAAGAAGAAAATGATCTCTCTTAGAAGCACAAAGCTTTTAAGAATGGCTCGTAAAAGATTTTAGAAAGATTTGAATGAGAAGATGAAGATTAATTTCTCAAAAGTTGTGTTCTTCTCTTATTTATGATGGGCTTTTATAGTTTAAAAGTCTACTAGCCGTTACTCATACCAAAATCCCATTTAGGAGTGGTTTAGTGCATTTATTGCACTAAACGACACTTCAGATTTCAAATGTTACCATTATTTTCGAATGTTCAATCGACTTAATGATTTTGTTCAATCGACTTGATACTTATTTGAAATTCAAATTTGTTTCATGTACTTCATTAAGTCGACTGAACAAGTCGACTAAAAGAATTGTTTAGTCGACTGGATCAGAAGGCAGAATGTTTCTAACCTTCATTCAGTCGACTAAATGATTTTCAAAAAGAATCATTCAGTCCAGTCGACTGTATAGATTCATTCAATGGATTGGATGACCTAAAACACAGTTTTCTGTTTTTAATTATCTTTTCCAGTCAAAACAATTTTGTTTGATAAAACATTTTTTAAAGAAAATTGAGCCATAGGAAAAGGCTAGGTACTTAAGAAAGAGAGTTACATTATTTAAATTACTATCTTAGTACCTAATCTTAATCTTCAACTTCATCAAAGGTTGAATGCTTAACAGATTGACTTTTGAGAAACTGTCTTTGCAGCTTTAAAAACTTAGATAAATTGGTTAGTACAAGTTAATATATCTTTGTCATCATTACTATATTTTCTTGTTCATTATTGACCAGCTTGCTTATCTTCTTGGACGGTTTTCAAATATACTTTTACAAAGTTTAAGTGTTTAATTTTTTTTTTTGTAAATTTAAATTAATAAAATATTAAAAAAATTCAAAGTACATATTTATTCAAAAAAGTCAACAATGAGTCAACTACATTCATTTTCAGAGGAAGAAAATAATTTTTCAAAATAATGGTTTTAACGGGAAATTCCCACCAATTTGGGAAATACTTGCTTGGACCTGTAAAACACTAATTTTGAACCGGGTGGAAACTTCACTAATAATCTTAAAGAACTTCATTGTTAATGCTTATACAATCATTATTCACGTTAACAGTGAAGTTATTTAACCATTACCAATCAAGTCTCAAACCCGATGCAAAATAGTGTTTTGGACCCAATCCAAACAAGAATTTCACCACTAGTCCATTCCCAATAGAGAACATGGATAGGGAACCAAAAAGATCCCCATTACATATAGGCCTAAGGACAATAAAGGTTTTTGGTGACGGGATAAGGAAAGGACACTTCCCGTTTCAAACCTTTCCAAGATTAGGCTCATTGACATTCCTTGTTGGAAAGTATTTCATTTTAAAAAATTGGACATTCATTATTTCACTTTAAGAAAGAGCTACGAAAAATAAAATGGGATGGAGAAAAAGATATAGGTATTTTTTGGATTCAGTTTAAAATCAATTTTAAATTGAAATTTATTTATTTTAATTATTAAAAATTTAATTAAATTGAATAAAATCTTATTAAATTTCACTAAATCACAATTAATAACTACTAGCATCTCGACAAGTTTTATGTGATAAAACAATATACTAATAATTATCTTCTTACCTACAAACAAGGTAAGTAAAATAGTTATATATTCTCTATTAGAAAACTGAAGAGCATGGGAGAAAGATTCGGGCAGTTAGAGTCAACAAGCTTGGTTGCTCCACTTATTTTCTTCTTTACTCTCTCTCATGTAATGACATATTTAAAAACTTATATGAAATAGGTTTCTTTGCTGTAATCATATTTCAACTTTCTGTATTTTGTGTTCTCAAGTCTAATTTATTTGAACTATAATTTCCATAGGATAAGTAAAAGATTTCGTAAGACTTTAGTTAATTTTGCATCGAACTTTTATTGATTGCTATTATATACAGCTAAATGATTGTTTTTGGAATCAAGAATCATGATCGATTATAAATTCATTGTGTTTAATTTTCATTTATTTTTTAAATCCATTAGTTGGGGTTTTTGAAATTGCAAAAGCCTTATCTTATTGGACGACTCATTTGATCATCCCAGTAGAATTATGCCCTTTATTATGTGAAATAGACAAATGCTTTAGAATTTTGATTTTTAGCACTTAATGGTATCTAGAGATTTGCTACGGATAAGTGAAATTCATGTGCACCCCATTTCATAGTCTAATTTGTAATGGATTTTATTTAGGATTGAGTTGTTGGACCCAAAATAAACAGTTTTTGTATTTGGGCGTTCTTTATTCCAAAATTTTGCATTTGAATGTAAGAATCATTGTCTGTTTGATGAAATTTAGAAGTGAGTTACTTTCCCTAGGTAATTATATTCTTATCTTTTGGTTACTTATAAACTATGAAGTGATAGGAATTGCTCAGAGTTTACTCATTTCATGGGAATTCATTTCAAATTTCATAGTTTCTTATGATTGGGTTACTAATAAACTATGAAATTCATTCAAAAACAAATTTATTATATGTTTGGTTTACAAATAGACCACGGAATTCACTTGCAAATAATTTCATGTGAAATGAGTTTCGAGGAATTTCTATCAAAATTGATAGAATTTGCAAATGAATTCTTTATTTCAATTTAATGATAATGAAATATGAATTCATTTACAAAATGAATTCTGATTTTAATTAAATTTTAAATGAAGTGAATTCTCATTTTATACCAAACAAAGTGCAAAACGAGTATTCTACAACCGCTTCCTCCACTCTATTCATAAATTTTATGAAATATTCTTGTTAAGAATTGCAATTGTTATTTAAATCACTACTTTCTGAAAGATGAGGTCTATGATGTGAAATTTAGCTTGTTGAATAGTTAATATTTGGAATTTAGTACCTTCTTCTTGTTCGTTTGAAGGCATTTTGAATCTTTCCCTTCATCCTTCTCATGATATGATGATCCTTTTAATGAATCGTGGCCCTAGTAATGCTGATTGTGTTGTTAATCGTAATTTCTTTTAAAACTGAGAAAGTAAGAATACATAATGAGAACTAGGATTAGAAATGAAGCTCTTATAAAAAAGAAGAAGAAAGGATTAGAAATGAAGCTATTGTGAAACTGATGGCCAGTGGTTGAAGGCGACTTCACCCTTATAATGGTGCAGAAATAATTTCAGATTTTAGAGTATCGTCTGTTAATTAAATTCCTTTAAAATTGTAGAAATTTTACACGTGAGATGGAGGCCAGTTATGCTTACAGTGCATACTGCTGCTTGGTTGTCAAGATATATGGTCTGCATGAAGAAGGCTATGATGATTTGGATCGTTCTACATTTTTTTTTTTCAAATTTCCTTTCTCCTTATTTAAAAAAAAAAAAAAAAAGGTCCTATCTCCTTGAATTTGTCTTATGTAAGAAATTCAGTGCGAGTAATCTGGATTGGCTTTCAGCTTTCGCGCTCTCTCTTTCTCCGCAGCTTCTCGAGACCTGGGATCAAAATTAGTTACAGAAACAAAAGCTAATGTTGTGGTATATATTCCTGCCATTTTGTTTTAAATTTTCCTTTTTTTATCTTCATTTTCTCTACGTTGCCAAAGCATCTCAAAGAAAGAGCAACTTTTGTATTAAAGGAAGTGACACTTCTAAATCTCAATGCATGCAGTGCTTTAAGGGGACTAAAGAAAGAATTAAAAAGTTGTTTGATAAGGTTGAACTTTCTGTTTCTGCAGATGACACTGCTTGGGTAGCAATGGTCCCATCTCCAAATTCCCCACAGGTCCCGTGTTTCCCTGAGTGCATAAATTGGTTACTGGATAATCAACACTGTGATGGCTCTTGAGGTCTTCATCATGACCATCGTTTGCTAACTAAGGATGTTCTATCATCTGCTCTGGCATGTGTCCTTGCTCTGAAGCGATGGGGTATTGGTGAAAGACAAATGAACAAGGGTATTGGTGAAAGACAAATGAACAAGGGTATTTTCATTGTTGATCTTACTCAGTTTTGTCCATTTGTGTTCATCAATGAAGAGTCTCTATTTTGTTGCGGGCCTCCAGTTTATTGAGTTGAATTTGCTTCTGTTGCTGATGAGAAGCAACTTACACCAGCTGGATTTGATAATATTATATTTCCTGGAATGATTGAATATGCTAAAGATTTAAATCTGAACCTTCCTTTGAATTCAACAGAAACAGATGCTATGCTTCTAAGAAGAGATTTCAAGCTTAGCAGGTATTCTTTTATTACATTTGTTTGGGTATTATATCGCATTTGGCTTTCATGGTTCTGTAGAGGATTCTATCTGATGATGATGTGCACAGAAGGTCGTCATGATCCAAAATTGCAGTGATTGAAAGGGAGCCAGCCAAGTTGAGCTTGGTCAGAGACTGTTCAAATTCAGTGAGCACTCAACTTGGTTTGGTTGAATTGACATTGTTGAGGAACCAGATTAGCATTATTTGGGAACTAAGTTAATGCTATGAATGGGCATGTTCATCTTTGATATGGCCCAAACTACTCCAGCCCAAATGAGCTCCAGGCTAGACAGAGCAACCCCGGCCCAAATAAGCACCAGACCCACCAGGGCTCCAAATGAGCCTCAGGCCCGGCAAGATACTCCGACCCAACAAGAAGCCCAACTAAACTCTCCAGCCCAAGTAGTGTTCTAATCCAGTGTTCCCTCCAGCCCAGAAAAATTGCCAACATTCCCTCTGGCCCAGCAAAATCTCCAAGCCCATGAAGGATGGTCCGGCAAACCTATGCCCGGATCCCCCCTACGACTTGACACCCTGCAGCCACCAGCCACCCTACTGCTGCCCTACAGCTACCCTACGACCACCTAGCCCTGCAGCCACCCTACAGCGCCCCTTCTCCCGAGCGTGCAATCATGATCTTCCCATCGACGAGCTACTATAAATGGACCAAGGTATGGACTTCACCATTTCATTGATGAACACACACTACTACTGAAACTGCACAAGCCCTCGACTCCTCTTTTAATTAGTTGCTGACTTAAGCATCGGAGTGCCCTTGGAGGTTCCCCCCCTCCTCTTTCCGAGGGTCTTCAGTTCACTCCTGTTACCTGTGCAGGGCCAGGCCACGTCCTTACCAAAGTCACGCCCACATCTGAGCCATGACCCCACCCAGGCCACGTCAGCACCAACACTTCGCGGCATCAACAGATTGGCGCCGTCCGTGGGAAACCACGATTTCTCGCTACCGTAGGAGCGAAGAAGTAAAAAGAACTCATCTGTAACGATACCGCCAAGAAACAGTACCAGAAGAACCAGCGAGGAGGCCCCGACGGAGTGCTCGGCTCCCATTCAAAATGACACTCACAGTCACCAATCCAGACTTAGGTTCCCAACGATCCCTGAGCACAACACCCCCAGAGAGCAGCACCCCCACCTCTCCAGGATCAGCTCTCCCAATGGCGGGGAAGAGGCCACCTACCTCCAGGCCCCAGTGACTCAAGCTCAGTTCCAGGAGCTATCCAGGATGATAACCAACTTGGCAGCCCAGGTGCGGGGTGGAGGTCAGCCACCTCTCTTCCCTCCTCACCAAGGACCAGGACAAGCCGAGTCCTCTGACAGGGATGACCCCACCTATAGCTGGCCTCATGCCGAACCCTCGCCGCGTAACAGTCAATCCAAGGAGAGCTCCTCCTCGAAAGGCAACCTCAGCCTAGACAGACGGTTTGAGGAAATAGAAGAAAAAATAGACTCGGCTATGAGGCGCAAGGATCCCAGCCTCATGGATGAATTTTGCATTCAAGACCCCCAATTCACAAAAGACGTCCTCGAAACCCCGCTTCCACTCAACTTCAGGATGCCTCAAGTGAGAATGTATGATGGCTCCACGGATCCTATGGATCACCTACAGCACAACAAGACAACTATGATGCTGCACCGCCACTTGGACCCGGTCATGTGCCGTACCTTCCCTTTGACTCTTAAGAAGGAAGCTGGCACCTGGTACTCAAGGCTGAAGCCAGGAAGCATCAGTAACTTCAAAGAACTCAGCTACAATTTCGCATCCCATTTCCTCAGTAGCAAAAGGCCCAAGAAGACTTCAGATAGCCTCTTCAACATCATCCAGTAATGAGGGGAGAGGCTCCGGGCCTACATCTCCCAATTCAATATAGCAGCATGGGAGATTCCCGACCTCGACCCAAACGTCCAGGTGATGGCCTTCAAAAATGGATTGAGGTCGGGCATCTTCAACTCTAAATTGACTCGGTGCCCACCCTGAGACATGAACGAGATCCTGGCCCAGGCTAAGAAATACATGTTGGCAGAAGATGACCAAGCCTTCAGAAGAGAGAGGGAAGGGGAAGCTGAGAAAAAGAGAAAGGATCCCGATCCCCAGAAGGGGAGAGTCAAGAAGCTCCACCAGGAAAACAGGTACAGGCCCCACCCTCGCGCTGACGGTTTCACTCCACTCAATGACACCAACACAAACGTCCTCATGTAGCTCCAAGATAAGTCCGTCCTCTAGTGGCCGCCCAAGAAGCCGCATCGCGGAGGTGACCAAAGGCGTTGGTGCCGCTTCCACCAGAGTCATGGTCACGACACTGAGGAATGTCATGACCTGAAGGAGCAGATTGAAGCTCTATTCAACCGGGGGTACTTAAAGGAATTTACCGAGCCCCGGAGAAGAGACGATCCCGCACTGCCGAGGAGCGATAACGGGCGCCCTTATCGCCAGCAAGAGCAGAGGAATCCGCAAAGAAACCCAAAATTCGAATGAGAGATGCCCATTCAAAAGAAACAGGAGGTGGCCACGGCCACCCGCATCATCAAGACCATTTGCGGGGGCCCAGCCGAGGGAGGTAGTTCGGGGCAGGGCAGTAAGGCCTACGCCGGGGCTATAGCTTCCGTTAGCGGTCCCCACAAGAAAATAAGAACTGAGCCAGTGATCTCCTTCACAGAGGATGATTTGGAAGACGTATAGACTCCCCACGACGATGCAATGGTAGTCTCTCTCTTAGTGGTAAACTGCGAAGTGCAGAGGGTCCTGATTGACAATGGAAGCTCGATGGACATATTGTTCCATGAGGCTTACCAGTGTATGGAGTTGAAGAATGGGGATCTGGAGCCGACTCCTGCCCCCCTCTATGGTTTCGGTGGTTCTCCGGTTTTTACTGAAGGGAGCATAGTCCTCCCAGTAACTGCAGGAACGGTGCCAAGGACCTCTACGGTACAGACCACATTCTTGCTAGTAAAGCAGCCCTCCTTGTACAATGTGATCATCGGCTGACCAATCCTCAACAAACTAAAGGCTGTTGTTTCCACCTACCACCTGAAGGTCAAATTCCCCACCAGTGAGGGTGTAGGAGTAATCAGGGGAGACCAAAAGCTCTCCCGGGCCTGCTACGTAAACGCGGTCAAAGGAGGAAAGAAGACAGAGGCCCTGCTCCTTGAAATGGAGGACCTTAAGGGATGACCCATAGAGGAATTGACCATTGTACCCCTCGAAGAAGACCCTGCCCGAACTGTCCAAATAGGCGCGAACCTCTCCTAGGAGCACAGAGATGAACTCCTCTCCATGCTCTAGAAGAATAGAGAACTGTTCACTTGGTCGGCCTCGGATATTCCAGGGATCAGCCTTGGGATTATCGAGCATCACCTAAACGTGGACCCCCGGTACAAGCCGGTCATCCAGAGAAAGAGGGCTTTCGCCCCTGAATGACAGACGACGATTAACGTGGAGGTGGATAAGCTATTAGAAGCCGACTTTATCAGGGAGGCAAGATACCCAGAGTGGGTGTCTAACATGGTAATGGTCCACAAGGCCAGTGGCAAGTGGCGCATTTGCATTGACTTCACCGACCTGAATAAAGCCTGCTCGAAGGACAGCTTCTCCCTTCCCCGGATTGACCAGCTGGTAGACGCTACCTCAAGGCATGAACTCCTCTCTTTCATGGATGCATACTCTGGCTCCAATCAGATCTTCATGCATAAGTTGGACCAAGGATAAGACCGCCTTCGTCACTGATCGAGGGCTATATTGTTACAAGGTCATGGCCTTCGGACTCAAGAACGTTGGGGCAACCTATCAGAGGCTGGTAAACAAAATCTTCAAAGAGTAGATTGGGTGGAACATGGAGGTTTACGTGGATGATATGATGGTTAAGAGCACTAAGGCTCGGAACCATTGCTCCGACCTAGAAGAAGTGTTCGAGGTATTGCACCAGCATAACATGAGGCCGAATCAGTCCAAGTGCGCATTCAGAGTAACTGGAGGAAAATTCCTAGGGTTCATGATCATCCAAAGAGGAATAGAGGTCAATATGGAGAAGATAAAGGCCATCCTTGATATGACCCCTCCCCAGTCTGTAAAAAAAGTCCAGCGGCTCACTGGCCGAGTCGCCGCTCTAAACCACTTCATGTCTAAGTCAGCGGAAAGGTGCCTTCATTTCTTTAAGGCCATCAAGAAGGCCAAAGATTTCTCCTGGTCGGAGGACTATCAGCAAGCTTTTGAGGATTTGAAGAAGTTTTTGAGCCAACCACCGCTCCTGACCAAGCCACTCCAGGGAGAGGAGCTCTTCCTCTATTTGTCGGCTGGTTAAAGTACTGTGGCCTCTGTCCTGATACGAGAAGAAGCGGGCATCCAAAAGCCCATCTACTATGTCAGTAGAATTCTCCATGAAGCCGAGACCAGATATCCTTCTATCGAAAAGATGGCTTCTGCCCTGGTTGTGGCGGCATGAAAATTCTGACCTTATTTTCAGGCACACACCATCGTCCTCCTAACAGATCAACCCTTGAGGCAAATCTTGCATAACCCAAGTGTTTCCGGAAGAATGGTGAAGTGGGCGTTAGAACTAGGAGAGTTTAACTTCCGTTACCGACCCCGACAAGCAATTAAAGGCCAAGCTCTGGCTGACTTCATCGTGAAGACGACTCTGTCCATACACCCGGATGAATCCACGACATCAATGCCCAACGGAGCCTCTCCAATATGGACCCTTCATGTAGATGGATCTTCTAATTCACTAGGGAGCGGAGTAGGGATCATCCTCTGCAGTCTGGAAGGCTTTACGATAGAGTACGGCTTGAGGTTCGGGTTCAAGACCTCCAATAACGAAGCAGAGTACGAAGCTCTCCTAGCCGGTCTAAGGTTGGCCAAGGCATTGGCCGTGGAGGTTCTGGACGCGTTCAACGACTCCTAGCTGGTGGTGAGTCAAGTAACGAGAGAGTTTAAAGCCAAGGGAGAGAAGCTCGCCTAATACCTCCAAAAGGTAAAGGAATTAACCACTATGTTCAAAAAATTTTGGATAACTCAGATCCCTCGAGTCAAGAACTCCAAAGCAGACGCCCTGGCCAACTTGGCCTCCTCCCAGCACCTGAAGGCCAACAAAGTTGTCTACTAGAAAACTCTCTCCGCACCAAGCATAGATGAAGCTCCAGTCCTGCCAGTAGAGAAGGGACCCATATGGATGGATCCAATCTTCCAGTATTTAAAGGACGGCGCAGTGCCCGAGCAAAAGGATCAAGCCAGGAGGCTAATCTCCCGTGCCTCGCGGTACACCCTTATGGAAGGGCAGTTATACAAGAGGGCCCTAACCATGTCTTACCTGCGATGGCTCGGGCTCAGAGAGGCCGATTACGCCCTACGAGAGATCCATGAGGGAATATGTGGGAACCACCTAGGAGCTCGGGCATTAGCTTTCAAAGTTCTGGGCCAAGGGTACTACTGGCCCACCATGAAGGACGATGCAGCAGACTTAGTAAAGAAATATGGGAATTGCCAACGGTGGTTCCCAATATCGCACCGCCCTGTTAACCCCCTTGTCTCCATCACCAGTCCCCTGCCCTTCGCCATGTGGGGGATGGACATCCTCGGCCCATTCCTAACCGCCACTGGAAAAAAGAAGTACCTCATCGTGGCCATTGATTACTTCACCAAGTGGGTTGAGGCAGAGCCACTGGCCAGCATCAGGGATCATCAAACCCAAAATTTTGTCTGGAAATCAATAATCTGCCGGTTCGGGATCCCTCAGATATTGGTCACCGATAACGGAAAGCAGTTTGACAGTTCTCAGTTTAAGACTTTCTGCGATGACCTCCACATCGAGCATCGATTCTCATCTATTGGCTACCCACAAGCCAATGGCCAGGCTGAAGTAACCAACATGACGCTCCTCCAAAGAATCGGGAGAAGATTGGATGAGGCAGATAAGTAGTGGGCTGACCAACTCTCCCATATCCTTTGGGCTTATCGCACCACGGTACGAACGCCTACAGGGGAAACCCCATTTTTCATGACATACGGAGCAGAGATTATCATCCCTCTTGAAATCGGGGTCCTATCGGTGCGAGTACAGTACTTCGAGCCGAGCAACAATGAGGAAAGGTTAAGGATGAGCGCGGACTTAGTCGACGAAGCCCACGACGAAGCCCAAGACAAAGCTCAAATCTGCTTAGCTGCTTACCAGCAGACGACTGTATGGTACTATAATTCCTGGGTTCGGCCTAAAGACTTCAAGCTGCATGACCTCGTCCTCCGAAAGAGTGAAGTGTCTTGCCCTTGTCTTATGGGGAAGCTGGTTTTGAACTAGGAAGGCTAGTACTAGATTCGGAAGGTTTGTCGGACCGGAACCTATGAACTTGAAGATATGGATGGTAGACCCATCCCCTGCACCTGGAACGCGGAGAAACTCCCCAGATTTTATCAATGAAATGTAAAAAAAAATGAAAAATCAATAAAAGTTTCAAGTTTTAATCGAGAAAGTTCATTGATAATTGGAAGAAGTACAAAATTAGGCATTGCTGGCCTCGGTACGCAAAAACAAAAAAACAAAAAACTACCTTAAGAAGACGAGGCCTCCTAAGCCTCACTCTCGACCGTCCCTGGGACCCCCTCCCTCGGGCTCTTGCCTCCTACTACCTCTTGAGTCTCGGGAGTCTCAACCTCTTTGACACTCCCTGCACCAACCGCAGCAATATCCCCCTCAGCCGTCACAACACCGTCCTCTCCCAAATCAAGACTGGAGAAGTCGACCCCTGGGAAGAGGACTTCCGCTTTCCTCTTGGCCTTGTCAAAACCTGCCAAGAACTGATCTCCCACCTCCTCCAGTAGTTCCTCCTCCCTGTCTGTGGCCTGTTGCTGCACTTTCTCCACCTGAAGAAGGGCCTTCTTCTCCCTGCGAAGGGCTTCGTCTGTGTCTGCACAGGTCAGGTCCAGCTCTCTCCTAAGGACATCCTCTGTGCTACGACATCGGTCCCTCTCTAAAATGGCAATCTCTTTCTCCCGTTGGGCAGCCTGAAGGCAGTTAGAAAAGTCGCGAACTAGGCTCTGGGTCTCCTCCAACTTGAGCTCAGCTTTGGCCAAGCGATCGGCTATATCCATAGCATGCCGAGAGAGCATCCTACCAATGACTCCAGTCTAAAAGCAGAAACAGTCTCGTGAGAAACAGTTGTAGTGCAAAAAGAGAGCGAAGGGAGAGAAGAAATCAAACCTGAGAGAGACCAGTCTCCAAAGATAAGCATAATGTCTCGACGGACTGCACAGAGAGGTCCACAAAGTCGCGGGGAGGGATTCCCCTCACAAGGTGTTCGCGAGCCACCCATGTCATCCACCTTCAGCGCCCAGCGTGGCATAAAAGGGGCGGTCACCCCAGGCCTTGCCCTGGGTGAGGACGGGGCAGGAGGGAGAATGGGCGTGGAAGACCCCTCTGGTGCTACCGTTTCCTCCAGAGCCGCAGACTTTAGAGAGCTAGCCCCCGGTGCAGGACCTTGGGATGAAGCCCGAACCCTCTTTCCACGCTCCTGCGTCGAAACGCCTTCCTCAGCAACCCTTTTTCTCTCTCTGGCCTTACGCCTGACCCTCTCCATAGCCTGTGAAGAAGCCTTCATATCTGCGCGGAAGGCAAATTTCAGTAACTTGGAAAAAACGATCGATATTGGTAAAAGATAAAAGATCAAAAGCTACTGTGCTCGATGTTCGGTCGAAGGCTGGGAGGGCAGAGGTCGCGCCTATGGAGCTCATCATTATCTCCAAGCACCTCAGTATCTAAAGGCGCGGCCAGCATAGCCTTCAACGTCTCCTGCTCTCGGTGCAGGAGGTGTGGCTTCTTGCATTTGCCGACATGCTCCAAACTCCACATGAGGGGGACATCGAAGCTCCTAGCACTCCGTATGAAGAAAAAAGTCCCCTTCCACCTCTTTATGGAAGAGGGCTTGTCCTTCAACACCCTCATCCGCCTCCTCGAGCTCATAATGACCCACCCAGTATGCCCGAGATGGGCTATTTGTAAATGGGCTTTGAACAAGCCGATGTTAAATCCCCTCCCACCTTCTGGCAAACCGCAATGAATGCCAGGATCAGTCTGATGGAGTTGGGGACTAATTGACTCAGTGCTAGACCAAAGTATCTAAGCACCGAGCAAAAGAATTGGTGGAGAGGGAACCTGAGCCTCGCCTTTAACTGATGCTCATAGACACAAAGCTC
Source organism: Bretschneidera sinensis (assembly GCA_023935145.1). Classification (NCBI taxonomy): domain Eukaryota; kingdom Viridiplantae; phylum Streptophyta; class Magnoliopsida; order Brassicales; family Akaniaceae; genus Bretschneidera; species Bretschneidera sinensis. The sequence goes on from CM043704.1 coordinate 12,996,899, forward strand.
AAAAGGCGGACGGTCCGAAAGAGCATCGCATGCCTTCTCTCCACCTTCCGGTGCCCTCATTCCAAACTCCATAGGAATTCTATATTTCAACCTCATCCCCATGAGTTGAACCTCCTCCACAAAACTCGGAATGAAGTTCGCTTCAAATGTCCATTCCTCCCTCTCGGTGTCTATGGCACCGTCTCTAACTAACATCGAGGCCTGTACATCCCCCTCTCCAGAGGATCCACCATCTTCATCCCCTCATACATCCTCCGTGGTATAAGGAACAAGGGTTAATTCCCCGCCCTTAGGAGGAGTCTCTTGCGACGAAGTCTCGTCACTAGAAGAGGAGCTCATTGCATCCTCCAGCTCCCTCGACAAAACTCTGCTAACTTCACTATCAGACATGAGGCTCACCAGCAAGTATTCGAAGAAAGACCTCTAAAAACTCTGAGCACTCTCTAGCTATTCTTAATCAAAGAACTATGAACTCTCAAGATCTCCCAAAAATGCAAAGTAAAGATTGAAGGAGAAACCTGCAGATATAAAAGCTTTGGCAGCAAAAACGAGACGCCCCAATCCACGCGTCAAATGAAAGGACGCGCCCCCTACTGTCCCTCAGGCACCGTTTCCAGTCTCCAAAGTGCCAGTTGTCACTAAAATATGCCTTCTTACCCACTGTCATTTCCTGTCAGCCGCCATCATTTATCACGCCTACACTAGGGTAAACCGAGTGGGATCGGGGTAGACATAGAAGCTCACGTACTAGGAAATTAGGAAGCTACGCGAACATAAACTTCTCCCAAGTGTCGATCGCTCGGTCGTATTCTCCAAAAAGTCCGAGCGTATGAGTTGCGTTGCATACGCTCGGCCATGACGTCTCCAAGGATTTCTCCAAAATTCGAGCCTTGTCAACGCTCGGTTGTATTCTACAAAAAGTCTGAGCGTATGGGCTGCGTTGCATACACTAGGCCATGATTTCTCTAAGGATTTCTCCAAAATTCGAGCCTTATCAATGCTCGGTCGTATTCTCCAAAAAGTCCGAGCGTATGAGCTGCCTTGCATACACTCGGCCATGATTTCTCCAAGGATTTCTCCAAAATTCGAGCCTTGTCAACGCTCGGTCGTATTCTCTAAAAAGTCCGAGCGTATGAGCTGCGTTGCATACACTCGGCCATGATTTCTCCAATGATTTCTCCAAAATCCGAGCCTTGTCAACGCTGGATCGTATTCTCCAAAAAGTCCGAGCGTATGAGCTGCGTTGCATACACTCGGCCATGATTTCTCAAAGGATATATCCAAAATCCAAGCCTTGTCAACGCTCGGTCGTATTCTCCAAAAAGTCCGAACGTATGCAGCGCAGGCCAAGTTTATTTCCAAAGTCCGACCGTTTGAAATTATGAAATAAATGCACGGCCTCGTTCTCCAGGGTTTAGGCATTTCGAAAACGCCCTCCCAAAGGCTACCTCTTGAATGGGTCTTACATATATTCATTCAGATTTCGTCAAAACCAACATACATTCATTCATGCGAGTATAAAAAGCAAGAATATTGTGCGAAGACAAAGATTGAAATAAAAGATATTTTATTAATTCGAAAGGTTACAACTAATGACCTCGAAGTACAAGTAAAAGAGGACCCTAACGGCCTCGAAGTACAAAGAAAATGATAGCGGCCCTAGGAAAAGAAGGAGCTGCCATCGCCCCCCTTATCTTGCTGCCACCAGAAGGATGGCTGCGCCTTACTCTCAACTTCCAAGGACCAAGAGCAAGCCGACCCCCCCTCATCTTCTTCGGTTTTAATAAGCTCTAGGGTCGGGGAGCCCACCATCCAGAGACATAGCCCCCCAGACTCTAAATAAATCCGAGCCTTGGGGTCCGCCGTGTCCCTCTTCTTCTTCCGTTCCTTGGAACAGAGAAGGTCTTGGCACAAGAAACCTTCCCAGATCCACTAGGAATCTGGAAGAGGTTCTTGCCTCCACTCGGAATCTGAAAGAGGTCCTGACTCCCATTTGAAATTAGGGGAAAGACTCTTTTCGTTGAGCTACAATTCTCCAGGACAACCTCGTCCCCCTCTTTGGCTTCCATAAAACCCTCAAAAGGTTGATAACCCCCCTCCCTCTCTGTAATCATTACCCTCGACTCTTCTGTCAGAAAGTGGTGTCTCCCTCTCAAGCTCTTCAGAAACTGAAGTCGTTTCTGCTTGAAACAAAAGGTGTCAGAGACCCCTATTTATAAGAAGGGAAAACACGCTCAACGAAGAGGAATAAATGCAAAAAACAGAAAAAGAGGAGACGTTTCGCTTCTCCAGGCGACCTTTCGCCTCCCGAGAGTGACGCTCCGATTACCAAGGACAACCACCCAAACGCGTAACTGCTCTCACGGTTCCAAGAGGTCCTTTCACTCTCCCAAGCAGTGATGGCCCGGCTCCCGCGCACGTTCTGGATTCAATTAAAAGCCCGTCCCAACAAATAATTCCTCAAGCACATAAATGTACTCAAGGAAGTGGGTGGCCTGTGATATGGCCCAAAATACTCTGGCCCAAACGAGCTCCAGGCCCTGCAGAGCAACCTCGGCCCAAATAAGTGCTAGACCCACCAGGGCTCCAAATGAGCCTCAGGCCCGGTAAGATGCTCCGACCCAACAAGAAGCCCAATTAAACTCTTCAGCCCAAGTAGTGTTATAATCCAGTGACCCCTCCAGCCTTGACAAACTGCCAACATTTCCTCCGGCCCAGCAAAATCTCCAAGCCCATGAAGGATGGTCCAGCAAACCTATGCCTGGATCCCCCCTATGACTTGACACCCTGTAGCCACCAGCCACTCTACTGCTGCCCTGGAGCTACTCTACGACCACCTAGCCCTGCAGCCACCCTACAATGCCCCTTCTCCCGAGCGTGCAATCATAATCTTCCCATCGGCGGACTACTATAAATGGACCAAGGTATGGACTTCACCATTTCATTGATGAACACACACTACTACTGAAACTGCACAAGCCCTCGGCTCCTCTTTTAATTAGTTGCTGACTTAAGCATCAGAGCGCCCTCGGAGGTCCCCTCCTCCTCGTTCCGAGTGTCTTCAGTTCACTCCTGTTACCTGTGCAGGGCCAGGCCACGTCCTCACCAAAGTCACGCCCACATCCGAGCCACGACCCCACCCAGGCCACGTCAGCACCAACACTTCGTGGCATCAACAATCTTATATAATAGAGATTGAGAACTGATCCCAAGTTATACCAAATCAAAATATATTATTCTCTAAAGCAACGCATAATAAAAGAAAATTATTCTATTATGGTGTTCCAATGGCCCCCTAATTAACAAGCTATGTTTCAATTTTAATTCATTTAGTGGATATGGAAGCAACATAGAGGGAAGAAAAGCCTACTTAATCTATGTTTCAGAGGGAATGGTAAACTTACAGAATTGGGAAGTGGTCCTGAAATATCAAAGAAAGAACGGATCGCTGTTCAATTCACCATCCACCACAGCAGCTGCTCTTACTCAGCTTCAGAATGCCAGCTGTCTTTGTTACCTCCACTCACTCCTACAGAAGTTTGGGAATGCAAGTTTCTCTATCCGGATGACTCTTCAATGTGCCGTGAATATTTTTATGCATTTCTCTGCTAGCAAAATTCTGAATCATTATTAATTTCAGTTCCCACAGTTTATCCTTTGGATATATATACTCGTCTTTGTATGGTTGACAGTCTTGAAAGTGTGGGAATTTATCAGCATTTTAGGAAGGAAACTAGAAGTGTACTGGATGAAACATACAGGTACCATTCCCTTTGCAGATCTAAATACCCTTTATAATGTGTTTGGAGTAACTTTGTCGAAAGCAAGTTTTATTATAATATTTTTATATTAAACTTGTTTTGTTAGTTATTAATCATGATTGTTGCCCATTTATTGAAAAGCATAAATAGCCCACAAACAGATGCTGGTTGCAGGGGGGAGGAGGAGGAAATTGACCTTGACACGTCCATGATGTTTGTCATTCATGGAGATAGCTTCTTGCTGGAATTGTTGTAGGATATTTTTATAATTATATGATTTTCCTCCGTGTAAGCAGGTGGGTTGTAGAGAAAAGATTGGACGAGCTAAAGTTTGCTAGGCAGAAGCTGGCCTATTGTTACTTCTCTGCTGCTGCAACCCTCTTCTTTCCGGAGCTCTCCAATGCCCGCATATCATGGGCCAAAATGGCGTGCTTACGACTGTGGTTGATGACTTCTTTGATGTTGGAGGTTCTGACGAGGAACTGGTAAACCTTATACAATTGGTTGAGATGTATGTTCTTTTACCTTTTGTTTTCCTTTTTTTTATTGGATCCCTCGTTGTTGCATTACTTCTCCTCTAAATTGTTCTTCCCTATCCAAAATGAACCACGGGTGGGATGTGAATGGTGGTGCTGATTGTTGTTCTGAGCAAGTGGAGATCATATTTTCAGCTCTCCACGGTACAATTTTGGAGATAAGAGACAAAGCATTCACAAATCAAGGACGTAATGTGACAAGTAACATTATTGAGATTGTAAGAGTTATTTTCACTAAGTTTTTATTGTGAATTTATTTAGTACGTGTCATCTTCTAGTAAGTTTTGACAACATTAATCACCTCATTTCCTTGTAGTTTTCCTTCACGATAATGTGGTCTATTGACTTTATGATGCAGAATAGGAAATACAATATTTATTATTTTGAAATGTTATTCTTGAACAAGTATTTTAGTAAAATTAGATTTTAGCAATTAAATAGTTATTAGAATTTGATTTACTTTTTTATTTAAATAATGTTTGATGCCTATATAAGAGCACCAATATTAATATTGTATAGTAGACTGGATTCTGGATTAAAACTTGAGTTTTGGTATATCTTTTATCCCCTTTTCGCCGTTCTTAGTCTGTTCTCCCTTGCTACTTGTCTATCTTTCTACCTGATTTAATTTCTTTCGATCTAATCTCTCTCTGCTTCCTGCTACTTCCTGCTGTTTCTCCTTTTCTTAATCTGTTTTTATTTTTACCTATTTTTCCAACTTCAAGTGGTATTAGAGCCGAATCCCTCCCCTCTTTCAGTACAAATTATCTCCTTAACTTCATCAAATTCTATATAAAAAAAAAATCTATATGTGAACAGTACCAGAACCTAAAAGGTCAAATCCACCCACATCCGCTGCCCCTTAACGTACCACTTCCACCATCAAAACCACTGTCCTCCGACGATCAGAACCCAGTCCCCATCTTCGCCGTCAGCTGTTGCCGTCACCCACATGCCACCACACGCGCTGCGAACCCCTTCGCCCGAAGAGGAAGGCACCATCCTGATCAAAATTTACCGATCTCCCCACCCCGGTGAACCAAGTGCCGAAACAGTGCTCGGATAAGACGAAAATCCACCGGGACACTACAGGTCTGTTCCACTAGTTCGCAGCCCGATCTGCCACCATCAACCACTATTTACCCCGACCAACACCACCGTTGTGACCAACGTCACAATTCCAGCCAATCCCTAGAAGCCCGATCTAAAAAATCCAGGATCCAAGCCGCCCGGAGTTGACCCGACCAGCATATTTGGATATACCTTTGACACCCGAACCACTATCCATCCAGCATAAGCTGAGCCGTTACCCAAGCCGAGCCAACAGTTGAGCCGAGCCAGAAGCTGAGTTGGAAAAAAAATCCAACAGAACAGAAGCTGTAGTAAGGTGGTTTCTTCCATTTTGAAAGCTTTACTAATATTTTATTTATGTAGATTTAGTAAATTATGTTTGGCCTATTATTTTGTGAAAAAAAAAAATCATAAGGAAAAAAATATTTATTAAAAAAAGGAAAAAAAGAAGCAGAAATTTTTATTTTTATTTTATGTTTTATTTATGTTATTTTTATTGGAGTCACTTGTGAGAAATGAGTGAGTTTAGTCAAGATCTTCTGATTACAGTTTGTCACGTACTGTATCCCAATACAGAAGATGTGCTCTGTCAAGTTTTTGGTCTATTTGGCCATATGGAGAAAATAAATTTTTTCTTCAATTCAATAGAATTTCAAGCTCTCGTGCAATTCTATTGGCCTCAAAATGCTATTTAGGCTAAAACCGAGTTGGATGATTGGTGTATTTATGCTAATTGGTGTTAATTAGAGATCTAGTATTCCACCTTTGAGACTCAAATTCACAAGATGCAACAACTCCTTGGACAAGTGGAAGCAGCTTTCACCAAAACTTATACTAATCAGGATTCCATTCCAGACGAGTTAGAAGTTATTTCTCCAATCCACACAGACTTTGAAACAAACGAACAAATCATTGAAGAAAGCTTTTCCATTTACTGTGAGGATGTACTTATTGAGTCACTTCAAAACGAATAAGGCCAAAGCCAAGATGAGGGCAAGATTTGTGCGTGTAACCTTCCTTACATTGATTTTGTCCTCCCGCACTGGATTGAGGCTCCTCAACAACTCCTCTAGATATTCTTCTCATGCTCGATCGATGCCGTTACATCTCGAAAATTGCAAGTCTTTGCCATGCAACTTCAAGAATCACAACTTTTGATACTTCACTTCAAAACTCATGGTCGAGTTTTTTGTAAGTGGGAGAGAATAATGCAGAATAGGAAAAAAAATATTTGTTATTTTGGGATGTTATTCTTGAATATGTGTTTTAGAAAATTAGATATGGGCAATTAAATACTTATTATGATTTGATTTACTTTCTTATTTTGTGCCTATATAATAGCACTAATATTAATATTGTAAAGTAGACTAGATTACGGAATAAAACATGAGTTTTGGTGTATATTTTGTCCCCTTCTCTCTGTTCTTGGTTTGTTCTCCCTTGCTTCTTGTCTATCTTTCTACCAGATTTAATTTCTTTTGGTCTAATCTCCCTCTCCTTCCCTGTTGTTTCTCTCTTTCTCAATCTGTTTCTGTTTCTACCTTGCATCACTTTAACTCTTGTTTGAATTAAACCCTCATTTCCATGTCGCTCCCTACATGGGAGTTACCCAAACTAAGAGGGGAAGTTGGACCTGATATTCATTTGACATTTTGACCGGAGATAACATTGGCCATGTGTGTTGCAGTGGCTGGATTTGCTGAAGTCTATGTTGCAGGAAGCTGAGTGGTCGAGAAACAAGACAGTGCCAACGCTGGACGTGTATCTGACAAATGGATTTGTATGATTTGCCTTGGAACCAATTGTCCTCCCAGCTCTCTATTTTTTCGGGCCTAGGCTTTCAAAGGAGATCATTAAAAGCCCTGAATTCAGTAATTTATACAAGCTCATGAGTATATGTGGCCGTCTTCAAAATGATATTCAGAGCTTTAAGGTAGATGTTCTATTAGTAAAATTAAAGAAAATAAGAAGTCTACATATGATGTGTTTAGTTTTGAGTTATTTATCAATAATTGATATCTTGCAGAGGGAATCCGAGGAAGGGAAACTGAATGCTGTGTCGTTGCACATGATTCATGGCAGCAGTGCTATTACAGAACAAGAGGTCATTAAAAACATAAATTTTTTAATTGATGGTACAAGAGGAGAACTGCTAAGGTTAGTTTTGCTGGAGGAGGGTAGCATGGTTCCAAGAGCTTGGAAGGATTTGTTTTGGAAAATGAGCAAAGTTTTGCACATATTTTACATGAAGGATGATGACTTCACTTCTCATGAGATGTTTAAAGTTGTAAATGCTGTAATTCATGAACCCCTCTTTCTCAGGGAATTCCAGTAGGATGGTATACAGCATTTAACTTGCTATATCAGAAACAACAAAATGTTGTCTGCCCATATGCGTCTGTGAGAGCTTTGGCTTGTATTTACCTATTTTGTGTCTATGCTTTATGATTTCATCACATGCCGCAATGTCACAGCCAAGTATGTTTGGTTGTTTGAGTACATTGCAGAATATTATGCCTTTGTTTGAGATTTGCTAATTTTCAAATGTTTATGTATTAAACTGATAGTAGATGCTTTAACTGATGATGTTTTTGTGGGGTAAACGAATGCTTAAATCAACTTAAAGTGTTGCTTAAAGTGCTGCACATTTAAAATTTGATATGCAACTCTGTTCTTAATTTATTTTCATTCATATTTTCTGCAGTATATATGGTAATAATGGCTTCTAATGACCTAAATTGATATAAACTTGAAGGTCCTTAATTAAAGACAGAAAGTGAAGGTAAAAATATACCTGCTTAATGTAAGATGTTGCTTGGTACAAAATCCTGTACTGAGGCATGTAAAGATTTGAAATATAGTTGACTATGCCACATTGTTGCATGCTGTATAGTTTCTGAACTGCTGAAATCAAATTTAACAAGAGAGCCAAATTCAATAAGTAGACTTCCCCTTCCCTTTAGCTTTAAAAGTCATGCTTGATAAACACTAGCACTATTGGTTCTTCCCTTTAGCTTTAAAATTTTTCAGGTAAATTATTTCAGTTATATCGAAGTAAGGAAGGAAACATGGCTGAAACTCTCCTTTCTTTTGCTGTGGAAGAAATTCTGAAGAAGGTGATCTCAGTTGCTGCTGAAGAGATTAGCCTTGCATGAGGTTTTAAAGAAGAGCTATGAAAGCTTCAAGCCTCACTAACAATGGTTCAAGCTGTGTTGCAAGATGCTGATGAATGTTGGTCCATAATCACGGATGTCGTGTTTGGGAATTCACGTACAGTGGTACCTCCAGATCTGGAGGATATTGGAAGGAAGATTGCCAAAAAATGTGGAGGTTTGCCATTACTTGCCAAGGTTTTAGAAGGGACAATACGGTTTAAGAGGCAGAGAGATGAATGGTTGTCAATGACTAATAGTGATGTGTGGGATTCAATAAGAGGGAACAATGGAATTTTACTCACTAAAATTAAGTTTTGATTGTTTGCCCTCACTCTCTTTAAAGTGATGTTTTGCATATTGTGGAATTTTTCCCAAGAATTTGGTCATTAAAAAGGAGCAATTGATTCAAATGTGGATGGCTGAAGGGTTTCTTCAATAATATCCAGCTGGTATGATCATGGACGATACTGGTGAAAAGAATTTCACCATCTTGTTGGGAAATTCCTTGTTTCAAGATGTCGAAAAGGATCAACATGAAGATATTATATGTTGCACGATGCATCATGTTTAGTGTGATCTTTCCAAGTTTGTTTCAAGAACAAAGACTTGGGCTCGGGCTTTTGCCATAAATGATGTTTCTCATATTCAACATTTAAATCTCCTTCGTGATGGAGAAATGTTAACAACACTAGGAAGAGACTTATAAAAAAAAAAAAAAAAACCCACTAGGAAGTGATGGTGCTCGAAAATTGCATTCCTTATTTTCAATGGATGATGTCTTTGAAAACACTTCGTGGAATTTCAAAAGCTTACGTGTTTTAAATCTTTGTGAAGCTAATATTAGGAATTTGCCTGACTCAGTTGGAAAAGTAAAGCACTTGAGGTATTTGGATGTCTCGATTTGTATCTTGGTTCTACCGAGATCCATCCCAAACTCTACAATTTGCAAATATTGAGACTCATGAATTGCAGATATCTTGCACAACTTCCCAAAGGAGTGGGAAATTTAGACAGCTTGAGACATATATTTTGATCATCCACGTCTAGATGCTTAACTGGTTTTCAAATGTTAGCAATGTTTGTCGTGGGTAACGGGAGGCAAAATATACCACCCAATAGGAGATTGACACACGGATATCTAAGAGGGTATTAAAACAATTTTGCTTTTAAAAAGAAAATGCTACTTATCCCACGAGAAAGGCCAAATTTTATACACCATTCCTAAGCGCAAAAAAACCCCGGGAGAGCCCCACCATTTTTTCCCGATAGGATAAGATTCCCAACTCTATATAAAATACACAACTTCCCAAATGCACTATTCATTCAGGACACATTCTCCCAAATATTTTTCCCTCCTTACCTCTTCTCTTTCTTATGCCAAAGAAAGGTTATCAAATTGAAGAATTAGGAAGCCTAAGGAAAGTTAGAGGGAGCTTGAAGATAGTGAATCTTGAACACGTGAAAGATAAAGTTGAATCCATGAAAGCAAATCTGAAGGGAAAGTTAAAACTATACTGATGTAGGATAAGTAACCCTATAATAAGAAACAAAGGGGATAAAAGGATAAATGAAGGAAAAGGGAGAGGAACAAATAAGATCAGAGAGAAGAATAGCAAATAGAATAAGAAGAATCAAGAAAAGGGAGAAGACTAAACAAGAGATAACAAACTCAATAGTTTATTTCCATCATCAAAGCCTAATAAACTCAACATAATCATGTGCATGCACCAATTCTAAGCACACTAGTAACAAACTAATTCTAAACATAATAGAAAACTAACTAATAATAAAAATTAAAATCCTGATTTACACAATAACCCCACAAATAATTTAAAATTTGCTAAAATTATAAAATAATACATATTCCTTATAGGATTCTGCATCATATACGAGTTGGTATACAAATGGAGTTCTTATCGAGAAGGTTGTAACAATGATGATGATGTGTTAGTCTTGTTATAATTGTGGAAAATTACCATTGATTGTGTTAGTTTTGGCTACTCAACCAACTAAAGATCTTATCCCAAATTTAAAGAGATAAGTGTCCATCTCTTATCAATTGGGGAATCTCAATCAACCTAAAAGAAAGCTTATCCCAAAATGGATAAGGCCATATCTGATCATCAGTTAGATATGATCAAAAAATATGGATAAGATCATATCTTATTATATGATAGAGATGATAAGGAAATATGGATATCATATCTGATTATCAGATAGATATGATAATGAATTATAAATAAACATTATCCATATTTGAATTTTAAGAGATAGTTATCAAGGGGCGGAGATGAGGCTCGAAGCCTCTGTAAATAGATGGGAAGGATCACATTGTTGAACACGCTGAAATCAAAGCAAGAATTAGTTATCATCGAAGTCCCTATCATCTTTCATTTTCTTCTTCTTTTTATTAACATGTTTTAGAAATCCCAAACACTGGTATCAGAGCCAAAAAATTACAGTGAAATCCAAAATTTTCACCCCAAGCTCCAATTGACCAGTTGAGGCACCAGCCACTTAACAACCCTCCAATTGCCTACTTAGGCAACTAGCCGCCTACCTAGTCGCTTGGCAGCCTCAAGATGGCTGACTAACCGACTACTTAGTCAACCAACCTTGAGTTTGCACAACCCATTTATTCTCTGTTCCAAAAAGGTCAGTTTATTTTTACACTTTTAATTTCAAGCAATTAAATTATTATTTTTTTCAAAATCTTCATATTTTCAAAAAATCCTTTTCTGTACAGTCATTTGCAAAATGGCTAGCAAATTGATTGCTTCTGAATTAGCAAAAATTGAATGAATTAATAGTTCCAATTATGATACGTGAACTAGAAAAATTAAGTATGGCTTGATTCACGACAACATTGATTATGTAATCGACTGCACTGCTCCAACCCTCGTTGAGAATCCCACTGATGCTCAGAAAAGAGAGTTCAAGTAGTGGCAAGTAAATGAAAATAAGGCAAAGAGCTTTATGTTGATGTTCATGGAGGACAATCTCACAAAAGGTTGTTGAAAATTATATAATGACAAACGAGTTATGGATGGCCATCAAGGAAAAGTATGACACAATTTCCGAGGTGGACATACAACTTCTTTTCCATAACTACAATACTTGTAGTATGAAGGAGAGTGAAAGTGTGATGGACCATGGCAATAAGATGATTGTCATGGCCAAGGACCTGAAAATTGTTGGAACTCAGATTCTAGAGAAAATGCAAGTAGTGACTGTTCTAAATAATCTGCCTCTTTCATTGGACTTTGCTACCACTATTCTGAGACTTAGTGGCACAATTAAGAATGTGAGCAATTTGCCATCTATGTTAGCAATTAAGCAAGATTTGATAGCCAGGAGAAAAAGACCAGAACTGAACCTTGTGCAGCAAGTAAGTTGCATCTAGCCCAGTCCAAACCAAGAAATCAGAATCATTAGCTTGGCCCTCAAAAGCTCTCTTTCAAGGATTCACGACTACAGCACCGTAACAACAAGAAACTGATCATTCCTCGGGGTGCTTGTTATAGATGCAGAAAATATGGACATTTCAAGTCCAATTGCACGAGAAACAAGCAAGGAAATAAGGGGGATTCAAGAAGTCCAAAACAAACGAGAATTTATTGGAGTGATAAATGCTATAGCCACGGACATAGATGGATGGTGGATTGACTCTGGTGTAACCCAAACATTACAAAGACCAAAAATGGGCTATTTGATTACATGGAGCTGAAAAAAATGGGAACAAATGATCTTCATGGGTAACAAAACCTACCTGGATGTGGAAGGTATTGGATCTTGGGGACAGTATCATGGTTCTCAAAGATGTGATCTATGTATCTGGAATGAAGTGTAATCTAGTTTCTGTTACTACACTGCTAAAGAAAGGGCTAGAGGTTAGGTTCTATAATAAGAGGGTGTCCGTTGGGTTGGACGGAAAAGTTTTTTCTATGGACAAGTTTGTGCCCGGACATGATTTATTTTGTTTACCTATTGTGAACGATAATAAGAATAATGCAGTTTTGAATTATTCTATGTCCCTTGATTATTCTGTATGTGAATTATGACATTTAAGATTAGGATACCCTAGTAAAATAGATTAATAACATGAATTTGTTACCATGTTTATTTATTATAAATGCCATGCAATATTGTCAACATTGTTTAGCTGAAAAAAAAAATGACTAGGAAAACTTTTATGATTGGTCAAAAAGCTAGTCAACTTTTAGATTTTGTGCACTCAGATATATATGACCATTTGAGTATAAAAACCCATAGTAATAAAGAATATTTTATTACTTTTATAGATAACTATTATAAGTTTACTTATGTATATCTTATATCTTTCAAATCAGAAGCATTTAAGTGTTTTAAGAGGGTAACCCATGGTAATAGCATCTCTCTTTGTTCTTATCAGTTTAGCTTTCTTTTTCCTTAGTTTTTGTCTTCTCAATTTTTTGTGCTCTTTCAGTGAAGAGCATTGACTGAGAATTGAAGTTGGTTTGATGCAGGATCAGTGAGAATGGGCTATATATTCATGAATAATTGGGGAAGCAGATCCAAAGTAGAAGTGTTGCAGTACATTTTCCTGAAATTGACATTGGCTTTTCTTGTTAGAATTTTAATGGGCTGGATCGCCACTCTCATCAATCTTGCAGTTAAAAAAATTGCAGGATGCAAGCTTCTTGCGGTTGTTCAGTTCATTGAGAAGTGAAGGTATATAATTTGGTATGCCTTCACCCAGAACAAGGATGATGGATCACTTATCATGAAATGTTTAATGTTGTAAATGCTGTAATTCATGAATCCCTCTTTCTCAGGGAATAATAAATAGATGGTATACAACATTTAACTTGCTAAATGAGAAACGAAGAAATATTGTCTGCCCATATGCGTCTGTGAGAGTTTAAGCTTGTATTTACCATTCTGCCTCAATGCCATCAGCAGCGAGTATATTTGGTTGTTTGAGTGAGTACATTACAGAATATTATGCCTTTGTTTGGGATTTGCTTATTTTCAACCATGTATGTATTAATTGATGATGTTTTTGTGGGGTAAATAAATGCTTAAATCATTTTAAAGTGTTGCTTAAAGTGCTGCACTTTTTATGCACATTTAAAAGTTCATAAGCAACTCTGTTCTTAATTTATTTTCAGTCATATTTTCTGCAGTATATTTGTAATAATGGCTTGTAATGAGTTAAATTCATAGAAACTTGAAGGTTCTTCAATAAATACAGAAAGCGAAGGTAAAAATTATAACTGCTTAATGTAAGATGTTGCATAATACAGAATCTTGTACTGGGGCATGTGAAGATTTGAAATATAGTTGATTTTGCCACTGTTGCATGCCGTATTGTATCCCCCCTCCCATCTGAAACCTTTTTGGGAAAGAATAAGATATGGAAAAGATTTTACTATTCTGTTCAAGCCACAATCCATTTGATGAACTGCTGAATTCAAATTCAACAGGAGAGCCAAATTCAACAAGTAGAGTTCCCCTTAATTTAGTTTTGTTGCTGGTTGTATCATTGTTTGTTTGTTTGCTTGTAGTATGTATCTAAAACCGCTAATGTACTCTTCTGCGATAAATATGCTAGTTAATTTGCATTCATAAGAACCAACAATGCCCCTCAGAAATGAAGTTATGTAGGATAAGAAAGAAAAGAAGAAGAAATCAAGTCACCTGAGGATTGGAAGAAACCATGTTACCTTAGGGATTTGAAGAGAAGTCAAGCTACCCTAGAGGTTGAAAGAAGATCATTGTATTCAATTACAATTTAATCAATATCAAAAGTGCTAATAGCTGAAACACAACCAGTATTTATACTGACCAAAATAAACTAACCCTAACAAGGACTCTACATAAAATAAGACTGTTGAATAAAATAAAATCCTAATGCTAAGCCCATGATGCTTTGCGCGTTCGGCCCCTCGGATACACGCGGGCCAAACTCGGTTGGGCCAATGGATCCCCATCAATTCTCCCCGGCTGAGAAGAACTCGACTCCGACAAGTGATGCTGCTAGTACTGCTCCAAAAGATATGGATCAAGATGCTTAAGCTTCTCCTCAGTAATCCACGTAGCATCTGAAGAAGGTTGTCTCTCCCACTGAACAAGATAATGCTGAAAGCCACCAAATGGATCAACAATTGTTTGATCGTCAAAAATGTCCACAGTGCGATCTGCTATCTATGGCGGAAGTATAGGGAGTTGAGACACAGGTGCAAAAACAGCTCCATCTGTAGACAACCTTACAGGCAACTTACGAGGCTCAAAAGTATCACAATAAAGAAACAAGTCATCCACATTGAATACCAGACTAATATTCATATTAGATGGAAAGTCAAGTAAATAAGCATTAGATTCAAGTCTACAAATGATATGAAATGGTCTAGTAGCCCTAGCATGCAATTTCTTGAAAGAGTTTTTAGGGTAACGCTCTTAACAAATACGAGCCATGACATAATCACCCTCATTAAACTTTTTATCCCTACGATGAGCATCAACAATAATCTTATAATTATCATTACTCAATACAATCTTACCAGTAAACCTACTGAAAAAACTATTATAAGCAAACTCTACAGTAAGTAATAACAAATCCCAATTACCAGGTTTATCCCCGGCAAGCCACCTAAGCAAATTCCCCAAACTTCGATTAATAACCTCAGTTTGGCCATCAATCTGGGGATAAAATGCAGAACTAAACTTCAAGCTTGTTCCAAAAAGCTTCCAAAAATAACTCATAAACTTAACATCACTATCCAACAAAATAGAAGTGGGTAACCCATTAAGTCTAACAACCTCCCTAAAGAACAGCTTAGCCACATGAGAGGCATTGGTTGCCTTGTTACAAGGAATAAAATGAGTTATTTTTGAAAATCTATCCACCACAACTAAAATAGAATCATGATCTTTAGCAGTCCTAGGTAATCTGAGAACAAAATCCATGTTAAGGTCTCGCCAAGGTATATGTGGCACAAGCAGCGATGTATATAATCCAATATTTCTTTTTCTAGCCTTAGCTCTAAAACAAGTGCGACACTATCCTACCTACATCTCTTTTTAGGGAAGGCTAATAAAATCTATCCTCAGCAAGTGCCATAGTATTATCTTTCACGAAATGACTAGCTAGACCTCCAACATGCAACTCCCACACTAGGAAATCTCTAAGTGAAGTACGTGGAATGTATAATCTAGAACCACAAAACAAGTAACCATCCCTGAACATGAAATCAACATAATCCTTACGGTTACCCTCACTAATCTCTTGAAAGATAATGCTAAAATCAGGACAAGTAGAATACTCATCCTTTAATCTACAAAATCTGGGCACAAAGACACTCATGGACTGTAATAATGCTACAATCTGACTCAATGCATCAGTAAGCTTACTCTCTACACTTGCATAGTGATGACAAACAAAGGTGTACTCTTGAAGAAACTCTACCCACTTGGCATGCCTACTATTAAGTTTGCTCTATGAGCTAAGATATCTTAAAGCCTAATTATCATAGTATAAAACAAACTCTTGAGGTAAAAAAAAGTACCTCCAATAGCGAAGGGCTTTCATAATAGTGTAGAACTCCTTATCATAGGTAGAACAACTCTGCTTAGCCTCTTTGAATTTTTCGCTAAAGTATGCAACATGATGACCCTCCTAACCCAAAACTCCTCATATCCCTATACCAGATGCATCACAAGCTACCTCAAAGACTTTACAAAAAACTGGATGGCTCAATACTAGTGCCTCCATCATCTTGTACTTAATCTCCTCAAAGGCTTTAGATGCCGCTATAGTCTATACGAACTGCCTTTTCTTTAAACAATCAGTGATAGAAGCCATGATGGTACTAAACCCTCTAATGAACCGCCTATGAAAAATGGCTAAACCGTGAAAGCTATTAACCTAAGAAATAGTCTTTGGTTCAAGCCACTCGCTAATAGCTTTGATTTTATCGAGGTCAGCTACGACTCCTTACGCAGAAACTACGAACCTAAGGAAGAGCACTTGGGTCTGCATGAAAGAACATTTCTTAAGATTTGCATATAACTTCTCAACCCTAAGTGTTTCTAATACCAGATGAAGTGACCCATATGTGCCTCCTTAGATCAACTATTGTTGACCCGTATTTGATTTTAATAATGACAAAACACTTCTCTAATTGCACTAACAGTTTTATCTAAGTGTTTAAGCGATAAAAACATTCAACATAGAAACAAGATGCAAGAACTTAACTAGATTAAGACACCAAGACAAGACAGAAGATCTAGAATAGGCATTAAAGTAGTGAAAACAACTGTAAATCTCTTATGTTCAAATACTTAGCTTGACCTGTGGCTCATTTTACAAAATATTTTGACAAAACTTTTAATGCAATTGTTTCCAAGTCAAAAACAGTTTTGATACATAAAAAACTGGGTTGAAGGGCAACCTAGTCGACTGGCTCAACATACCAGTCGATTGGGGTATGGAATAGAAGGTCCCTAGTCGACTGGTGTCAAAGACCCAGGCGACTGGCAACTAGGACAGAGAGTTCCTAGTCAACTGGTGCCTAGGACCTAGTCGACTGGTGATTAGGACCCAGTCGACTGGTACTCTCCTATAACCTAGAAAGTGAGATTTCTCACTTAACCCAGTCGACTGGTACAAGGACCCAGTAGATTGGTAATTAAAAAATATGACCGTTTGAGATGCGGGACTTGAGTATTTAATGCCCCAAACCTACCAAATCAGTGTCAAACGGCCATATTAATTCAAGGCTATATAAACCCACTTTAATGAGCATTGAAAAAAAAGAGGAGAACTGATCCAAGAATGACACTTTAGAGTTGTTAAGGTATAAAAGTGCAAGTCAAACCTAGATCAACCCTAAAATGCTAACAATTAAGTATTGTAAAGATGCATTTTATGACTCTCATCATAACCCCCAACTAGCTTATTGCTAGTCCCTAGCAATTCAAGCGAAAACAAGAGATTCTATGGTGGGAATCAAAACAAAGTAAAGCAATGTCAGTGTTAAACCAAGAGTAATTCACTTTTGTCTCAAAAATCGCACATAACACACGGCACATAGAATCATTAAATTTCACCCAAGTCCAAAGGTAATCTAAACATCAATCTTAAAATTGTTATCGACTCTTAACATCCATCGTACCACAATCCATTAATCCGAACAGCCGGATGATTTTATGCACAACATTCATGAATACAAGTCTTGGCCTCTAAAAACATAACAAATTGTGTGACATCAATCACATAAACAAGCTCCATAGGCTTATTTTTCAAATCACTCTCCACTATTGTAGTAAAATCACACCACCTTGGATCAATAGGTCTTTTAATAAGCTTGTAATGTTAGCCTAAGGTAAAGGTTAAGAAAGAACGGGAAGGATTCACAAGTAAAAGAACTCAATCTCTTAGCTTTAAACACAACCACTTTTAAGCACTGGATAACCTTACTTCAATACCCAACTCTTTCAACCACTCTTCGAGCATTTCTCTCAATAGATCATGATTTTTTTCTTTTCTTCTACTTCTTTCTTTGCCATAATTCACTTCTTTTTCTGTTTTCTTTTCTATTTTTGGCAAATACCCATTCACCTCCTTTTTCATTTTCTTTTTCTTTTCTTTTCCACAACCCCCAACTTATCTTATTTAATATACTTGGGTTATGGTTTTTCATATTTTCATCCTTACTCCTCTTAAGTGCTTTTCAACAAATGTGTACAACTAAGTTCTTTTAAAGGAAGGTTAAGGATAAAATATTTTTAGGCTCATAAGGGTAAGTAAATTGGTTTTTGAAAGAAACAAAGCTCAAATTCTTTTTTAAGAAAAGGGCTCAAACAGGTGACTAGGGATAGATATAGCAATGGTAAGTTTGAAAGGCTCAAACGGTTCAAAAATGGCCTATATCATATCCTAAGTAGTGTGCATTCTAGGAATTCACCTCAAGTGATTATCAAATAAGTTCTAGAGCTTGTCAAGACCGCAAAATTATTCACAAGGCAATCACACATAAAACTTCTCTAAATGCTTTAGATTAATCATACAATCTTACCACAAACTAGAGTCTCAAACCAAGTTAAGATTGATACTTATATTATTCTCAAACCGAAGCAAGATTTAACAACTTCTAAACACTATATGCTATCTCAATTAGGCTCATATCATTGACATGTGAATTAACTCTAAGGCTAACATAAAGCATGCTAAAAACAAACAAAAAGGAAAAAGAAACCAAGTAGTTCAAAGAAAAATATGAAAAAATCTCCTTTCCTCCACCCCCAACTTAAAATAAGCATTGTCCTCAATGTGAAAGCAAAAGTTAAGGAAACTCTCTTTGTAGCCAAAAGTGCACAGAAGCTGAAAATTGTGCACCACCATTTGAACGGCTTCGTATATTTGTCCCTGAAAAAGAAATACGAAAGTAAAACTGGAAAACAGCAAAATAATAATAATAAACAAGAAAAAGAAATATGAAAAACAAAAAAATAAAATGATATGTTGTGGGTTGCCTCCCATGAGCGCTAAGTTTTACTTCTTCAGCCAGACGATGCACCACTCTCACTGCTAGCCTCATTGTGGTGCTGAAGATGAGGCTCCATACTCAGTGGCCTCAGTGCTAGTCTTTCGGCAAGGAATAATTAAAGTCCACCACATGTGGCTCAAGTGTTTTTGGTGATGCCCATATACTATCAGCAGTAGGGTATTTGATTCCCGCATCCATGTGACTTCTCTCAAGCAACTCCTTAAAGCATGGTTGCCAAGATTTCTTAATAAATTCCTGTGGCTTATCAAAAACATCAACAACATTAACGACATGGGGATAAAGTGAAGAATCATTTAATTCAAAATTATTAGGAATGAATTCCAAAGAGTTAGAATTATCTTTGATGTACTCATCCTCTTTATGTGGCTGCTATGAGACTAAAAAAACATTTATCTCTAGAGTCCTATTTCCAAATGATAATGTCCTTAGGCCATTCCTACAATTAATGAGGGCATTGGCTGTGGCAAGGAATGGTCTTCCAAGTATCAAAGGAATTTTTGACTCCGTGTTTACAGTAGAAACAATATCTAAAACCAAAAAATCAACAGGATAGCAGAAATTATCAATTTGCAACAAAACATCTTCTACAATACCTCTTAGTTTTCTGACCGATCTATCCGCTAATTGAAGTACCACAGAGGTTGGTTTGATCTCACCTAGACCGAGTTGTAAGTACATGAAGTATGGCATGAGGTTCACAATAGCACTCAAATCTAGCAATGCTTAGCCATAAGATTTGTTTCCAATTTGGCAAGCCACCGTTGGACAGCCCAAATCTTTATATTTGGGCAGTGTCTTACTGTCAATTACTGCACTTGCTTGCTCCATTAAGAATGTCATCTTCTTAACATTGCGCCTCTTCTTGAGTGTACATAGATCCTTGATGACTTTAACATAGTTGGGAATCTGTTTTATGACATGAAGAAGAGGAAGATTAATTTTAACATGCTGAAGTTGTCAAGAATCTCACTTTTAATGTTGAATCTTTCTCTTTAGGTTTAAGAAGTGCTTGAGGGAAAGGCAACGGTGGAGAACAATCATCATGGGCCTCTTGTTCCTTAGGGGCTTCATCCTTATTGCTCAAGTTTGATGGTAGAGTGGGCCTATCAATTCTCTTACCGCTGCGAGTGATTATGGCATTAACCTCTCTAATATTTTGATTTTTAGGATTGGAGTTTTGTGCCATATGTTGTCCCCTTAGATTAGGTTGTGGCTGCGAAGGAAAATGACCTTGTTCTTAAATCATCAAGAAGCTAGTCAACTTGGTGAGTTGACTCTTTATCACCTTTTGTTCCTCTTTGATCGCTTGTTGTTCCTCTAACAACCGTTGATTTATTTTGCCCTGCTCTTCCACATTTTCGGCATGTACCTGCATAAATGATTTAAGCATATCTTCCAAAGGTAAAGACTGTTGAAGAGCATTAAATGAGGTTGTTTTCGGTTGCCATTGGTTACTAGTCTGGGCAGGAGGTTGCATATCGGATTTCCAACTAAAATTAGGGTGATTCTTCCACCCGGGATTGTAAGTGTTAGAGTAGGGTGAGTCTGGTTTACTAAAGGGTGTACCTAAAGCATTACACTCCCCCTTCATCTCAAAATAAGTTGAACAATCCCTAGGTAAATGATCTACCCCATTACACATAAAACAAGGTTCATAGGACTCTACCCTAGCAACCGGTTCGGGGGTTCTAGCATCCGGTTCGGGGGTTCTAGCATCCTTGGTTTTTAAGGCTTCAATTTCCTTAGTTAGGGCCTCTAAATGGGCTTTAAGGCTGTCCGCTTCCCTAAGTTGATAAATCCCAGCGGATTGATTTCTCCTAGTGCTTTCCATGGCACTTGGTCCTGTCCAAGTGTGGGTTTTTTTCGATAGGTCATCTAAGAAATCTATGGCTTGGTCGGCGTCTTTCTGTAGAAAATATCCATTACATATCATTTCTATGAACTGCCTTTCTCTACTTAGAAGTCCATCATAGAAATAGCTAACTACCCGCCAACTCTCATACCCATGGTGTGGACAAGAATTCAAAAGGTCTTTGAAACGTTCCCAAACTTGATATAAAGTTTCACTCTCCTTTTGTGCAAAGTTTGAGATTTGTCTCTTGGGGTTATTGGTCTTATGGGTTGGGAAGTGCTTTTGGAAGAAAACTTGGGTCATCTTATGCCAACTACCTATAGACCTAGGCCTTAACGAGTAGAGCCAAACCTTGGCTTTTTCCTTAAGTGAAAAAGGGAAAAACCGAAGTTTAACGGTGTCTACCATATCAGCCCTACCTTGAAAGGTTGCTACTACTTCTTCAAATTCCCTAATGTGGATATAGGGGTTTTCATTCTCAAATCCATAGAAGGTTGGTAACAATTGGATTATGCCCGGTTTAAAATCAAGTTGTTGAACATTTGGGGGGGAACATGATACAGGAGGGTGTGGCCATTCGGCTAGGGTGCAAGTAGTCTTTAAGTGTTCTAGCCACATTTTCATTGTGATTTTCGGCCATGTTAACAAAATTCTTTAAGTTCTCCCTTGAGTTTTCACTATAGTTTGATCTAGGTAAGGTTTCACTAATGGACACGGAATGAGAGGGTATCTCTATTTCGGGTCTTTTAATGAATCTTCCTCGTGAATCTCTCAGTCTAGGCATACACTAAAGGAATTAGAGAGTAAATAAATAAAACAGAAAAAGAAAATTAGAAAATCAAAACAGAGAGAAAAGAACGATATTACCGTCTTGTCTTAACGTTGACAATCTTTCTTGTACTTAAGCGCGTTTCCCCGGCAACGGCGCCAAAATTTGATTACGCCCAAAGAGTAACGCGGTAGTTGTAGCACAGCTTTGGGGTATCGATTCCACAGGGAAACAAGTTAACTATAAGGAAAAGTGTAAACTTTAATACAAAACAATAAAATCCAAATAAATAAATCTAAGTTTTGATAGTAAAGTAATATAAGAAAATTGTGTACATATATTGAAAATATGATGGAGACAACAAGGTTCTGGGAATCCTCCCTAGGCTTGTTGCCTTATTTCAATCTCAATTCAGTTGTCTTTATCTCGATTGCAAGTTTCACATCACAAACAAGCAATCGGCAAATATTTAATCACAGCACATATATAAGCCCTGATGTAATTGCTTATGAAGTACTCTTTACTTTCGATTCAAGCACACACGACCTATCCAATAGGTTTATCAAGAAACAACAATATATCTCTATGAAAAAATCGCAGTAATGGACAAACCTAAAAGATAAATCTACCGGACTTAATCACATCCAAACAACTTGACATAAGAAGAGCTTGACTAAACTTATATGGAGAAGAAGCATGCAATCACCGGGTTAAGAAAATCTAAAATAAGAAGAACATACAGTGCAGCTGTCACATGAACCTTAATTTTTCTTGTTTAAGCAAAGAATAAATCATAAACAACGTTTAGCAAAAAATCCAAATTACAACTGAAAGGAAAATAAGAACAACTACACCTAGGGATTCATCCCTTCGCCTTGCTTGGAGATTAGTTGACCATGGGGGAGAATGTGGCAGCCTCCCTTAAGTTTTCTAGCCTTTGATTGATTCCTTTCTCAAACCCTAAGTGATCTATTTATAATACAAAGGTCCAACGGTGTTTTAGGGTTTAATCTATTGTTAAAACCCTAATTAAGTTCTGACTCGGAGATAGAAAAATGTGTGTGCGCTGCGGCTCTCCTTTATGGGCGCCGCGGCCTCGCCTTCAGCTTAGGTTGGGTGGCTTCTGGGCTCTGCGGCCTAGGCTGAGGTGTACCATGGCACTGGCTAGTGGTTTAAGATGTGGAGGTTCTAGGTGACGCGGCCCTGGCTGGTCCAGGCCGCGGCGCACACTGGTGCTGTTTTGGAGGCCTGACCTTTGTCTACTAAAACTGCCATAACTTTCTCTAAACAAATCATTTTTATGAGCCATAAAATTCTTCAAAAAATAGACTTCCGGATCTTTCTAAGTATATATGGCTCATCTCATGGTTCTTCTTGCATCAATACAGTTTAATTTGCAAAAATGATTGATCTGTACAGACAATTCTGGTAATTTAGTGAAACTCCTTTCCAAGTGCTTGTGAACCTTCACTCTGGTGTTCATCGAGTCATTGTGCTTCAAGCAATGATAGCTTTTCCATCTCTTTTGAACTTGAAGTACCTGAAAATGCATCAAAATAGATCAATGATCCAAAAATGACACTTTAGAGTTGTTAAGGTATAAAAGTGCAATTCAAACCTAGATCAACCCTAAAATGCTAACAATTAAGTACTGTAAATATGAATTTTATGACTCTCATCATAAGAACACATTCAATTCACAAGTTTGCTCATTAATGCTCAAAAGCTTTGAAAAATTTATTGTTGAGCCATTCTTTAAGCTTATTCTTGAAAGAGATATATTGCTCATTTGTAAAAGCACTTATCACTATCTTTCTACCATTTAATTTACAACAAATCTCATTTATTGTAAAGGGTAAAGAGTTGTAATAACTCGAGTGTTTAGGATTAAACACTTCTGTGAGGAAGGGAAGGGATTAGCTTCCGTGAGAAAGAGATTAGCTTCTGTGAGGAAGGGATGGGTTGTAAGGTTTGTACAACACCCGTGAAGTTGTACGACTAAAAGTTTAAGTGGATTACTTCAAGGAGGTTCCTTGAAGAGAGTGGACGTAGGGTCGGAAAGAATCCGATATTGTCGAACCACTATAAACTGAGTTTGTACTTTCTCTTCCTTAAACTCTTTTACTTCAAGCACATTACTTATTTGTATGCTTTGAGCATTTAACTATTTTTATAAACTTGCAAAGTAATTAGCAAAAGTTTTTTAAAAACCCAATTTACCCCCTTCTTGAGTTTGAACCTCGGTTTACAATTGGTATCAGAGCTTCGTACTCAATTTCAGGCTTAAAATTATTGAGTTAATCCGATGGCATCTAATAGCTATACCGAAGGACATTCCTATACTAGGCCTCCCTTGTTCAATGGCTCCAACTATAACTATTGGAAAAATAGGATGAAAATCTTTGTCAAAGGACAAGATTACAATCTATGGAGAGCTATTGAGGAATGTCCTAGAATTCCTACAAAGGAAATAACTAATGGAGAAATCAATCATATAATGCCTAAACTCAAAACCGAGTTCAATGAAGAGGATTGTAGAATGATGTCTCTAAATAGTATAGCCACAATTATTTTACATTTGCATTAGATATTTTTGTGAATATAATAAAATTTATGCTTGTGTTTCGACTAAGGAGATTTGAGACAAATTGTGAGTTACATATGAAGGAACTAGCGAAGTTAAAAAAAATTAAAAATCTATATGCTAGTGTCCGAGTATGAATCTTTCAAAATGTCTCCTAACAAAACAATTTTTCAAATGTACTCACGTTTCACCACTATTGTTAACTAGTTAAAGCTTATTGGTAGGAACATTGAGGAATTTGAACTAACGAGGAAGATCTTAAGGTCTTTGCCATCCACTTGAAAAGTAAAGAAGACGGCCATCACAGAGGCCAAAGATCTCGACAAACTTGATGTCGAAACACTTTTTGGATCACTATTGACATACAAGATGGAAGAAATGAATCTCGTTGTTAATGATGCTAAGAAGAAGAAAAATGTGATTGCTCTCAAGGCCTCTGCAAGCAACAAAGAGGAAGAAATGAAAGAAGAGGTAGAGAGCAGCGAAGAAGATGGTGAGATGGATTTAATTACTAAGAGGTTTCACAGATTCTTGAAGAAGAGCAAGAAACCTTACACAAAGGATCCCACTCCAAAAAAGGAACTGCTTATGTGTTATGGTTGCAAGAAGCCCGGTCACATTAAGGCTGATTGTACAGCGACAAACAAACCATATAAGAGCTTCAAAAAGAAAGTTATGATTGCAACCACTTGGAGTCATGACGAAAAAGAAGAATCCTCGGACAATGAGGTCGGATACGAGGAGATTGCTAACCTATGTCTAATGGCAATCGACGACGAAAATAAGGTATCAAATTCTTCCCCTTCTAATAATAACATTGTTAGTAGTAGTAAAGAATTAATAGAGGTTATAAATGAAATGCATCAAGAATTGAATAAATTCGATTCTAGGAATACCACCCTTAAAAATGAAGTCTCATCTTTTTCTAAAGAGATGGAAGGCTTGAAGGAAGAAATAGAAAATCTATCTTCTATGCTTTATAATTCTTCTCAAGATTTTCTTAAAGATGCAAATGAAAATTTAAAGAAGAAAATAATGGAATTGAATAGCACGATATCAAGACTTATGCTTGGAAAAAAAAAAAAAAAAAGCTAGATGAAGTGCTATCTTACCAAAGATTAAGTGGAGGAAAATCTGGGTTGGGTTATTCTCCATTAGGCAAGCAAAAATCAAAAGAGACCTTATTCATGAAAGTAACATGTGTGAATGAAGCCTCTACTTCCAAGGCCACTAGCAAGATCAAAAGTACTCCCTCAATATATGGTAATAAGTCTAAAAATGAGAATTTAAATTATAATACATATACTAGAGGTAAGCATCCTAGAAATACTTATGCATATATGTATGCTCACTCAAGAAATGCAAATCCTAGGAACAATCATTCAAGAAATGCATATACACATCCTAGGAGTAACCATCACATGCATCTTAGAGATAATATTTATCCTCATAACTTGCACGCTACACATGCACATCATAGGAATTACCATCATGTGTATCCTAGAAACAATATGTATGTTCATTATAATGCAAGTACACATCCTAGAAATCATTATCATACATTTCCTAGAAATGACAAGCATGTTCATAATCTTCACAATAGAAACATGTATCCTAGGAATACTTATCCAAGGAACTATAGACATGCACAATTAAGAAATCCTAGAAATTTTAATAACTATTATCCTAGGATTGTGCATCATCAATATGTCTATAAATATAGAGCACCTTGCAATGTTAAGAAAGTATGGGTCCTTAAAGGAACCGTATTTTCTAGGACTAACCCCAAAGGACCCAAGAAATTTTGGGTACCTAAGAGAGCAATTGTGTATCCTTGTGTAATGTAGATATGTCGCCACACCAAAGAAAAAGGTACTTGATGAGAGCTATAAAATGCATCTTAATAAGTACTTAATTGTTAGCATTTTAGAGTTGATCTAGGTTTTAATTGCACTTTTATATGTTAACAACTCTAAAGTGTCATCTTTGGATCACTAATTTGTTTTGATGCATTTTCAGGTATTTTGAGTCTTAAAGAGATGGAAAAACTATTGTTGAATGAAGCACAAAGATTCCATGTATACCAGAGCAAATGAGTGCTTTCGAAAAGGCTAGACAAAGAGATCCAAGCATGTGCGCCGCGCCCTGGAACTAGCTGGGCCGCACCCTCCAGAACAGAGGCCAAAACAAGCAAAGAAGGCCATCAGGTCAGGGTGTGCCTTGGACTAAGGGGCGCCATGCCCTAAGGTGTGAAGTGCGCCCTGGATTAATCTAGGGTGCGCCCTGAAGGGCTGAGGTGCACCCTGGATGGAGCTGCGCCGCACCTTCCAGCAAGTTCAAAAAGCTGGACTAAAACCAAGCCTAGGCGCTAGAAAATCCAAGCCTAGGCGTGCACACGAACTTTGTTCTCCGAGTTATGATGTAATTAGGTCTTTAATGATTGTTTAAAACCCTAAAACACCCTTGGACCCTTGTATTATAAATAGATCACTTAGGGTTTGATATTAGATGCTGACGAAGCCTGGGAAACTCAAGGAAACAGCCAATTCTCCTCCATCAAAGTGTTCAACCATGAGCCACATGCCCAACTAATCTCCAAGCAAGGCGAAGGGATGAATCCCTAGGTGTAGTTGTTCTTACTTTCTAGTCTTGATTCGGTTGTAAAGATTTAATGTTAAAATATTGTTTATGATTTATTCTTTGATCAAACAAGAAGATTAGGGTTCATGTGATAGCTACACTTTTTATTCTTCTTATCATAGATTTTCTTAATCCGGTGATCGCATGCTTCTTCTCCATATAAGTCTAGTTTTGCTCTTCTTATGTCAAGTTGTTTAGGTGTGATTGAGTCTGGTAGATTTCTGTTTTAGGGTTGTCCATTACTGCGATATTGTTATGGTGATATATTGTCATTTCTTGTAACTCTATAGGATAGGTCATGTGTGCTTGAATCGAAATCAATGAGTATTTCATAAGCAATTACTTTAGGGTTTATATTTGTGCTTAATTAAATAATTGCTGATTTCCTGTTTGAGATGTGAAACTTGCAATTGAGATAAAAACAACTGAATCTTAATTAGGATAAGGCAACAAACTTAGGTAGGATTCCCGAACCCTTGTTGTTTCTCTATAATATATTCACATGACTATTTACAAAATTACTATCAAAACTCAAATTCTTTCATTTAATCTTTACCGTTCGTGTTTAGGTTTACCTTCTCTTGTAGTTAACTTGTTTCCTTGTGGAATCGACACCCCAAAGTTGTGCTACAACTACCGCATTACTCTTTGGGCATAATCAGTACTATTGGTACCTTGATAGTGGATGCTCAAAGCACATAACCAGTGATCGAATTGTATTCAAAGAGCTAACTCTAAGAGATGGCGGACATGTCACCATTGGAGATAACACTAAGATAAAGATCATCGGGCATGGAAAAGTTGGTAATGATTTCTCAACCATTGGTCATGTATTATATGTGCAAGGCCTTAAGCCAAATTTACTAAGTATTAGTCAACTAGTTGACAAAGGCAACATAGTCATATTTGAAACCTCTCATTGTCTAGTTATAGACATCAAGAGTAACAAGATCAAGTTTGTTGGCCACATACACAAAAATGTCTATATAGTTAATCTAAAATCTTTGCATTTGGAAAATGAAAAATGTTTTCTCACATTTAGTGAAAACCCATGGCTATGGCATAGAAAGCTTGACCATGTGAATATAGATTTTCTTAAAATCATTTCAAGAAAAGATTTAGTCATTGGACTTCCAAAAATAAAATTCGAAAAAGTCAAGGTGTGTGATGCTTGTCAAATGGGAAAACAAACTAGAATTTCTTTTAAATCAATAAATGTAGTCTCAATCACTAGACCATTGAAACTTTTGCATATGGACTTATTTGGTCCATTAAGTACCATTAGTCTAGGTGGCCATCAATATTCTCTTGTTATTGTTGATGACTATTTAAGATATACCTTTGTTATTTTTATTACTTACAAGGATGAAACTTACAAAGGATTTGAAAAGTTTTGTAAAAAGATTCAAAATGAAAAAAGAATTTGTATTTCAAGCATTAGAAGTGATCATGGAAAATAATTTGAAAACCAAAGTTTTTCAAAATTTTGTGAAGAAAATGGAATTGATCACAACTTTTTGGCTCCTAGAACTCCTCAACAAAATGGAGTTATTGAGAGGAAAAATAGAGTTCTAGAAGAATTTGCAAGAACAATGCTTTGTGAAAATAGCTTGCCAAAATATTTTTAGGTGAAAGCCGTAAACACTTCTTGCTATGTCTTAAATAGAGTTTTAATTAGGCCTATGCTTAGCAAAACTCCATATGGATTATGGCAAGATAGAAAGCCTAATATCTCATATTTTCATGCTTTTGGTTATAAATGCTTTATCCTAAATAATAATAAAACTAACTTGGGTAAATTTGACTCAAAGACTGATGAGGGCATATTCTTAGGATATTCAACCTCTAGTAAAGCTTATAGAGTCTTTAACGAAAGAACTTTAATGGTAGAAGAATTCGTGCATGTAGCCTTTTATGAGTCTAACCCAATTAGTAGTAGAGTGGTTTCTTTAAATGATGATGCAGATTTCATTCCAAGAACGGAAACACCTACTCCCATTGTTGACCCTAAGGAGAGCCCACCTCAAACAAGTCAAGAAGTAGAAGCTCTCAATCTTGATCAACCATCTAAAAGTCAATAAGAGGATAGTCTTCCCAAAGATTGGAGGTATGTAAATTATCATCCGATCGATCAAGTGATTGATGATCCTTCACAAGGGGTAAGAACTCATTCCTCTATTAGAAATATTTGAAATTGTGTAGCTTATTTATCTCAAATAGAACCTAAGACTTTTATAGAAGCCGAGAAGGATGTTGATTAGATAAATGCTATGCAAGAAGAAATAAATCAATTTGAAAGAAACAAAGTATGAAATCTAGTTCCTAGACCAAAGAATTATACTATAATAGGAACTAAATGGGAATTTAGAAATAAGATGGATGAAAATGGAATAGTAACTAGGAACAAGGCTAGACTAGTTACTAAGGGATATAATCAAGAAAAAGGAATAGACATTGATGAGACCTATGCTCCCGTAGCTAGATTAGAAGTTATTCGAATGTTATTAGCCTTTTCATGCTCTAATAAGTTTAAGTTTCAAATGGATGTAAAAAATGCCTTTTTAAATGGCTTTATAGAAGAAGAGGTGTATGTTGACCAACCTCTTGGATTTGAAATTCATAGTCTTCCAAATCATGTCTATAAGCTTTCTAAAGCTCTATATGGGTTGAAGAAAGCTCCAAGAACATTGTATGAAAGACTAAGTAATTTTGCTTGAAAATAATTTTACAAGAGGAAAAATAGACACAACCATCTTCACAAAAACTCACTAAAATGATACATTACTAGTCCAAATATATGTTGATGATATCATATTTGCTGTTACTAATGAATCTATGTGTCAAGAGTTTCCTAAGTGCATGCAAGGTGAATTTGAAATGAGCATGATGGGAGAGCTTACCTACTTTCTTGGACTTCAAATCAAACAATTGAAATAAGGCATCTTCATCAATCAATCAAAATACACCAAGAGCCTATTAAAGATCGGGATGGAAAGCTCAAAGTTAATTGGCACTCCTATGAGCACTTCTACAAAACTTGACCTAGATGAATAAGGTAAGTGTGTAGATACTAAAACTTATAGAAGCATGATAGGAGCTTTACTTTATTTAACTACAAGTAGACCTGATATAATGTTCATTGTATGTATGTGTGCTAGATTTCAAGCTAATCCTAAGGAATCACATGTAATTACAGTAAAAATAATTCTTAGATACCTAAAAGGGACTAAAAACCTAGGATTATAGTATTCTAGAAAATCACCTTTTGGGCTTGTAGGATATTCATATGCTGATTTTGCAGGCTGTAGACTAGATAGAAAAAGCACTAGTGGTACATGCCAATTCTTAGGTGCAATGCTAACCTCTTGGTTTTCCAAGAAACAAAATTTGATTGCTCTATCAACTACCGAGGTGGAATATGAGTAGCCGGAAGTTGTTGTGCATAAGTGTTGTCGATGAAACAATAACTAGAAGGCTATGCTATAAACTTTAAAGATATTCCAATTGATTATGATAACACCAGTGCTATCAACTTAACTAAAAACCCTATTCAGCATTCTAGAATCAAACATATAGAAATTAGACATCATTTCATAAGTGACCATGCTCAAAAGGGTGATATAAGACTAGAATTCATTCCAGACTAGAATTCAAATAGCTGATATTCTTATAAAACCCGTAAGTGAAGTTAATTTTTGTAAGATTAGACTATTGATGGGCTTAAAAGAGTATGATAAACAGTATATTTTATTGCATCAACATTCATCATATACATATTTGACATCTAATGAATGAGCATTAACTCTTATTTAATATATCTCTCACTCAAGATGGCATAGTTAAACAAAATTCGTGTTAAAACTCTAAGTTAGAGCTCAAATTTTTAAGTTTCATAAAAGGTCTATTCGACTGGTAACATGACTCCAGTCGACTGGTAACACACTGCCAATTAAACCAATCGACTAGTTCAAGTACCCAGTCGACTGGTAGCACAAGATAGAGCTCAAATTGACATAGATAAACAAAATTTGTTCTAAAACTCTAAGCTAGAACTCAAATATTTAAGTTTCATAAAGGGTCCAGTCGACTGGTAACATGGGTCCAATCGACTGGTAACATGACTCCAGTCGACTGGTAACACATTGCCAATTCAACCAGTCGACTAATTCAAGTACCCAGTCAACTGGTAGCACAAGACATTGTTTGGAGCCAAAATTTGAAATTCGGGTAACCTACCCAGTCGACTGGTATGGATAACCCAGTTGACTGGTATATCTTTGCCAGTTTACCCAATCGACTGGTATTGTGACCCAAACTATTAGTATGCGAAAAATTCCCCAAATTATGAAGGACCTAGTCGACTGGTGTCTTAACCCAATCAATTGGTATCGCGATATTATAAATAGTCGCTTCAGTTTTTTTATGTTTCTCATGTAATTTTCAAAACCCTAAAGCTTTCTTTCTCTAGAAAATCTTTGATTTCTGTCCACAATCTCCAAAAAACACTCCATAGAACCCTTAATCTCATCTCACATCACCTCCATTTCAACTTTCCACGATTGAAAAAATCCATATTTCCAAAAATCTCTCAAATATCTCCCTAAAAACGCTCTCTTCCAAATGTCTAAGAGAATCAGAATTAAAACAACCGTTGGTGGACCCAATGCGCCTATAAAATCGAGCTCTAAAAAATTCAAGGGTCTCGACACTAAGGGAAAGGGGCTAGCCGGTTTATCGAGCAAAAGGCCGAGAATCGAACTCGATGACTCACTATTTTGGAGCCCAACAGCAAAGAGCAGGTATAATTCCATTATACGTAACAAGAAAATCATGACGGGTAGATTCGTTGACTTCGACTCTATCTGTCATGGAAATTTTGATATCTTTCCTGCCTTTGAAGCCATATACCTCACACTTCTTGTAAATATCCACCAAAAATACTACCCACGCCTAATTCACCAGTTCTACGCGAACTTGGTGAAACCTAGTCCACTGGCTCTTCATTTCAGAACCAATGAAGGGCGTGGAGTTTGAGGTGAACACTGACCTCTTGGTCAGCATTTTAAGGATCCCAGTGGGAGGGATCCAATAGAGTTTAGACGAATGGCCGAATAACTTCGATTATGAGGATACATGCCAGATCGTTAGGGGACACCCTAACTACATCTTTAGGCCCACTACATTTCACACCTATAGTGATATGCCTCTCAAATTGAAGCTATTCAATATCATCATGATTTGGATCATCCATCCACAACTTGAGAGTCAGAGCTATCTCTCGAAGATAGACGTAGTATTGATTTGGTGTTTCAAAAATGGAAACCACTTCAATATCTACCCCCTACTGCTCGCCAACATGATAAACGATGAAGATAGTGACTCTGGGTGCCTTCCCTACGGGATGCTCATCACCCTTATCCTCTAGTATTTTCGAGTCCCCATTCCTACCTCTGAGGCTCAGGACATCATCAACGTCTCATCTCTGAAGAAGATGGGCTGCATGATCTGAGAAGGTATGATCTACTCCAAGGCAGGGAGGAACATACGGATTGGTGCTGAGGATGACAGCAAAGAGGAGGACGATGAGGTCTGTGGTGATGCAGCTCCTCCTACTGTGATGGACACTGATGAGTGTGCACCTAGTCCACAGCATGGTGGTTATGGTGCCAGTTAGGCTGGATACAATGACCTATTTTAGGCTATGATGAGCCTCCAGCTGTCCATGCAGTCTCAGTTCCAAAGCTTGAGCTCTTCAATTGTATCTATGTACCGCGACCTCCGCACATTTTGTGACTATTTCGAGCTGCACCGAGAGCACACAAAGGGGTCCTTGGCTAAGCTTTGGGATCTTCTACGAGATAGCTATGATTCCCCTACTTGCTGAACTTTATGATTTATCTCCTTGTTATGTATATATAGCTCTTAGATGGTTGTAGCATGAACATTTATTTTTCATTCACATTTTATACTCAGACAAGCTTCCTATAAGCTCACATTATATGGATGTATCTATATTGTTGGTTTGATTTACGTTTTTAGCATTTAGCTCATATATATATATATATATATATATATATATATATATATATATATATATATATATATATCATACTTTTATTCTATACGGTTGCTTGGTTTATAATATTCATGCTCAACCATATGCCTTAACTGCTGATATCAGTGTAAAAACTTCTGAATCTTACCAGGAAGTCTTCCTAATTCTAAAACATGCCTAGTTTTTACCTATAAGTTTTTTTTTTTTTTTTTTTGGCCTTATCTTCATAGATGTAGTGTTTTTATTGCTAATTTTTTAAGTTTACACCATTTTTCTGTTGTTGTCAAAACGGAGGAGAAAAAGAGAAAAATCAAGGTAAACTTATAATAGAGCATAGATTTAGGGGGAGCATTGCTCCGAACACAATGATGAATATAACTTTGTCTTACTTTGATTGGTTGGGTTGATTATAAACTGCGTTTGAACTTCTTAACAGGTTGGTTTTAGCCAAAAATCAGAGGAAACTTAGCCCAATTTTTCTAAAAACCCAACACTTAGTTTTTTAAAAACTGTTTTTTTCTCATTAGTTTTTACATCATAAAAAATGGGGAGATTGTTGACCCGTATTTGATTTTAATAATGACAAAACACTACTCTAATTGCACTAATAGTTTTATCTAAGTGTTTAAGTAGTAAAAGTATTCAGCATAGAAACAAGATGCAAGAACTCAACTAGATTCAGACGCCAAGACAAGACAGAAGATCTAGAATAGGCATTAAGGTAGCGAAAACAATTGTAAATATCTCATGTTCAAATACTTAGCTTGACCTGTGGCTCATTTTACAAAAGATTTTGACAAAACCTTTAATACAATTGTTTCCAAGGCAAAAACAATTTTGATACATGAAAAACTTGGTTGAAGGGCAACTTAGTCGACTGCGTCAATATATTAATCGACTGGGGTATGGGACAAAAGGTCCCTAGTCGACTGGTGTCAAAGACCCAATCGACTGGCAACTAGGACAAAGAGTTTCCAGTCGACTGGTGCTTAGGACCAAGTTGACTAGTACTCTCCCATTGCCAAAAAAGTGAGATTTCTCACTTGACCCAGTTGACTGGTACAAAGACCGAGTCGACTGGTAATTCAAAAATATGATCGTTTGAGACGCGAGACTTGAGTATTTAATGCCATAAACTTACCAAATCAGTGTCAAACGTCCATATTAATTCAAGGCTATATAAACCCACTTCAATGAGCATTTAAAAAAAGAGGAGAACACATTCAATTCACAAGTTTGCTCATTAATTCTCAAAAGTTTTGAAAAATTTATTGTTGATCCATTCTTCAAGCTTATTCTTGAAAGAGAGATATTGTTCATTTGTACAAGCACTTATTGCTATCTCTTTACCATTTACTTTACAACAAATCTCATTTATTGTAAAGGGGAAAGAGTTGTAATAACTCTTAGAGTGTTTAGGATTAAACACTTCTTTGTAGCTTCCGTGAGGAAGGGATTAGCTTTCATGAGGAAGGAATTGGTTGTAAGGTTTGTAAAACACCCATGAAGTTGTACGACTAAAAGTTTTAATGGATTACTTCAAGGAGGTTCCTTGAAGAGAGTGGACGTAGGATCGGAAGGAATCTGATATTGCCAAACCACTATAAACTGAGTTTGCAATTTCTCTTCCTTAAACTTTTTTACTTCTACTTCAAGCACATTACTTGTTTGTATGCTTTGAGTATTTAATTGTTTATATAAACTTGCAAAGTAATTAGCAAAAGTTTTTTAAAAACTCAATTCACCCCCCTCTTGGGTTTGAACCTCAGTTTACAACTATAAATACGGATATCATCAAACTAGACGACCAAAAACTTGCATAAGAATTGATGTAAGACATGAGTCATCACTCTCACGAAAGTATTGGGAGCATTGGTTAGTCCAAATGACATTACTAACCACTTATAGAGTCTATCTCGAGTCTTAAAATTAGTCTTCTACTCATCTCTCGGCCTAACATAAATCTAATGATATCCACCGCGCAAGTCAATTTTTGAGAACCACTTAGCTCCTGCCATCAAATTCAAAATATTCTTAAGATGAGGTGTGGGAAACCTATACTTAACAGTGATTTTGTTGATGGAACGACTATTTACATGCATTCTCCTGGAGCCATATTTCTTAAGGGTTAACAAGGCAAAGACAACACGCTGACTAAGACTCTCGTAGGAATCCTTTATTCAAAAATCCCTCTGCCTTCCTATTCATTTCAGTACGGTCCTTAGGATTCACGTGATAATATAGTAAATTTGGTAATTGTGATCTAAAGACTAGATCAATGGCATGCTGGATATCTTTCATGGGAGGTAGCTCATTAGGAAACTCTTTAAGGGTTACATCTTGAAATTCAGAAAATAGTTTACTGACCTCAGGAGGTAAGTTAGCATATGGATTGGATGTACCCAAACTAACCTCCTTAGCCACTAAAGCTAACACTAAACCAGACTCTTCACCCTCTTTCTTGAACTCCCTACGTGTTACTAAATGAAGGCTCTTCATATCAGGTGTGTCGGATGAAGGATGACAATATAACCTATTGTCGTTTTCCTTAGGTCTTGCAAGTTTTAGGGCGATGTTCTTATCATTATGCCTAAACACAAAGGTATTTTCCATTCCATGGTTGGCCGCATCTACGCCATAAATCCAAGGACTATTTAATAACACCTCAGTGACATCAATAGGTAGGACATCACACCACACATCTCCTATATACTCTCCCATCTATATAAGAACCAGACACCTCTTTGTAACGACCAAGGAAGTCTTATTTACCCACGATACCCTATATGGCTGAGGACGTTGCAACAACCCATCCCGGGTTGGCCACCCCCGAAACAGTGTCGTCACGTTTTGAAATCCCAGCACGACATATATATGCAACAATATAAAAACATATATCGACTGAAAATATATATATACATAAATCCTCAACCCTCAACCCTCAACAGGGGACTTACATTATCAAAATCCCAATTGAAACAATATATATAACATATTATGCATGAATATTAGCAATTTTTTTTCCTTCTTCCATTAGTGAGGATATGGACCACGAGACTTACAAATAATAACTCAGTCTGAATCTCAGCTCACAAATCTATCTGTCATGCCCATTACTTGAAATTATTTAACAATGAGGAGTGAGTTTCACAAGCTCAGTGAATTAAATTTACTAGAAGTACTCGATTTGTATACTTCTGGTTTTATTCATTCATTGTTAAATTAGCATAATTAACCATCAATCTCTTCTCACATTCTAATTCAATTATTTATCAATTTCTCTTAATAAATAAATTATCAAGCTATACTCTTTTAATACCTATATCTCATATAATTTATCAGTTAAATATTTTCAATTCAATATCATCATAAAGTTCACATCAAATAAACAATCGACAATATAATTATTTATTATGTCATCCATTTTATTTATCTAACATCAAAATTATCTCATTATGAGACTCATCTATCTATCAATCATTCAATACTCAAAATTGATTTTTTAGTGTCTTAGTCATTAATAATAAATATTTAAAAGAAATATAATGCATGAATTTAAATTTTCCTTCTTTCTTTTTCATCAGATCTTTTCATATTATCATCTGGGAACGTCTTTCCACATGTCGACATGTTTCAGCCAGACCAACTGCTTTCTCGGTCTTCTTAGCCAGACCAGCTGCCTTCATGGTCTTTTATTTTATGTATATGAGCAATAATATGCAAGCAAGCATTAAATTCAACTATCTAGCTCTTTCTCAAAATTATTATTTTTATCATATTTATAAAATTGTCTCCTTAGATATCATATCAATTTTTAGAAATTTCATATAACTTCTTAGCATATTTTTCATTAATCCATCCTTTTCTTTAAAATATAAATTCTTATATCATTAATATTCAACATAATATTAAGTCCCTAATCAATAAATAAATCAATTATCATACTTAATAGAAACTACATCTTTAAATCATTATAATTCAACCATTTATTCAAATATCAAAAATATATTTTAATTAGTATTGATTACAAAAAGTAAATCTAACTCATCACGTAGCACTTAAAGCTACCCGTGATCACCTCTTTGCCTTTCCTGCTCCTTTTAGCAATTTCACTCAATTGCTGATTGTCAGCACCTGACATAATATTTAATTAAAATTTCTAATTTATTCTTAAATTCTTCCATAATTCATACCTTTAAATTTCTACATCAAATTCTGGGTATTTTCATGTATGCATAATTTCAAAAATAAAATTCACATTATTACCTTTTTTTTTTAAAGCTTTCCCCGAATTTCTTTAAAATTCTTCCGTAAAATTCTTTAAAATTTCAATCTTTCAACCTTTCTTTCAGTCCCTAGGTGTTTAAAGAAAGAGAGAACTTTAAGAGAGAGAAATTAATTTATTGTAAACTAATTTTTAACAAACTAAACAAAAGCTTAATTTGATTTTATGTACCAAACCGACTTCTTTTGTTTTCTCAAGTTTTTTGCATGCAAGACACCAGCAATTGCATATACTACACCTGGCATCCAGGTGCTTGCCTATTTTTTCTTTCTTTCTTTGTAACAACAAAAGACAACACCTAAGTGTCCAGGTGTCTGTCTTGCGTCCATGTGTATGTTTTGTGTGTGTATATTTTTTTTTTTAACATCAAAAGACGACACCTAAGTGTCTAGGTGTCTGTCTTGCGTCCAAGTGTCTATTTTATGTTTTTTTTTATTATATTAATAGTAAATCTTTCATGTATATAATATTTTAATTCCATGTAATATCTATCAAATTACTTCTTTACCCATACATTGTGTAATTGCTTTAACTCTGGAGGCAAATCCAATCTGTATGCTACTGGTCCACTTTTCAATTACCTCATATAGCCCCACAAATCTCGGACTCAACTTTCTTTTCTTTTAAAATCTCAATACACCCTTCGACGGAGATATCTTCAAAAACATCCAGTCACCAACCTGAAACTCAAGAGGTCATCTTCTATTATCAGCATATCCCTTTTGTCTTTTCTATGCTGCTCTAAGGTTCTCTCTAACCAATTTGATCCTCTCAATTGTCAAATCTATCATTTCTGGACCAAATACCTTTCTTTCTCCAACTTCTTCCCAACATACTAGAGTTTTGCACCTTCTACCATATAAAGCCTCAAATCGTGCCATCCCAATACTAGTTTGATACTGATTATTGTATACAAACTTGATCAAAGGTAAATAAGCATCCCAGCTCACTGTAAAACTCAATACACTTGTCTTCAGCATATCTTCTAGTATTTTGATGATTCTCTCTGTCTGCCCATCAGTTTGAGGATGAAAAGTTGTACTAAACTGTAATTATATACCTATAGCTTACTGAAAACCTCTCCAAAATCTAGAAGTAAATCTAGAATCTCTATCTGATAAAACACTTAAAGGTACTCCATGTAATCTCACAAATTTCACTATATACAATTTAGTTAACTTTTCAGGATTCCAGGTAGTTTTAATAGGAAGGAAATACGAAGACTTAGAAAGTCTATCCACTATAACCCATACAGCATCATGACCTCTTTGGGTACTGCAAAAACCAAAAACAAAATTCATACTTACATTCTCCCATGGCCATTCAGGTATTGGAAAAGGTTGTAATAAACCTGTCAGATGTCTATTCTTAGACTTAACCAGTTGACAAATCAAACATCTAGAAATATACTCAGCTACATCCTTCTTCATCCCTGACCACCAATAATTCTGTCTCAACCCCCTGTACATCTTAGTATTACCCGAGTGCATAGAATACACAGAATCATGAGCCTCTCTTAGTATCTCCTTTCTCATCTCAACATCATTGGGAACATAAACTCTATGTCCCAATACCACCATACCATCTTCTCTAATTCTTAACTCAGTCGGCTTCCTACTCAATACTTACTGTTTCATCTTCTCTATCCCTTCATCTCTACCCTGCATCTGTAATAAGCGATCAATATAGAAGATTGTACCACCATATTTGCCATCAATACTCCCCTATCGTTGATACTCAACTGAATCCTTATTTTTCTTAATTCTATCATCAAGCTAATATCATGACTCACAATAGCAGCTAATCTCCCTCTAGACTTTCTGCTCTTTCTGGGTAGGTAAATGCGTCAAACTTTTATGATCAGTAAAAATTTCACTAGTGGCTCCATACAGATGATGTCTCCAAATATTCAAAGCAAAAACTATGGCAACCAATTCTAAATCATGGGTAAGGTAATTTCTCTCATGGTTCTTCAATTGCCTAAAAGCATAGGTCGTAACTCTCTCATATTGCATCAACACACATCCCAACCCTTGATATGACGCATTACTATATACCACAAATCCTTCCGCACCAGAAGCAAGCACTAATATCGGAGCAGTAGTCAATTTCTCTTTCAACAACTGAAAACTCCTTTCTTATTATTCTAACCACATAAACTTCACTTCCTTCCTGGTCAATCTGGTTAATGGTCTAGTAATCATAGAAAAATCCTGGATAAACCTCTTATAATAATCACCCAACCCCAAAAAGCTTCTAATTTCAGTCATACTAGTGGGTCTTTCCCAATTCAACACTGCCTCTACTTTCTGTGGGTTAACTGTTATACCATCTCCTGACACAACATGCCCCAAGAAAGATATTTCACTCAATAAAAACTCGCACTTAGAGAACTTTCCATACAATTTCTCTCTCCTCAGAATTTCCAACACTATCTCTAAATGTTGCCCATACTCCTCTTCATTCTTAGAATATACCAAAATATCATCAATAAATACAATCACATATCTATCCAAGAATGGTTTAAACACCCGATTCATTAGATCCATAAATGTTATAGGAGCATTAGTTAACCCAAATGGCATCACAAGGAACTCATTATGGCCATAACATGTCCTAAAAGCAGTCTTAAGCACGTCCCCCTCCTTTATCCTCAACTGATGATAACCCGATATCAGATCTATCTTAGAAAACACCCTAGCCCTCTGTAACTACTCGAATAAATCATCTATCCTAGGTAAAGGATATTTATTCTTGATGGTGATCTTATTCAACTATCTATAGTCAATATACAACCTCATCGTTCCATCCTTCTTCTTTACAAACAACATAGGGCTCCCCAAGGCGACATATTAGGTAGAATAAATTGCTTATCTAACAACTCCTAAAGCTAAACTTTCAATTCTCCCAACTCAGCTGGTGCCATTCTATAAGGTGCTATATATATGGGTGCTAATCCCGAAATCACCTCAATAGAAAACTCAATCTCCTTGTTGGGAGGCAACCCAAAAAACTCCTCAAGGAACACATCAGAAAAATCTTTCACTACTAAAATTGCTTCTAACTCTCTAATCTTTTTTCTAGAATCCACTATATACGCCAAATACAGCTCACAACCATTCTTCAACCATCTATTAGTAATCAGGACAGAAATAAGACAGTTGGCAAGTATCTTACATTCTTCCTGAAAGTTAAACTCCTCTTGTCCTGGTATCTTGAACTTGACATTCTTCCTAAAACAATCTACCTAAGCATGATATGTAGATAACTAATTCATCCCCAGAATTAAATCAAAATTTGTCATATCTAAAGGCAACAAATCAACTTCAAATTCTCTATCAGATATACTAATCACGTAATCTCGATAAATTATCTTGATAATAGCCTTATCCCCAGTAGGAACCTCAACAATAACAGCATGCATCAAAGGACTAACACAAGCATCAAAAGATTTCATATAAACATTGGTTGCAAAAGAAATGGGGGGCACCAAGATCAATCAATAATCTAGCAGGTCTATTAAGAATAGATACCATACCCATAACAATATCAAGAGTGGCCTGCGCATTCTATTGGGTTAATATATAGACTCTATTGTCTCTGGGCTATAAACTACTAATCCTCTGCCTCTACCCCGCATACTCCCTAATCCACCACCTCTCTCCACCTATTTTCTCCTATCACCTCCAACACTTATCTCAATAGATTTCCCCACTGGACAATCTACACTAATATGTCCGCCTTCACCACATGCAAAGCACATAAGAGTAGGACAATTCAGCGACAGATGCCATGTCTAAGTACATCTGTAGCAAACTCTTATCTCTCGATCATACATCAGATTACCACTTCTCCTTGGTGGCATACTTACTCCTCTACCATAACTTTCAGTTCCCATAGCATGTCTCCCAAATTTAGGGGTCCCACCGATATTACTTTGAGCTACAAAAGCAACAGATCCTACTTGCCTCTAACTCTATATTATAGTTCCCTGTAACAAGGAACACCCCCTCTAAGGTGGTCTCCCACCCTACACACTTATACTACTACCACCTCTGGGTCCCTTAAATTTAGACCTCTTCAGCTAATCCCTCCTACCTCTACACTCCATCACATCCTTCTCAATCATAATGCTTTATCCACCATTATAACATAATTCCCAATACCCATATAAGAGAGTTTTGTTCGAATTTCATAGTGTAACCCGTCTAAAAATCTCTTACATTTCCTCTCCTCCATATTTACTAACTCAAGTAAAAACCTTGACAAGGCTATAAATCTACTATCATACTCAGCCACAAATAAAGTATTCTACCTTAATTAATAAAATATCTCTCCTACTGTGCTCGAAACGTATCTGGAAATTACTTCGGAAAGAACACATCCTTAAACTTACGCCAAGTTAAAGGTTGATCTACATGTGTACTCAATCTAGGCAGAATATTCTCCCACCATTGAGAAGCCTCACCTTCCAGCTTAAATGAAGCAAAAGCAACCTTCTGCCTATCTGTCATTGGTAAGACTTCAAAATATTTCTCAACATGTTTAATCCACTGCTCAGGTTCAATAGGATTTATAGATCCTTGAATAGACTAGGGTTTAAACTTAATAAATCTCACAAAATGATCCCTTTACATCTCATGTGCAGACACACTCTCTCCTTCATAAGCCTTTTGTCTCACCAAATTAGGTTCTATTATACCCATTTCCTCTAGTATTCTTTGTAAATTATCAGCCCTTTCTTCTGCTGCATTCATTCTCTCGATAGCACGCTCAAGAACTTCTCTCAACTCATCCCTCCTAATATCATATTCTCTCCCGCCTCTACTAGTACCAGTTGTACTAGCAACCTGTTCCCTTGCATAAACCACAGACTTGACCTCCTCCTTCGCTTTAACTCTTCTAAATATTGGGTGTCTACCACGTCCTTTTTGATTTAAAACTCTACCTCTAGATCTAGCACGTCTACGTGTCATCCTTAGACTCTGCATTAAAATGTAGTTTATTTAAATCTTCAACTTCTTTAAATTTTTATACAGCCTACAAAATCATAAAACTTAATGCTCTGATACCAAAATTGCAACGACCCATCTCGGATTGGCCACCCCCGAAACGGTGTCGTCACGTTTTAATATCCTAATACGATACATATATGCAACAATATAAAAACATATATCGACTGAAAATATATATATA
The DNA here is from genome assembly GCA_023935145.1 of Bretschneidera sinensis. NCBI lineage: Eukaryota > Viridiplantae > Streptophyta > Magnoliopsida > Brassicales > Akaniaceae > Bretschneidera > Bretschneidera sinensis. The sequence continues at coordinate 13,039,353 of CM043704.1, forward strand.
TATATACACATAAATCCTCAACCCTCAACAGGGGAGTTACATTATCAAAATCCCAACTGAAACAATATATACAACATATTATGTGTTAATATTTACAATTTTTTTCTTCTTCCATTAGTCTGAGGATGTGGACCACAAGACTTACAGATAATAACTCAGTCTGAATCTCAGCTCACAAATATATTTGTCCTGCCCGCTATGTGAAATTATTTAACAATGAGAAGTAAGCTTCAAAAGCTCAGTGAATTAAATTTACTAGAAGTACTCGATTTGTATACTTCTAGTTATATTCATTCATTGTTAAATCAGCATAATTAACCATCCATCTCTTCTCACATTCTAATTCAATCATTTGTCAATTTCTCTTAATAAATAAATTATCAAGCTATCCTCTTTTAATACATATATCTCATATAATTTATTAGTTTAATATTTTCAATTCAATATCATCATAAAGTTCACATCATATAAACAATCAATAATATAATTCTTTATTATGTCACCCTTTTTATTTATCTAACATCAAAATTGTTTCATTATAAGACTTATCTATCAATCATTCAATACTCAAAATTGATTATTTAGCGTCCCATGCATTAATAATAAATATTTAAAACAAATAGAATGCATGAATTTAAATTTTCTTTCTTTCTTTTTCATTAGATCTTTTCATATTATCATCTAGGAACGTCTTCACACATGTCGACATGTTTCAGCTAGACCAGCTACCTTCCTGGTCTTCTCAGCCAGACCAGCTGTCTTCCTGGTCTTCTCAGCCAGACCAACTACCTTCTTGGTCTTCTCAGCCAGACCAACTGCCTTCCTGGTCTTTTTTTTATGCATATGAGCAATAAAATGCAATGAAGCATACATCCAAGCATTTAATTCAACTATCTAGCTCTTTCTCAAAATTATTATTTTTATCATATTTATTAAATTCTCTCCTCATATATCATATCAATTTTTCAATCATAATTTCAGAAATTTCATATAACTTCTCAGCATATTTTTCATTAATCCAACATTCTCTTAAATATAAATTATTGTATCATTAATATTCAACAAAATATTAAGTCCCTAATCAATAAATAAATAAATTATCAGACTTAACGAAAACTACATCATTAAATCATTATAATTCAACCATTATTCAAATATCATAAATTCATATTTTTATTGGTCTCGATTACTAAAAGTAAATCTAACTTACCATGTAGCACTTAAAGCTACCAGTGGATTACCTCATTGCATGTCCTACTCCTTTTAGTGATTTCACTCAATTGCTGATCGTCAACACCTAACATAATATTTATATTAAAATTTTTAATTTATTATTCAATTCTTCCGTAATTAATAAATTTAAATTTCTACATCAAATTTTAGGTATTTTCATGTATGCATAATTTCAAAAATAAAATTCACATGATTATCTTTCTTTTCCTTAAAATTTCACTCGAATTTCTTTAAAATTGTCCCGTACTTCAAAATTTCAATCTTTCAACCTTTTTTTCAATTCCTATGTGTTTAAAGAAATAGAGCATTTGAAAGAGAGAATATAATTTTAGAGTGAGAAAAAAAATTTGTAAACTAATTTTTAACAAACTAAACAAAAGCTTAATTGTTTTTACATACCAAACCGGTTTCTTTTGCTTTCTCAAGTGTCTTGCATGCAAGACGCTTGCAATTGCATATACTACACATGGATGCTTAGTGTCCAGATGTTTGCCTTTTTTTTTTCTTTCTTTGTAACAACAAAAGACGACACCTAAGTGTTCAGGTGTCTGTCTTGCATCTATGTGTTTGTTTTGTGTGTGTGTGTGTGTGTGCGTGTGTTTTTTTTTAACAGCAAAAGACAACACCTAAGTGTCCAGGTGTCTATTTTGTGTTTTATTATTATTATTATTATTATTATTATATTAATTTTAAATCTTTCATGTACATATTATTTTAATTCCATGTAATATCTATCAAATTATTTCTTTATCATTACTTTAAGAACACGGGTATTACAGATTTAGTTCTGACTTTAGTTTCAATTTGGCAATAGTTGACTTAACTATCATATTTAGACAACTAGCTCCATCAATGACGATCTTGAACCTATTATCACCACACTTAAGGAAATTTTGAAAGATACTAGTGCGTTTCCAAGCATCTTTATCTACAGCAAAGGCTGATAATATGCATCTAATGACACCATCTACAACACCCTCTTCATATTCATCATCTTCTCCCTCATTATGCCCTTCATATTCTTCCTCAAGAAGCTCCACTACACCATCATCATTATCCCCCTTTCCCTATGACATCTCATCCTCTCTGTCGAAGGTCAATGTGCAATGAGGACAACAAGAGGAAATATGACCCTTATCATGTTAGTTAAAGCACTCAATGTCAGCTTTGCTTTGATGAGTACCATTAGGTGTAACCTCTCTATCCTTAATTGGATTTTCTCTCTGGTCATTATTGGTGTTACCTCTCATCTGTGAGACTCCATTAGACCTAGGTTGTCAGAACTCCCTGACTTGGGAAGTCCTACGTCCTTGGTTAGATTGCCTAAAGTAGTCCTCATACTTGAAAGCTAACTGAAAGGCATCTTCTAATGACACGAGAGATCGCAAACTAACCTCTATCTTGAGATCAAATCTTATTCCATTGATAAATCTAGAGACAACAGCCATTGCCTCTTCTTGTTGGTTAGACTTCAACATGGATTCCTCAAAGCGGTTAATATATTCACACCTGCAGTAGAAGATTGCCTCAAGTTTAACATTTTATCCACCAATTGCCTTCTATAATAGTGAGGAAGGTATTTCTCTCTTAATCTTCATCTCATCTCACGCCATGATATGATAGGGTCATCTCCACGGTTCTTCTGGACTTTCTGCCAATATCGATCAACAGATCTTACTAACTTCATCCTAGCAAAATGAGCTCAAATTTCATCAGACATATTATGCCAATCAAAAAATTTCTCTAGATAGGCTAACCACTTTAAAATAAGATCTAGCTTACCATATAAACTAGGGACCTCTATCTTTTAGTAAGGTCAGTGAACTTATCCAGAGGATTCCTAGGCTGATCATAAACCCTAGGTTGCTCTTAGTTCCTATGTGGGTCAATATATTGTCTATGTGGCTCCAAATATTGCCTAGGTTGTTCATAATACTGCTTAGGTGGAGCAACATAAGGTTTATCATGTGATTTATTATGAAATGAACCCTCGGTACAAAACACTCTCTAATTGTAACATTTTCTAAAGTATCCATATCATTGAAAACTGGAATTGGATCTACTTGGGTGTATGTTTCCCTATTGTTCATATTTGTTCTCTACGTAAAGACAATGCCCCATGTGGGGACATTCATGGGTACCCCTAAAAGACCTTGACTAGTAGTAGGTATTGGTCATTTTTGGATCTCCATTCTTGATTCATTGGGACGTTAACCAACGGGCTAGAGACCTACACAACTAACTGTGATTTGTATTCATTTGACTGTGTAGTTTGCTTACTTACCTCTAAATGTGGTCAATTTTATCTCCATGGTCTGGACTCGATGGGTCACTTCAATTTCAAAGACGTTGAATCGTTTTAATAAGTTCTCATGTTTCTTATCAATTTCTTTGATATAAATACTTGGTTCAATGAAAAAGTAAGGATTGTCGATAATCAACTCAAAATCAAAGACAAACTATTAAAGATGATTAATAGTAAAGATAAAAAAATCTAATAAAAAGTAACTACACTAGTTGTTTTTTAGTTTTTTTTATCTAAATACTAATTACTGATTGATCAAAAGATAAATATTAAAACAACATCAATTGAAGACACGTACCTTTCTCGAGGTCCAAATTACCTCAATTGTTGGCCACAAGAGTTGTTCCCAAGCTTTACAATTTCGAACACATGCAATCAACTCCTTAATACACAACAAGGTCTCCAACTAGTGCTATAAACCTCCGAATAAGCTACTGGAATGAACTAATTTTTTTCTATTTATTTATTTTTTGCTCTCTTTTTTTTACAAAAAGTAAATATAAGTAAACAATAATCAACTAAGAGCTACAATAATGAACTATTTTTCTTTTCTTCTTTTTGTTTTACAAAAAGCATATGTAAGTAAACAATTATCAACTAAGCTCCTCCTGGTCAAACAAAGGAAAAAAAAACAGAACAAGAACTGTACTTCGCAACTTGTTAGCGTTGATGGAGATTCACAGAAGGTGGTCGAAACGACAGTGGCCAAGTTGGCTTTCTTGGGGTTCGAATCACCCAAAGTCGGTGAACAAGATGGCAGTGGTGCATCGGCGTGAAAACCACTGGAAATGGCAGATCAAAGAGAAAAGGTGGTGGTTGTTTTGGGGATTTTCGATCATTCTTCGTTGAAGAAACGTCTAATGGGTTTCAAGCTTGTGTAGATCGACACTTTTCAACCAAGGCAGCGTGGTCTGATTCAAATGGGGATGAGTTTTGATAGCAATACTTAGCGATGGTTGACTGATGAAGCAATGGATTTGGATGGAAATTTATGGGTTGTGGTAAGGAGAATCTTCTGATGTGGATGTTTTGGGTGGCGTTGGTCGAAAATGTTGTATATATTTGTAAATAATGGACTAGCATTACCTTTAGTCATTGAGCCCATAATGTGATGGGCCATACTAATAGACACATATAGAGGCCCCTACTCTCACCCACTTGAAAAGGGAACTGGCCCATTGAGTTCCTTTTTAAGGTCATCGTTCAGCTGGCTCTTTCTTTTTTTAAGGGGAAGAACGAAATTACAAGGGCAGAGAGTAGTTCTCTCCAAAGAAGAAAATTTTCATCCTTTTGCAGGAACCCTAAAGCTACATGGAAAATCCATCACAAGTTATTAGAGGTATGAATTCTCAACATTATGGAACGCATGCTTTGATTATAACAAGAGATTATCACATATTATGAATTCTATCAATTGGTATCAGAGCCATACCTTCTTATTTGCATGGCTGTGTTTTTTTTTTTGTTTTGCTGTTGTAATTTGTTGTTTGGAGGAAAGAGGCGTGAGTTTTCAGTCCATGCTTGTCTCCATCATCAAAAGGCATCTATTTTTTTTAGGGGGGATATTTGTCGTTTCTTGGTTTTGGACTTGCCTAATATTATATCACCTGTGGTTTTATTGCTTCTGGTCAAGCTTTTGGTTTAATTTTGACTTTTAACAATTTATACCCATTTAACTATTTATTATTTGATTGGGTAATTATTTAAACTTTGAACATTGACCAGAGTTTATGGTCTTGATTAATGATTGGTTGTTTTGATACAATCTTGTTTTGCAAAATTCCTCATTTTATGTGTTTATGAATTTTGTTATATTGCTCCATTTTTTTTAATGGAGAAAAGAAGTGAATAATTTCTTTTGAGATAAATAAATATTTTGTTCATGTGGGTCATGTCATTTTGTTGTAATACCGATGGTTTGGAGTGGCTATGTACCCACCTCTCGTGGGACTAGTCATGATAAATTATCGGAGTTGTTATTATTGATCATGTTTTTGCTTAATGATATTATACTAAGATCTATACGAACAATGAATTTGCCCCGTCGACAAACCATTATTTGATAGGATGCTTAGGACGATAAAGATAATAGTTAAGTGCTTGGCACTTGGTGGCCTAGTCCTATCCTCTCGGTAGCGGGTCATTTTAAGTCCTTGTATTTAATTATTTTACTTTATCATGCGTAAGAGCCTTTTATGTATCTTGGGCTCTAGTATAGTTCGTAAGAGTCTATTTTGAATAAGATTCTAGCATGGATATAAGATTGCCTAATGGAGACATTTATGGGTGCATATTTCTTGTTCAACATGCATAATAAATTTTATTATAATCTCCTCAGCTTATGGCAATACGGCTTTGTCTCTCTCTTTGTCTGCCATCAAGAGTCTAACTGGAACCAATTATGAGGATTGGTATGAGTCTCTCACTATTAATTTGGCTATCATGAATTTGGACTTGGCTTTGAGGGTCGATGCACTTATTGAGCCCACTAGTGAAAGTTCTGCAGCTGAAAAGACTCGTTATGAGCAATGGGTGCATTATAATAGGACTTGTCTCATGATTATGAAGTATACTATTGACAAGTCTATCAGCCAAAGCATAGTTAATACTGATAGTGCTAAAGAATATCTTGATGTCGTTGGGAAGAAATTTATTAAGTTTGATAAGGCAGAAAAGGGAACTCTGATGAAACTTCTTACTACCACAATCTATGATAGGGTTAGTGGAGTTCGAGAGCACATCATGAAGCTTACTCATTTCTTTAACAAGCTCAAAGGAATGAAAGTTGAGTTAGCAGATAGCTTTCTTGTATGGCAAGTGCTTGAATCTTTGCCACCTCGGTTTGATGCACTCAAGACCACTTATAATGCTTAGAAAGATGAATGGAGCTTAAGTGAAATGACTACTATTGTAACTCAAGAAGAGGAGATGATGAAAAAGGCCAAGTCTCATGCTCCTTTCATGGTAATTGTTGATAAAGGGAAGAAGAAGAAGTTCTTTAAGGGTAATAGTAACAACTCCATCGAGATGAAGAAATCTGGGAGGCCTCTTCAACAAGCTAATGTGAGTGTTCTAAATGGGCCTAAGAAGGAAGTTTTTATGGGAAGGTGCAACTTTTGTCATTTGTTTGGACACAAGAGGGTTGATTGTAGGAAATTTAAAGCTTGGTTAGACAAGAAAGGTACACGTTCGCTATTAGTGTGTTTTGAGTCTAATCTAGTTTATGTGCCTTCTGATACTTGGTGGCTAGATACTGGTGCAACTATTCATACTACAAATTCTTTGTAGGAATTAAGGAACCGCAAAAGATCAGTTGATGCAGAGTTAGTAGTAAATATGGGTAATGGGGTGAAGGTTAAAGTTGAACGCATTGGTACAGTCAGACTTATTTTGGCTTCTAAACATGTTTTGAACTTGTCTGATACTGCTTTTATACCTTCCATCAGAAGAAATCTTATCTCTGTTTCTGTTTTGGACAAATGTGGATATGTTTTTCATTATGGAAATGGAAAGGCTATAATCTTTTATTACTCTGTTATGGTTGGTACTGCTACTTTATACGATGGTTTGTATAAAATTTACTTGCTTCTTGTTTTAGATCTTACTTCTTCTAGTGTCTCTGTTGTGAATACTGTAGTTGGTTCTAAACGTGCTAGATCCAATAAAAACTCTTTCATATTGTGGCACAAAAGGTTGGGTCATATTTCTAGAGAAAGAATGGAGAGGTTGATTAAAGATGGCATTCTAGTTAACTTGGATTTTTCTGATTTTGAAACTTGTGTTGCTTGTATCAAAGGGAAACTTCCAGGGAAAACCAGAAAGCAAAAGATTAGTATAAGTCAGGATGTTCTAGATTTAATCCATACTGATATTTGTGGTCTTTTTTCACCTGCCACTTTAGGAAATTATAGATACTTCATTACCTTTATTGATGATTATTCTCGCTATGATTGTATATAGCTCATTCGAGAAAAATCAGACTCATTGGAAGCTTTTAAGGCTTTCAAAGCTGCTGTGGAACTCCAAAAAAATAAGGAAATCAAAGTGGTAAGATCGGATAAAGGAGGTGAGTTTTATGGTAGATATGATGAAACTGGTAGAAATCTTGGACTTTTTGCTAGATTTCTCAAGGCATGTGGTATCGAGGCTCAGTACACAATGCCTGGAACTCCTGAACAAAATGGTATTGCAGAAAGAAGAAATCATACTCCTATGGATATGGTGCGGTGTATGCTTTGTCATTTCACTTTGCCTGAATTTTTGTGGGGTGAGGCTTTGAAAACTGCTGCACATGTTTTAAATCAAGTAGCAAGTAAGTCAGTTCCTAAAACTCCTTATGCGTTATGGTTATGAAAGAGGCCTAGTTTGAATCATTTCCGTGTTTGGGGCTGTAAAGCGGAAATAAGGCCTTATAATCCTCAGCATAAGAAACTTAATCCTAAAACCATTACTGGTTACTTTGTTGGCTATTGTGTGGGATTAAGAGGCTCTAGATTCTATTGCCCTTCTAATGTTACTAGAGTCATTGAATCTGATCGAGCAATCTTCTTTGAGGATGTTAGTAACAGTGGGATTTCAATGCCACGTGAAGTTGTATTTAGGGAGGAGTGTGTTGTTATACTTGTTCAGGTTACCCCCCCCCCCCCCCCCATTAGTGGCTACACCACCATTGATAGAGGGAACAAATGCTATTGTCCAATACCAGGTTGTTAACACTATAGCTGATGTTGATGTGGGAACTGATGATATTGTTTTGAGGAGATCATAGAGAAGTCGTAGACCAGCAATTTCTAATGATTATATTGTCTATTTGCAGGAGCATAAGTTTAATACTGGTATGTCTCTTGATCCAGCTTCTTTTAAAGAGGCCATTGATAGTCCTCAATTTTCATATTGGATAGATACTATGCATGATGAGATGGCATCGATGTGTCGAAACGATGTATGAGACTTAGTTGAACTACTATGTGGCTATAGGCCAATTGGTTGCAAATGGGTTTTTAAGACCAAGTATAATTCTGTAGGTCAAGTAGAAAGGTATAAAGCTAGGCTTGTTGCTAAGGGCTTTAACCAAAGAAAAGGCATTGATTATAAGGACACTTTCTCGCCTGTTTCTACCAAGGATTCTTTTCGGGTTATTATAGCATTTGTGGCTCATTTTGATCTTGAGCTGCATCAAATGGATGTCAAGACAACTTTCCTTAATGGACATCTATTTGAGGATGTGTACATGATGCAACCAAATGGTGTCCAAGTAGAAGGAAAGGATCACATGGTGTGTAAGCTTAACAAGTCCATTTATAGGCTTAAGCAAGAATCGAGACAATGGTACCTGAAGTTTGATGAGATTGTTACCTCTTGCGGTTTCAAGGAGAATCATGTTGATCAATGCATATATTTAAGGGTCAGTAGGAGTAAATATATCTTTCTTGTTCTTTATGTTGATGATATATTACTTGCTGCAAATGACATTGAGCTTCTGTTTGAGACAAAATGCATGTTGTCATCTCATTTTGATATGAAGGATCTTGGTGAGGCCTCTTATGTTTTAGGCATCCAGATTTTTTGTGAGAGAACTAGAGGCATTCTTGGATTGTCTCAGAAAACCTACATTGATCTTGTTCTAAGTAGGTTTAATATGCATTCTTGTTCTCCTGGGAAAGCACCTATTGTAAAAGGTGATAAATTTTCTAAGTCTCAATGCCCTCATAATGATAGTGAGAAGACTCAAATGCAATCGGTTCCCTATTCCTCAGTTGTGGGTAATTTGATGTATACTCAAGTATGTACACGACCTGATATTGCTTATGTTGTTGGTGTACTTGGAAGATACTTGAGTGATCCTGGTTTGGCTCACTGGAAGGCTGCAAAGAAAATACATAGATATTTGCAAGGCACTAAAGATCTAGTGCTTACATATCGGCGATCTGACGTTCTTGATATAGTTGGATATTCTGATGCCGATTTTGGAGGTTGTTCAGATGACAGGAGATCCACTTCTGGTTATGTTTTTATGATGACAGGAGGAGCTGTTTCTTGGAAGAGTGTCAAACAGACACTTACAACTTCTTCTACAATGGAGGCAGAATATGTAGCTTGTTATGAGGCTACATGTCAGGTTATATAGTTGCGGAACTTTATCTTGGGGCTAACTGTTATGAACACCATTTCGAGGCCGCTGAAGATATTTTGTGACAATTCTGCAGCAGTTGCTTTCTCTCGAAACACTAGGACCTATTCTCGCTCCAAGAATATTGATATTAAGTTTTTGATTGTAAGAGAGAAAATAGTCGAGTCTTGTATTTTTGTTGAGTATATTTCAACATAGCATATGTTAGCTGACCCACTAACTAAAGGTTTAGCTCCAAAACTGTTTCAGGAGCATGTGACTCATTTGGGATTGTTAGAGTCTTCTGTTGTATTTAGTTAGTGGGAGTTTTGTGATCATTGACTGTTTGATTATATTGTTTATGCTCATATTATGTTTAAATATAACAATGTCAATGTATACCTGAGTCACGCGCATTTTGGACAGAGTGTGCTTTATGTATTGAGACATTTTGATTAGACTCGTGCCTGGGTCACGCGCATTTTGGACAAGGAAATTGTTTATGTAATGAGACATTATGTTTGGTCTCATGCCTGAGTCACGTGCATTTTGGACAGGGCGTACTTTATGTATTGAGACAATCTATTTTAGTCTCATGCCTGAGTCACGCACATTATGGACAAAGCTTAGTACCTACCAGAGACAATCTATTTTAGTCTATGCCTGAGTCACATGGTTGTGAGTATAAGTTTGATGTCATATATCCTGTCAATATAGTCACTAAACTAGGTGCTGCAACTGCATTTTGGACAAGGCCTATTGCTTTAAAAACATTCAGATTTGTCTCTAGGGCTTCTTGTGGAAATGAGTGTTCGTCACTCTTTTGATTGTTTCCATACTGCACTTGCATCTCATCGACCTGAGTTACGTGATTGCAATTATTGGTCCTGTGTCATATGCCCTGTCGATGTATCATTCACTAGCTTGTAATTGAAGGCACATTTTGAATAAGGCTTTTGGTTTTGGAATGCTTGTTTGTGTTTATGTTGAGATTAAATGTAATGCTGTCAAAGTGGGAGATTGTTGTATATATTTGTAAATAATGGATTAGCATTACATTTAGTCATTGAGCCCATAATGGGATGGGTCATACTAATGACACATATGGAGGCCCCTACTCTCACCCACTTGAAAAGGGAACTGGCCCATTGAGTTCCTTTTTAAGGTCATTGTTCAACTGGCTCTTTCTTTCTCTAAGGGGAAGAACGAAATTACAAGGGCAGAGAGTAGTTCCCTCCATAGAAGAAAATTTTCATCCTTTTGCAGGAACCCTAAAGCTACATGGAAAATCCATCACAAGTTATTGGAGGTATGAATTCTCAACATTATGGAACGCATGCTTTGATTATAAGAAGAGATTATCACATATTATGAATTCTATCAGAAAAGTCTCCAGAAAATGGTGAATCAAGCTCTTTAGTTACTGTTTGAGGTTTATTAAAGTTTCAATTTAATAAATTTCAAAAGTGCCAATAATTGAAATACAACCAATATTTATATCAACCAAAATAAACTAACCCTAACAAGAACTCTACAGAAAATAGGAGACTAGAATAAAATCCTAATGCTAAGCACATGATGCTTTGCGCGTCGACCCCTTGAATACACACGGGCCAAACTCGGCTAGGTCCACTGATCCCATCATGTAGCTTTTCTTTTTCCATCAAATTATGCGATTTATTGCCCCTCTTTAAAGAAGAGGTGTGGTTACTAATTGGTTAATGTCCAAACCACGCTTAATTGACTAATTTATGCCACAAATCAAGTTCTACTTTCATAACAAACATAATATTACAAATCTTATTTTTCAAGATAGTATTTATAAAATTTCATGTGTTAGACAACAAACAGATTCTATGGCATGCTCTGTAGTATGTGCTGTTGTACATTCTGCTCGGTATAATCAATAAAAACTACTGAATATGGTGTGCTTCATTCCAAGGAGCTGGACAGGTCTCAAGGGCCATTAATGCTATGCGTTTATGTATTAGTTAGTGATTACAAAAATATCAAATATATGCAAATTGATAAGCAAATGCTAAACCGCATTCAAAATGATGTCTTCGATTTTTTCACTGATGACTCCTTCTATGAAACTTAGATGTGCATTGTTATGTCTTTTGAATTAGACAAATATATATATATATATATATATATATATATATATATATATATATATATATATATATATATATAAAATAGTAGCAAGTTGATATTTAAGAGTAGTTTCCACATTACATTGGATATATACCTACTAGCTAAAAGAATTGTTATTTTTGTATTAATTGCTAGCTGTTATAAAATTGTTTGTTTGAGCGTAGGAAACGAAGGAAATAAATTAAACAAGAAACTATATATTCTTCCCTTTAGCCTTAAAATTCATGCTTGATATACACTAGCACTATTGATTCTTCCCTTTAGCTTAAAAATTTTGTAGTTAAATTATTCCTCAGTTTTATCGAAGCAAGGAAGGAAAGATGGCTGAAACTCTCCTTTCTTTTGCTATGGAAGAAATTTTGAATAAGGTGATCTTAGTTGCTGCTTAAGAGATTAGCCTTGCATGGGGTTTCAAGGCAGACCTTCAAAAGCTTCAAGCCTCACTAACAATGGTTCAAGCTGTGTTGTATGGTGTTGAGGAAAGGCAAGTAAGAGAAGGGGATGTGGGGCTTTAGTTGCAAAGGCTTAAAGATGTAGCTTATGATGTTTAAGTTATGTTGGACGAGTTTGCTTACGAGATCCTCCGTAGAAAGGTAAAAATCAGAAACCAACTGAAGAAGGTACACAACTTCTTTTCCTTGTCCAATCTAGTTCATTCCTTCTCAAAATGACTAATAAAAATAAATATATTAATGAGACATGGGATGAAATCAAAGTGATGTAGCTGGCTTTGGGCTTAGGGTACGTGGGATCTGTGGATAGAGTTACTCAAACTAGCTTATGTGCGGTAATTTTACCATCCAATCAAACAGTGATATGTGGCCCTCAAGATAAGCCCACGGACCAAAAACATCACTAGTGAAATCATTACACATGTCCAGGGATATGAAGGTAATTTCACTCATAAAACTTAAAATATAAGAACCTTAATCCTATAGGGATACTCATCTCTAAAAAAACCCTAATCCTACTACTACACTCACCTATGATTTACTTTCCTAATTGGACTCTGCTAAAAAGCACTATATATAGGGGCCTCTCATTATCACATAGATACGCCACAAACAGGTTTCACATCCCTATTGCTTTTTTCTTTTTTTTATAAACAAATTACTGACTTACGCATCGGAGAGTACCTATCGAGGCATACCCCCTTCGATCCTCCGACGATTCCTTTAAGGTTTTTTCTTTTCTCATGTGTGTGGGTACTTTGCAACACTCACAAATGCAACAGTTAGATTTTCAGCATCAACAGACTAACGTCGTCCATGGGAAACTCTAAAGAAGAAGAACTCATTTGTTAACGATGCCGACTTGAAGCATGACTAAGAACACCACTGTTGTTGTCGTTGTTGCTGTCGTTTCCGCTACTACCACCATAACCCAGGCCTTAACTAGTTAGGACCTATCTCTCAGCCCAAGCCTCCCTACAATTCCAAAAGATACTACTTCCAGTGGATATCTGGTTGAGCATTCTAAAAGGCAACCGAAGCAAACTCCGCAATCTAAATCGGGTAATCCCACCCATCACCAAAGCCACACTGATCTAGATGCTCCAGTTAGTTAGCAAATTTTTTTGCACCGACTAGTAGCCAACCTGGTTACATGACTTGAGGGGCAAGCCTCTCAACACTAGTGTTCGACACCGCAAATCCCTCGCCCAATGAGGCACTAGGACCCTAGCCAGAGTCTGGGTTCCACCGGCTATGGGTTTACCATGGGGTCTTCTCCTCTTCATCGTAGAGTAAAACTCTACAGTAACTCTACAACCTTGAGGAACAATGCAGACTTAAGACAAAAAGCTTGAGGAGATGGACAAGCATATAAGGGAAGTCTTCAAACATAGATGATTGAACCTATTAGATGAGTTTGACGCATAGGACCACCCATTCACGCAAGAGATCCTCGACGCACCTCTACCCAGGCACTTCAGGATGGCTATCATAAAATCCTACGATGAAACCTCTAACATTATGGATCACCTCTAACTCTACTTAGACCATGATGCTTCTGCATCACCATCCTGATATTGTGTTGGTGCCAAGCCTTCCCACTAACTCTAGAAAAGGTAGCCAACATTTGATACTCCCATATGAGACCAGGTGCATTAATTCTTTCAAAGAGCTAAGTAGCGCATTTACTGCGCACTTCCTCAGTAGTAAAGGACCAAGGAAGACAAATGAGACGTTAGTAGTATGCCTTATAAGCCAATAACATTTGATGTCTAGGGATATTATTTGTAAAACAATCTTATTCAAATTGTTATCATAATTTATGACAACTTTATTTATCCTGAATATTTGTTTAATTAAATTGTCATGATTAAGTCCATAGAGTAAGCAATGAAGATAGGATTATGATGATATAATAATTTTGAGACCTAGTCTTCTCAAAAAAAATTTCTCTTAAATGTTCCTAGTCGTAGGATACTAATTGGACAATAAGTAATCCAGTTAGACTAGTACATTCTATGTTTTTTCAATTGGGAGGGTGACTAATTGATAAGTGCTTAAATATTCATATTTAAGCACATTAATTTACAGTTGTTAAGCTCTTTATTTATGTATTTTAGTATATTCTACTTCATTTTTGTGTTTTCTGTGTTTTTTTATAGGTTTTTGAAGAAAAGATAACATTTTGGAGCTCTAAGGAAGAAAACTGAAGATCTAGAACCAACTAAGTGCGATCGAGCACAAAGTTTCTGTGATCAAGCGCACAAGCACTCGTGCGCACACCTAGAAGGCTCAAGTGCAAGAGCATGAGATCGAGCGCACATGCACAAAGAGGCGGCAGAGCCAGTTTTGGAAAGATTTCTTCGTATCCTATTTTGAAAATTAGGGTTTCAAGGCATCCTTAGAACCCTATATATAGGCTTGTAAAACACAGAAACTTCACTTTTTGATTTTGCTTGGAGTTGTAAGCTTTAGAGAGGAATTGACGACTCTTCCCCACAGTATTCTTCAGGTTTTATCTTTTCTACTTAGTTTATGTTATGATGATGTTTAGCATAATCAGCATGTGTAACTAACTTCTTAATAAGGCTCGATTAAAGCCCTAATTATGCTTTTGTATATATAAGTATTGTTGTCGTACAAATAACCATGTTATGATGCTTAAATTGATTAATGCCTGTTTTATTGAATTCCTCATATGTGTTTGTCTGATCAATGTATGCATTTGGTATGGATTAGTTAGTTAGATCAATTTGGATGACTGAGTCCTGGGTCTGGCAATAGTAACAAAAGAAATCGACGTCAGATTCTTGGGTTAATCAATATGGGAAACCGGGAGTATACAACATGCCCTAGGTCTCGTGTGGTTTTCGATTTCCACAAATCTTATACTTTCTTAAGGAACAACTCAGTATACACCATGCTAAATCCTTTAAGAGAGAAAAAAGTTAGAGTATACGCCATGCCTATCTCGTTGCTTACGGAAATCAATAGCTTAAGGAGCGGACCAAGCCCTTAGGTTGACAATCATTAGGTATTAATGGTAGGGCTAGAGCATTGGCACATCACAACCTACCTCAAGATGAGCTGGTACTAGCCTTTTATGAAGGTCTAAATGACATGGATAAAGGTATTGCTGATTCAGGTTGTGGAGGTGTGCTGATGGAGAATAGCAGTGAAGAATCCATGAAGCTGTTTGAGGCATTGAGTGAGCACACCCAACAATTCTCATCCAGAGGGAGACAAGGAGTAAAGAGCAAGGGCATGTATGAAGTTAACTTAATTAGTGGAATTCCAATTCAGATGGCTGCTATGAAAAGGAAGCTAGATATGCTTATAAAAGCCATGACTACTCAGAATGCCTCACCAAGTCCACAAACCACACAACACCAGGTATGTGCTTTATGTTCTCAATTTGATCACACTTCTGAGACTTGCCATTTATATTCATCTACAGATCCTAAGCAAGCGAACTATGTGGGACCAAACAGTGCATATGTGGATACCCACAATCCTGGATGGCGAAACCACCCCAACATCTCATGGGGCAACAATCAAAATGCTCTGAACCTTCAAGGGCAACAAAGGAACTTCCACCAAGCAGCTGAACCAGTTCAAGAGTCAAAGAAGAGTGACCTAGAGAGTATGGTAAGGCAACTGATAACGTCACAAGAACAGTTCATAGCAGATGGAAGGCAAATTCGAACTGAGCAAAGACAAACAATTGCAAAGCATGAGCAAACCATCCAAAGACTGGAAGCACAAATGGGCTAAATGGTTAAGGAGCTAAGTGGGCGAAGGCAAGGAGAATTTCCAACCCAAACAATGCCTAATCGTGGAGGACATCAGCAACTGAAGGTCATTACAACTCTCAGAAATGGTAAGATAATAGGAGTTAATGAGCCAACACAAGCATCTCCAGCTAAGCCATCCACATCCAAGGTAAGTGAAATGGAGAAGTAGAATGCACCTCCCTTCCCTCAAAGGTTAGTAAAGCTAAAGAAAGATAAATTGCTTGATATTTTTGAAACTTTGAGAAAAGTAGAAATTAACATTCCCTTATTAGATGTAATTAAACAAATTCCTACTTATGCTAAATTTTTAAAAGATTGTTGCACTAATAAAAGAAAGTTCCAGGAGCATGAAACAGTGGCTCTAACTGAAAAGGTAAGTGCGGTATTGTTAAGAAAACTACCACCAAAGCTAAAATATCCAGGTAGTTTTACCATTCCTTGCAGGATAGGTGACCAGTTTTTTTAGCGTGCACTATTGGATTTAGGAACAAGTGTCAATTTGCTGCCATACACGGTAGTTGAAAAGCTAGGTTTGGGGGAGCTTCAACCAACCTCCATCACTTTGCAATTGGCTGACAGAAGCATCAAAAGACCAAAATATTTTCTTGAGAATGTCCTGGTAAAGGTAGGTGAATTTATTTTACCTACTAATTTTATTGTACTAGATATGGAAGAATCTCCTATGCCAATACCTTTGCCCATCATCTTAGGAAGACCCTTTATGAGAACTGCTGATATAATAATTAATATAAAAAAAGGGATTGTAAGTATGACGGTAAATGGTGAGACAATAGAATTTAAGATATTTGATGCATTGAAATTACCCCAAGATGATCATGATGATGAATGTTTTAATGAATGTATGATGCAAAGTGTTGTCAAGCAAGCTTTTCAGGTCTATCACACTGATCCATTGGAGGCCACCCTCACCCATAGCTTCACAAGTTCGGATGTTAAGCCAGAATCTGAAGATATTACTGATGACACCATTGAAGCTGTGCACCTCCTTGAAGCCTCTCCAAAGCATCCAAGTAAGTTCACTCCTCCGTTTGAAACTCTTGCGCATACTAATACTACTTTGCTCTCATCTATTGTCCAGGCACCAAACTTGGAATTGCAGCAGTTGCCAGCAAGAAATCAGACAGTCACAATACATGGACACAGAGTCACACCACACTCTGAAACTACAGTGCAACCAAGAGATGAAGATTTAGCACTCCAGACTGTCCAGTATGCAGTAGCAACAAGAACACTTGAGCTAAATGCGGGGGACTTTAGGTACTCCCTTCCAAAAGATTAGCGCTAAAGCTACTGTAGAGAGTGTTTGAGCAGTTCAGACTTTGAAAAACATGCAGCTCAAGCACCTCTATTGATGTCAATGGTACTAAGGCCACTGAGTACGGAGGTTGGAACTTTTATAGAAGTGCTGCCCACAGCTTCAATTCACTGTCACTGATGAGTCTTAAATATTGCATATTTAAGCCCTTTAATTTATATTTGTTAGGTTCTTAATTTGTATTATTTCGCTTTATTTTATTTCTTTCTTGTGTTTTGTGTATTTTTATAGGTTTGTGGAGAAAATGAAGCATTTATGGAGATATCAAGCTTCAAGAGCAAAGAGGATGCATAGTGCGATCGATCACACGAGATATGCGATCGAGCGCACCTGTGCTCGAGCGCATTTGCCTACGAACAAGCGTAAGGTCAACACCCCACATCGAAATATTTGCAGTTCAGTGCGTCTGCGATCGATCGTAACAGACATGCGATCGAGCGCACTCGGGTCAGTATCCCACATCGAATCTGAAACATACAGTGCTCTGAGACTCCCCCTATATAAACACCATCTGGCCTCATCATTCAGTGTATAATTCCTGGTCCACTTTGGTGTTAACCAGTGGACGTCTGCTAGCATTCTAGTGGATCCCGAAGGCTTTGCTACCACGAGGGGAAGCGCTGCCCATCAGTGAGTGGAATTTCTCCCATGTAAAGTTATTTATTTATTTTTATTTAGTTGTTTTAGTTTAATGTTTAGCACTTTTATTATGAATTATAGTTTCATAGTTATGAGTGGCTAGAATCTTCAGCTAAGGTTGAAGATGAAGCCTCGCCGTTGTTTGGCATAGTAGTTCAGATTTGTTTATACAATTCTGACATTTTTTAGTATGAATGTTCTGTCAATTATTTGAGTAAATCTTGTGATTGATTGAGTTTAAATTGTTCTGTTGGATATTCCTTGTGTTTCATCTGATGGATACATCGAATTGTTTTCGATTAAATTGGATTTCCTTTGTGATTTGTTAAAAGCGGATACATTGGATGCTCTTGGTTTAATTGGGATATTCTTTGTTTTTTATCGTAAGTTGGATTCATGGAATGTTTTGATAGGCTATGTTTTTAGGACATATATGCTTAAACTTTGGTGGGGTAGATTCGAAAACCTTAGTGTTTTTATTATTAGTTTTTAAAATCAATTTAGTTTAGTTTTAATTTGTTTTCCAAAATATCATTCAAAATTCGAAACTAGGTTAAGATAAAGTTAGTTTAGATTAAATTATATTTTCACAACGCAATTCCCTGTGGATTCGACCTCGCACTTGTACAACATTATATTGCAAACGACTCGTGCGCTTGCGAGTAATTTAAAACTCACAACAAGTTTTTGGTGCCGTTGCCGAGGAGTTGTGAAATTTTTGTCTGAATTAATTTTATTTTTCTACTAGTTAGTTAGCATTATTTGTTTGGTTTTTCTGTTTGGCTGGTTTATTTTATTTTATTTGTTTCTATTTGTTTATTAAAAAAAATTGTTAATTTTTGTGAGTAGTATGTTTACTATTTTTGCTTTATTCTGTTGTTTCTGCTGGTTAGTACCTCATTGTTTTCTGTTGGTGTATGCTTGGTCGGAGATCATTGAACTTTGATTTGGTACATTTAGATCCTGACTTAGAAAGAACTCTTAGGAGACAGAGAAGAGCATTAGTTGAGAGAGAGACTGTTGAGATGCGAGAGAATTTTAGGGATGCACATCATCCTGAACATGTAGAGCAACCTAGAGCTTGGAACGTGGACTCCACTACATCCCTTAAGGATTTGTTCGCACCCGTTGCGACTAACTCATCCTCTTGCATAGTGTTGCCACCTACCAATGCCACCCACTTCGACTTAAAGCCACATGTTATCCAACTCTTACCCTCATTCCATGGCCTAGATCTTGAAAATCCTTATAGCCATGTAAAGAAGTTCAAAGACATTTGTGCCACATTTAAATTCCAAAACTTCTCTGAGGAGTCAGTCCATCTTCGACTCTTCCCTTTTTCTCTTCACGATAGAGCTAGGGCGTAGTTGGATTCCAACACACCCGGGTCTATTACATCTTGGGAAAACCTGCTTAGCAAATTTTATCATAAGTTTTTCCCAATGTCTAGAGTGAATGAGTGCCGAAAGGAGATTAGTTCTTTCACTCAGGATGAGGATGAAAAATTTTCTGAGGGTTGGGAGTGCTTCAAAGAGCTACTGATCAGATGCCCTCCACATGGATATGAGAAGTGGAGACTCATTCAGTTCTTCTACCATGGGTTGACTCAACCCAACCGTAGCATGACCGAGTCTATGAATGGGGGGGCATTCTTGAGTCTGACAGGAGATGAAGCATATATGGCGTTGGATAAGTTGTCCGACAACTCGTAGCAGTGGGATTTTTCAAGCTGTCTAGATAAGTCCATTCGTGCTCCTAAGAGGGGAGGCATTTATGAGCTCAGGAAGGACGCTGATTTGAGGATAAAGTTAGATGCCCTCACTAAGAAGATTGACGCTCTCACTGTGAGCTAATCCATCAATACTGCCAGCACATTTAATGTTGAAAGCTGTTCCATCTATGCTAGTCCCATGCATCTAGCACAGAATTTCCCATCAATGCCGGCTTATGCCGAGTATCCTATGGAACAAGTAAATGCTTTCAATGACTATCGAAGGCAGTCAAATGGATCGTACTCCGAGACGTATAATCCAGGGTGGCGGAACCACCCAAATTTTTTATGGAGGCAGAACCAACCAATGAATCAGGGAGGAGCCCCTCATAATGCTCAAAATCAATATCCTCCTGGATTTGCCCAACAAATTCCTGGTCATGGTCGTTCTGGCCATCCAGCACCATTACCTACTTACCAAGCTCCCACTCAAACACCAGCGCTAGTTTCACAGTCACTAGAGGACACTATTAAGGAATACATGAAAATGAATAGCCAATCCATGAGCGACATAAGGAGTGCAACAATGGTAAACACCTAAGCAATTGCCAATCTGGAGAGCCAAATAGGGCAAATTGCAAGTCACTTGGGTGAGAGAGAGAAGGGGAAGTTCCCTAGTCAGCCCGTACCTAACCCGAAAGGAGAATTTATGGTTGGGAGTTCATCAACTCCTACGCACGGGGAGGAATAAGTACAGTCAATTGTCACACTGAGGTCTGGGAGACAAGTGGACAATCGAGTGGAAAAGAGCCCTGCTATGCAGCAAGGGCAAGGGAGTGGCAACTAAGAGAAGAGAGATGTTGAGCCATCTACAGCCACACCTATTGAGAAAGACCCTCTTAGGTTGTTTGTACCTAGAGTGCCTTACCCCGACAGACTATAGGCGCCCAAGAAAGGAGGCAAGTATGAGGAAATTCTGGAGGTATTCAAACAGGTCCAAATCAATATCCTATTTTTGGATGTCATCCATCAAGTGCCATCATATGCCAAGTTTTTAAAGGACTTGGTCACTATCAAGAGGAGGACGAATGTCCCAAAGAAGGCATTTTTGACCGAGCAGGTCAGCTCAATCCTTCAGTGCAAGCTACCCATTAAGTATAAGGACCCGAGGTGTCCTACCATCTCTTGCACGATAGGAGTCAGCCATATTGAGAGGGCTCTTTTGGATCTAGGGGCGAGTGTGAATCTTCTACCCTACTCAGTCTATTTGCAGTTGGGGTTAGGAGAATTGAAGCCCACATCCACGACGCTTCAATTGGCTGACAGTTCAGCGAAAAGACCATGGGGAATAGTTGAGGATGTCTTGATAAAAGTGGATAAATTATATTTCCCAGTGGATTTTATTGTGCTTGACACAGAGCCGGTCCAGAATGTAGGGATTCAAATACCGGTGATTCTAGGGCAACCATTCTTAGCCACGGCTAACGCCCTAATCAATTGTAGGACAGGGGTGATGAAGATCTCCTTCGGAAATATGACAGTGGAGTTAAACATCTTTGATATCACTAGGCAACCACTGGAATATGATGAAGTGAGAAATGTATGCATGATAGAGGAGATTCTTGAGGAGACTGTGGACGAATCAAGCATGGAGGATCCCCTTGAGGCGTGTTTTGCTCACTTTTGAGAGGACTTGGGCTTAGATAAGCTACTAAGTGAATGCCATTTTGGATTCTGATCCTCAAGAAAGCAATCAGACAGAGGAGACCGTCGAACTTGAAACCCACAAGAAGGAACTTAAGCCTTTACCAGATAATCTTAAGTATAAGTTCCTAGGTTCAGTCGATAGTTTGCCTGTGATTATAGCTTCAGATTTGGGTGAAGCTCAAGAGGAGAAATTATTAGATGTCTTAAGAGAGCACAAGAAAGCTATCAGGTGGACCATTGAGGATATCAGAGGAATCAACCCCTCAGTGGTGATGCACAAGATACATATGAAGAAGAATGCCAAGTCATCGAGGGAGCCACAAAGAAGGCTCAACCCAGCTATGCAAGAGGTTGTGAGGGCAGAAATAACTAAGCTGTTAGATGCAGGGATCATTTATCCCATCTCTGATAGCAAGTGGGTGAGCCCGATTCATGTTGTGCCCAAGCGAGCGGGATTGACGGTAGTAAAGAATAAAGATGATGAGTTGGTGCCAACTCGTGTTCAGTCAAGGTGGAGAGTGTGTATAGACTACCGTAAGCTGAACATTGCCATGAGGAAGGATCACTTTCCACTGCCATTTATTGATCAGATGGTGGAGCGTTTGGCTGGGCACGAGTATTATTGTTTTTTGGATGGTTATTCTGGATATAACCAGGTCCCCGTGGACCCCGAAGATCAGGAGAAAACGATGTTTACCTGTCCTTTTGGGACATTCGCCTACCGTCGCATGCCCTTTGGGTTATGCAATGCACCTGCTACTTTTCAGCGATGCATGGTCAGTATATTCTCTGACATGGTAGAGCGGTTCTTATAGATTTTCATGGATGACTTCTCCGTATTTGGTTCAACATTTGAGGAGTGCCTGCACCGTCTTACTTTGGTTTTAGTGCGGTGTAAGGAGAAAAACCTAGTGCTTAATTGGGAGAAGTGTCATTTTATGGTTAAGCAAGGCATTATACTGGGGTATGTCGTATCTCATCAGGGGATTGAGGTCGACAAAGCGAAGGTGGACCTGATTTCCAACCTTCCACCCCCACGTACAGTGAAGGAGGTTCGATCTTTTCTAGGCCATACAGGCTTCTATAGGTAATTTATCCAAAATTTCAGTAAGATCGCCAGGCCCTTGTGCCAGTTATTACAAAAGGATGCCCCATTTATATTTGATGAGGACTATAAGAAAGCATTTGGGGAACTGAAGAAGATTCTGATGTCCACACCCATTATTCAGCCACCCAACTGGGTGTGCCTTTTGAACTTATGTGTGACGCATCAGATTATGCTGTTGGAGTTTTTTGGGACAGCGTGTTGATAAACTTCCCCATGTTATCTACTATGCAAGTCGAACTCTAAACGACGCATAACTCAATTACTCTACCACTGAGAAGGAGTTGCTTGCAGTCGTTTTTGCATTAGACAAGTTCAGATCCTACTTGTTAGGATCTAAAGTCATTATCTACTCGGACCATGCAGCATTGAAGTATCTTTTCTCTAAAAACGATGCTAAATCTCGTCTTATCCGATGGATCTTACTACTTCAAAAGTTCGACATTGAGATTCGGGATAAGAAAGGTTCAGAAAATATGGTGGCAGACCATTTATCTAGATTGATTGTGGATTTTACTGAGGCCGCCACTCCCATTTCTGAGACCTATCCTGATAAGCAGTTAATGCTCATTGCTCAAAATCCCGTTCCATGGTTTGCTAATATAGTAAACTATCTTGTCACCGAACACATGCCTTTGCATTGCGGGCGACAAGATAAATCAAATTTTTTAGCCATGGTAAAACATTTTTTCTGGGATGATCCTTATCTGTTTAAGTATTGTCCCGATCAGATCATCAGAATGTGTATTCTTGAGCATGACCAATCTAACGTCATCGCCTTTTGTCATGATCATGCTTGTGGATGCCATTTCAGTGCTAAAAGGACTGCTGCAAAGATTTTGCAGTGTGGATTTTATTGGTCTACCATGTTCCGAGATCTCATACCTACTGTGTATCTTGTGAGCATTGCCAAAAGCTAAGGAGTCGTTCTAGGAGGAATATGATGCCTCTCAACCCTATTCTGATTGTTGAGATTTTTAACGTGTGGGGCATTGATTTTGTCCTAATTTGTTGTCTTTTCGTCGTAAAGATAAATGCATGCTCATGTTATTTTGAAATTTTGGGTGATCTAAACATTTTCTGTGATGTGATGTCATAGGTGAGCTTAAAATTTTGAACACACAATCTGGTGATAAAGTTTTGAAATTTAGTTACTTACTTTAGACATTTGAGAATTCACATGTTTGATCTTATCTAACACGAGCATATTAGCACAAATTGTGTGAGGTATGACATGTGATTTTAATGTGTACGTTTCCTTGTCTTAACTGAAACTGGATGACTTGTTGGATAAACACTTGGGCATAGAAAAGCATATATATATATATATATATATATATATATATATATATATATATATATATATATATACATACATACACTACTAATGATCATCATCAATAAACTTTTCACTGAGTAACTGGACCTCTTGCCTCAGTAAGCAGTGAGTGTTCACGTCAAAAAGTGAAAATTTTGTTTGGTAGCATTAAGG
The DNA here is from genome assembly GCA_023935145.1 of Bretschneidera sinensis. NCBI lineage: Eukaryota > Viridiplantae > Streptophyta > Magnoliopsida > Brassicales > Akaniaceae > Bretschneidera > Bretschneidera sinensis. The sequence continues at coordinate 13,063,393 of CM043704.1, forward strand.
TCGGTTTAGTTTCGTAGCCTTTTTAACTCGAGTTAGTAAGTCCTTAGGGGCATCTTTACACCTAATGCCCTAAAACCATCTGGTTTGGGAGTCATTGACTCAACACTCACTACATGGGTCAATTAGAAAGCTTAAGGGAATTAAACATAGCAGAGCCTCATATATATATATAATAAAAACTATGCCATTTTCGTTCATTCTGATGGGAAATTTGGTGAATCTTGAGACATTGAGACCTTACACATTGGAGTTATTTGGAAGCTTCATTTTTATATGCTAATTCATTTTACACAGTGTCAGACTTGTGATGCCTTAACCTGCCTTTTGTAAGTAATTAGATTTTAACATTTCTATTCATTGTGAAGATGGGTTTATCTCTTTAAGCTTGCTTATGACTAAATATCATGGTGGTGTGTGCTCCTTAAATTTTTGGATAACATGAGTGATGAACTTATCTTTATGTTCTTTGTTTTTCGTCTAGTTTTTATTTTGTTTTGCTAAGGGACTAGCAAAATATAAGTTTGGGGGTATTTGATGAGTCTTAAATATTGCATATTTAAGCCCTTTAATTTATATTTGTTAGGTTCTTAATTTGTATTATTTCACTTTATTTTATGTTTTTCTTGTGTTTTGTGTATTTTTATAGGTTTGTGGAGAAAATGAAGCATTTCTGGAGATATCAAGCTTCAAGAGCAAAGAGGATGCATAGTGTGATCAATCACACGAGATATGCGATCGAGTGCACCTGCGCTCGAGCGCATTTGCCTACGAACGAGCGCAAGGTCAACATCCCACATCGAAATATTTGCAGTTCAGTGCGTCTGCGATCGATCATAACAGACATGCGATCGTGCGCACAAGACATGCGATCGAGTGCACATGCGATCGATCGCACCATTCTGCGATCGAGCGCACTTGGGCCAGTATCCCACATCGAATCTGAAACATACAATGCTCCGAGACTCCCCCTATATAAACACCATCTGGCCTCATCATTCAGTGTACAATTCCTGGGCTACTTTGGTGTTAACCGGTGGACGTCTGCTAGCATTCTGGTGGATCCCGAAGGCTTTGCTACCACGAGGGGAAGCGCCGCCCATCAGTGAGTGGAATTTCTCCCATGTAAAATTATTTATTTATTTTTATTTAGTTGTTTTAGTTTAATGTTTAGCACTTTTATTATGAATTGTAGTTTCATAGTTATGAGTGGCTAGAATCTTCAGCTAAGGTTGAAGATGAAGCCTCGCCGTTGTTTGGCATAGTAGTTCAGATTTGTTTATACAATTCTGACATTTTTTAGTATAAATGTTCTGTCAATTATTTGAGTAAATCTTGTGATTGATTGAGTTTAAATTATTCTGTTGGATATTCCTTGTGTTTTATCTGATGGATACATCGAATTGTTTTCGATTAAATTGGATTTCCTTTGTGATTTGTTAAAAGTGGATACATTGGATGCTTTTGGTTTAATTGGGATATTCTTTGTTTTTTGTCGTAAGTTGGATTCATTGAATGTTTTGATAGGCTATGTTTTTAGGACATATATGCTTAAACTTTGGTGGGGTGGATTCGGAAACCTTATTGTTTTTATTATTAGTTTTTAAAATCAATTTAGTTTAGTTTTAATTTGTTTTCCAAAATATCATTCAAAATTCGGAACTAGGTTAAGATAAAGTTAGTTTATATTAAATTATATTTTCACAACGCAATTCCCTGTGGATTCGACCTCGCACTTGCACAACGCTATATTGCAAACGACTCGGTGAAACTCACAATAGTCACCCACAAACTGTTCGCTAAAAATACTCAGTGAAAGCCCAATAGTGAAAATGGTGCACTGTCTGGCTGATGACGTAAAACTTAGCGCTTATGGGAGGCACCCCACTGTATATCCTTTTTATTATAGTATTTTTTTTTCTTATTTAGGTTTATTTAGCTGTTTATTTTCCATATTTCTTGTTTTCCGGCACAATGTTTGTTTTTCTTTTTCAGGAACATAGTGTGTGCATCAAGTTCAAGTTTGGGGGCGTACTACGAGCCATGCCAGCAGTCTAGCTCTCCAACTTCCAAGTCAGATCTTTCCATGATACTTAGACATTGAGGACAATGTGTATATTAAGTTTGGGGGGTAGAGAGAGATACTTGCACACACATGCACACACTATATCCCAAAATTTTTGTTTTAAAGAAAAATGCATGATCACTTTGTGTTGAAAATTTTGGTTGATTTAAAACAAACATGATAAAATTTTATTAGTAAGCTTAAAATCTAGAACACATAGTCTAGTAGTAAAAATATTAAAAGTTAGTTACCTACCTCAAGGCACTTAAGCATTCACGAGTTTGATCCAGATCTGACACGAGCACATTAGTACGCATTTGTGTGGGGTATGACATGTAATTTTTATATATATATTTCCATGACCTAACTGCAATCGGATAACTTTTTAGATAAACACTTTCGCATAGAAAAATAAAGAAAAAATATCCATCATGCAAAAAAATAAAATAAATTACTTCTAACAATCATTAAATAAAATTTCCACTGAGTAACTGGACCTCTTGCTTCAATAAGCAGTGAGTGTTCACGTCAAAAAGTGGGAGTTAAGCATTTAATGATCATAAAAAATTTCACTGAGTAACTGGACCTCTTGCCTCAGTAAGCAGTGAGTGTTCACGTCAAAAGGTGGGAATTTCACTTAGCAAGCATTAAGACCTGTTAGTTCCGTAGCCTTTTTGACTCGAGTTAGTAAGTCCTTAGGGTTGTCTTTACACCTAATGCCCTAAAGCCGTCTGGTTTGGGAGTCATTGGCTAAACACTCATTATAAGGGTCAATTAGAAAGCTTAATGGAACTCAACATGGCAAAAATCTCATGATGAAAGAAAAAGAAAAGAAGTAAAAACTACGCTATTTTTGTTCTATCTGATAAGGAATTCGATGAAGGTTTGGACACCGAAACACTTTACATTAAAGTTATTTGGAAGCTCCATCTTCTATGTACTAATTCACCACACACCATAAGCCAACCTTAGGTAAGTAACCTGAACTTTTAAAAACCTTATTCATTACAAAAATGTGTTTTTATTATAAGCTTACTCATGAACGGTCATCATGGTTTTACGTGTAACCCAAATTTTTGGTATCATGAAGAATGAATTTATCTTTAATTTAGTTTTGATATAGTCTTTCATTTTGTATTGCTAAGGGACTAGCAATATGCAAGTTTGGGGGTGTGATAAGCGCTTAAATAGTCATATTTAAGCCCCTTTAATTTACACTTGTTAGGCTCTTGTTTATCTATTTTAGTAGATTCTACTTCATTTTCGTGTTTTATGTGTTTTTCATAGGGCTTTGTCAAAATGAAGACATTTTGGAGCTCTAAGGAATAAAAAGTAAAATTCTGCAACTAGCAAGGTGCGCTCGAGTGCACCTCTCTTGTGATCGAGCGCACACATGCACTCGAGCGCAGACCCATATGATCAAGCGCACACGCACCAGAGGCGGCAGAGCCAGAATTAGAAAGAAATCTCTGGACATTAAATTGGAAATTAGGGTTTCGGGGCACCCTTAGAGCCCTATATATAGTCTTGTAAAACACAGAAAACATACTCTTTTTTTTTTTATCAGTAAATAAAGCTTGTATTAATCAAAATGTACAAAAATTTCACTGGGCATACCCAGGGGATATACAATGAGAAAAAACAAAAGCAAAAAAGCTTACACCAGAAGCCTAACTATAATGCTTACAAGAGAAGCCTAATCTGTGGGCAAAATGCATACACAATTCTATAAATTATAAGTTGAATCTTCTTGACTAGACTGGTAGGATGAACTGTGGACTGCTCAAATAGTTTGGCATTTCTAGCTATCCAAATATTGTACACTGTGCATGCTAGGGCTATCCTTTGAGCTATGGCTGGGGGGCTAGAACCTCTTATCTTTCCGATCCACTTAATTGAACTTTCAATTGTAGTCAGTTGTCTTCTGCAACCAAGCCAACCTTTGATAGTGTCCCATGTTTCCTTGTTGATCCTGCAAGAGAAGAAGAGGTGCTCTCTAGTTTCCTCTTGCTCTTTACATAGAGGGCATAGTTTATCTTCTCCCTCCAGCTGTAGTCTATCCTTTGTGAGGAGTCTGTTCTTTATAGCCAGCCAAAGAATGGAGGAGTGCTTAAGGGGGCAGTGACTATTCCACACCAAGGGAGCCCATCTGACTACATTTCCTTTTAGCCTGATAGATTTGTATACTTTCTTAATGCACAAATCATTCTAGTCCTTCCATTCCATTAGCCTTTCCCTGGCCTGCTGGGTAGAGGATGACTGGCTAGTCAAGTCATTTCTGATTTCTAGAATTTTCTTCCAAAGGGGGGAGTCATCCTTTCTTGCCATGATCTCCCATATTGATCTGTTCAGCAAGTAATAGTGCTGAACCCACTGGATCCATAGGGAGTCTTTCTTCATGTGAATGTTCCAAAGGACCCTTGTTAAGAGAGCCTTGTTCCATGCTTTCAAGTCAACCAGGCCTAACTCACCTTCAGCTTTTGGTTTACATATATCAGCCCAGGCTACCAGAGCCTTCCTCATGTCATTGCTCTTGCCATTCTATAGAAATGTTCTGCACATCCTAATTATTTTCTCCAGGATGTTGCCAGGGATAGGAAAGATAGCAAGCCAGAAACACTCCACCCCTTGCAGCACTGATTTGATCAATTCTATTCTTTCAGCATAAGACAAAGAAGAACCAGCCCAGACATTTATGTAACCAGATATTTTATCAATGAGGGGGGAGTAGTGGGCAGCATTTAATCTTGCTGAAGCCAGAGGAACCCCCAAGTATTTAAAAGGTAGACAACCTTCCTCCATTCCAGTAGACCTTCTAATTTCCATTAACTTAGCTGTCCGAACTCCTGCATGGAACACATTTGATTTGGACAAGCTTGCTTGCAGTCCAGAGCACTCACTGAACTGTTTGACACAATCCATTAGCTGCCCCACAGACCTTGCATCCCATCTAGAAAAGAGAATGAGGTCATCAGCAAAAGCCAAGTGGGTGATCTTGAGTTTGTCACACTTAGGGTGATATCTAAACCCATCCTCTTCTTTCAATCTCCCAAGAAGTTTGGACAGGTACTCCACAATCATAACAAACAGGTAAGAGGAGAGGGGATCACCTTGTCTAAGGCCCCTTTTTCCAACAAAGAAACCATGAAGACTCCCATTGATGGAAAGAGAATAAGCTGTTGATGAAACACATTCCATGATCCATCCTCTGAATTTATCAGGAAATCCAAGGCCAGCAATTAAACTATTCAGGAAACCCCGCTCTACTGTGTCATAGGCTTTTCTAATATCTATCTTGATCATACCTCACTCTACAGAAAACACACTTTTGATTAAGCTTGGAGTTGTAAGCTTTGGAGAAGAATTGACAACTCGTCTCCTCAGCATTCTTCGGGTTTTATTTTTTTGTTCTAGTTTAGTTATGGTTATGATGTTTAGTGTACTGAACATGTGTAACTAACTTCCTAATAGGGCTCGATTGAAGCCCTAATTATGCTTTCCTATATATATAATGATTGATTGCCTTTGCAAATAGCCATGTTGTGATGCTTTAATTCATTAATGCCTGTGTTTATTTAAATTCCTCATATGTGTGTGTTTGATCAACGTATGCATGTGGTATGGATTAGTTAGTTAGATCAATTTGGATGATTGAGTCATGGGTATGACAATAGTAACAAAAGAAATCCACGCCGAATTCTTGGATTAATTAACATGGGAAACCGGGAGCGAACCAAGCCTTAGGTCCCGTGTGGTTGTCGATTTCCACAGCCCTTATGCTCTCTTAAGGAACAACTCAGTATACACCATGTTGAATCCCTTAAGAGAGAAAAGAGTTAGAGTATACACCATGCCTATCTCATTGCTTAGGGAGATCAATAGCCTAAGGAGTGGACCAAGCCATTAGGTTGACAACCATTAGGTATTCATGATAGAGTTATAGCATTGGCACCTTACTTATTAGGAAAGTATGATTAGTGGTGGATATCAAAGCCCTATATTCTTATTATTATTTATTCACACTCAAAACTCATTCCTATCTTTTCATATTGAGAAACTAATTCTAAATTGAAATTCACCAATCCTTGTGGAGATGATCTCGCACTTGCACATTATGCTACTACTAACCTTGTGCACTTGCAAGTAAAACAAGTTCGGTTATTTACTTATTTATTTAGGTAGATAAATGTGCAACAGGTGGTGCCTCCGATGACTTTCCGATGCCTTTGTTAGTGCAAGGTTTTGAGAAAATGGAGAGGATTATGGTATTAGTGTTTTGATAATGAACTTGAACTGTGTTGAGATCTGCGTACCTTAGACCTTTTTATATTGGTTCAGGGAGCAAGTTCATTGTGTGCTCAAGATGACATGATCCCTGAGATCCCACTTTTCTTTCGAGGAGTCTTGTTACGCGTTCAAGGACGACGCAGTCCCTAAAATCTTGCTTCCATTTTTGTATGTGAAAAGTCTGTGACTGATTACGGCTTCATCATCTGCTCTGCTATGTGCCTGTTATTGACGCGGCCACGTATTATCCGATCATTAGAGGGAGAATTATCTACATGTCATCAGACTACTGAAGAATGAATTATTTACTACATCACCCAAAATTACGAATCTACTTCTTGCTATTTGCATGTGACACTTCGGTGTGAAAAAATTATTTATATTGCAGTTTACACTTGGAGTAATTCTTGCCGTCCCACCATTCAACTATCTTGCTGACATTGCTATTTTAAAAAATTGCCCATGTATAAATTGCTGGAAACTTCTTTGTGCTCAAGCCTTCAACTCAAGTATTTTGACACCTATGGGGGGCTGTTTCTTGGCTTCATTTGGTGCACTGATTTCACTTAAGCGTTGCGTTTTTCATATTACAAAAATTTATTCATACCAACAATTAGATAGTGTTGTGATGGACTTTAATTAGTTTTTTCAGTGGGAAAAAAGGGGTCAAAATAATGAAATGGGATGATCCAGATTTATTACCGCTACCAAAAAATTGCAATGTTTGAATTGAGGGTCAATCACAATGTAAGGCTTATTTTATTTCTCAATTGTTATAATTTTTTTTCTCGAATAAATCATAAATTTATCGAGGACAATATCAAGGATCTTATCAAAAACTTATAACAGCTTGCCAAACAAAGGCTGGATTTCCTAGAGGCCTTTCATGTGTATTATATTTTCTCCAGATCTGATTCAATTGTATCTCGGTCATGTATAAAAAATTTGATCAATCAATTTGATAATACTTCTTTTGGCCACATTGAGTTCGGTGTAGCCGTAATGGGTAGCCGAGTTACCCATTTCTTGCGGAGGAGCTTGGTAGGCTGATTTGGACGTGGAGGTGACTCAGCCCAGTTGATGAAGGATGACTCGGCCGACTCGGCCATTTACCCTGTGTTAATTCGGCTTTGGTTGGGATGACTCGGCCGACTCAGGCCGATTTTCTCGTGTCAAGTCGGCCTTGGTCGAAGTTCGTGGTCGTCCGATCGAATTGGAGGAGACTGATGTTCTGAGTCGCCGGTCTAGCCACATTGTAGGAAACATTTGGTTCAACCGAGCTGGAGGACACTCGGCCGAGTCTAAAGAGACGGATTTCCTGGATCGTTGGTTGGTCTAGCGGGGAGCGCCTTTAGGTTCCGTTATGCTGCGGCGTGGTCGCTGAGTTGCTCTGCTTCACAATTTCACCGGTTTTGCGTGCGAAGAGGCTTGGTTTCTTTGTTTCAAAACTCTACTGGTTCACATGCACTGTTCCACAAATTTACAGCACCTGGGTCATTTGTTAAGCTCCCTTTGGTTTGCGCGCACTTTTTGTTGACTTCAAAAATCTCCAGTCGAGTAAGGAGGTGGAGATGCCGGATATGCACACAACAAACAGAAAAATGTGATCTAAAAAATCAGCACAGATAGAGAGAGAGTGTTGTCTCTGAAAATTTTTTGATGCTACAATTAATCTTTTTGAATTTAGGATATAAGAGAAAAAACAGTGCTGGTGTTTAATGAATGACGAGTGAATGTTACTTCACATACATTGAGATCTGATATATAGTCTGTGAATGAATTAATTTGTTATTTGTCATCATTTTTTTAAATAGAAGATGTGATCTTTATTGTGTGTGGGTTATTGTGTCTTGATGCACGAGAAGATCTCTAGTCATAACGACTTTGCAATAAAATTATTCTTGTGCTCTCTATTAGGTGTTATCATATGATTTCTCGTGTCCGAATATCATAGGAAGGTGAACTGTTGATGCCAAAAATCTGTTATCGGGTAGGAGAGATCAATACATCGGATCTACATACAACAAATGAAAAATAGTGATCTAAAAAGCCACTAGAAGAAGAGAGAGTGGTGCCTCTAGAGACTTTTCGATGCTTCAATTAGTCTTTTTGAATTTACGATAGAAGAGAAAGAGCAGTACTAGTGTTTAATAAATGATGTTTTACATACCATGAAAGCTCTGTATATATAGTCTCTGAAGGAATCAATTGGTTATTTGCTATTATTTTCTTAGGGGACGACGTGATCCGTAGAATATCGCGTATGGATTATTATGTCTTAACGCACGAGAAGATCGCTAATCATAACGATCTTGTGGTGAAATTATTTTTGTGCTCTCTTTCAAGTGCCATTATTTGATTACTTGATTTTAGAGATCTTTTCTGTCCACGTATTCGGATTAGTGTTTTTAGAGACGAAGGCGTTAGACGAGGCGTTTTGCTTCGAAGTGTTGAGATGTAAGCTCGAGGCGTTGGAGCGTAAGTCTTTTGAATACATTGAGACGTTTCAAAATTTTAATAAAATAATAATTAAAATTTAATTAAAATAATAATACTTAATTAATTTTAATTATTTAATTTTATCAAAATTTAATACTTTTATTAACTCTCTATAACGTGATAATTATAATTTATAAATATTAATATATATTTATATATAAATTATATAGAGTATAACTTGTATTTTTATATTGTTGTAACTTATAAGTGATTAATTAAATCATTTATAATTATTACTAAATTAAATAAAATATATTATATATTTATAAAATGTAATGATATTATAATAAAAATATGAGTTTAATGATTAAAATGTATAACCTCTGAATCATAAATTCGACTAAAATGACTTTTCAAAAAAAATTTGATCCAGTCTCGCTCCAAAACTCACCCAGACGCGCCCCAGCAACGTTTCTGAATACATTGATCCAGATATCATAAGAGGAGCGAATTCTCCTAATATCTCATCTCTGCTAATAATTTCCTCTTTCTCAAAAGTCCATTAGTTCACCGGCACTACTCCACAAATTTATGGCGTATGGAATTTTCATTTTGGGTAAATGTCATCATCCATTTACAGGTGGGCCCCTCTTGCATCAATTGATTTTTGTCATATGATGTTCCTTGTGATTACCACCATTGTTTCGTTACCTATCTTCAAGAAAGAATGTGGGTTGTGGACCCCACTTGCATAATATGCTAACACCACCTCAAACTTATGAACAAAATCGTGCAGCACATGTACCAAAAGTGCGCGGACCCCACAACATCATTTTCAACCTGATCCGCGGAGATTCTCTTCATGTACTGTGTGTTTACAAAGGAATTTTTTTTTTAATTCGGATATAAATTCAATAGTTTAAATTTACTAAAAATTTTATTAATAATTTTAAAAAAATTTATTAACAATGTTAATTTTCGAGTCTCACACATAGCTTGATATTATTAATAAAGTTTTTTAAAATTATAAATGAAGTTTTGAGCTGATCTAAACCTAATGATTTAGACTCAAATCAACTAAAAAATTTTAGTATTTATAAGGATTATCTCCTCGTCCGGCTTAGCTTTCCTATTGATCCGGATGTAGTCAGAATATTTGACACTTTTGATATCTTTATTAATCAGATCACCCCAAACTCTATGAGGTTGATTATTGGTTTCCTCCTTAGCTTTACAAAACATGCCAATCGTATGCCTTTCTCCTTGAATAGTTTTCGGAATGCCTTTATTATTAAGAATCTTAAGAACTCAGGTGGGTATAATTTGTCTACGCAGAGGGGTAAGCAAGTAGTCGTTGAGAATCGTTATTTCGTTCACGACTGGAACAAAAAGGTTCTTTTCATTCGTCATAGAGATCCTTTTTCAGTTATGAGGGAGTGGGACTACGAGTACTTTGATGCTCATAATCCTCTTTCCTTGAGTGAGGCAGAGGCAGTCATTTTTGGTAAGATGTGTTTTGAGCCGATTCTAGCTCGGGAGTTGTTAGTGGAGTCCAACCTTGTTCGTTACAAGCTTAGTTCGGCCACACTTAGTAGTTTGTTTTTTGGCTTTAGCTTTAGATTTTTGTCTTCCTCGTATATTGATTGCATCCAATATATCCGCTCTCAACAAATCACAAAAAAAATCAAATTTAATCGAAAAACATTCAATGTATCAATCAGATGAAACACAAAGAATATCCAACAAACAATTTAAACTCAATCAATTATAAGATTAACTCAAATAATTGACAGAACATTTATACTAAAAATTGTCAGATTTGTACAAGCAAATCTGAACTACTACGGGCGGGGCTTCATCTTCAACCTTAGCTGAAGAGTCTAGCAACTCATAACTATGAAACTACAATTCATAATAAAAGTTCTAAACATTTAAACTAAAACAACTAAATATAAAGAAATAAATAAATAACTTTACATGGGAGAAATTCCACTCGTTGACGGGCGGCGCTTCCCCTCGTGGTAACAATGCCTTCGGGATCTACCAGAATGCTAGCGGACATCCACCGGTAAACACCAAAGTAGCTCAGAAATTGTACACTGAATGATGAAGTTGAGTGGGTCTTATATAGGCAAATACCACGAGTGCGATGTGTTTCCAATCCGATGTGGGATGTGGGATATAGAAATGTGTTTCCAACCAATGTGGGATGTGGGATTTAAGTCTTCACATGCCCTTCAAAACTTCTATTCACGCTGAAATCCCGCACAGCCCGCATAGCCTGACCTTTGTCTACTAAAACGGCCATAACTTTCTATAGAAAAATCATTTTTACGAACCGTAAAATTCTCTAGAAAACAGACTTCTGGATCTTTCTAAGCATATATGGTTCATATCCTGGTTCTTCTTGAATCAATACAGTTTAATTTTCAAAGATAATTGATCTGTACGGACAATTCTGGCAATTTTAGTGAAACTCCTTTTCCAGTGCTTGTAAACCTGAAAAACAACGAAAACAACTCAAAGTAACAAAATCCTAAGCTAACAAATGTAAATTAAGTGGCCAAAATATGTAATATTTTTCTCTCATCAAGGGGTCTTCTGGATCCGATCCTGATGTTTTTCGAGGAAACTGATCAGTTCTACACTCTGACTCGGCCTTTACTGAACCAAGGGTCACTCGTCAACTCATCTGGGGATCTATCTTACTTAAGGATGAAATTGCCATCACAGGCTTTCCACTTTAGGTATCTATTGGTGTTATGGCTCAATCAGCTAAGAAGGTGTGTTTATTTTTTTTATTACCTCATGCGATTCTATAGTGTATTTCGAATCGGCTTCTGATTTTTTTTAGACTGCTATATTTTGTGCTACGATCATGGAGAGCTATCCTCTAGCTGTTGAAAAGGTTAACAAATTGACAAAGGAGAGAGACAAACTATGTGTTTCCCTTCGCGATAAAGAGAAGCAGATCGCTTCTTTGGAAGGGGAACGCTATAATACCTGTATTCGTAAAGAAAGGGTAAAAAAGTAATTTAATATCTATGACATAGAGTTAAAATAATATATATGCGAAAGATTTTATTTTTATAAAACAATTCTTAAAAAAAAAAAATACAGACGCGTGGTGGCGTAAAGAAAATGAAAATATTCGTCTAGACAAAGGAAAAAAAAAAGAAAAAAAATTTCAAAAAAAAAAGTTTTCAAAAAAAAGAAAAAAAAAAGAAAAGAGGTGGCAGCGTGCTACACCTAGAAGTCCGGGTGTTGCATCACCACCAAAGCCATGGACACTAATCAATTTGTGGGCAGCGGTGAACGGTGCCACAAAAATTTATTATTTATATTGAACTGTTTTATTAGTTTTATCAAATCATGTTTGGTTTTCTTCAATCTCAAATCTAAACTAATCTATTTCTTTAAACATTTGGGGATCGAAAAAAAGGTTGAAAGAGTAATATTTTGAACAGATTTACAAGAGAATTTTATAGAGAGTAAGAAAAACAAAAGGTAATAATGTGAAGTTTATTTTTGAAATTTAGCTTCTATGAAATTTCACGGAATTCAAAGTGAGAATTTTCAAAGGGCGTGAATTATTAAGAATTGAAGAATAAATTAGAATTTAATATGAATATTATGTCAGGTGTTGATGATCATCAACCGGGAGAAATTGCTGAGAGGAGCAGAAAAGGCAAGGAGGTGATCCACAAGTAGCTTTAAGTGCTACGTAGTGAGTTATATTTACTTTAAGTAATCAAGATAAATATTAAATATATAGTGATAATATTTGAATAACTTATTAACTTATGATTTGATAATAGATGAAAGTTGTTTGATGTGTATGATAGGTATAATTGATAAGTGGAAAGTTATTATATGAGAAGTAACATTATTTGAATAATGAATCGATTTAATAATGAAGGTGATAAATGAAATTCTTGATGAGTTATGGTTGATAAATTGATGTGATATATGAGGAAAAGAAATTAGTGAAATTGAGCAAATAGTAATTTGAGAAAAGGCAGGATAGCTAAATTTAATGTTTGAATATATGCTCATTGTTATATTATTGTTCATATGCATATTTCATATCATTATTCATATGCAAATGTATGAAATAAAAGAACCGGGAGGGGGCCGGTCTAAATGAAAAACCGTGACAGCCGGTATATGCTGGAAATAAATGAAAACTATGACAACCGGTATATGCTGAAAATAAATGAAAACTGTTAAAGCCGGTATATGCTGAAAATAAAAGAACCAAGAGGGGGTCGGTCTAAATAAGACAAAAAAAACCGGAAAGGCAGCCGGTCTAAGATAAAAACATGTCGACATGTAGGAAGACGTTCCCTAATAATAATTCCTGCATTGCATCTGTTTTAAATATTAATTTTATTACTAAAATGCTAAAGTGTTGTTTTGCTATTATAAATTTATTTATAGATGAATGAGTCTCACAGAGAGACAGTTATAGTGAGAAAGAAATATATAATAAAAACTATCTAAATGGTAGACTATATGCTGTGAACCTCATAACGAGGTAATTAGAAGATAATTTATGGTCTTAAGGCGAACAAATATATAAGAAGAAGAGATTGATAGAGAATGGAGCTTATGTATTGTGTAGTGATAATAGAATGCTATTATCAAGTTATATGAGATATAAATGATTACATGTTAAAAGACTATTTATACGAATTGAATATTTCTAGTAAATTTAATTCACTGAGCTTGTGAAGCTCATACCTCAATGTTAAATGATTTTAGGCAGCAAGCAGGACAAATAGTTGGTGAGCTGAGATTCAGACGGATTTATGATCTGTAAGCCACGTGGTCCACATCCTCAGACTAATGAGAAAGGAAAAAAAATATTTGTAAATATTCATGCATATTATGTTGTATAAAATGTTTAAATTGATATCTGAATGATATATATCCACTGTTAAGGGTTTAGGATTGATGTAAATAATTGCAGTTTATAAATTTTTATTGTTGTATATATGTGTCGTGCTGGGATTTTCAAAATGTGATGACATTGTCTCGGGGGTGACCAACCCGGGATGGGTCGTTACAATTTTGGTGTCAAAGCATTAGGTTTTATGATTTTATAGACTGCATAAGAACTTAAAAAAATGAAAGATCTAAATAAACTATATTTTAATGTAGAGTCTGAGGATGACACATGGACGTGCTAGAGCTAAAGGTAGAGTTATGAATCAGAAGGGACATGATAGACCCCTAATATTTAGAATTACTGAAGCATAGGAGGAAGTTGAGTATGTGGTTCCTGCAAGGGAATAGATTGATAGTGCGGCAGGTACTAGTAGAGCTGGGAGAGAATATGAGGTTAGGAGAGATGAATTGAGAGAAGCTCTTGAGCATGCCCTAGAGAGGATGAATGCAACTAGAGAAATGGCTGATAATTTGCAAAAGAGAGGGGTAGAATGGAACCTGATGTGGTGAGACAAGAGGTTCATGAAGGAGAAGGTGTGTTTGCACATGAGATGCAAGGTGATTTTTTTGTGAGATTTCTTAAGTTTAAACCCCAGTCTTTTAGAGGATCTGTAAATCCTGTAGAAGCTAAGCAGTTGATTAGACATATCGTGAAATATTTTGAGGTCTTACCAGTGACAGATAAACAGAAGGTTACTTTTGCTTCATTTATACTGGAGGGTGAGGCTTCTCAATGGTAGGAGGATATTTTGCCTAGGGTAAGCACACAGGTAGAACAACCTTTAACTTGAAGTAAGTTTAAGGATGAGTTCTTTGCGAAGTATTTTCCAAATACCTTTCAGGCACAACAAGAGAGAGATTTTATTCATCTAAGGCAAGGTGATTTATCGGTGGCTGAATATGATAGTAGATTCATAGCCCTGTCAAGGTTTTTACCTGAATTAGTGAATACAGAGGAGATGAAATGTAAGAGATTTTTAGATGGATTACACTATGACATTCAGACTAAACTCTCTTAAATTGGTATTGGGAATTATGCTATAATGGTGGATAAAACATTACAGATCCTGGTGCAACCCATTCTTTCGCATCCAATGTTTATATGAAATCTATTGATGCTAGTGTTAGTCCTTTGATGCATGCCATCATTGTTGAGGTTCCTACTGGGGATAGGGTTATTATTAGGACAATTTATCGAAGTTTTGTGATTTATATAGCTGGTAGAGAATTTGAAGTTGCTTTATTACCTTTAGATATAACAGATTTTGATTTAATTATGGGGATGAATTGGTTATCTGCATATCATGTTTGGGTAGATTATTTTAGGAAGAATGTGGTGTTCAAGATACCTAGACAGGAAGAGTTTAATTTTCAGGGAGAATGTAAGATACTTGTTAACTGTCTTATTTTTGTCTTAACTGCCAGTAAATGGTTGAAGAATGGTTGTGAGAGGTATTTGGCATATGTGGTGGATTCTAGCAAGGAAAGCAGGAAGTTGGAAGAAATCTTGGTAGTAAAAGATTTTTTTGATGTACTCCCTGAAGAATTGTTTGGTCTGCCTCCCAATAGGGAGATTGATTTTTCTATTGAGGTGATTCCAGGATCAGCACCCATATCTATAGCACCTTATAGAATGGCACCAGCTGAATTGAGAGAGTTGAAAGTTCAGCTTCAGAAGTTGCTAGATAAACAGTTTATTCAACCTAGTATGTCACCTTTGGGAGCCTCTGTATTGTTTGTCAAGAAGAAAGATTGGACAATGAGACTGTGTATGGATTATAGACAGTTAAATAAGATCACTATCAAGAATAGATATCATTTGCCCAAGATAGATGATTTATTCAAGCAGTTATAGGGAGCTAAGGTGTTTTCTAAGATAGACCTGAGATTGGGTTATAATCAATTGAGGATAAAAAAGGAGGACGTGCCTAAGACTGCTTTTAGGACATGTTATAGCCATCATGAGTTCTGATTAAGCCCAAAGTATAACGCGGTTATTGTAGTACAGCTTTGGGGTGTCGATTCCACAGGGAAACAAGTTAATTACAAAAGAAAATGTGTGAACCTTAAAATGAACGATAAAAGTTAAACGAAAGATTTTTGAGTTTTGATAATGAAATAATGTGAGAAATATTTTGTAAATATAAATGAAATATAAATAAGAAATAACAAGGTTTCGAAAATTCTCCTTAGGTTTGTTGCCCTAATCCTAACTTGATTCAGTTGTTTTTATCTCGATTGCAAGTTTCACATCCCAAACAAGCAATCGACAAATATTCAATTAAAGCGCATCTATAAACCCTAATGTAATTGATATGAATTAATCTTTACTTTCAAGCACACATGACCTAACTTATAAATTATCAAAAGACGACGATATATCTAAATGACAATACCACAGCAATGGACAAATCTATAAAAGAGATATACCGGACTCAATCACATCCAAACAGATACACATAAGAAGAGCATGACTAGACTTATATGGAAAAGAAGCATGCAACCACCAGACTAATAAGAAATCTACTAATTAAATTAAACAATAAATCATAACAATGTTTAATTAAAATAATTCCAAACTACAACTGAATCAAATAAAGAAAAATAAGAACAACTACACCTAGGGATTCATCCCTTTGCCTTGCTTAGAGACTAGCCGGCCATGGAGCTCATGCTTCTTTGAGTTGCCTCCGGCCTCTCAACGATCATCTCCTCCTTGGTAGTGAAAGCTTCAGCGATTCCTCAGCTTGCCCTCCAAAAGTATACTTCGGATTTCTCCTAAAAGCCCTCTGGATTGCTCCTAAAGGCCATCTGGATTCACTTTCTGATGATTTTAGATGAGCTCCAATTTTTTTTCCTAAAGCTGAAGTGGAGGGGGTCTTATATAGGCAAACTCCCGGAGTGCTATGTGTTTTCTAACCGATGTGGGATACTGCTCGAGTGTGCTCGATCGTAGCCTTAGTGTGCTCGATTGCAAATTGATGCGCTCGATCGCAGTTGCGCTGCAGAGTACTTCTTGGTCGATATGGGATGTGTGCTCAATAACACTGCTTGTACGCTCGATCGCAGTACAGGCAGCAGTCCATCTTGTCCTTCCAGAAGCATGGGATCTTGGCCTTTTAAGCAACGATCGCTTCTTTTTCTCTTTTAAACTCAAAGTACCTAAAAATTGCACTGAAATAAGTCAGCGGTCCAACAATATTACTTTAGAGTTATTAACACATAAAAGTACAATAAAGACTGAGATCAATCCTAAAATGCTAACAATTAACCACTGTTGAGAAGCATTTTATGACTCTCATCACAACCCCCAACTAGCTTATTGCTAGTCCCTAGCAATTCAAGAAAAAACAAGAGATGAATTCTACGGTGGGAATCAAAGTAAATGAAAAGCAATATTAGTGTTAACCAAGAGTAATTCTCATTTTGTCTCAAAAATTGCACATAACACACGGCACAAAGAAACATTAAATTTCACCTAAATCCAAAGGTAATCCAAACATCAATCTTAAAATCGTTATTGACTCTTAACATCCATCTTACCACAATCCATTAATCCAAACACCCGGATGATTTTATGCATAACATTCATGAATATAAGTCTTGGCCTAAAAAAAATAATAATAAATTGTGTGACATCAATCACAGATCAAGCTCCATAGGCTTACTTTTCAAATCACTCTCCACTATTGTAGAAAAATCACACTACATTGGATCAAAAGGTCTTTAATAAGCTTGTAACGTTAGGCTAAGGTAAAGGTTAAGAAAGAACGGGAAGCATTCACAAGTAAAAGAACTTAATCTCTTAGCTTTAAACACAATCACTTTAAGCACTTGATAACCTTTACTTCAACACCCAACTCTTTCAACCATTTTTCGAGCATTTCTTTCAACAAATCACCATTTTTTTTCTTTCTTTCTTCTTTCTTTGCCATAATTCATCTCTTTTTTTTATTTTTTTTATTTTGGCATAAGACCATTCACCTCCTTTTTCATTCTTTTCTCTTCTTTTCCATAACCCTCAACTTATCTCTTTTAATGTACTTGGGTTATGGTAGTAATATTTTCTCATATTTCCACCCTTACTCTTCTTAAGTGCTTCTCAACAAATGTATATAACTAAGTTTTTTTAAAAGAAAGGCAAGGATAAAATATTTTTAAGCTCATAGAGGTGAGTGAATGGGCTATCGAAAGAAACAAGGCTCAAATTCTTTTTCAAGAAAAAGGCTCAAATAGGTGACTAGTGATAAATATAGCAATGGTAGGTTTAACATGCTCAAACGTTCCAAAAATGGCCTATATCATATCTTAAGTAATGTGCATTCTAGGAATTCGCCTCAAGTGGTTATTAAGTAATTTCTAGAGCTTGTCGAGACCGCAAAAATATTCACAAAATAATCACACATAAAACTTTTCTAAATGTTTAAGACTAATCATGCTATCTTACCACAAACTATAGTCTCAAGCCAAATGAAGATTGATACTTAAATTATTTTCAAATTGAAGCAAGATTTAATTTCTTCTAAATGCTATCTGCTATCTCAATTAAGTTTATATCATTGACATGTAAATTGACTCTAAGGCTAACACAAAGCATGCTAAACAAAAACAAAGATGACACCAAGCAGTTCAATGAAAGAAAAAGAATATGTTTCCTCAACCCTCAACTGAAAAATTATATTGTCCTCAATGGTGTAAAGAAAAGGTAAAGGAAACTCCCTTTGTAAGCAAAAGTGCATGGAAGCTGAAATTTGTGCACCTCCATATGAACTGCATGCTAAACTTCTTGTGGAAAGTCTGATCTACAACAAAACAAATTAAAGACTCCCACCGTGTGTTAGCACACTAAAAATTAAAATTAAAATGCATTCAATAATAATAAATAAATAAAACAACAAAAAAAGAAAAAATGTACCTCTGTTGTGTGGTCAAGGTAAATAGACAGGATTCATAAGCAGAATGTCTTCCACTTCCGGATCTTGCCTATCCCTTAAGATCTTAAGGAGTTGACCATTGACTTTAAAGACCCGGTCATCTCTAGTATCCTCAATTTCTACCGCCCCATTTTCAAAAACATTTTTCACCACAAAAGGGCCGGTGCACCTCGACCGAAGTTTTCTAGGATGCTTATGGAGTCTAGAGTTGTATAAGAACACCAGATCATTAGGTTTAAACGTTTTTCTCAAAATATTTTTATCATGGAATACTTTCATCTTAGCCTTATAGATTCTAGAGTTCTCATAAGCATCATTCCTTAACTCCTCTAACTCGGTCAACTGATATTTTCGAAGCTTATCGACTTCTCCTATGTCAAAATTAAAAGATTTGATTGCCCAATACGCTCGATGCTCGAGCTCTATAGGTAAGTGGCAAGGCTTTCCAAAAACAAACTGATAAGGTGACATACCTAAGGGAGTTTTATAAGCTGTACGGTAAGCCCAAAGTGCATCAACTAGTCTCAAAGACCAATCCTTGCGATCCGATTAACTGGTTTTTCTAAAATTTGTTTAATCTCCCTATTAGCAAGCTCCACTTGCCCACTAGTCTGAGGATGATAGGCAGTATAAATTTTATGTAACACCCCATATTTTCGCATCAAAGCTTCAAAAGAACGGTTGCAAAAATATGTATCTCGATCACTAATTATAGCACGTGGTGTACCAAATCGAGATAACACATTTTCTTTAAGAAATTTAATTACCGTTCTATTATCATTGCTTCGACAAGCTGCTGCCTCTACCCACTTAGATACATAATCTATTGCCACGATGATATATTGGTATCCAAAAGAAGGAGGAAAGGGTCCCATAAAATTGATGCCCCAACAATCAAAGATTTCAATCACCAAAATAGGGTTTAAGGGCATTATATTTCGATGAGACACCGCTCCTAACTTTTGACACTTTTCACATGAGTAACAATAGGTGTTTGCATCTTTAAACAAGGTAGGCCAATAAAATTCACACTGCAAAATTTTTGCAGCAGTTTTTTTCATTGAAAAGTAGCCTCCATAAGCTTAGGAGTGACAAGATTCTAAAACACTTACAATCTCTTCATTAGGGATGCAACACCTTAGAATTTGGTCAGGGTAGTACTTGAAAAGATAGGGGTCATCCCAAAAGAAATTACATACCTCGTATAAGAATTTCCTCTTGTCTGGAGCACTCCAATCCATTGGTATCTCACCTGTGGCCAAATAATTCACGATGTGAGCAAACCATGGTAAAGAAGTAACAGAGAGTAACTACTCATCAGGAAAGTCATCCTTAATTGGTGTGTCATCATAAATGTTCTCAAATGTGAGCCTCGAGAGATGGTCAGCTACTACGTTCTCCACTCTTTTCTTATCTTTGATGGTGATGTCGAATTCTTGTAAGAGTAGGATCCATCGTATTAAGCGTGCCTTAGCATCATTCTTTGTAAGAAGGTATTTGAGAGCCGCATGATCTATAAAAATAAGGATAGAAGAACCAATTAAGTATGCACGAAATTTATCTAAAGTAAATACTACAGCTAGCAATTCTTTTTCAGTTGTGGAGTAATTCATCTGAGCACTATTCAAAGTCTTACTAGCATAGTAAATCATAAAAGGTTTTCCCTCTCTTCGCTGTCCAAGAACAGCACCTACAACATAGTCACTAGTATCACACATGATTTCAAAGGGTAAATTTCAATAAGGTGACTGCATTATAGGTGCTGAAGTAAGCTTGCCAATCAGTGTTTTAAAGGCCTCTTGACAAGCTTGAGTCCACTCAAATGGGGCATCTTTAATTAAGAGGGCACATAGTGGTCTAGATATGTTAGAAAAATTTTGTATGAACCTCCTATAAAAGCCAGCATGACCAAGGAAAGATCTCACATCCTTTATTGTTTTAAGTGTAGGCAATTTATAGATTAATTCAATCTTAGATTGATTAACCTCTATTCCTTTGGAAGAGAAAATACTCCCTAAGACAATACTGGAAGGTACCATGAAATGACATTTTTCCCAGTTTAAAACCAATTCTTTTTCCTCACATCGAATTAATACTCTTTCCAAATTCATTAAGTATGTATCAAATGAAGATCCAAAAACAGTTAGGTCATCCATAAAAACCTCCATGCAATTTTCAACCATGTCACTAAAAACACTCATCATGCAACGTTGAAAAGTGGCAAGTGCATTACACAATCCAAATGGCATTCTAAGTAAAGCGTAAGTACCAAAGGGACAAGTAAAAGTGATTTTATCCTGATCTTCTAATGCAATTTCAATTTGATAATAGCCAGAATAACCATCTAAGAAACAGTAAAAAGGATTACCAACTACATACTCAAGAATTTGATCAACAAAAGGGAGTGGGAAGTGGTCTTTCCGGGTGGCAGCATTTAATTTTCTGTAATCAATGCACATACGCCACCCGGTCATAAGTTTGGTAGGGACTAACTCTCCTAGGTCATTCATTACCACAGTGACTCCGGACTTTTTGGGAATGACTTGTATAGGACTTACCCATTTACTATCAGCTATAGGATATATAATTCCCGTATCTAACAGTTTCAGCACTTCATTTTTCACTACTTCTTTCATAGTGGGGTTAAGTCTACATTGAGGGTCTCTATGAAGACTGGTTTCTTCATCCAAATTTATTTTGTGGGAGCAGATCAGGGGACTAATTCCCTTCAAATCAGCCATGCTCCATCCTAAGGCTGATTTATGTGCGATTAAGGTCTGCATTAATTTCTCACATTGGGTCTCAGATAATTCAGATGAAATAATAACAGGAAAGGTATCACCTAGACCGAGAAAGGCATGCTTTAAACCCTTAGGTAGTGGCTTCAATTCGACTTTAGGTGCTTCCACACTTAAGGGGATTTGTTTTTCGCTTCTTTCAGGCAACTCCTCGAACCTTGGGTGCCATGCCCGAGTGCCATAATCTTGAGATTTGTCAAAAACAGCACAAGTATCAATTATATCAGTTTTATCATCAAATAAATCAATCTCAGAATTAACAAGAAAACTCTTAAAATGATCAAAATCATGAGCCATGGAAACTCTCTCATCGATGAGTGACTCGATCATGTATAGTTGGTGGTTTTCGTTCTCATCTTCGGGTTGTTTTGCAACATTGAAAATGTTCACTTCTAAGGTCATGTTTCCAAAAGACAGCTTCATGAGTCCATTCCTGTAATTAATCAGAGCATTTGCAGTAGCAAGGAAAGGCCTACCCAAAATCAAAGGAATTTTCGAGTTAGTGTCAACAGCAGAAGTTGTGTCAAGGATTAGGAAATCAACAGGATAATAAAATTTGTCAATCTGAATCAACACATCCTCTACCACACCCCGGAGTACTTTAACTGAACGGTCAGCCAACTGTAACACCACACCGGTTGGTTTGATTTCCCCTAAACCTAACCGTACATAAATGGAAAATGGTATCAGGTTCACACTAGCTCCTAGATCTAGTAAGGCTTGTCCAACCTCATGATTTTCAATGCTGCAAGCAATGGTAGGACAGCCTGGATCCTTGTATTTTGGAGGAATTCTTTCCTCAATTAAAGCACTAACTTGCTCAGTTAGGAATGTAGTTTTCTTGACATGGTGTCTCCTCTTAATTGTGCATAAATCCTTGAGAACTTTTGCATAGGTAGGCACTTGTTTAATCACATGCAAAAGAGGAAGATTGAGTTTCACTTGCCTTAAGTTCTCGAGGACTTCATTGTTTAAGTTCAGATTTTTCTTGTTTGACTTTAAGGCTTGAGGGTATGGTGCCTTAACAGGACTTTTGGTCACTTCAGGGTCTTTGGTCAGTTCAGTATTACTACTAGTTTGACCTTTTTCCACATCCTCGGATTCATTCATTGGTGAGATATGTAGTGACTTACCACTTCGGGTCACAATGGCATTAAAATCTTTCAAATTTTCTTGTGCCACATGTTGATCGCTAGGTATGGAATGAGCTTGGGAAGGGAACTTACCTCGCTCAGTCACACTTAAGGAGCCCATTAATTTGGACACTTGGCTCCTAATTTCTTTATTCTCTTCAACCATATGCGTAATTAATGCATCAACCCTTTGGTTTGTCTTACCTTGTGCCTCTATAAAAGCCTATAAGGTATCTTCTAAGGAGTTCCTAGAGGATGAGGGTGCATGATAAGGTGCATGGGATGATCTAGGGGGCTGTGTATGCTGCTGATTTTCAGATTTATAGCTGAAATTGGGGTGATTCTGCCACCCCAGATTATAAGTGTTAGAGAAAGGTGCAAGAGGCTTCTTGTACATGCCTAAGGCATTACATTGTTCCTCATACAGCCCTCTTATATCAACAAATGTGGGGCACTCTTGGGCGAGATGATCTACCCCGCCACACACAAAGCACGGCTCTAAAGACTCGGCATGATTAGCCACATGTGTTTGCTTTGAGCCCTTAGTTTTCAATGCATCTAACTCCCTAGTGAGCAGTTTGACCTTAGCTTTCAGGTTATCTTCTTCCCTAAGATGGTATATTCCTCCGCCACTGGGGTTTCCTATAGGTCGTGACCTATTCGTGCTTTCAGTAGCACTAGGTCCAGTCCATGTATGAGCTTTCTCAGCAAGCTCATTGAGGTATTCAATAGCCTCATCGGGGTCTTTTTGCATAAATTCCCCATTGCACATCATCTCTACAAATTGGCGTTCTCTATAGGTAAGACCCTCATAGAAATAACTCACTAATCGCCAATTTTCATACCCATGGTGTGGACACATACTTAACAGCTCTTTAAATTTCTCTTAAGACTGATACAAAGTCTCTTTTTCCTTTTGTGCAAAGGTAGAGATTTGTCTTTTCAACGCATTAGTCTTATGTTGAGGGAAGTATTTGTTAAAGAAAGCCCGAGTCATCTTAGTCCACAATCCAATAGATCACGGTCTTAGTGAGTATAGCCAACTCTTAGCTCTATCCTTCAAAGCGAAAGAAAAGAACTTAAGCCTCACAATGTCATCGGTTTCATCTTGACTATGAAAAGTCACAACTACTTCCTCAAACTCTCTAATGTGCACATATGGGTTTTCATTATCCAAGCCATGAAATGTAGGGAGTAATTGAATCATCCCTGGTTTAAGATCTAATTAGCGAGTATTGGCTGGAAACATGATGCATGATGGTGTGGCTGTGCGTGTAGGGTGGAGGTAATCCTTAAGTGTTCTAGCAACATTCTCATTAAGGTTATCGGCCATGTTAACAAAATCCTCTAAATTCTCACTTGGGTTTCCACTATTAGTTGATTTAGGCGAGGCTTCACTATCAGACTCGGAAGGAGAGGGTAATTCTAGTTCAGGTCCTCTAATGAATCTACTTCGCAAATCTCTTGGTCTAAACATACACCAAATGAATCAGAGGGGAAATAAATAAAACAAAATAAATCATAAAATCAAAACAAAGGTAAAAGAACAATATTACCGTATTTACAAACTGCTGAAAAGAAAAATATTTACAATTCTTCTACCGTCACACTCAAAGTTGACAAGCTTCCTTGTACTTAAGTGCGTTTCCCCAGTAACGGCGCCAAAATTTGATTACGCCCAAAGTATAACGCGGTTATTGTAGTACAGCTTTGGGGTGTCGATTCCACAGGGAAACAAGTTAATTACAAAAGAAAATGTGTGAACCTTAAAATGAACGATAAAAGTTAAACGAAAGATTTTTGAGTTTTGATAATGAAATAATGTGAGAAAAATTTTGTAAATGTAAATGAAATATATATAAGAAACAACAAGGTTCCGAAAATTCTCCCTAGGTTCATTGCCCTAATCCTAACTTGATTCAGTTATTTTTATCTCGATTGCAAGTTTCACATCCCAAACAAGCAATCGGCAAGTATTCAATTAAAGCGCATGTATAAACCCTAATATAATTGATATGAATTATTCTTTACTTTCAAGAACACATGACCTAACTTATAAATTATCAAAAGACGACGATATATCTAAATGAAAATACTGCAGGAATGGACAAATCTTTAGAAGGGATCTACTGGACTCAATCACACCCAAACAGATACACATAAGAAGAGCATAACTAGACTTATATGGAAAAGAAGCATGCAACCACCGGACTAATAAGAAACCTACTAATTAAATTAAACAATAAATCATAACAATGTTTAATGAAAATAATTCCAAACTACAACTGAATCAAATAAAGGAAAATAAGAACAACTACACCTAGGGATTCATCCCTTCGCCTTGCTTGGAGACTAGTCAGCCATGGAGCTCATGCTTCCTTGAGTTGCCTTTGGTCTCTCAACGATCATTTCCTCCTTGGTAGCAAAAGTTTCGGTGATTCTTCAGCTTGCCCTCCAAAAGTATACTTCGGATTTCTCCTAAAAGCCCTCTGGATTGCTCCTAAAGGCCCTCTAGTTTCACTCTCTGATGATTTCAGATGAGCTTCAATTTTTTTTTCCTAAAGCTGAAGTGGAGGGGGTCTTATATAGGTAAACTCCCAGAGTGCTATGTGTTTTCTAACTGATGTGGGATAGTGCACTCGATCGCAGCCTTAGTGCGCTCGATTGCAAATTGGTGCGCTCGATCGCAGTTGCGCTGCAGAGTACTTCTTTGTCGATGTGGGATGTGCGCTCGATCGCACTGCTTGTGCACTCGATCGCAGTTGCACTGCAGAGCACTTCTTGGTCGATGTGGGATGTGCGCTCGATCGCACTACTTGTGCGTTCGATCGCACTACAGGCAGCAGTCAATCTTGTCCTTCTAAAAGCGTGGGATCTTGGCCTTTTAAGCAACGATCGCTTCTTTTTCTCTTTTAAACTCAAAGTACCTGAAAATTGCACTGAAATAAGTCAGTGGTCCAATAATATTACTTTAGAGTTATTAACACATAAAAGTGCAATAAAGACCGAGATTAATCCTAAAATGCTAACAATTAACCACTGTTGAGAAG
Organism: Bretschneidera sinensis; assembly: GCA_023935145.1. NCBI lineage: Eukaryota > Viridiplantae > Streptophyta > Magnoliopsida > Brassicales > Akaniaceae > Bretschneidera > Bretschneidera sinensis. The sequence goes on from CM043704.1 coordinate 13,089,046, forward strand.
CATTTTATGACTCTCATCAAGTTCCTAGTGATGCTATTTGGGTTGACTAATGCTCCTACAACATTTATAGATCTAATGAATCGGGTGTTTAAACCATTCTTGGATAGATTTGTAATTGAGTTTATTGATGACATTCTGGTATATTCCAAGAATGAAGAGGAGCATACAAAACATTTAGAGATAGTGTTGGAAATTTCGAGGAGAGAGAAATTTTATGCAAAGTTTTCTAAGTGTGAGTTTTGGTTGAATGAAATGTCTTTCTTAGGGCATATTGAGTCGAGAGAGGGAATAACAGTTGACCCACAAAAGGTAGAAGCAGTGTTGAATTGGGAAAGACCCACTAGTGTAACTGAAGTTAGAAGTTTTTTAGGGTTGGCTGGTTATTATAGAAGATTCATCCAAAAAATTTCTATGATTGCTGGACCATTAACTAGATTGACTAGGAAGGACGTGAAGTTTAGGTTGTCAGGGGAATGTGAGAGGAGTTTCCAGCTATTGAAATAAAAATTAACTACTGCCTCAGTATTAGTGCTTCCTTTTGGTGATGAAAGATTTTGTGGTATATAGTGATGCGTCACATCAGGGGTTGGGATGTGTGTTGATGCAATATGAGAGAGTTATAGCTTATGCACCTAGGCAATTAAAGAACCATGAGAGGAATTACCCGACCCATGATTTAGAATTAGCTACTATAGTTTTTGTTTTGAAGATTTGGAGACATCATCTATATGGAGCCAATTATGAAATTTTTACTGATCATAAAAGCTGGACGAATTTACCGACCCAGAAAGAGTTGAATTTGAGGCAGAGGAGGTGGATGGAGTTGATTAGTTATTATGATTGTACTATTCATTATCATCTAGGAAATGCTAATGTAGTAGCTGATGCATTGAGTAGAAAAGCTACAGGGAGATTAGCTGCTATTAGGAGTCATAATACTAGCTTGATGATAGAATTAAGAAGAATGAGGATGCAGTTGAGTGTCAATGATAGAGGAGTATTGATGGCAAATATGATGGTACAATCTTCTATTATTGATCGTTTATTACAGATACAGGGTAGAGATGAGGGGATAGAGAAGATCCGATGGGAAGTGTTGAGTGGGAAGCCAACTGAATTTAGAATTAGAGGAGATGGTATGCTAGTATTAAGGAATCGAGTTTGTGTTCCCAATGATGTGGATATGAGAAAGGAGATACTAAGGGAGGCTCATGATTCTATATATTCTATGCATCCAGGAAATAATAAGATGTACAAGGGATTGAGACAAAATTATTGGTGGTCAAGGATGAAGAATGATGTAGCATAACATATTTCTAGATGTCTGACTTGTCAACAGGTGAAGTCTGAGAATAGACATCCAGCAGGTTTATTACAACCTCTTCCATTACCTAAGTGGGTATGGGAAAATGTGAGTATGGATTTTGTCTCTGATTTTCCCCATACCCAAAGGAGTCATGACGTTGTATGGGTTATAGTAGATAGACTTTCTAAGTCTTCACATTTCCTTCTTATTAAAACTACATGGAGTCCTGAAAAGTTGCTTGAATTGTATGTAGCGGAGATTGTAAGATTACATGGAGTACCCTTGAGTATTGTATCAAATAGAGATTATAGATTTACCTCTAGATTTTGGAGAGGTTTCCAAGAAGCTATGGGTACGCAATTACAGTTTAGTACAGCTTTTCATCCACAAACTAATAGGCAGACGGAGAGAATCATCATAATACTAGAAAATATGTTGAAGGCAAGTGTATTGAGTTTCTTAGTGAGCTGAGATGCTTATTTGCCTTTGATTGAGTTTGCATATAATAATCAGTATCAAATTAGTATTGGGGTGGTACCATTTGAAGCTTTATATGGTAGGAGGTGTAGAACTCCAATATGCTGGGAGAAGTTGAAGAGAGAAAGATATTTGGCCCAGAAATGATAGATTTGAATACTGAGAGGATCAAACTGGTTAGAGAGAACATTAGAGCAGCACAGAACAGATAGAAGGGATATGCTGATAATAGAAGATGACCTTTCAAGTTTCAAGCTGGTGATTAGGTATTTTTTAAGATATCCCCGTGGAAGGACATGTTGAGGTTTAAAAAGAAAGGAAAGTTGAGCTCGAGATTTGTGGGACCATATGAGGTGATTGAGAGAGTTGAACCAGTAGCATATAGATTGGATTTCCCTCTAGAGTTAAAACAATTACATAATGTGTTTCATGTCTCACTTTTGAGAAAGTACTTATACGATGAATCCCATAGTATCTCGAATCAGGCGATATAACTTTAGGAAGATTTGACTTTTATGCAAGTACTGGTCAGAATTCTAGACAGAAAGGAACAAGTCTTGCACAATAAAGTCATTCATTTGATTCAAATATTATGGCGGAACAAAGATGTCGAAGAAGTCACTTTGGAGCATAAAGCAATAATGAGGAAAGAATACCCCCAACTCTTTCATGAATTAGGTAAGGAAATTTTCAGGATGAAATTTTTGTAAGGTGGGTAGGATTGTAATACCCGTATTCGTAAAGAAATGGTAAATAAGTAATTTAATAAATATGACATGGAGTTAAAATAATATATATATATATATATATATATATATATATATGCGAAAGATTTAATTTTTATAAAACAATTCTTAAAAAAAAATAGGTGGCAACGTGCAACACCTGGAAGTCCAAGTGTTGCATCACCACCAAAGCCATGGACACTAATCAATTTGTGGGCAGTGGTGAACGGTGCCATGAAAATTTATTATTTATATTGAATTGTTTTATTAGTTTTACCAAATCCTGTTTGGTTTTCTTCAATCTCAAATCTAAACTACTATATTTCTTTAAACACTTAGGGACCAAAAGAAAGGTTGAAAGAGTAAAATTTTGAAGAGGTTTACGGGAGAATTTTATAGAGAGTCACGAGAAGCTATAAGAAAAACAGAAGGTAATAATAACATGAAGTTTATTTTTGAAATTTAGCTTACATGAAATTTCCCGGAATTCAAAGTGAGAATTTTCAAAGGGTGTGAATTATTAAGAATTGAAGAATAAATTAGAATTTAATATGAATATTATATCAGGTGTTGACGATCAGCAACCGGGGTAAATTGCTTAGAGGAGCAGGAAAGTCAAAAAGGTGATCCACGGGTAGCTTTAAGTGCTACGTGGTGAGTTAGATTTACTTTAAGTAATCAAGATAAATATGAAATATATAGTGATAATATTTGAATAACTTATTAACCTATGATTTGATAATAGATGAAAGTTGTTTGATGGGTATGATAGGCATAATTGATATGAGAAGTAACATTATTGGAATAATGAGTCGATTTAATAATGAAGGTGCTAAATGAAATACTTGATGAGTTATGGTTGATAAATTGATGTGATATATGAGGAGAAGAAATTAGTGAAATTGAGAAAATAGTAATTTGAGAAAAGGCAGGATAACTAAATTTAATGTTATATTATTGTTCATATGCATATTTCATATCATTGTTCATATACATATGCATGAAATAAAATAACCGGGAGGGGGCCAGTCTAAATGAAAAGCCGTGACAGCCGGTATATATTGGAAGTAAATGAAAACCGTGACAGCTGGTATATGCTGGAAATAAAAGAACCGGGAGGGGGCCGGTCTAAATGAAACAAAAGAACCTGGAAGGCGGTCGGTCTAAGATAAAAACATGTTGACATGTGGGAAGACGTTCCCTAATAATAATTCATGCATTGCATCTGTTTAAAATATTGATTTTATTACTGAAATGCTGAAGTGTTGTTTTGTTATTATAAATTTATTTATAGATGAATGAGTCTCACAGAGAGAAAGTTTTGGTGAGAAATAAACATGGAAGTATGATATAATAAGAACTATCTAAATGGTAGACTATATGTTGTGAACCTCATAACGAGATAATTATGAGATAATTGATGGTCTTAAGGCGAACAAATATATGAGAAGAAGAGATGGATAGAGAATGGGACTTATGTATTGTGTAGTGATAGTAAAATACTATTATCAAGTTATATGAGATATAAATGATTACATATTAAAAGAGTATTTATACAAATTGAATACTTCTAGTAAATTTAATTCACTGAGCTTGTGAAGCTCATACCTCAATGTTAAATGATTTCAGGCAGCAAGCAAGACAGATAGTTAGTGATCTGAGATTCAGACAGATTTATGATCTGTAAGCCACATGGTCCACATCCTTAGACTAGTGAGAAAGAAAAAAATATATTTGTAAATATTCATGCATATTATGTTGTATGAAATGTTTAAGTTGAGATCTGAATGATGTATCTCCCCTGTTAAGGGTTGAGGATTAATGTAAATAATTGCAATTGATAAATTTTTATTGTTGTATATATATGTCGTGTTGGGATTTTCAAAATGTGATGACACCGTCTCGGGGGTGGCCAACCCTAGATGGGTCGTTACAAACGTTGTACTTTGAGGACGGGGATTCAGGTCGCTGAGGCTGAGGCCAATCGGTAGAGGGAAAAAGTTGATAGGCTATTGTAGTACTCGTATTCATAAAAGAAGGGTAAAGAAGTAATTTTACATATATTATATTGAATTGAATAATCCATTGATGAAAGATTTAGTATTGATTTGAAATAAAATTTAAAAGATAATATTAAAAAATTTGTTGAAAAAAGTTAGAAAATTTTGAAGAAGAAAGTATTGAAATTTGAAGTTAAAATGAAAAAATTTTGAAGAAAAATATTGATTGAAGTTGAGAAAAATAATTTTTAAAAAAATTGGAAGAAAATATAAATTTTTATATTTCTCTATAATTTTTATAAAATTATTGGAAGGAAGAAAATATGAAAAATTGATTTTAAAGGATAAATGGCAAAATAGTAATTAGGTAATGGCAAAACAGTAAATTTTAAATGACGGTACAATTTTTAATAACCAATGACAAATATGTAAATTGTATTAAAAAAATCACATACTTATGAAGCGGTGAAGCAGCGAGTGGCGGTAAAAAAATGGACGTGAAAAGGTTCACGTAAAGGTAAGAAGAAGAAAAAATAATAATAATATATATATATAATATTATTAAAAGAAAGGGCAAAGCGGAAAGGATGATTACGTTCACAAGAACATAATCATTAAAGTTTTTTTTTTAATTTTTATTATAAAAAAAATTTAAAGCTTTATATTTGTCTTTGAAAGCAGAGACTTCATTTTTTTCAAATCCTGTTTGGTTTCCTTCTTTCTTCAATTCAAATTTCTTAGGAAAAAGTTATAAAGAAAATTTCTCCAATATTAGAGATAATACATTTATTCAATTTCAATAGCAACATTTCATCATATTTGAGGTAAATTTTCAAAAAGGCTTATAACTAAACAATTATATTGTTCGAATTAAGTTATGAAATAGTAAGATTTATGAAAGTTTATGATTAGGTGTTGGTGATCAGCAATCTCAAGAAAATTTTGAAAAGAGCAGGAAAGGCAAGGAGGTGATCCATTGTTAGCTTTAAGTGCTACGTGGTGAGTTAGATTTACTTTTAGTAATCGAGACCAATAAAAATATGAATTTATGATATTTGAATAAATTCTTGAATTATAATGATTTAATGATGTATTTTCCGTTAAGTATGATAATTGATTGATTTATTGATTACAGAATAAATAGTATGTTGAATATTAATTATATAATAATTTATATTTTTAAAAAAGGATGGATTAATGAAAAATATGCTAAGAAATTATATGAAAATTTTGAAAATTTGATATGATATATGAGGAGACTATTTAATAAATATGATAAAAATAATAATTTTGAGAAAGAGCTAGATAGTTGAATTGAATGCTTTGATATATGCTTGCTTGCATATTATTACTCATATGCAAAAAAAGGGAGACCAGAAAAGTAGCTAGTCTAGCTGAGAAGACTAGGAAGACAGCTAGTCTGGCTCAGAAGGCTAGGAAAGTACCTGGTCGGGGATGAAATTTTTATAAGGTGGGTAGAATTATAGTACTTGTGTTCATAAAATAAGGATAAAGAAGCAATTTTAATCCATTGAGAAAAGATTCAGTATTGATTTGAAATAATATTTGAAAGATAATATTAAAAAATTGTTGAAAAAAGTTAGAAATTTTTTAAAAAGAAAGTACTTAAATTTTTTGAAATTTGAAGTTGAAATGAAAGAATTTTGAAGAAAAATAGTGACTGAAGTTGATGAAAATAATTTAAAAAATTGGGAAGAAAATATAAATTTTTATATTTCTCTATAATTCTTTTAAAATTTTTGGAAGGAAGAAAAGATGAAAAATTGATTTTAAAGGATAAATGGCAAAACTATAATTATATGATTGCAAAACAGTAAATTTTAAATTATGACAGAATTGTAAATAACCAATGGTAAATATGTAAATTGTATTAAAAAAAATTCGCGGACTTACGAAGCAGTGAAACGGCAAGCGGTGGTAAAAAAATTATTATTAAAAAAATTGACGTGAAGAGATTCACGTGAAGGTAAGAAGAATATATATATATATATATATATATATATATATATATATATATATATATATAATTTAAAAAAAGCAAAGTGGCGAGGCTGATTACATCCATAAGAACCTAATCATAACAGGTTGTTGTGTTTTTAATTTTTTATTATAAAAAAATTCAAAGCTTTATATTTGTCTCTGAAAGCAGAGACTTCATTTCTTTCAAATCCCATTTGGTTTCCTTCTTTCTTCAATTTAAATTTCTTAGCAAAAAGTAATAAACAAAATTCTCCAATATTAGAGATAGTACAATTATTCAATTTCAATAGCAAGATTTCATCATATTTGAGGTAAATTTTCAATAAGACTTATAACTAAACTATTATATTGTTCGAATTAAGTTATGAAATAATAAGATTTATGAAAGTTTATGATTAGGTGTTGGTGATCAGTAATCTCAAGAAATTGCTAAAAGGAGCAGGAAAGGCAAGAAGGTGATTCACAGGTAGCTTTAAATGCTACGTGGTGAGTTAGATTTACTTTTAGTAATTGAGACCAATAAAAATATAATTTATGATATTTGAATAAATTCTTAAATTATAATGATTTACTTTCCGTTAAGTATGATAATTGATTGATTTATTTATTAGGGATTAAATAGTATGTTGAATATTAATTATATAAGAATTTATATATTAAAAAAGATGGATTAATGAAAAATATACTGAGAAATTATTTGAAATTTATGAAAATATGATTGAAAAATTGATATGATATATGATAAGACAATTTAATAAAAATTATAAAAAAAATAATTTTGAGAAAGAACTAGATAGTTGAATTGAATACTTTGATGTATCCTTGCTTGCATATTATTACTCATATGCATAAAAGGGAAGACCAGAAAGGCAGTGGGTTTGGCTAAGAAGACTAGAAAGGCAGTGGGTCTAGCTAAGATGACTAGGAAGGAAGCTGGTATGGCTGAGAAGACTAGAAAGGTAGTTGGTCTGGCTTAAACATGTCTACATGTGAGAAGACGTTATCATATGATTATATGAAATGATCTGATGAGAAAGAAAGAAAGAAAATTTAAATTCACGCATTATATTTGTTTTTAATATTTATTATTAATGTCTGAGATGCTAAATAATCAGTTTTGAGTATTAAATGATTGATAGATAGATAAGTCTTATAATGAGACAATTTTCGTGATAGATAAATAGAAAGGTTGACAACATAATAAAAAATTATATTATTGATTGTTTATATGATGTGAACTTTATGATGATATTAAATTGATAAAATATATGAGATATATAGATTGAAAGAGGATAGCTTGATAATTTATTTATTAAGAGAAATTGATAAATGATTGAATTATAAAGTGAGAAGAGATAGTTGGTTAATTATGCTTATTTAACAATGAATGAATATAACTAGAAGTATACAAATCGAGTACTTCTAGTAAATTAAATTCACTGAGCTTATGAAGCTCACTCCTTATTGTTAAATAATTTCAAGTAGCGGGCATGACAAATAGATATGTGAATTGAGATTCAGACTGAGTTATTATCTGTAAGTCTCATGGTCCACATCTTCAGACTAATAGAAGAATTGTAATTTTTTTTGTAAATATTCATGCATAATATATTGTATATATTGTTTCAGTTGGGATATTAATAATATAACTCCCCTGTTGAGGGTTGATGACTGATGTATGTATATATTTTCAATCAATGTATGTTTTTGTATTGTTAAATATATGTGCCATGCTGGGATTTCAAAACGTGACAACACTGTCTCGGGAGTGGCTAACTCGGGATGGGTCGTTACAACTATATATCGAGATAGAGCGATTGACACTAGAGTTGAGGGCGGCTTCCGAGAAAGCTGTAGAAGAGTACAAGAAATCCATTGCTTGCGAGGCCGATTTTCATGATAGGGCTATTGTAAAGTATCTTAATGGCTTCAATGAGGCCAAAAGTAAGATGCCTTCGCTCTATCTTGATGTTGACGTTGATTTGGTCCATATAGACTCGATCCATATGACTTTATTTGGTGTGGGTACTCCTTCAGAAGACGGTGGTGGAGTCCAACCTATAGTTACTATGACTGTACAATTCTTTATCATATAGGGAAGGCTAATGTAGTAGCTGATGCATTGAGTAGAAAGTCTACAGGGAGATTAGTTGCTATCGGGAGTCATGATATTAGTTTGATGATAGAATTGAGAGAAATGAGAATGCAGTTGAGTATCAATGATAGAGGAGTATTGATAGCACATATAGTGGTACAATCTTCTATTAGTGATCACTTGTTACAGATGCAGAGTAGAGATGTAGGGATAGAGAAGATCAAACAGGAAGTATTGAGTGGGAAGCCAATTGAGTTTAGAATTAGAGAAGATGATATAGTTGTATTGGGACATATAGTTTGTGTTCCCAATGATGTTGAGATGAGAAATGAGATACTAAGAGAGGCTCATGATTTTGTGTATTCTATGCACCTGGGTAATAATAAAATGTACAGGGGGTTGAGACAGAATTATTGGTGGTCAGGGATGAAGAAGGATGTAGCTGAATATATTTTTAAATGTTTGATTTGTCAACTGGTGAAGTCTGAGAATAGACATCCACCAGGTTTATTACAGCCTCTTCCAATACCTGAATGGCCATGGGAAAATGTGAGTATGGATTTTGTTTTTGGTTTTCCCCGTATCCAGAGAGGTCATGATGCTGTATGAGTTGTAGTGGATAGATTTTCTAAGTTTTCGCATTTCCTTCCTATTAAAACTACCTGGAGTCCTGAAAAATTGATTGAATTGTATGTAGTGAAAATTGTGAGATTACATGGAATACTTTTGAGTATTGTATCAGATAGAGATTCTAGATTTACTTCTAGATTTTGGAGGGGTTTTCAGAAAGCTATGACTACACAGTTGCAGTTTAGTACAACTTTTCATCCTCAAACTGATAGGTAGATATAAAGAATCACCAGAATACTGGAAGATATACTGAGGTCAAGTATATTGAATTTTTCTGTGAGCTGCGATGCTTATTTACCTTTGATCGAGTTTGCATACAATAATCAATATCAAGCTAGTATTGAGATGACACCATTTGAGGATTTATAAGGTAGAAGGTGCAGAACTCCACTATATTGGGAAGAAGTTAGAGAAAGAAATATATTTGGTCCAGAATTGATAGATTTGATTATTGAGAAGATCAAACTAGTTAGAGAACCTTAGAACAACATAGAACAAACAGAAGGGATATGTTGATAATAGAAGACGACATCTCGAGTTTCAGGTTGGTGATTAGGTGTATTTAAAGATATCTCTGTGGAAGGGTGTATTGAGATTTAAAAAGAAAGGAAAGTTGAATCCGAGATTTGTGAGGCCATATGAGGTGATTGAAAGATTTGGACCAGTAACATATAGATTGGATTTGCCTCTAGAATTAAAACAATTACACAATGCGTTTCATGTTTCACTTTTGAGAAAGTGTTTACATGATGAATCTCATAGTATTCCGAGTCAGACTGTAGAACTTTAGGAAGATTTGACCTTTATGCAAGTACTAGTCATAATTCTAGACTGAAAGGAACAAGTCTTGCGTAATAAAGTTATTCCTTTAGTTCAAGTGTTGTGGCCAAAAAAAGATGTTGAAAAAATTACTTGGGAGCATGAGACAAGAATGAGGAGAGAGTACCCTCAGTTTTTTCATGAGTTAGGTAAGGAAATTTTGAGGACGAAATTTTTATAACGTGGATAGAATTATAGTACTCATGTTCATAAAATAAGGGTAAATAAGTAATTTTACATATATTATATTGAATTAAATAATTCATTGATGAAAGATTTAGTATTGATTTGAAATAATATATAAAAGATAATATTAAAAAATTTGTTGAAAAAAGTTAGAAATTTTTGAAAAAGAAAGTACTGAAATTTTTTGAAATTTGAAGTTGAAATGAAAGAATTTTGAAGAAAAATATTGACTGAAGTTGAGGAAAATAATTATAAAAAATTGGAAGAAAATATAAATTTTTATATTTCTCAATAATTTTTATAAAATTTTTGGAATGAAGAAAATATGAAAATTTGATTTTAAAGGATAAATGGAAAAACTGTAATTATGTAATGGGAAAACAGTAAATTTTAAATGATGACAGAATTGTAAATAACCAATGGTAAATATGTAAATTGTATTAAAAAAATTTGCTTACTTATGAAGCAGTGAAGTGGCGAGCGGCGGTAAAAAAATTATTATTAAAAAAATTGACGTGAAGAGGTTCACGTGGAGGTAAGAAGAATATATATATATATATATATATATATATATATATATATATATATATATATATATATATATATATATATTATTTTAAAAAAAAGGCAAAGCGGCAAGGCTGATTACATCCATAAAAACCTAATCATCAAAGTTTGTTTTTTTTAAAAAAAAAATTATTATAAAAAAATTCAAAGCTTTATATTTGTCTCTCAAAGCAGAGACTTCATTTCTTTCAAATCCCATTTGGTTTCCTTCTTTCTTCAATTTAAATTTCTTAGCAAAAAGTTATAAAAAAAATTCTCCAATATTAGATATAGTACAATTATTCAATTTCAATAGCAAGATTTCATCATATTTGAGGTAAATTTTCAATAAAACTTATAACTAAACTATTATATTGTTTGAATTAAGTTATGAAATAGTAAGATTTATGAAATTTTATGATTAGGTGTTGGTGATCAGCAATCTCAAGAAATTGCTGAAAGGAGCAGTAAAGGCAAGAAGGTGATCCACGAGAAGCTTAAATGCTACATGGTGAATTAGATTTACTTTTAGTAATTGAAACCAATAAAAATATAATTTATGATATTTGAATAAATTCTTAAATTATAATGATTTACTTTCCGTTAAGTATGATAATTGATTGATTTATATATTAGAGATTAAATAGTATGTTGAATATTAATTATATAAGAATTTAATTTTAAAAGGATGGATTAATAAAAAATATACTGAGAAATTATTTGAAATTTATGAAAATATGATTGAAAAATTGATATGATATATGAGAAGACAATTTAATAAATATAATAAAAATAATAATTTTGAGAAAGAGCTAGATAGTTGAATTGAATGCTTTGATGTATCCTTGCTTGCATATTATTACTCATATGCATAAAAGGGAAGACCAGGAAGGCAGCAGGTCCGGCGGAGAAGACCAAAAAGGCAGTGAGTCTGGCTGAGAAGAATAAGAAGGTAGCTGGTCTGGCTTAAACATGTCGACATGTGAGAAGACGTTATCAAATGACAATATGAAATGATTTGATGAGAAAGAAAGAAAGAAAATTTAAATTCATGCATTATATTTGTTTTAAATATTTATTATTAATGCTTGAGATGCTAAAGAATCAGTTTTGAGTATTAAATGATTGATTAATAGATAAGTTTTATAATGAGACAATTTTGATGATAGATAAATAGAAATGATGACATAATAAAGAATTATATTATTGATTGTTTATATAATATGAACTTTATGATGATATTAAATTGAAATTATTAAATTGATAAAATATATGAGATATATGTATTGAAATATAATAGCCTGATAATTTATTTATGAAGAGAAATTGATAAATGATTGAATTATAATGTAAAAAGAGATAGATGGTTAATTATGTTGATTTAACAATAAATGAATATAACTATAAGTATACAAATTGAATACTTCTAGTAAATTTAATTCACTGAGCTTATGAAGCTCACTCCTTATTGTTAAATAATTTTAAGTAGCGGGCATGACAGATAGATTTGTGAGCTGAGATTCAGACTGAGTTATTATCTGTAAGTCTCATGGTCCACATCTTCAGACTAATGAAATAATTTTTTTATGTGTAAATATTCATGCATAATATGTTATATATATATTGTTTCAATTGAGATATTAATAATGTAACTTCCCTGTTGAGGGTGGATGAATAATGTATGTATATATTTTCAATCGATGTATATTTTTATAATGTTAAATATATATATCGTGTTGAAATTTTAAAATGTGACGACACCGTTTCAAGAGTGTCTAACTCATAATGAATTTTTACAACTATCTATCTAGATAGAACGATTGACACTAAAGAAGAGTACAAGAAATCGGTCTTGCGAGGCCCATTTTTATGGTAAGGCTACTGTAAAGTATCTTAATGGCTTCAATGAGGCCAAAAGCAAGATGCCTTCGCTCTATCTTGATGTTGACGTTGATTTGGTCCGTATAGACTCGATCCAAATGATTTTATCTGGTGTGGGTACTCCTTCAGACGACGGTGGTGGAGCCCAACCTATAGCTCGAGATGCTCCAATTCAGCTTGATGCCTGTCTAATGCAGGAAGTTCAGGTTGAGCAGGATGCTAAAGATCCCGAGGCTTAGATTTTTCGCCTTTTTTTTGTAAGCCGCTTTTGTTTTTTTAACCTTGTCAAGTTGTAACAGACATAAGCCGCCATGAAAAAAAAAAAAGGGTGATCTTAACTGAGGAACCGATGAAGCGAGTGAGATAATGTCATAATGAGAACCATCTGATCCAAAACACGAAAACAAAGAAAGTTGGAGGCTTTCGTAAGAACTACAAGCAATAACAATAAATACGAATTTTTAACATTGTAAAATTAAATAAATTTTCATTGCACAATTGACGAGTCATCACCACCAATCGAAACCATCAGGTTGTATAATTCAGATTGTCCAGAGATAACTCGCAATAGATTGGCAAACTCTTATCTTTATGTTACATGCCCAGTTTTTTTTAGTCAAATTATGAATCACACTTCAAGGACCAAATTCAAAATGTGAAACCATCCACTAAGCAACGCCAAAAGCAATGTTGGTCATTCTTAACATTAGAAAGATTTCTTTTCGTAAGAAACCAGCCCATGTATTCCACCTTCAACTTGTGCTGCTCCAGTACGGACCTGTTCCAAGGCATAGAAAAGAAAAGGGTCACAAGAGACCAAAACCAGATCGATTCCTAGAGCACATATGTTCTGAAGCTTGCTAAAATTGTAATACCAAGCCTAATATAAAGGGATCATTTTATTGAAATTGTATTAGTTTAAATAATTTTATTTTTCAAAGATTTCGATTTGAAAATTCAAGAAACTGATCCTGAATATAGACAATTGAATAACCCGCTAGTGGTATCAAAATATGTCTTGGCTCACATATAAAGTTGATGAAGTTTGATAGTAAAAGTTTCAAGGCTATAATATCACAGTAAAAATATAATAAACACAGTACAACAATAACAAAGCACAAATCATACCTCCAGCCTTAGTACACTAGATCTTAACAGCTCATGAGAAGACTGCAGAGAGGAAGCACCAAGATCTTGGAACCCTTGCTTGACTGCTTGCATTGTGTAAGGTATGAATTTCAAGACAGAACCTTTATCTGCAACTGCTCCAACAACTCCTTGGGCAATCTTTAGTTTTGCTGTATCACCCAAGTATCTTGCATCACTCCCTTTAGTCATTGCTTCTAGAGAGCCCATGCCACGATATTTTTTGACCCGACGACCATTCTGGCATAGCAGACATGTTAGGAATTATGGTACTAACAAGACTTCATTTAAGTAAAAGACAAACATGCATCTAACCAGAAAATAGACAAAATAGAAGTATGGCATATAGAGAGTAAGACGATCTAGGAAATATAACATGCTGGTGAAAACCCAAGTGCACTCATGCACAATGTAAATAAGTTTACCTATACAAGTATGTCATTCAGCCTATAACCAAATCTATGGGTATCAATAACATGATTCAGCAATGCAAGAATGTCATCCAAAACCATCTTTGACATGTTATATTCCAACAATATTGCAGAGTTCAAAGGTAACAGTTACCTCCAAATGAAATCATGTAAACAGCCACAGCCAATAAAATGAAGAACCATAAGTCTATGCTTCCCTACCAGCTACTCCATCAATTTTAACACTTTGTTTATACTGATAAAAATACTTTAGTACTTTACTACAAAAAGAAGAGAAGATGCAAATACATAAGTCATTAAGTAGCATTGTAGAAAAAACAAATTACGAGCATTCCCAGTGATATGCAATTTGTACAAAACATTTATATTCTTGCAATTCGTATAAAACATTTAAACCCAAAATCAGAGTAAGGCAGGGGAAGAGGAAATTCAAGACTGGTAAAGCTTTCAGCAACATAAAATAAAGCAATGTCATACCGTCAGTCTGTCACTAATATTACAACAGAGCTCTCAAACAGGGCAACCATTCCATATATTGTTCTGAACAGTTACCAATATGTTCCAACAAAACAACATAGATGAGCCAGAGAACTGAGTACCTGGTACTCGTAAACCCCAGGAGCCTCGGTACTTCCAGCTAAAAAGCTTCCCATCATTACAGTAGATGCGCCAAGGACCAAAGCCTTGACAATATGTCCAGAGTTTGAAATGCCACCATCAGCAATTACAGGTACACCACTTTGAGCAGCAATTGATGAAACTTTGTACACGGCGGTTGCCTGAAAAGTTTTAAGACAAAGAAAACAAGTTTTAGTATACAATGGAGTGAACAACTCAAAATTGATCAATTAGACTGATTATTTTGGTTAACAGTTTTCCATCACGTCAAGAGGAAAATTAAAATGTAATAGAGTATTTGCTTTCTATTAAATTATCTTGGAGCAAAACAGGAATTATTTACATTGGATAGTTCCAAAAGAAACACCGTGGAACCAAACAAATAGATTTAAAATGGCCGTCCTTCCTATTTAGTACTTTACAAAATGCACTGATGATCCTGTTGTAAACTCTGTGAACACGGAAGGCCATAGTTTTGATATTGCTTTCAGTCATTGCCACCTGTTAAAATGCCTCCTGAATGGAAACTCAAATAAAAGATGACTCCTTGGTCCGAAATGATGCGGGGAAAAATCTTGACCGAAATGCACAACTTATATCAGTCAAAATGAAGCTGTATTGAGAAAAGGTTAACATTTTTTGATAAAGAGAAGAAGTTCACTTGAAAAACTATAAGAGTTTCAATGTGTAAGAAAAATTGATGAAGAAAATACTCTAAGAAGTACAAGTTGTCAAAGTTTAGATCATTCAGCCCAAACTGAAGTAGAGTGTTTCACACAGTAAATTTAATCAAAATAGATTTTTCAGTATACTTAGGCAAGTGATTTTTATTCTCAATTCATGGTTATATGACACTCCAAGCAATGAACTGAAATAACGCTAACAACTGGATAAACTAAGTTGTAACTTGTAACAAAAAAACTTATTAACAAACCGTTTCATCAATTTCTTACAATGACATAAATTCAATGCTTTAATAATACAACTATAATATATAATTTAATTGTAGCGAAAAATTAAACTAGAACACAAATATTCTATCTTTTACCTGTCCTCGTCCAACAGCGCAAACCTCTTGGGTTGTACAAATAGATCCAGACCCCATACCAACTCTCAACCCATCAACACCCGCCTGAATCAAATTCTGTGCCTGGTACATGGTCACCACATTCCCACCAATCACATCCAGCTCCGGATATGTCCTTTTCACATACTTGATCATCTCAATCTGATAACTTGAATTCCCCTGTGAACTATCCAACACCACCACATTTGTGCCAGCCTTAACCAGATGCTCCAATCTCTCCTTGTCTGATTCCCTCGTCCCGATTGCTGCCCCAACCATCCACTGCCCATCAGGTCCCACTGTCCCCCGCCCCAATTTCGGATATTCTTTAACCCTCTCCAAGTCGTCCTTCATTACAACGTTCACTGCCTCACCATCCCTCTCCAAAACCACAAAACCCTTCTTCCTATCTTCCAAAACTGCCTCAATCTTGTCCAAATCACAATCCCAAGGGATATAATGATCCCTACTCTCACAGTCCCGCATGTAATCAAAAATCTTCATCTCTTTCTCCTTATCAGTCATATTTGACCAATCATATCTTGACACATATCCTAACAGCTTCGGCTTCAAACTGCCTGTTTAAGCAAGAAAAATTTACGACTAAATGTCAAAGTCATCGATTGAATTTACATATTAGATACTGAAACCATCAATCGAGTAGAATCGAGTAGATTAAAGATGCAACTATATATCATTTTCAGGCAGGTCTTCTATATTTTACAACACTATCTATGGAATTGATTTTAACTTTTTTAACTTTCAGTTGAATAGAACATGAGATTAGATGTTATCTGGACAACTTCAATCAAACACTACCCATAAAAGTAAAATACTTTGGATATTAAAGCAAAGTGACATCAAGATCAACAATTTAAACCAATATTTTACACAGTACCATTTTGGTTGTGTAAACTGAAGATGAGAATAGATATAATCAGAGTAACAAAATAATATTTCAACAAAACTTCAAAATTTTACAGAGAGATTCAAGTTTCCAACACATATTAGACATATTAAACATTAAAATCATCCATGCAATTGACATATTAATATTGGGTGAAGTACACTGAAGATAAAATCAGATTTTTTTAAATAAAAAAGAAAAGAAATTGAGTAATAAAGTAAGATATCAATCCAACATCTAAGTACTAACTAGCAAATCAAAGTACAGCGAAAAAGTGAAAAAAGTGAAAAAAGTGAAAAAAAAGTGAAAAATAAGAAAAAGAGTATACTATTATGCAGTGAATTGAGTTGATAAAATTAACCTGTTTGGGAAACAAAAATAAATGAAGAAGGACCGAAATCATCCAGAGAAGCAATTCGATAGTCCAGTGATCTGAATGCGGCATTGGAAGCAATGGGGACGCGGAGGGACTTGGCGGAGCGAACGATGGAAGCCTGGGCGAAGGAATCGCAGTTGGAGTGGATGATGGAGATGCCTCCAAGCGCCGCCATGGCCGCCGCCATGTGGGACTCGGAGACTGTGTCCATGGGCGACGCCACGCAAGGGATCGATAAGGAGACATTGCGGCTGAGTTTCGTGGATAGGGACACGTAATCCGTCGGGAAGTCGATGTAGTGAGGGAGGAATATCACGTCGTCGTACGTGTAGGAGTAGCCCTGCCCGAACAGCTTCTCCGCTGGGAAGCCGTCCTCGATCTCTGCTGCTGCTGCTCCCGCCATTCTTGCTGGTGGCTCCCCAGGTAGAGAGAGAAACTGCGGTGATAGAGTTGGTGGGGTTTTTTTTTTTCTTTATACAGAGAGAGAATGAGAGGTGGGTGCTAGGGTTTGGTGAGAGGTTATGTGAGGGTGGAGTTCTCCGTGGGAGTTAAAAAACAAGATGACAGCATATATGGAGGGAAACGTCCAAAAGAAACTCTTTTATATTGCGTGTCGTTGGGTTTACTCCTCACGGAAAATTATCTTGCTAGTTGCTACCGTGTTCTAATTAAAGCAAGATAAGTTGCTTTTGTAATTACTTTGTTGAAATAATATCAGTATATCAAATGTATTTAAAACTTATTATCCAATTCAAAATATTAATTTTTATTATTAAACAGTTTTTAAATAATTTTTTAAAAAAAATTATAATTTTAATTGAATATTACATTTCATGATAATTAAAATACTGTTAAATATCATAAAAGTTACATTTTATTAAGGTCTTTTTTATAAAAAAAATTATCATGGTTCTTTTTTTATAATTATTAAAAGTATATTCTAAATGGATCTATATTGTATAAAACAAATTTTATTTCATATATTTTAAAAAATATTATGATATCATTACCTATCGCATACTAAAAAAAATGAAAATCAAATATCATAATAAAATTAAATTAAATATTTTAAATAGAAAGTTTGTTTATATGTTTTTTTTATAAAATCAAATAGTCTAACATTTCAAATAAGTGAATATCAAAGACCATCATAAAATCAAAATTAAAGACAAAATTTTCTATTTAAAAATCAAAATGATACTGCATGTTTTTATTTTTTTAGAAAAATGAATTCAAATAATCTAAAATTTTGTGTTATAAACAAATTTGAGATAAATAATTGATAAATAGAATTATTAAGCTTATCATAACAACTTTGAGATATTTTAACACTAAAGATAATTTGGTCATCATCAAAGTAGTATCTAATTAAAATTTTGATTCTTCAAAGAAATTTATTTTGTGCTGTTTGATGGTAAAAATTGATGTTTTGGAGTGAATCATGAGGTTTAAAAAGATTTGGTATGTTAGTGTCATATTTAAGCAAGCTTAAAAGCATTGCGGCGTAATTTACTCGTCAAAGTGTGTTGAGTATTTATCACGTTTGAGTAAAAAAAAAAATTAGATTTGATAATAAATTAGTATATTTAAGATTATTTTAGTAAAAAATATGATAAAAAGTTTTTAACCCTGAAATGAAACAAGACAGTTAAGAAATTTTTTTCCTTCTCTTCTAATTATCTCTACTGTATGGTCTGCCACTCCACTACCAAACAAGAAGTATACATGTATTGTGGGGTTTGAACTCTAATAATAATGTGTTTTAATTTTGAAACATTGAACAAATGTTTTCAAAATTTATTACAATCTCTTTTGTCTAATTTCCGTTCAATTAGGCTATCGGAGTTAATGAAGAATATTTTAAAAATAAGATTTTAAAGAATAGAGAAGTGTGGCATACAAAATAGACAAAAATTAAAAATTAGAATCTAAAGTTCAAAAAAGAAAAACAAAAGAAAAAACAGAAAACAAACTTAAAAGGGAAAACCCTAAACCTAACATTTTCCTTCGTCTCTACCCCTCTTTTTCTTCAACGGCTTATTGCCTTGACTAAAACCTTTGCTGTCGATTCTCCTCCTCTGTTTCCATACAACATGCAACTCCACATCTTTATAAGCTCTCCTCTCTCCCATAAATTTCTTGTCTCTATCTCTTCAGATTCCTTATATCCCCTCGAGTTTTTTGGTTGTTCCCCAAGAAAAGACTCTTTGCAGGCTCAGATCTGACAGAGGTGGCAAAGTTAAACAACACCCTAGAATCAACCAACGTTGACATCGAAAAGATCTTCTAGGACCCCCAAGTGTTGGACTTCTTAACTGAGCTTGATGGAGACTATAGTTTGAGGTGGTCAGCTCCATGGTTAAGCTGGAGTCGTAGCACCTAGAGAAAATCGTCAAGCAAGTGCGGTAGAAGCTCACGGGTGTTGGAAAAAATCAGTTTTAATAGTTGATTTTAGAAAATTTTAAAGTTTTAATTTGAGCTAATTAATGGTTATTAAATTTTTTTTAATTAAGTGCATTCAATTAAATTCAAATTTTAAATTTAATGAGTATTTATTTTAATTAAAAATCTTAATATATGAACTTAAAAAATGAGAATAAAAAGTTGTTTAAAAAATCTAAATTAGCTTTGTACTATATTAATAAGAAAAATAAAAATAAAATATTTTATAAACATTTATTTGAGATTCTTATCTACTTATGTTAAAAGAATGGATAAAGGTGAAGGCTTACGGTGCACATGCCCCGGGACCGTCTCGAGCTTGAGCCCAATCACGTCACAAAGTCACATTGGCGCTTTAGGTGCATTTTTTACTTCACATGTTCGAAGAGGAGCCCTCGCCCTGAGCCCAGCACGTGTTCGCTGTTCGGGTTCGAGTATCCAGATAAAGCCCTGGATTTAATCAAATATGTGTTAGATTAAATCAAAAAGCATCTTTTTAAATCTAAAGGTTGTAATTTAAATAGAAATATATGATTTAAATCCAAAGGTCATGATTTTATCAGAGATGTGTCAAATTAGTCATCTGTCTCTTTAACAGACATGATCTAGTCCGTTGAAAATTAGAAAACATTATCAAATGGCTCATATTAAATTTGAAAAATCATGTCTTTCTGTAATGACCCATCCTGGGTTGGTCACCATCGAGACGGTGTCATCACGTTTTGAAATCCCAGCATGACACATATATGCAACAATCTAAAAATATATATCGACTGAAAATACACACACACACACACACACACACACATATATATATATATATATATATATATATATATATCAATCATCAACCCTCAACAGAGGAGTTACATTATTATAATCCCAACTGAAATAATATATACAATATACGATGCATGAATATTTATAATTTTTTCTTCTTCCATCAGTCTTAGGATTTGGACCACGAGGCTTACAGACAATCACTCAATCTGAATCACAGCTCACCAATCTATCTGTTTTGCCCACTACCTGAAATTATTTAACAATGAGGAGTGAGCTTCACAAGCTTAGTGAATTAAATTTACTAGAAGTACTCGATTTGTATATTTCTAATAACATCTTATAATTCAATCGTCTCTAATTCACCAATATTAATAATCTATTTCTTCAAATATAATAATTCAATCATTCAAATAGTCTTCAAATATTCATTAGTCTATTATCTCATATAATTCGATAATAGTATTTTATTATCACTACTCATATCATAATTTTTATCATTTATCAATCTCTTCTTAAGTTAATCATCAAATATATCAATCTTTCTTCTCATATATTTAATCATCTTGAGACTATCAATTCAATATCATTATTTACATCGTTATGAGATTCACACCATATAATCAATCTATTAAATAATTTTTATCATATCATACTTTTATATTTCTTTCTCATCATATATGTCTCTCTGTGAGACTTATTTATCTATAAATAATTTCACAATAAAGACTGATACTCTAGCATCTCAATCAATAATAATGAATATATAAAACAAATGCGATGCACGAATTTAAATTATCTTTCTTTCTTTCTCATCAGATCATTTCATATTATCATTTAAGAACGTCTTCTCACATGTCGACATGTTTTAGCTAGACTGGCTGCTTTCCTGGTCATTTTAGCTAAACCAACTGCTTTCCTGGTCTTTTCTTTTTTCTTTTCTTACTAGATCAGCTGTCTTCTCAGTCTTTTTTTTCTTTTTTTTTCTCTATACCGGCTGTCTTCCTAGTCTTTTCTTTTATGCATAAGAACAACAATATGGAAGCAAGCATACATCAAAACATTCAATTCAATTATCTAGCTCTTTCTCAAAATTATTATTTTTATTATATTTATTAAATTGTCTCATCATATATCATATCAACTTTTCAACCATATTTTTCAGAATATAACTTTTCAACACATTTTTCATTTATTCATATAATTAATATTTAACATATTATTAAATTCATAATCAATAAAACAAATCAGTTACCATACTTATCCAAAAGTATATCGTTAAATTATTATAATTCAATCATTTATTCAAATGTCATAAATTCATATTTTTATTAGTTTCAATTACTAACAGTAAATCTAACTCACCACGTAGCACTTAAAGCTACCCGTGGATCATCTTCTTGCCTTCCTTGCTCATTTTAACAATTTCTTAAGATTGTTGATCACCAACACCTCAAATATTATGACATCTTGCTATTGTAATTTGGATGACTGTACTATCTCTAATATTTGAGAAATTTTCTTTATAACTTTTTGCTAAGAAATTTGAATTTAAAAGAGAAAAAAACCAAACAGGATTTGGTAAGAAAAATCAAATAAAATAAAAATATTAAACTTTTATATTAAAACCGCACTGCCATCGTTCTTCAATTTTTGGTGGCTTAGTGTTCTAAAATGCACACTTTACATGTTGCGTGACAACACCTGGACGTCCAGGTGTTGTCCCACCTTTTTTTTTTTTCCTTCTTTGCAACCGTACTACACCTGGAATTATTTTTTCTTTGTAACCGTGCTACACATGGACTTTTTATTTCAAAAGAATTATTTCATTCAATAGTAAATCTTTCAAATTACTTTTTACCTTTACTTTAAAAACACGGGTATTACAATTCTACCCGCCTTATAAAAATTTCGTTCTTGAAATTTTCTTACCTAACTATTGAAAAAGCTGGGGGTACTCTTTCCTCATTCTCCCATGTAATTTCTTCAACATCTTTGTTCTACCATAATACTTGAATCAAAGGAATAACTTTATTATGCAAGATTTTTTCCTTTTTGTCTAGAATTTTGGTTAGTATTTGCATAAAAGTCAAATCTTCCTGAAGTTCTACAGCCTAATTCAGAATACTATGAGATTCATCATGTAAATACTTTCTTAAAAGTGAAACATGAAACATATTGTGTAATTGTTTTAACTCTGAAGGCAAATCCAATCTGTATGCTATTGGTCCAACTTTTTCAGTTACCTCGTATGGCCCCACAAATCCCAGATTTAACTTTCTTTTCTTTTTAAATCTCAGCACACCATTCCACAGAGATATCTTCAAAAACACTCAGTCACCAACCTGAAACTCAGAGGTCGTCTTCCATTATCAGCATATCCCTTTTGTCTGTTATGTGCTGCTCTAAGGTTCTTTCTAATCAATTTGATCCTCTAAGTAGTCAAATCTATCATTTCTGGACCAAATACCTTTCTTTCTCCAACTTCTTCCCAACATACTGGAGTTCTGCACCTTCTACCATATAAAGCCGTAAATATAACCATCCCAATACTAGTTTGATACTGATTATTGTATGCAAACTCGATCAAAGGTAAATAAGCATCCCAACTTACTGAAAAACTCGATACACTTGACCTCTGCATATCTTCTAGCATTCTGATGATTCTCTCTGTCTGTCCATCAGTTTAAGGATGAAAAGCTGTACTAAACTACAATTGCACTCATAGCTTCTTGAAAACCTCTCCAAAATCTAGAAGTAAATCTAGAATCTCTATATGATATAATGCTTAAAGGTACTCCATGTAGTCTCATAATTTTCGCTACATACAATTTAGCTAAATTTTCAGGACTCCAGGTAGTTTTAATAGGAAGGAAATGCGAAGACTTAAAAAGTCTATCCACTATAACCCATACAACATTATGACCTCTCTAAGTACGGGGAAAACCAGAAGAAAAAAAATCCACACTTACATTCTCCCATGACCATTCAGGTACTGGAAGAGGCTGTAATAAACCTGTTGGATGTCTATTATAAGATTTTACTTGTTGGCAAATCAAACATCTAGAAATATACTCAGCTACATCCTTCTTCATCCCTGACCATCAATAATTCTGTCTCAACCCCCTAAACATCTTATTATTACCCGGGTGCATAGAATACACAGAATCATGAGCCTATCTTAGTATCTTCTTTCTCATCTCAACATCATTAGGAACATAAATTCTATGTCCCAATACCACCATACCATCATCCCTGATTCTAAACC
Source organism: Bretschneidera sinensis (assembly GCA_023935145.1). Taxonomy (NCBI): domain Eukaryota; kingdom Viridiplantae; phylum Streptophyta; class Magnoliopsida; order Brassicales; family Akaniaceae; genus Bretschneidera; species Bretschneidera sinensis. Next base: position 13,112,746 of record CM043704.1, read on the forward strand.
CAATCAACTTCCCACTTAATATTTCCTGTATAATCTTCTCTATCTCCTCATCTCTACCTTGCATTTCTAATAAGCATTCTACAATGGATGACTATACAATCATGTTTTCCAATAATACTCATCTATCTCTAATATTCAAGTTCATTATCATATCTCTCAACTCTACTATCAGATTCACATCATGGCTCTCTATAGAAGCTAATATTCCTGTAGATTTTCTACTTAATGCATTAGTTACCATAATCACTTTCTCTAGATGGTAATGTATCGTACAATTATAATCATTAATTAACTCCATCCAACACCTCTGTCTCAAATTCAACACTCTCTGGGTATTTAAGTATATCAAACTCTTATGGTCAGTAAATATCTCACAAGTGGCCTTATACAGATGATGTCTCCAAATATTCAAACTAAACATTATAGCAAAGTCATGGGTTTAGGTAATTTCTTTCATGATTCTTTTATTTCCTAGAAGCATATGCCACTACCTTCCCATGTTGTATCAACACACACCCCAACCCTTGATGTGAAACATCACTATACACAACAATCCTTCATCACTAGAAGAAAGCACCAACACTAGAGCAGTAGTTAATTTCTAATTCAACAACTAAAAACTATTCTCACACTCCTTAGACAATACAAACTTCACTTTTTTCCTGGTCAATCTAGTCAAAGGTGTAACAATCATAGGAAAGTTATGAATGAATCTTCTGTAATAACCGGCCAATCTCAAAAAGCTTCTAATCTCAGTCACATTAGTTTGTCTCTCCCAACTAAACACTACCTCTACCTTCTGTGGATCAATTGTTATACCATCTCCAGATACTACATGCCTCAAGAAAGTTATTTCACTCAGCTAAAATTCATATATAGAAAATTTAGCATACAATCCTCACTTCTTAAAATATCTAACACCATTTCTAAATTCCTCACATGTTGCTCTTTATTCTTAGGATATACCAGAATGTCATCAATAAATACAACCATAAACTTGTTAAGATATAGTTTAAACACTCTATTCTTCAAGTCCATGAATGCAGCTGGAGCATAAGTCAACCCATATGGTATCAAAAGAAACTCATGGTAACCATAACATGTCCTAAAAGCAGTCTTAGGCACGTCACCTACTTTTATTCTTAATTGGTGATAACCTGATCTCAGATCTACCTTAGAAAATACCCTTGCTCCCTCCAACTTCTCAAATAAATCATCTATCTTGGGTAAAGGATATTTGTTCTTAATGGTTATCTTTTTCAACTATTTGTAGTGTATACACAATCTCATTGTTCCATCTTTCTTCTTCACAAACAACACAGGGGCTCCCCAAGGCGACATACTAGGTTGAATAAATTGTTTATCTAGCAACTCCTGAAGTTGAACTTTCAATTCTCTCAATTTAGCTAGTGCCATTCTATAAGGTGTTATAGATATGGGTACTGATCCTGAAATCACCTCAATAGAAAACTCAATCTCTTTGTTGGGAGGCAAACCAGATAACTCCTTAGGGAACACATCAGGAAAATCTTTCACTACTAAGATTTCTTCTAACTTTCTAATCTCCTTTCTAGAATCCACCACATATGCCAAATACCCCTCACAACCCTTTTTCAACCATCTACTAACAGTCAGGACAGAAATAAGACAGTTGACAAGTATCTTATATTTTCCCTAAAAGTTAAACTCCTCTTGTCCTGGTATCTTGAAAACCACATTTTTCTTAAAACAATCAACCCAGACATGATACGCTGACAACTAATTCATCTCCAAAAATAAAATCAAAATCAACCATACTCAAATAAAACAAATCAACTTCAAACTCTCTATCATCCATACTAATCACACAACCTTGATAAATTGTTCTGATAATAACCCTTATCCCTAGTAAGAACCTCAATAATAACAGTATGTATCAAAGGACTAACACAAACATCAATAGATTTCATATATATACTGGATGCAAAAGAATGGGTTGCACCAGGATCAATCAATAATCTAGTAGGTCTATCAAGAATAGATACCATACCCATAACAATATCAGGAGTAGTTTGTGCATCCTCTTGGGTCAATGCATAGACTTTGCTGTTTTTGGGCTGTAATTGACCACTGCATACTCTCTCAGCTATTGATCCTCTGCCTCTACCCCGCATACACCCTGATCCACCACCTCTCTCCACCTGTTTTCTCCCAACACCTATCTCAACAGATTTCCCCGTTGGACAATCTACACTATTATATTCTCCCTCACCACACATAAATCACATCAGAGTAGGACAATTCCGAGATAGATGCCCTGTTTGATTACATCTAAAGCAAACTCTTGTCTCTTGATCATACATCAAATTACAACTTCCCCTTGGTAGTATACTTACTCCTCTACCATAACTTATAGTTCCCATAGATTGTCTCCCAAATCTAGGGGTCCCACTAATATTACTTTGAATTATAGAAGCTATGGATCTAGCTTACCTATGACTCTGTATTACAATTCCTTGTGACAAGGAACACCCCATCTAGGGTTGTCTTCCACCCCACACATTTATACTACTACCTTCTTTAGGTCCCTCAAATCTAGACTTCTTTAGCCAATCCCTTATACCTCTAAATTCCATCACATCCTTCTTAATATGAAGTGTTATATACATCAACCTAACATAATTCATATGCCTCATATAAGATAGTTTCGATCTAATCTCAAAATATAATCCATCTAGGAACCTTTAACACTTGTTCCCCTTTATATCTACCATTTTCGATATAAACCTTGTCAAGGCCACAAATCTGCTATCATACTGAGCCACAATCAACATATTTTACCTCAAATAAATGAAATCTTTCTTCTATTGGGATTTGAAAGTATATGAGCAATATTTATAAAAGAATAAGCCTCCTTAAACCTACTCCAAGTTAAGGGTCTATCAACATATGCACTTACCTTGGGAAGAGTATCCTCCTACCATTCTAAAGCCTTTCTTTCTAACTTAAACGAAACAAAGACGATCCTCTGCCTATTAGTCACTAGTAAAATACCAAAAAATCTCTCCATATGTTTCACCTATAGCTCAGCCTCAAAAGAATTCATAGATACTTTAAACAACAAAGCATTCAACTTAATATATCTAACAAAACAATCTCTCTGCATCTCGTGCATAAACTCACTTTTTCCCTTTTGAATGTCTACCATTACTGGATTTACAACAACCTCAGGTACTGCTCTAGCATGTTCATCAAGTCTATGTTATAGACTATCAACTCTATCATCTGTTTACATCCATTTTCTCAAGAGTATGAACAAGAGCTTCTCTTAGCTCATCTCTTTCAACTCCAAATTCTCTCACACCTCTACTAGTATCAATTATACTATCAAAACTTTCCCTTCTACGAAACTCACTCTAATTCAACCTCCACCTCAACCTCAGCTCGTCTAAAAATTGGAGGCCTACCACGCCCTCTCTAGTCAGCAACTTTAACTCTAGGTCTTCTATGTCCACGCAGCATCCTCATACTATGCATTAAAATATAATTTATTTTAATCTTCCTCTTTCTTTCTTTTTATGCAGTATACAGAATCATAACACTTGATGCTCTTATACTAAAATTGCAACAACCCATCCCGGGTTAGCTACCACCAAGATGGTGTCATCACGTTTTGAAATCCCAGCACGACACATATATGAAACAATATAAAAACATATATCGACTGAAAATATACACACACACACACACACACACATACACACACACACACATCAATCCTCAACCCTCAACCCTCAATAGGGGAGTTACATTATTATAATCCTAATTGAAATAATATATACAACATATGATGCATGAATATTTACAATTTTTTTTCTTCCATTAGTCTGAGAATGTGGACCACGAGGCTTACAGATAATCACTCAATCTAAATCATAGCTCACCAATCTATTTGTTCTGCCCACTACTTGAAATTATTTAACAATGAGGAGTGAGCTTCACAAGCTCAGTGAATTAAATTTACTAGAAGTACTCGATTTGTATACTTCAAGTCACATCTTATAATTCAATCGTTTTTAATTCACCAATATTAATCATCTATTTCTTCACATATAATAATTCAATCATTCAAATAGTTTTCCAATATTCATTCATCTATTATCTCATACAATTCGATAATATCATTCTATTATCACTACTCATATCATAATTCTCATAATTTATCAATCTCTTCTTAAGTTAATCATCAAATATATCAATCATTCTTCTCATATATTTAATCATCTTGAGACTATCAATTCAACATCATTATTTACCTCGTTATGAGGTTCACAACATATAATCAATGTATCAAATAATTTTTATCATATCATACTTTTATATTTCTTTCTCATCATATCTGTCTCTCTATGAGACTCATTTATCTATCAATAATTTCACAATCAAGAATGATACTCTAGCATCTCAATCAATAATAATCAATATTTAAAACAAATGCAATGCATGAATTTAAATTTTCTTTCTTTCTTTCTCATCATATCATTTCATATTATTAGCTGGGAACGTCTTCCCACATGTCTACATGTTTTAGCTAGATAGCCTGCCTTCCTGGCCATTTCAGCTAGATCAGTTGCCTTCCTGGTCTTTTCCTTTTTTTAGCTAGACTGGTTGCCTTCCCGGTCTTTTCAGCTAGACCAACTGCCTTCTTGGTCTTTTTTTTGCTAGACCGACTGCCTTCTAGGTCTTTTTTCTTCTTTAGACCGGCTGTCTTCCCAGTCTTTTCTTTTATGCATATGAGCAATAATATGCAAGCAAGCATACATAAAAACATTTAATTCAATTATCTAGATCTTTCTAAAATTTTTTATTTTTATCATATTTATTAAATTGTCTTTTCATATATCTTATCAACTTTTCAACCATATTTTTTAGAATATAACTTTTCAGCACATTTTTCATTTTTTCATATAATTAATATTCAACATATTATTAAATCCATAATCAATAAATCAAATCAATTACCATACTTATTGAAAAGTACATCATTAAATCTTTATAATTCAATCATTTATTCAAATATCATAAATTCATATTTTGATTGGTTTCGATTACTAACAGTAAATCTAACTTACCACATAGCACTTAAGGCTACTAGTGGATCACCTCCTTGCCTTTCTTGCTCCTTTTCAGCAATTTCTTGAGATTGCTGATCACCAACACTTCAAATATGATAACATCTTGCTATTGTAATTTGGATGACTGCGCTATCTCTAATATTGGAGAAATTTTCTTTATAACTTTTTTTCTAAGAAATTTGAATCGAAGAAAGAAGAAAACCAAATGGGATTTGGTAAGAAAAATCAAACAAAATAAGAATACTAAACTTTTATATTAAAACCACACTTTCACCATTCTTCAATTTTTGGTGGCTTAGTGTCCTAACATGTACACTTTGCATGTTGGGTGACAACACTTGGACGTTCAGGTGTTGTCCCACCTTTTTTTTTCCTTCTTTGCAATAGTGCTACATTTGGACTTTGTTTTTCTTTCAAAATAATTATTTCATTCAATAGTAAATCTTTTATGTATATACTATTTTAATTTCATGTAATATCTATCAAATTACTTCTTTACCTTTACCTTAAAAACATGGGTATTACACTTTCCAACCTAGAAAAACATGTTTGTCCAGAATTATTTGAAAAGGTGCTTCTGGAGGTATAAATAAAGCAAATGGAAATTAGAGGATTTGCATAGAATTCACCAACCTAGACAAAGAGTGTCCCAAAGACAACTTCCCCCTGCCAAGGATTGATTAGTTGGTCAATACAACTTCGGGGTATGAGATGTTAATTTTCATGGATGCCTACTCATGCTACAACCAAATCATGATATATGAGCCAGACCAACCAAATACCACCTTCATGATGCCATTCGGGTTAATGAATGTCAGAGCAACATACTAGAGTCTCGTTAATAAACTGTTCGAAGATCAGATCGAAATAAACAAGGAGGTTTATGTTGACTACATGCTAGTCAAGAGAATTTAAGCAGTACACTATATAGCCGATCTTGAAGAATGCTTCTTAGTATTAAGAAGACACCAGATGAAACTTAACCCCTCAAAATGTGCATTCGAGGTAACTTCAGAAAAATTCCGCAAGTTTGTAGTCACCCAAAGAGGGATTGTGGTAAACCTTGAAAAGATCAAGGTCGTCTTGGACATAGAAGTCCCAAGAAGTGTGAAGGAAGTTTAGCAACTTATCAGTCAGATCACAACATTAGGTCGCTTAATGTCCAGATTAGTCGACAAATGCCTACCATTCTTCAAGGCATTAAAATATATTTCGGATTTCTAGTGGACAAAAGAGTGTCAGAGCTCATTTGAAGAATTGAAAAGGTACTTAAGTTTGCCTATTATCCTATCCAAACCAAAGGAAGGATAAGAACTCTACTTGTACCTTACAACCAGTGAAGTAGCCATCGCATCAGTCCTCGTGAGAGAAGAAGAAAAAATATAGAGACCAATCTACTATGTGAGAAGAGTACTCCAAGACACAGAGGCATGATACCAACCTCTTGAAAAGCTGGCATATGTAGTAGTCATATCGGCTAAAAAATTACAACTCTACTTCCAATCACACCCTATTAGTGTCATGACTGACTACTCTTTGAGGACAGTACTCTAAAAACCCAGCCTCTTAGGATGACTAGTGAAGTGGTCCATAGAGTTAGGAGAATTTGAAATCAGGTTTAAGCCCAAACTAGTAATCAAAACCCAAGCACTGGCGAACTTCATCGTCAAATGTATGTTCCCCGATGGATTATAAAAAAAGCTAGAAGAAAAGGAGCAAAGAAAGAAAACGTGGAAATTCTTTATGGATGGATTCTCTAACGATCAAGGGAGCAGTGCGGGACTAATTCTGGTCGACCTCGAAGAATTCACGGTAGAGTATGCCCTGCAGTTTGATTTTGGGGCATTGATTACGCCCAAAGTATAACACCGTTATTGTAGTACAGCTTTGGGGTGTCGATTCCACAAGGAAACAAGTTAATTACAAAGGAAGGTGTGAACCTTAACACAAACGATAAAAGATCAAATGAATCTGAGTTTGTTTGAGAAAAAGGATAATTGTGTAAATAGGGTTGGAAATATAATTAAGAATGACAAGGTTCCGGAAATCCTCCCTAGGCTCGTTGCTCTGATCCTAACTTGATTCAGTTGTTTTTATCTCGATTGCTAGTTTCACATCCCAAACAGGCAATCGACATATATTCCATTAAAGCGCAATTATAAATCCTAATGTAATTGTTATGAATTATTCTCTACTTTTAAGCACACATGACCCAACTTATAAATTATCAAAAGACGACGATATATCTAACGACAATACCGTAGCAATGGACAAATCTATAAAAGAGGTCTACCGGACTCAATCACATCCAAACAGATACATATAAGAAAAGCATGACTGAACTTATATGGAAATGAAGCATGCAATCACCGAACTAATAAAATAATCAACTAAATTAAATTAAAGAATAAAACATAACAATATTTGATAAAAATAATACCAACTACAACTGAACCAAATAAGGAAAAATAAGAACAACTACACCTAGGGATTCATCCCTTCGCCTTGCTTGGAGATTAGCTGGCCATAGAGCTCATGCCTCCTTGAGTTGCCTCCGGCCTCTCAACGATCATCCTCAGCTTGCCCTCCAAATTTTATACTTCGGATTCCTCTTAAAGGTCCTCTGGATTTACTCCTAAAGGTCCTCTAGAGTCACTCTCTAATGATATCAGAAGATGATCTTAGAAGAGCTCCGATTGGTTGATGATTTCAGCTGAGCAGAGTGGGTCTTTATTTAGGCAAACTCCCGGAATGCTATGTGTTATCCAGCCGATGTGGGATACTGTCCGGGTGCGCTCGATCGCATATACACTGCAGAGTACCTTGCTCGATGTGGGATGTGCGCTCGATCGCATTGCTTGTGCGCTCAATCGCAATTTAGGCAGCAGTCCATCTTGTCCTTCCAGAAGTATGGGATCTTGGTCTTTTAAGCAACGATTGCTTCTTTTTCTCTTTTAAACTTAAAGTACCTGAAAATTACACTGAAATAAGTCAGTGGTCCAATAATATTACTTTAGAGTTATTAACATATAAAAGCACAATAAAGACCGAGATCGATCCTAAAAAGCTAACAATTAACTACTGTTGAGAGGCATTTTATGACTCTCATCACAACCCCTAACTAGCTTATATCTAGTCCCTAGTAATTCAAGCGAAATTAAGAGATGAATTCTATGGTGGGAATCAAAGTAAATGAAAAGCAATATTAGTGTTAACCAAGAGTAATTCACATTTTGCCTCAAAAAATTGCACATAACACACGGCACAAAGAATCATTAAATTTCACCCAAATCCAAAAGTAATTCAAACATCAATCTTAAAATCGTTATTGAATCTTAACATCCATCTTACCACAATCCATTAATCCAAACACCCGGATGATTTTATGCATAACATTTATGAATACAAGTCTTGGCCTCTAAAAATATAATAAATTGCGTGACATCAATCACAAAAACAAGCTCCATATGCTTACATTTCAAACCACTCTCCACTATTGTAGAAAAGTCACACTATATTGGATCAATAGGTCTTTAATAAGCTTGTAACGTTAGGCTAAGGTAAAGGTTAAGAAGGAACGGGAAGGATTCAACAAGTAAAAGAACTTAATCTCTTAGTTCTGAACACAACTCTTTAAGCACTGGATAACCTTACTTCAACCCCCAACTTTTTCAACCATTTTTCGAGCATTTCTCTCAATAAATCGCTACTTTTCTTTTCTTTTCTTATTTCTTTGCCATAATTCACTTCTTTTTTTTTATTTTCTTTTCCACAACCTCCAACTTATCTTCTTTAATGTACCTGGGTTATGGTAATAATATATGTATTTTTTCATATTTTCACCCTTACTCCTTTTAAGTACTTTTCACAACATGTGTATAACTAAGTTCTTTTAAAAGAAAGGTAAGGATAAAATATTTTTAGGCTCATAAAGGTGAGTAAACGGTTTATCGAAAGAAACAAAGCTCAATTTTTCTTTTCAAGAAAAAGGCTCAAATAGGTGACTAGTGATAAATATAGCAATGGTAGGTTTGAAAGGCTCAAACGGTCCAAAAATGGCCTATATCATATCCTAAGTAATGTGCATTCTAGGAATTCGCCTCAAGTGATTATCAAGTAAGTTCTAGAGCTTGTCGAGACCGTAAAAGTATTCACAAAACAATCACACATAAAACTTCTCTAAATGCTTTAGACTAATCATACAATCTTACCACAAACTAGAGTCTCTAACCAAATTAAGATTGATATTTAAATTAATTTCAAACCGAACAAAAATTTAACTCATTCTAAATTCTATCTGCTATCTCAATTAAGTTTATATCATTGACATGTGAATTGACTCTAAAGCTAACACAAAGCATGCTAAACACACACCAAGATGACACCAAGCAATTCAACAGTTCAATGGTATGGTATGCAATAAGAAATGTGTTTCCTCCACCCCCAATTGAAGATAAACATTGTCCTATGTAAAAGAAAAAATTAAGGAAACTCCATTTTTAACCAAAGGTGTGTGGAGCTGAAAATCATGCACGACCAATTGAACCTCATGCTCAACTTCTTGTTGAAAGTCCGATCTATAACATAGAACAAATAAAAAAGAAAGCAACTGCGGTGTACCACTGTGTGTTAGCACACTAAAAATTTAAAATGGACTCAATAATAAAATAAAATAAAAACAAAACAAACAAAACAAAAGAAAGAAAAATAAAAGTAAATACATACCTATGTTGTGTGGTCAAGATGCGTAGACCAGATCCATAAGCGGAATGTCTTCCACTTCTGAATCTTGTCTATCGACTAAGATCTTAAGTCGTTGACCATTGACTTTGAAAATTCGACCATCCTTAGTATCTTCAATTTCTACCGCCCCATTTTCAAAAACAGTTTTCACTACAAAAGGGCTAGTCCACCTCGACCGAAGTTTTCCAGGATGCTTATGGAGTCTAGATTCGTATAAGAACACCCGATCATTAGGTTTAAACGTTTTTCTCAAAATATTTTTATCATGGAATATTTTCATTTTAGACTTATAGATTCTAGAGCTCTCATAAGCATCGTTTCTTAATTCCTCCAACTCGGTCAATTGATATTTCCGAAGCTTAGCTGCTTCTCCTATGTCAAAATTAAAAGATTTGATTGCCCAATATACTCGATGCTCGAGCTCTATAGGTAAGTGGCAAGGCTTTCCATAAACAAGCCGATAAGGTAACATACCTAAGGGAGTTTTAAAAGTTGTACGGTAGGCCCAAAGCGCATCAACTAGTCTCAAAGACCAATCCTTGCGATCCGGGTTAACCATTTTTTCTAGAATTTGTTTAATCTCCCTATTAGCAAGCTCTACTTGCCCACTAGTCTGAGGATGATAAGCAGTAGAAATTTTATGTAACACCCCGTATTTTCGCATCAAAGCTTCAAAAGAACGGTTGCAAAAATGTGTACCTTGATCACTAATTATAGCACGTGGTGTACCAAATCGAGATAACACATTTTCTTTAAGAAATTTAAGTACCGTTCCATTATCATTGCTTCGGCAAGCTGCTGCCTCTACCCACTTAGATACATAGTCTATTGCCACAATGATATATAGGTATCCAAAAGAAGGAGGAAAGGGTCCCATAAAATCGATGCCCCAACAATCAAAGACTTTAATTATTAAAATGGGGTTTTAGGGCATCATATTTCGCCGAGACACAGCTCCTAACTTTTGACACCTTTCACATGAGCGATAATAGGTGTTTGTATCCTTAAACAAGGTAGGCCAATAAAATCTACATTGCAAAATTTTTGAAGCGGTTTTTTTCATTGAAAAGTGGCCTCCACAAGCTAGGGAATGAAAAAATTCTAAGACACGTGCAATCTCTTCATTAGGGATGCAACGCCTTAGAATTTGGTCCGGGCAGTACTTGAAAAGATAGGGGTCATCCCAATAAAACTTACATACCTCATATAAAAATTTCTTCTTGTCTTGAGCGCTCCAATCCACAGGTATCTCACCTGTAACCAAGTAATTCACAATGTGAGCAAACCATGGTAAGGCAGTAACAACAAGTAAATGCTCATCGGGAAAGTCATCTTTGATCGGCATGTTATCAGACGTGTCCTCAAATGTGAGCCTTAAAAGATGGTCAGCTACTACATTCTCTACTCCTTTCTTATCTTTGATGATGATGTCGAATTCTTGTAGGAGTAGGATCCATCGGATTAGGTGTGCCTTAGCATCCTTCTTTGTAAGAAGGTACTTAAGAGCTGCATGATCTGTAAAAATAAGGATAGGAGAACCAATTAAATATGCACGAAATTTATCCAAAGCAAATACTACAGCTAGTAATTATTTTTCAGTTATGGAGTAATTCATTTGAGCACTATTTAAAGTCTTACTAGCATAGTAAATTACAAATGGTTTTCCCTCTCTTCACTGTCCAAGAACAGCACCTACAAAGTAGTCACTAGCATCACACATGATTTCAAAGGGTAAATTCCAATCAGGTGATTGCATTATAGGTGCTGAAGTAAGCTTGCCAATCAGCGTTTTAAAGGCCTCTTAACAAGCTGGAGTCCACTCAAATGGGGCATCTTTAACTGGGAGTGCACATAATGGTCTAGATATGTTGGAAAAATTTTGTATGAACCTCTTATAAAAGCCAGTATGACCAAAGAAAGATCTCACATCCTTTATTGTCTTAGGTGTAGGCAATTTAGAGATTAATTCAATCTTAGATTGATCAACCTCTATTCCTTTAGAAGAGACAATATGCCCTAAGACAATACCGGATGGGACCATGAAATGACATTTTTCCCAGTTTAAAACCAATTCTTTTTCCTCACATCGAATTAATACTCTTTCCAAATTCATTAAGCATGTATCAAATAAAGATCCAAAAACAGTCAGGTCATCCATAAAAACCTCCATGCAATTTTCAACCATGTCACTAAAAACACTCATCATGCAACGTTGAAAAGTGGCAGGGGCATTATATAATCCAAATGGCATTCTACGAAAAGCATATGTGCCAAAGGGACAAGTAAAAGTGGTTTTATCCTGGTCTTCTAATGCAATTTCTATCTGATAATAGCCAGAATAACCATATAAGAAACAGTAAAAAGGGTGACCAGCTACACGCTCAAGAATTTGATCAATAAAAGGGAGTGGGAAATGGTCTTTCCGGGTGGCAGCATTTAATTTTCTGTAATCAATGCACATACGCCACCCGGTCACAAGTTTGGTAGGGACTAACTCTCCTAGGTCATTCATTACCATAGTGACTCCGGACTTTTTGGGAACGACTTGTGTAGGACTTACCCATTTACTATCAGCTATGAGATACCCGCATCTAACAGTTTCAGCACTTCATTTTTCACTACTTCTTTCATAGTGGGGTTAAGTCTACGTTGAGGGTCTCTACGAGGACTGGTTCCTTCATCCAAATTTATTTTATGGGAGCAGATCAGGGGACTAATTCCCTTCAAATCAGCCATGCTCCATCCTAACGCTGATTTATATGTAATTAAGGTCTGAATCAGTTTCTCATGTTGGGTCTCAGATAATTCAGATGAAATAATAACAGGAAAGGTATCACCTGGACCGAGAAATGCATGTTTTAAACCCTTAGGTAGTGGCTTCAAGTCGACTTTAAGTGCTGCCACACTTGAGGGGGTTTGTTTTTCACTTCTTTCAGGCAACTCTTCGAACCTTGGTTGCCATGGGCGGGTGTCATAATCCTGAGATTTGTCAAAAACAGCACAAATATCGATTACATCAGTTTTATCATCAAATAAATCAATCTTAGAATTAACAAGAAAATTCTTAAAAGGATCAAAATCATGAGCCATGGAAACTCCCTCATCGATGAGTGACTCGAGCATATATAACTGGTGATTTTCATCATCATCTTCAGGCTGTTTTGCAACATTGAAAATGTTCACTTCTAAGGTCATGTTTCCAAAAGACAGCTTCATGAGTCCATTCCTGCAATTAATCAGAGCATCTGCAGTAGCAAGGAAAGGTCTACCCAAAATCAAAGGAATTTTCGAGTTAGTGTCAACAGCAGAAGTTGTGTCAAGGATTAGGAAATCAACAGGATAATAAAATTTGTCAATCTGAATCAACATATCCTCTACCACACCTCGGAGTACTTTGACTGAACGATCAGCCAACTGTAACACCACACTGGTTGGTTTGATTTCCCTTAAACCTAGTTGTAAATAAATGGAAAATGGCATCAGGTTCACACTAGCTCCTAGATCTAGTAAGGCTTGTCCAACCTCATGATTTCCAATGCTGCAAGCAATGGTAGGACAGCCTGGATCCTTGTATTTTGGGGGAATTCTTTCCTCAATTAAAGCACTAACTTGCTTAGTTAGGAATGCAGTTTTCTTGACATGGTGTCTCCTTTTAATTGTGCATAAATCCTTGAGAACTTTTGCATAGGTAGGCACTTATTTAATCATATGCAAAAGAGGAAGATTGAGTTTCACTTGCCTTAAGTTCTCGAGGACTTCATTGTTTAAGTCCAGATTTTTCTTGTTTGACTTTAAAGCTTGAGGGTATAGTGCCTTAACAGGACTTTTGGTCACTTCAGGGTCTTTGATCAGTTTAGTGTTACTACTAATTTGACCCTTTTCCACATCCTCGGATACATTCATTGGTGGGATGTGCAGTGACTTACCACTTCGGGTCACAATAGCATTTACATCTTTCAGGTTTTCTTGTGCCATATGTTGACCATGAGGTATGGACTGAGTTTGGGAAGGGAACTTACCTCGCTCAGTCATACTTGAGGAGCTTATTAACTTAGACACTTGGCTCCTAGTTTCTCTATTCTTTTCCATCACCTGTGTAAATAATTCCTCAAGCCTTTGGTTTGTCTTACCTTGTGCCTCTATAAAGGCCTGTAAGGTGTCTTCTAAGGAGTTCTTAGAGGATGAGGGTGCATGATAAGGTGCATGGGATGATCTAGGGGGCTGCATATACTGGTTTTCAGATTTTCAACTGAAGTTGGGGTGATTTCGCCACCCCGGGTTATAAGTGTTAGAGAAAGGTGCAAGAGGCTTCTTGTACATACCTAAGGCATTACATTGTTCCTCATACAGCCCTCTCATATCAGCAAATGTGGGGCATTCTTGGAGGAGGTGATCCACCCCGCCACACACAAAACACGGCTCTAAAGACTCGGCATGATTAGCCACATGTGTTTGCTTTGAGCCCTTCGTTTTCAATGCCTCTAACTCCCTAGTGAGCATTTCAACCTTAGCTTTCAGGTTGTCTTCTTCCCTAAGATGGTATATCCCTCCACCACTGGGATTTCCTATAGGTCGTGACCTATTCGTGCTTTTAGTAGCACTAGGTCCAGTCTATGTATGAGCTTTCTCAGCAAGCTCATTGAGGTATTGAATAGCCTCATCGGGGTCTTTTTTCAGAAATTCCCCATTGCACATCATCTCTACAAATTAGAGTTCTCTATAGGTAAGACCCTCATAGAAATAGCTCACTAAACGCCAATTTTCATACCCATGGTGTGGGCACATACTCAATAGCTCTTTAAATTTCTCCCAAGATTGATATAAAGTCTCGTTTTCCTTCTGTGCAAAGGTGGAGATTTGTCTTTTCAACGCATTAGTCTTATGTTGAGGGAAGTACTTGTTAAAGAAGGCCCGAGTCATCTCAGTCCACGACCCAATAGATCGTGGTCTAAGTGAGTATAGCCAACTCTTAGCTTTATCCTTCAAAGCAAAAGGAAAGAACTTAAGTCGCACAATGTCAGCAGTTGGACCTTGATCATGGAAAGTTGCGACTACTTCCTCAAACTCCCTAATGTGCACATATAGGTTCTCATTTTCCATGCCATAAAATGTAGGGAGTAACTGTATCATCCCTGTCCTAAGATCTAATTGGGGAATGTTGGCTAGAAACATGATGCAAGATGGTGTGGTTGTGCGTGTAGGGTGGAGGTAATCCTCAAGGGTCCTAGTAGGTTGATCCTTGTGTTCACTCATTTCCTCAGGACTAGATGGATTATCAAACAAAGGGTTTAAAAAGGTTCCTTCTGTCTTTAGCACAGGCCTACAGGCGAATCTACCCAAAGTGTCCCTATATCTGGGCATGCAAGATCACAAAATATCAAATAAAATGCTGAAAGAAATTATTTACAATTCTTCTATTGTTATGCCAAAAGTTGACAAACTTCCTTGTACTAAAGCGCGTTTCCCCGGCAACGGCGCCAAAATTTGATTACGCCCAAAGTATAACACGGTTATTGTAATACAGCTTTGGGGTGTCGATTCCACAGGGAAACAATTTACTTACAAAGGAAGGTGTGAACCTTAACACAAACGATAAAAGATCAAATGAATCTGAGTTTGTTTGAGAAAAAGGGTAATTGTGTAAATAGGGTTGGAAATATAATTAAGAATGACAAGGTTCCGAAAATCCTCCCTAGGCTCGTTGCTCTAATCCTAACTTGATTCAGTTGTTTTTATCTCGATTGCTAGTTTCACATCCCAAACAGGCAATCGACATATATTCAATTAAAGCGCAATTATAAATCCTAATGTAATTGTTATGAATTATTCTCTACTTTTAAGCACACATGACCCAACTTATAAATTATCAAAAGACGACGATATATCTAACGACAATACCGCAACAATGGACAAATCTATAAAAGAGGTCTACCGGACTCAATCACATCCAAACAGATACACATAAGAAAAGCATGACTGAACTTATATGGAAAGGAAGCATGCAATCACCGGACTAATAAAATAATCTACTAAATTAAATTAAAGAATAAAACATAACAATATTTGATAAAAATAATACCAACTACAACTGAACCAAATAAGGGAAAATAAGAACAACTACACCTAGGGATTAATCCCTTCGCCTTGCTTGGAGATTAGCTGGCCATAGAGCTCATGCCTCCTTGAGTTGCCTCCGGCCTCTCAACGATCATCCTCAACTTGCCCTCCAAATTTTATACTTCGGATTCCTCTTAAAGGCCCTCTGGATTTACTCCTAAAGGCCCTCTAGAGTTACTCTCTAATGATCTCAGAAGATGATCTTAGAAGAGCTCCGATTGGTTGATGATTTCAGCTGAGCAGAGTGGGTCTTTATATAGGCAAACTCTCGGAATACTATGTGTTATCCAGCCGATGTGGGATACTGTCCGGGTGCGCTCGATCGCATATACGCTTTAGAGTACCTTGCTCGATGTGGGATGTGCGCTCGATCGCACTGCTTGTGCACTCGATCGCAATTCAGGCAGCAGTCCATCTTGTCCTTCCAGAAGCATGGGATCTTGGTCTTTTAAGTAACGATCGCTTCTTTTTCTCTTTTAAACTTAAAGTACCTGAAAATTACACTAAAATAAGTCAGTGGTCCAATAATATTACTTTAGAGTTATTAACATATAAAAGCACAATAAAGACCGAGATCAATCCTAAAATGCTAACAATTAACCACTGTTGAGAGGTATTTTATGACTCTCATCAGGCATCAAACAATGAAGACGAGTATGAGGCACTCCTCACTATGTTAAAGTTGGCCTGATCCTTGCTCGTAGAAAGCCTACAAGTATTTAGTGACTCTCAGCTAGTTGTAAGCTAGGTGACGGGAGAATACGATGCAAAGGAAACTCGAATGATCTAGTACTTAGCCAAGGAAAATCAATTGATGAACATGTTCAAGAAAATCAAAGTGAACCGAGTATTGAGGACGGAGAACACTAAGGCCGATGCTTTGGCACAACTCGCTTCTTCGAGGACCTCCGAGATCCCAAGAGTTGTATATGTCAAAGTTTTATCAAAGCCAAGTGTAAGGGAAAAAGAAATCATGGACATCGATGAGGAGGATAGCTGGATGGACCCAATCATTAGATACTTGACGAATGGTGAACTCCTAGAAGACAAAACAGAAACAAGAAAGGTCCTATTCAGGGCAACCCATTATTGCCTATTCAAAGGAAGATTATACCGACGGTCCTTTTCTCAGCCCTACCTCAAATGCCTCAAACCTAGGAAGCAAATTACGCCCTAAGGGAGATACACGATGGCATATGCCAAAACTCTCTAGGCGGATGAGTTGTAGCCCACAAAATACTAAGGCAAGGTTACTACTGGTCCAGACTTTAGAAGGAAGCTACAGAGTTCGTTAATAAATGTATCAAGTGCCAAGAATTTACACAAATTCTGTGTTCCCCTGCAAACCCGATGACCATAGTAACAAGTCCAATCTCATTTGCATTGTGGCGCATGGACATACTCGGCCTATTTTCGAAAGTACTAGGGTAACTTAAATTCTTGATAATGGTGACTGACTACTTCACAAAGTGGGTAGAAGTAGAGCTTCTCGCAAAGATAACAAAGGACAAGGCTAAGAACTTTGTCTAAAAACCAATCATCTACTGCTACGAAATCCCAAGGGTTCTTGTGACCAACAACTAAAAGAAGTTCGAAGGAAGATGATTCAAAAAGTTCTGTCAGGACTTGCACATATTCACATCGGTAGGCTACCCTTAGGCTAATGGTCAAGCCGAAGTAATGAACAGAACAATACTACAAACCTTGAAGAAACAGCTTGAAGGAGCCAAAGGTCTTTAGGTCTAAGAATTGCCATATGCACTATGGGCTTACAGAACCATGCCTCAAACACCAACGGGAGAGACATATTTTATTCTAGCTTTCAAGTCCTAAGCCGTGGTCCCTATTGAGGTGGGAGAACCTTACCTTAGGATCTAACTCTTCAACCCAAGAAGAAACAATGATGGTCTAAAAGCAAACCTAGACCCAATAGAAGGGGCTCAAGATGAAGCTTTGCTGAAGCATGCTATGTATCAGCAAAGGACAACCAAATACTATAACTCCAGAGTAAAGCAAAGAACCTTCAGACTCAAAGAACTGGTCATCCATAAGAAAGAAGTCTCTGACCCCCGTAATATAGGAAAAATCTCTCCAAACTGGGAAGGTCCATACCACATTAGAAGGGTAATCAGAGCAAGGACCTTTGAGTTAGAAACACTTGATAGCAAACCATTACCATGAAGATGGAACTTAGAGAATCTGAGGAAATTTTACCAATAATCACAAATGTAAATGGCATATATAAGAACTCAAATTTCATCAATTTGAATGAATATTTTGCCCAAGCTTATATACATTCCAAAAACATCCATCTCAAACATCCTCTACATCCAAGGACTGAGATAAGATACCCAAAAACATCCACATTAGACACTCTCCACAACTAAGAACTAAGGTGAGATGGCAAAAAAAAAATCCACTTTGGATGCTCTCCATAGCTAAAAAATGAGTCGAGGTCCCCAAAAAACATCCACCTTGAAAACTCTATATAGCCGAGAACCGAGGTGAAATGCCAAAAACATCTACCTCGAACATTCTCCACAACCAAGAATCAAGGTGAGAAGCCCTAAAAAATCCACCTCGGACACTCTTCATAGCCGATAATCAAGGTGAGGTGCCCAAAAACATCCACCTCGAACATTCTCCATAGCCGAGAACTGAGATGAGATGCCCAAAAAACACCCACCTTGGACATCTTCCACAACCGAGAACTGAGATGAGATGCCCGAAATAACTTGGGATTCTACTAAGGATAACCCCCAAGTCAAGCACAAAGACCTGAAAATAACTTGGGATTCCACTACAGAAAACCCTCAAGTTGGGTGCAAAGACTCGAGAAGTAACTTGGAATTCCACCAAGGAAATATCCCAAATCGGGCGCAAAAAAGAACTTAAGCAAAATAATCCATGATACATAGATAAAAAATAAATATAACACCCAAAGCGTAACAAAAAGAAAAAAATCCATTACAAGCCAAGAAAAGTTCAAAAATATAACTAATACAAAAAGATCATAAAAGCAATCTAAAACTCTAAGTCTTGAGCATCCTGCTCAACTTGAGCATCATTCGACTGCTGTTGGACGCTAAAAAGAGCATAGATATTACGAGCAAGAGGCTGGGCACCATCATCCTCTAAAAGAATTCCCTTACCAGAAAAAGTTATCTGGTCCGATTCCACACGGATCAAGCTAACGTTAATGGCAGGATAGAGTGAAGCCACCTTACCTTTGGCCTCATTGAAGCCTGTAAGGAACTCTTTAGCAAATCTATCGTAGAATCTAGCCTCATAAGTAGTGGACTTCTTACACTCCTCAATAGTCCTCCTTGAATCCATCCCTACCTCTATCGTTAACTACTTTATCTCTACACTCAGCCGATCAACCTTCCATCTCTGTCAGTCAACCTTATCCTCGGCTCCCTCGGCCCAAGAATTTGCCACCTAGACCTCTGTCTTCAAAGTACGGTGATCTGCTCTGAGTTCAACATTCTTCTCCTCTTTATTGCGAAGACAGGTGTAGAGATTTTCCCTCTCTTTCGTCAGATGACTAACTTCCCAAACGACTAGAGGCTAACTCTTTGAGATTATAACACATAACATCACGACTTGATGAGGAATAAGAAAAAGGAATTAAAAAGTCGACCAACGAAACTCAACAAAATCACCAAGTGTGAGAAAGAACTTACCTTTTGAACTGATTTACACATAATACCATAGGCAACCTCAAGAGGATAATTCGTGATAACAACCTCATATTTGGGTAAGATAGACCCTCGGATAAGATTCTAGGCAACCATCAGGTTGGCAAAGGCTAAATACATGCACAGAATGAACTAATTGCCTTGAAAGAAATCAGGAGTAGATCTAGAACACCCTTCACTAGGAACTGGTGGAGAAACAAACTGATCCTCTATAGCAAGAGGCTTAGAGGATGAATTTTCCCTTGTACCCGAAGAGCCACCAACGCGATGCCTCTTCCTTTGCTCGAAATGATGAGGGAGAGATGCCTCTATAGTAAGAGCAGCAGAGGTAGAGGTAACAAGAGCATAAGGAGGAAGAGGCTGATTCTTTTTGTTAAGAACAAAGCGAAGATGTCAAGCTCTGTCAACAGCCATAACTGCGAATAAAAAGAAACATAATTTAATAATAAAGGAATAAAAATAAATACAAAAAGTGAAATTATAAAGCTAAGTTAAAAACAAACTATCGAAGGTGGCCCAATTGAGCCAATAACGAATGAGAACATCTTCATCCATTAAATTCTTGGAAAATATTGGCCTAGAATATATCTTTCTAAGAAGGTCCCCCTCCACCTCATTCAAGGAAGGAGGATTTTTCTGAGACCCTCATAGTTCCACACCTACCTGAATGGAAAATGGTCTATATGATGTACAAAGAAGAACCTCTTCTTCCAATCATTGATGAAAAATGGGTTATCAACTACGACTTTCCTATTCACATATGTTGAAAATTGATACTAGCTAGAATTCTACTTTTTCTTAATAACATACACATTACAGAAAAGATCTAGAGAAAAGGGGGTGTGACGACCATGTTTTCTAAACCCTAAAATGAAACCAACAACCATCCGCATGGAGTTAGGAAGGAGTTGGTTAAGAGCAATATCATAAGCCTTAAAGACCTCGACTACTTTAGGATCGACGGAAAGATGGATACCTCCCTTGAAGTGGTCCTCATAGATGCATATCTCATAAGGGGAATCCCTCGAATTGGGTTACATGCCCCCTAGTTAAGAGTAAAAAGATGAATCTCATACTTCTCAGGGATATAATACTTTCGATGAAAAGTACTAAAAGACTTCTCAGTAATACAACAAGAAAAAAATTTTGCTTCATTATAGGCGCGTTAATGGTCCTTAGACATTATGGCACAAACTTTCTCTATTAGAGGGATATCTCCCTCCAACTCAGGATCAACAGGATCCTTTTCAAACATAAGGGTCAGATCAAGCACAATCCTCTCAAAAAAGGAAAAACCAACCTTAAGGTGATGACTAGTGCCTTCACCCTAAGAAAGTGAAGACATTATGCAAAAAAAGAAAACTGGGCAAGAACACCTTATTAGAGTAGAGAATGATTATAAAGTCGGATGAGGCTGAAAATGAAACTGAATACAACGAAAAGAAGAACTAAGCGAGGTTGGGAAGGGAAAAATTGGATAAGGATCAGAAGGAAAGAACCGGACGCAACCAACAACGTCGCGAAAGATACCGACTAGAAGAAGATGGCTCCTTGCACTTTAACTCTCAAAATCTCTAAAAAATTTCAATGTGTAAAGAAAATGAAACCTAAAGCCTCATTTATATAGAAATCTTGGTGCCTCAAAAAATAAAAACTTCGAGACTCGTAATAGTTCCATCGACGGTCATTCTAGACCTTAAGCCTTACAATGGTCACACCAGTTACATCAATAGTTATATTGAGAAGTATAAAAGACTTCATAGAGAAACATAAAAAAATTTATAGAGATGCATAAAAGACTTCATAGAAAACCTAAAAGACTACATAGAGAAGCGCAACACAATTTAACTAAAGTCGAGTACCAATCCTGGGTGCCAAAATTCTCCAATTTGACTTAACTTGAGTTGAGTACCGAACACAGATGCAAAATTTCTATAATTCGGCTTAGAAGTGCCAAAATCCTCCAACTTGACTTCAGTCAAGTACCGAACCTCAAGCATCAAATCCTCAAACTTGGCCCAGCTGATTCTTAAACTAGAAGTACTAAAATCCTCAAACTAGACCTAGCTTAGTACTGAACTGGTACTATCAAAATCCTTAAACTCGACCCTAGCCAAATATTGAACTGGTAGCGCCAAAATCCTCCAACTCGATCCCAACCGAGTATCGAACCAGTAGCACCAAATTCATCCTACTCGACCCTAGTTGAGTGCCAACCTGAGGTACCAAATCTATGTTGCTCGATCTCAACCGAGTACCGACTCGAACATTCTTAACTAGTGCAACTCAACTACTACTCCCGAGACTGAGTATCGACCCAAGAAAACCAAAAGGATGTAGCTCAACCAAGCATTAAGATCCAACAAAGGCATAATCTGGCTGTATCAAAAATCAAACACCAAGCCTAGCGAACCCATACCAATTTAAGGATCTGTCAAAAATCAAATGACCCAAAAAATCATTGTCCAACATCATCACTCCTTTAAAGAATAAAGGAGTTGATGAGGAAGGGTGTGTGAAATAGAACATATATATCCCTGAATCAGAAGATGACACTTGTCAACCACAAGGGTAAAATGGTAACTTCCACCTTATTGGAACCTATAAATAGAGGGTCCTCCAAGCAGTAAGACATCAATATTTGACTTCTTGATTTTTGCTCCCCTAACTCATAGTTTGACTTAATCTTCGGAGGGTCCTTCCCGGAGCAAACCACTCTGGGTCGGCTTTCTTTCAGGTACCTCAGACCATATTCATACCAGTCCCGATTTCAGTATCTGACCCGACTTCGACTTCAACTTCGATATCTTACCCAACTTCATCATCGAACTTGACTAAACTTTAGGCTAGACCCTACCTATTTTTGGCACCAACACTTCTTATGTTAGCTAAGTAAGGTTAACATCTTCTTAAAAATTGTAATTCTTTGTTGTAACATATTTTCCGAGAAAAATATTTCCCTAATGGGAATTTTTTGGACTGCAAGTTAGGCTATGCTCCCTTTTTTCAGTTAGAGAAGTATTTAGGAGGCGAAGTGAGTCTTGAAATTGGTATGAGATGACGCATTAGAAATGGGTGTTCGGTTCATATTTGGGAGGATAGTTGGATCCTTATGTGTTGAGCGATTATCTACCTAAATTAATGAGTAAATAATCGCACTCGTTTTACTTGCAAGTGCACAAGGTCAACAATGTAGCATAGTGTGCGAATGCAAGATCATCTCCACAGGGATTGGTAAATTTAACTTTAGAATTAGTTTCGCAGTAATAAAAAAAGATAAAAATAATAAAAGAGTTGATTTTGATAAAGATAAAATAATAAAGATAAAGGCGTAGGGACTTGATATCCACCACTAATTATGCTACCACAACAAACAGTATGCCAATGCTTTACTCATGTCATGAATACCTAATGTTTGTCAACCTAAGGGCATGGTATCTACTCCTTAAGCTATTGATCTCCCTAAGCAACGAGTTAGGCATGGTATCTACTCTAACTCTTTTCTTCCTTAAGGGATTCAGCATGGTATCTGCTTGAGTTGTTCCTTAAGAAAACATAAGTACTATGGAAATCGACAACCACATGAGACCTAGGGCATGGTATTTACTCCTGGTTTCCCATGTTGATTAACCCGAGTATCCGGATAAGATATCCCTTGTTACTAATGTTAGATCCAGGACTCGGTCATCCAAATTGATCTAACTAACAAGTCCATACCACATGCACATATTGATCAGACATATACATATGAGGAATTTAAATAAAAGGAGGTATTAATCAAGTTTAAGCAACACAACATAAATATTGCAAAGGCGCCAATACTAAATTTATTGAGTAAACATAATTAGGGCTTCAACCAAGCCCTACTAAGAATTTAGTTACACATAATAAAATAAAAAGGAAAGAAGAAATCCGAGAGAAGAGTCGTCAATTCTGCTCCACGGTCTCCTTCTCCAAGCAAAAAGATAAATGAAGGGATAAAAGAAGTGATCCCCCCAAGAGGTGATGCCTTTTGTGTGTGATTTACAATTGTATTTATAGGTTTTTGAGAAGTCCTAATCGGCTCATGAGTTCCTAAACTTTCCTAAAACGCAAAACTCCTTTATTTCCAAAATAGGGTTATTTCCAAAACAGGGTTCTGCAGTTTACTGTTCATGCCCGTACATGTGCGCTCGATCGCATATGTGGTGCGCTCGATCGTAATGCTGCGCTCGATCGCACAGAGGAGTGCGCTCGATCGCAATTTAGCCAGCAGCTGCTCTAGAATTTTCAGATTTATTCCTTTAAGTGCCAAAAATGCTTCTTTTTCTCCAAGACCCTATAAAAACGTGTAAAACACAAAAGTGAAGTAAAATAGACTAAAACATATAGATAAAGAACTTAACAAATGTAAATTAAAGGGCTTAAATATGAATATTTAAGCTCCTATCACACCCCCAAACTTACATATTGCTAGTCCCTTAGCAATACAAAACCAAAAACTAAATGAAAAACAAAGACGCAAAGATAAATCCAATGCTCATGGTGTCCAACAAAAGTTTAGGTTTCACACAAAACTATGATGCGCATTCATGAGCAAGCTTAACAAGTATAAACACATCTTTGCAATGAATACGAGTTTTGAATGCAAATCACTTTCATGAGGCAGGTTAAAACATCACAAGTTTAACTGAGTGTGTGGTGGACTAGCACATAAAAGATTGGGTTTCCAAATAATTCTAATGTGTAGTGCTTCGATGACTCAAGATTCACCAAATTTTCTATTAGAATCAACAAAGATGGCATAGATTTTCTTCTTTTCTTTTATTTGTGAGATTTTTGCCAAGTTAGTTCCCTTAAGCTTTCTATTTGACTCGTGTAACGAGCGTTTAGCCAATGACTCCCAAACCAGATGGTTTTAGGGCATTAGGTGTAGAAACACCCCTAAGGGCTTACTAACTCGAGTAAAAAAGGCTACGAAACTAACTGATCTTAATGCTACCGATCAAAATATTCCACCTTTTGACGTGACACTCACTGCTTACTGAGGCAAGAGGGCCAGTTACTCAATGGAAAGTTCTTTTTAATGATCTTTAGGAGCATTTTTTTTTTCTTTTCTTTTTGAGCAATAACGAACTTTTTTTATTTTCTTATGCCACCGCGTTAATCTAATAGGTCATCTGGTTCACAATCAAGCAAAAGAAACATACAAATCAAAATTACATGTCATACCCCACACAACTATGTGCTAATGTGCTCATGTTTAGTTTAAGTCTAACTTGTGAATCCTTAAATGCCTAAAAGAAAGTGATTATGGTTCAAAACTTAATTATTGGCCCATATGTTCAAGGTGTTAAGCTCACTTATGAAGTCAAATCATATTGTTTGTTTAGAACACCCAAAAATTTTGGAACGGAATGAACATGTATTTATCTATGAAAAACAACAAAACAAAAAAAACTGGGACAAGGCATGTGTGAATGTGTCTCCCATACCCCCAAACTTAAATTATACATTGTCCCCAATGTGTGAATAACAAGGAAAGAGCTGACCTGGGAGATGGAGAACTAGCTAGGTTGGCATGGCTCATAGCGTACCCCCAAACTTGAACGGATGCACACATTGTCCCTAAAAAATAAAAACTGACGTAATACGGGAAAACAAGAAGTAATAAAAATAAATAAATAACAATAAATACGTAAAATAATAAAAATAAAAGGATAAGCTGTGGGGTGCCTCCCATGAGCGCTAAGTTTAACGTCTTCAGCCGGACCAAGCCTTATTTTTCCCCAAAACTATGAGTGGCAGCAGCTAGCATAGGAAATGTCTTATTCTCTCCCATATAAGCATACGGTAAGTGCTCTGACAACTGCTTGAATTCCAAGTTAGGTGCCTGTACAATAGAAGGGAAAATAATATTAGTAGGCACATGATGGTCAAATGGATCGGTGTACTTACTTGGATGCTTTGGAAAGGCCTCAAGGAGGTGCATAGTGTCAATGATGTCATCAGTAACATCTTTGCATTTGGGCTCAATATCCAATCTTGGGACACTATAGATAAGAGCAATTTCTATTGGATCAACGTGATGGACCTGAAAAGTTTCCTCAACAACACTTTGCGTCATGCATACATTAAAACATTTTGTATTATCTGGGGGTAATTTTAATGCATTATATCTTTTGATTTTAACCTTCTCACTATTTATCTTCTCCATCTCACTTACCTTGGATATGGATGCTTGTGTAGGCTCATCAGTTTCAATGATCTTACCATTTGTTAGAGTTATCACGACATTTAGTTGCTGATGTCCTCTTGGAGTAGGTAGTGGTTGGACTGGAAGTTCACCCAACTTTCTTTCACTTAGCTCCTTAGCCAATTACCCCATTTGTTTCTCGAGTCTTTGAATGGCTTGCTCATGTTTTGTAGTGGTTTGTCGTTGCTCAATCATGAACTGTTCTTGTGAAGTCATCAGTTGCCTCATAAGATTCTCTAGGTCACTATTTTCTGATTCCGGCACTGGTTGGGCTGCTGGTTGGAAGTGTCGTTGCTGTCCTTGAAGATTCAAAGCATTTTGAGTGTTGCTCCATGGGAGATTAGGGTGGTTCTGCCATCCAGGATTGTAGGTATTTGCATATGCGCTGTTCGGTCCCTTATAATTTGCTTGCTCTTGATCTGTAGTTGAATACAGAGGACAAGTATAAGTATTATGATCAAAATGAGAGCATATAGCACATACCTGGCGTTGTGTAGCCTGTGGACTACATAAGTTGTTTTGATCAGCCATGCCTTTTATGAGCATGTCTAGCTTTCTTTCCATAGCAGCCATTTGATTTGAAGATCCATTATTGAAGCTCGCCTCATATATACTCTTGCTTTTAATTCCTTGTCTACCTTTCGAGGAGAATTGTTGGGTGTGCTCACTTAATGTCTCAAACAGCTCCTTAGCTTCTTCACTAGTCTTCTCCATCAGCACACCTCCACAACCGGAATCCACTATACCTTGATTTATACCACTCAAACCTTCATAGAAAGCTAGTACCAGCTCATCTTGAGGTAAGTTGTGATATGGACATTTGAGTAGCAGCTCATTAAAGTGTCCCCATGCCTCAAAGAAAAGGTCTCCATCCCTCTGTTGGAAGGATTGAATCTCCTTCCTCATCTGCCTTGTCTTTTGGGCTGGAAAAAATTTCCTTAGAAATCTATTGGATAGCTCTTCCTAAGTATGGATTGAATCTGTAGGCAATAAATGATACCACCATTTAGCATTATCTTTTAATGAAAAAGGGAAAATAATTAACCTGATTCCCTCTTGATCTAGGCCCCGAATATGCTGGAACTTGCAGAGATCACAGAATTCTCGAAGGTGCAAGTGTGGATCCTCAGCAGGTGTACCCCTAAAATGAGTCAAGGCACTAAGTATCTCCGGAGATATGTAATAATTTTCTTCCACCTTAGGTTGATATGCAATGCATGAAGGATGGTTGAGGTTCTGTGGAATGAAGGATTGCTTCATAGGTCTCCGTTTTGGTGGCAATTGGTTGTAAAGCTGTTCCATTGGTGCTTCACCCTCAAATTCTTCTTCTCTCTCTTCGAAGTTGTTTCTAGGCCTCTTTCGAATGATCTGCTCACTTTCTATATCAAGTGAAAGGATGGTTGGGTTCCTCACTCGAAGCCCTTGCATGAATCAACAGGAATACCTTAGTGCAGCAGCTTCAGTACTGCTGCTCGGGTAGTCTCTAGACTATTTGCGCTCGAGCGCTCTAAGCACTGCGCTCGATCGCACTAGTGCACTCGATCGCACTTAGGTTTGCGCTCGATCGCAGTGCCAGAATTAGCACTGATGCACACCTAAATCAGAAAGAAAGAAAATAACAAAAACGAAGAATTAAGTTAGGTAATTTATGAAAATAAAATAAAACAGAACAGATTAAGAAAAATATTTAATGAAAAATAAGAAAAAGAAAAAAAAATTGAACAAAATAAGAAAAATAAACAGGAAATAATTCTAAACAGAAATTTAGCACAATCCCCGGCAACGGCACCAAAAACTTGTTGAGCGATTATCTACCTAAATTAATGAGTAAATAATCGCACTCGTTTTACTTGCAAGTGCACAAGGTCAACAATGTAGCATAGTATGCGAATGCAAGATCATCTCCACAGGGATTGGTAAATTTAACTTTAGAATTAGTTTCGCAGTAATAAAAAAAGATAAAAATAATAAAAGAGTTGATTTTGATAAAGATAAAATAATAAAGATAAAGGCGTAGGGACTTGATATACACCGCTAATTATGCTACCACAACAAACAGTATGCCAATGCTTTACTCATGTCATGAATACCTAATGTTTGTCAACCTAAGGGCATGGTATCTACTCCTTAAGCTATTGATCTCCCAAAGCAATGAGTTAGGCATGGTATCTACTCTAATTCTTTTCTTCCTTAAGGGATTCAGCATGGTATCTGCTTGAGTTGTTCCTTAAGAAAACATAAGTACTATGGAAATCGACAACCACATGAGACCTAGGGCATGGTATCTACTCCTAGTTTCCCATGTTGATTAACCTGGGTATCCGGATAAGATATCCCTTGTTACTAATGTTAGATCCAGGACTCGGTCATCCAAATTGATCTAACTAACAAGTCCATACCACATGCACATATTGATCAGACATATACATATGAGGAATTTAAATAAAAGGAGGTATTAATCAAGTTTAAGCAACACAACATAAATATTGCAAAGGCGCCAATACTAAATTTATTGAGTAAACATAATTAGGGCTTCAACCAAGCCCTACTAAGAATTTAGTTACACATAATAAAATAAAATGGAAAGAAGAAACCCGAGAGAAGAGTCGTCAATTCTGCTCCACGGTTTCCTTCTCCAAGCAAAAAGATAAATAAAGGGATAAAAGAAGTGATCCCCCCAAGAGGTGATGCCTTTTGTGTGTGATTTACAAGTGTATTTATAGGTCTTTGAGAAGTCCTAATCGGCTCATGAGTTCCTAAACTTTCCTAAAACGCAAAACTCCTTTATTTCCAAAATAGGGTTATTTCCAAAACAGGGTTTTGCAGTTTACTGTTCATGCCCATACATGTGCGCTCGATCGCATATGTGGTGCGCTCGATCGCAATGCTGCGCTCGATCGCACAGAGGAGTGCGCTCGATCGCAATTTAGCCAGCAGCTGCTCTAGAATTTCCAGATTTATTCCTTTAAGTGCCAAAAATGCTTCTTTTTCTCCAAGACCCTATAAAAACGTGTAAAACACAAAAGTGAAGTAAAATAGACTAAAATATATAGATAAAGAACTTAACAAATGTAAATTAAGGGGCTTAAATATGAATATTTAAGCTCCTATCATTATGCCATCCACTTTTCGAGTAATCTCACTAAGGAGGGATAGGTGTGATTTAAATATGGTCTTTGAACTAATTGATGAGGATCGATGTTAGTGGAATGGGGAAATTATTCGTGATTTATTTATTGATCATGAGGCTATATTGATCCTAAATATTCTTGTTAGTCTTTGTGATGATCAATTAATATGGTATTATAACCGCTCTGGTATGTGTTTGATTTAGAAGTGCTTGTAAATTAGTGATGAGCAATTTATCAAAGTAGGAAAATGGTACTAGTTCTTGCAAAAAAAAAGAACAATGTGGAGTTCTATTTGAAAATTATAAGTTCTAAGCAAAGTTTGAATCTCTTTTGGCGTGCTATGAAAATTGGTTTTCCCACTTGAGAACCTTCACAGGCGATATGTTACCCACATTGGCATGTGTAAAATATGTCTCAATGGGGTTGAATCTGTTTTCCATTCTTTGTGTGGCTGTGACGTCGCGTCAGAGGCATGGTGTCTTAGTTTGATGAGTGGAACTGTATGTGACTTTAAGGAAAAATTTTTGGACATGGTTACTAGGCTTGTGAAGGTCTTAGACGGAGAGGCTATGGAATTTTTTGCGACCCTAGTTTGGACAATCTGGCACAATTAGAATAGGGTGATGCATGGTTAGAATGGTGTTTCTGCCTTTTTGTTGGTGCAAGGTGTGGGTTAGTGGCTGCTTGAGTTCCATTCAATTAACAAGTTATAGATATGCACAATTTCCACATTGGACTCCTTTTTGTCATCTAAGCACAAAGCATGGATGACTAGTAAGGAGTCGCTATTTGATTTTAAAGGAGGTCAAATTTCGTTTTCATTTGCTTTGCGAGAGATCATGGGTAAGAAGACTTATATACAAAAGAAGGAAGAATTAGAGCTCCCTCACTTGCTTAGGAATAAGCCTAGCCCTTTTATATTTAAGGAAATGAGTTTATATTTTAAGTAAAATTGAAGCAACTACACACTAGCATACAATAAAAATTTGTATCAATTAACAATAATATCAAACATCATGAAAAAGAGGAAATCATGTGTACTTAAGAGATTACTGACCTAAGATTATGTGTTGGACTGCATTGTCCTATCAAGAATTGATGAGGTTTTCAATAGATTATTTTTAATCAAGATATAGTATGCGTGCAAAAAAATAACTAAAACATAATTAAAAAAATAAATAATAATAATTATCAAAGAGAAGGTAAACGCATTAGTATCATAAGATCGTCAGATCAAGCAACAAAAGTGAAAAATCAACAAGAAAACCGGATCTAGATGGCATACAAATTTGAATGCAATCCTAATACTGTTTTGATAAAAAAAAAAAAAAAAACTATTTGACATGTTAAATAATTTAGATTCACAATGGTTCAAAATAAGAAATCATCATGATTAAATTTAAAATGAAGAACTTACTATATTAATAACATTTTTGTGATGCGATCTCTTTGCGTGATTTAAAGGGATTAATTGTGAAGAATTAATTCCTAGATTTATGTAAAAATGTTTCACATGTGGTGTGGAGTGCCCTCAAATATCCACAAGCTCCTCTTAGAAATGGACGAACTTCAAGGACTTAGAATTAATGCTTGAAGAATAATCAATTACAATGGAAACGGTTTTGGCTAGTGGCTAGTGTATAAGGGAGGTGTTTATGCCCAACCTACACAAATGAACTAACCTAGAATGAACCCAATGTATGATTTTTTGCAAAGAGAATTTACTAGAGCTTATGGTGTATGTATAGGTGTATGGTGTATTATAGCTAATGGGCTGTGTATTTTTTGGTGTCTATCAGTCTGTTGTAAAATGGCGGTGGATAGAGGTATTTATAGGTGAAATTGAATTTATAATAAATTGGAATGGACAGTTAGATCGGTTGTAGTTTAGATTGACGGTTGATGAAAGATTTATAGAATCGATATTTTCTCGATATATCTTTAAAATATTCCTAGAATAAAATCAAAACAAAATCGTAATCCTGATCGAAGGTAGAGATCTTATGTGATCCTTTTGGACAGCTGGATTTGGTCAGAAAGAAAATATGCATAATAAAGATTGAGATTTAGAAGATTTATTGAATCAAAATTAGATCTGGAATATTTTCATAATCAAAATGATATTTGAAAGATTTGTGGAATGGAAATGAGATCTAGAAGATTTTTAGAATCAAAATGATATTAGAAATTTTTTTAGAATCAAATGATATTTGAAAGATATGTGGAATCAAAATAATACTAGGAAGATTTTTAGAATCAAATGATATTTGAAAGATATGTAGAATCAAAATGAGATCTGAAAGATTTTTAAAGTCAAAATGAAATTTGAAATATTTGCAAGAATAAAAAAAATTTTGCGCTACAGCCGATCGATAGGAACCAAGATCCGATCAGTCATGGGCCCACCGATGGGTCCATTTGGTTTATCAATCTAGTTTTAGGTTTTTGCACATTTTTCCAGGTCTGTTTGAGCTTATATAATTACTTCTTTTTCAAAATTAAGCTCTGATTCCCTCGTTCATCCAACTCATACAACTCGGGACCATATTCTCATCATTGGGCCTCACAAGTGGCCCATTCTAAAATTTGGAATAAAATTGAGTGTCTACAGTTTTCTCCGCTTTGATTGGCTACTCTCCAAGTGACAGTCAAAGGCTATAAGTGACCATTGTTTCATTTCAAATGTTAGAATGGTGAAGTGAAGTGTATGCGAAGCACAAATTGAAATATTTTGCTGGGAAAAAAATGTGTCATGAGAGCACCCATGATAGTGGTGCGTACTTGAAATAAAAAAGTTAGCATCTGTCACTTGATTGAATGCTTAGTTCTTTGAGGTTTTAAACATTGTTGGGGATTCCTATCTTATCCTAAGTCTAACCTCCATTGGGTATGTGATGCAATCCGACCTTCACTCAGGATATCGATACTCATATTGGATTGGTTCAACCTTTACTTGGGATACTGATACTTGAACCAAGATTGGGAATTAGAATGTTTTGTCCAACCTCTATTCAAGGATACCAATACTTTAACAAAATAGGACATTATAGTTTGACCTTCATTCTTAGATACTGATATTCAGACTAAATTGTTTCAACCTCTGCTGGAGATACTGATACTTGAACTAAGATTTGAAAATGAGACATTTTAACTAACCTCCCCTTAGGGATATGATACTTAAACAAAATGAGAAAATGCGACTCGACCTCCATTCGGGGATACTGATGCTTAAACTAAATTGGTTCAACCTCTACTAGGGATACCAATACTTAAAACAAGATTTTTTTTCCAACCTCCATTCAGGGATACTGATAGTTGTACAAAGCAAGAAAACACGGTCCGACCTCAACTCGAGGATACCAGTACTCGGTCTAAATTGGTTCAACCTCCACTGAGGATACCGTTACTTGAACTAATATTGGGAATTGAGATGTTTTGTCTAGCCTCCACTTAATGATACTGATACTTGGACAAAAATGGGAAAACACTATCTGACCTCTATTTTGTGATACCAATACTCGGTCTGGATTGGTTTAACTTTCACGAAGGATATTAATGCTTGAACCAAGATTGGAATTTTAGTTTTTTGTCCTACCTCCACTCAAGGATACCAATACTTGGATAAAATTGTAAATTATAATCTGGTTAGAAGTAGGATGCCTAAATCATGCTTCTACTTTTAAAAGTAGTGGGGAATGTGCCACTTGTTTAAAATCCCATTTGTTTGCATCTACTAGACTATGCTTGTGTTTACCTTATTATGGACTTAGCTTTGCATGCTTGAACAACAAGCTATAATTATCAAGTTCCTTAAAAGCATAGGATATATATTTGAATCATTCACCTGCAAAAAGAAATTCAAGACAAGCACGAAACAGGGAAGAGCTAGGCCATCTCATTAATGGGTAAAAACCTTTATTTTCTTTTGTTTTCTCTCTTTGTTGTGCACATGTTGCATGTATGCACCAAATGCGATAAAGAATAAAGACTCTATTGATTCCTTTGGATGCATATATACAATCAATGATATACAAGCGGGGGTGATGCATGCCAACTTTCAAAGGGAATTTGTTTTTGTGCGTGCAAAAGATGCTACATAGAGATTTTCAAAAGAGTTTGTTTTCTTTTTTAATGATGAACCATGTGGGAGATAGGGAAATCTTGGCTTAACATAGTTAAAATTGATAAATGACTTTCAAATATATATCTAGATGTGCCCCTACATATCAAATTTCTGCTAACCATTCTTAACTATAGCCATAGCTTCTCTTGTTGCCCAACTTTTCTCGAGTCAGACTGTAGAGGCATTAAGGCTTAAGTCCGAAAAGTCTCATTTCTGGGTGAATGTAGGTATTGGATGTGTATAAGCAAGTGGTTCAAGTCTGGAGAGTCTCATTTCTTGATGAATGTAGGTATTGACCATGTATAAGTAAGTTGGAAGAAATAAATGTAAGAGTTCAAATGAAAGCATGAAGAAAAGAACACTTGACTCAATGCATTCTTATTTAATATACAATGAGAAATTTCTTCTAAGAATTTTCCATGAGATAAATCATCTCGTATACATTTTATTCACTTATTTTTCAAATTGTTCATTTCATATGATTATAGAAATGTATTTACAAAACTTTACAAAAAGAGAAAGTGCAAAAAAGGTGTAAAAGAATGTAGTTGCACCAATGTGGTTTCCTATGTACCCCAAAAAGAGATTAAGCCCCTTGTAGTTCAAATAAAAATACATACACTTTTACCTAAACTAACCATTCGGGTTTTCAGTTTAATGATATTTGTTGTGTTACATAGCTTAGGGGATGCTTGATTTGAGTTCAAGATTAGACTCCTAAGAATATTGCAAGAATTAAAATAGATAGATAGAGAGAGAGAGAGAGAGAGCGAGAAGGAAATTTCTGAAAATACTGTTGATTACTGATTGATTAATTCTATAAAATAATTATCTAATTACCTTATATAGGCTACAAGAGATGAATAAAATATTAGCTAACTAATATTCTAACTAACTAATTAATTAATTAACAAACCATTAACCAACTACTTAACAATTAACTAATCTATCTAATTTTATTCATATCATTGCCAACCCATAAAATGAACCTTGTCCTCAAGGTTCAAGTAATACCTTCATTCCAATAATCAATTTCTCCGTGTGCTATGACTATAGAATTGATTTCCTCATTTTATATAGCCTTAGTGTACCTATCTTTGAACCTAATCTTCCAATTTTTAAATGATCTCCATACCCAATAATTGCTAGCACCCAACAAAGCACGGTCAATCACCATATAAAGAAGTACACCATAATTGTTCCACTTGTTATGGGATAAAAACAAAGGTGATGGGCTCTTGATATTGTACAAAGCTATTTTAACGAGACATGAAAACCCATTAATATGATCACATTCAATTTGTTGAATTACATAAAATCCATATACAAAAATCTCATTGGATACCAAAGAATTTGACACAGTCAACTCTTCAATTTTCATAACAAGAAGCTTCTCGAAAAGTTTTTGTGAATGAGACGTCTAGTAATCTTACTTAATATGAAAAACCAAAATAGATCTGGACTCTTCATTGTAACCAGCAATGTAAGAAACTCCTTTAGTGAGCTCAGCTGAGAACTCATCTGTAATCAAGCTTTCAGTGGCTTATGGTCATGAAACTTTTGATATTGCTTGCGATGTCAAAGCACCGTGTTTATCTTCCCTGGGTGTTGTCACTACGGTCGCCACTATACAGGCAAAGCTTCTAATGGGTGTGGAGGTGATGGCGACCATGTCACTGTTAGCGATCCTGAAGATGGTGTCATTGGCCACTGCAATTTTGATCACTAGATCTTCGTCTTTGTGTTTCGTGATCGATAGGAGAAGCTTCATGGTTCCCAATGGCGACGGTAATTGGGCAGCTCATGTGCCATAAGTAGCATCCACGATCTCCTCTATCACATCATTTATGTCAATAGGTTTTAGCGCGATTAGTTTCCCATTTTTGTGGAGAGCTCCAATGGGTGGCACAGAGTCCAACTCATAATCGTCCTTAGACGTAGATTCAGAGTCAAATTCAAAAGATTGGGTTTGATTGGTAGAAGGTGACAAGGGTGGTAACTGATATCAACGACGATTGGGTTTGATTCTTGACATGTGATGTAGATTGGGGTTTTTTTATGAGTTTCTTGGTGATATGTTCGTGTGGTTGGTTTAGCTATGGATTCATAAGCGATCTCTGACTCTGAGTTGGAATCGAGATCAAAGGGTTATGATTGATGGGTAGCGGAAATGGTATGGGGTGAAATTTCTGGGAGTTTAGGGAAAATTTTATTGGTCACAAAAGGTGTTTGTAGTGGAGGAGAAATTTTTTTGGAAGATTCAACCTCATCTGGTGTCTCTTCTTCTGTTGTAGAAACCGTTGGTGATTTCTCGGTTGTATTCTGATGACGATCTTACTTATATTTTGGTACGTTCTTTTCTTCTTCTTAAGTTGGAACTTCCGTTTGGTGATTTTTGTTTGTGGTCTGTGTCAATTCTGCCAATGGTACATCTGATTCATCAAAATTTGTATCCTCACCATATATCATGAAATATTCTCTGAGTTGTTTCCGTAAATCTTCACACTACACTGAATGTTTCTGCTATTGTGCCCATTTGGTTTTCTGTTTCAATTATAGGTGTAAGAAAATGATCTTTACTTTTTGTGCCATTCTGTTATCTATATGGTTGTTTACAGTAGGAATTTCTTGTTCTTTTGCTTGATGAAGATATTGTGAAAAATTAGTAGTCTGTAGTTCGTCTATTTCCTTGTAATTTTCTGCTTCATTTTCTGGATTTTAGAGGTCATTAGCAACTTGTACTGATGTCTTTTCTTGATTTGTTTTACAAGGAATGTTGTAATATATCTTGGCTATCTCTTTGTCAATTTCGTATTCAATTTCTAGAATGGCTGGATCATGTG
The DNA here is from genome assembly GCA_023935145.1 of Bretschneidera sinensis. Classification (NCBI taxonomy): domain Eukaryota; kingdom Viridiplantae; phylum Streptophyta; class Magnoliopsida; order Brassicales; family Akaniaceae; genus Bretschneidera; species Bretschneidera sinensis. Next base: position 13,148,753 of record CM043704.1, read on the forward strand.
AGTTTTGTTGTTTGATGTGATAGAGTTGGATGACCAACTTGTTGTATTGATCAACTATCATGATTATTGAGAAAATATGGATGAATGTGTTTTTGAATGAAAGTAGATTATGGTTGAATTTCTGGAATTTTTGTGAAAGGAAACGAATGTGGTAAGGATTTGATGAAAAAAAATGAAATATGGAATTGATTCAAAAACAAAAGTTGTTCAAGAATAAAATAATAATGAAAGCACTATTGATGGATTTCATAGCTTAAGAGAGGCTTGATTTGAGTTCAAGAATAGACTCCTAAGAATATTGCAGGAATTGCAATAGAAAGAGAGAAGGAAATTTATGAAAATACTCTTGATTATTGATTGATTGATTCTACAAAACGATTATCTAATTGCCTTATATAGGCTACAAGAAATGAATACAAGATTAACTAACAATATTCTAACTAAATAATTAACTAATTAACCAACTACTTAATAATTAATTAACTCTCTAATTTTATTCGTATCAATCTTACCCTAAATTTTTCCTAAGACACCCTTCTGGGTTTTGAACTTAGCGAGTACAACCAATATAGTTCCCACATTAAAGACTTATTGTGTTATTTTGGATGGTGATCATCTTGAGGTACTCTTATGAGTGGTGCAAAGGTGTGTGATGGTTTTGTGAATGGGAAAGGGTGATTGCAGCTTTTGCTAGCCTTTATGAGGGAGATAAGGGATTAAAAGGGATATGGTGTAATAGATTTTGGGGTATCCATTGAAAATGGTGCAAGAGTGGTTCATAGTTGGTTGAACTGGATTTGAGCTAGACTAAGTTGTTTGAAGGGATAAAGCATTTCCTTGTAAGTGGTGCTAGGGTGGGTGGTATTTTTCTTAAGAGTAGGTCAGTGAATTCTATCAGAGAAATTAAATTCTATCTTTACCCAAAAGAATGGTTTGTGAGGCTAAACCATTTTCATTGATCAAATAGGTCTTTTAAGAGTTGTAATGTGGGCCAAGGAGTACTAGGTTAACTAGAGAATGAATTATCAAAAGGTTTAAAAGTGTTTTAACGGTTCCTAAAAACCAAGGACTATTCTCCATCATTTTGTTCACGCTCCTCACTTTTGAATGTTTTCTTCTTGTTTTGGTGTTTTCACTTACTGAACTTTTCCTCTCTTTCTTTTCCTTTCCTTTAAAATTTTTTCTCTCCCTCTTATACGAATCATTTTACACAATTGAGAAAAATAATGCGAAAGAAATGGATTAGGTAGAGGCTTTAGGGCCAAAGGTTTTATCTTGCCTTCCTTCATCATTACTTCAAAGTCTTGAGTTAGAGTCATCCCCAAAGGAGTGAAGCCATTGGGTCTTCTTCTACACTTGGTCCACTGAGGCCACTAAGTTGTTTCCTTCTCAAATGGTTCACTTGGTGTTCCTTGTTGAGGACAAATATATTTTCAACCCTTTTTTCCCTTGAACTGGATGCTTTTCAACACCACAAATTGATTCAAGGTTGTGCAACCTCTTCGTCATGTCAACCAACATATCTTTGAGTTATTGCATCTCATTTATTTTTGCTTTTTGTGGGCCATTGCTTCTACTTCAACTAGATTGTTCTTCCTTAATCTCCCAAATTGGAATGTGGTGAGGTGGATGGTCTTTGGATACAAGGAAAATTAAAATGAAATTCCAAACCAATTTCATGATATGCATGTTTTAGTTCATCCTTAGTTAAAGCCAAAACCATATATTAGGTTCGAAGTTTCTTTATAAAGTAAAATGGGTTTTAAGAAAACATGTTTCATTCAAACCCACCAATTGGTCCAAACCTACTTAGGATTGACTTTTTTTATTGTAATATACATGAAGAGGGAAGGTTCATGTGCCAATTCATGAGACCTGCTTAAATCCCATTTAGTAACTTCCTCTTGACCAATTTTAGTTTTACTCGAATCATATGTTGAGCTTAGACTCTTTATTTCTCCAAAAATAATGAACTTTTAAAAATGAAATGCATTACATTTTTTAAAACAACGAAACACCTTTTCTCTTCTTTTTTTAGCCCAAACCCATCATTAGATTTGAGACCACCTGAAGTTGGTCTCAGTTAGTCTGCACACAAAACAAAAATTTATGCAAAAATTAAAAATCAAACAAGGAATACTTTCTTGACGAAATTCCAAATCATTTCATTTTTCAAAAATTGAAAATCTTTAAACTCCACAATCATTTGGTTGGTAGAAATTCAAAATCATAGTCTTTGTTTAATTAATCTCAGTAATTTAATTTCAAATGTTAAATTGATTTAAATATACTTCAAAAATAATTTACTCAAATCGAGTGGAATTAGTACCACCATCTTTTTCGATTTGGTATAATTTAAAATATTATCTAAATTTTATCAAGGGGATGTTTTATTGATGCCAACTAAATGATTGTTAAGTGGAAATTAAAGTCTCTTCTAATCTTGAAAAACACTTTCTTTTTTTCAAATTCTAATTAAAATTCTAAGAAATCCCAAGGTTTTGATAGTTTTAAATCCGAAGTTAGTTATCAAAAGTTAAGTCTTGTAGGATTGAAATCAATAAGCTTCTCAATAAGTTTGAATCCTAATAGTAGTTTGAGCTAAATCTAAGAATCTCTCAAATGAATTAGAATGGCTATGATGAAGAATACCCCTTGGTATCGGTCATTCAACTTGATACTTGATATTTCTTTCTTCTTAGTCTTTTTAATGAGGTCAAGCCAACAAAGTCTTAACTAAGAGAGGGTCTCTTCTCTATATTAAATCACATTTCAATCTAGGGTTTGGACTTGTCTAAGCTTGCTTTTAACTTAACTAAAAGGAAAATAAAATCAACCAAACAAACATGTTATCAATCAATTTGGTTCATTTTATCTTTCGCATATGAGGTGAAACCACATATGGTCAAGTATACAAAAGGATAGAAAGGGTCCCGTTCTAAAAGGAAGGTTCTCAAGTTTTTCTATGGGTTGACTCCACCTTATATATTTGGTTGGCTCAATGTACCCCATGGCTAGAAGGATACCATTGTGCTCCTCTAGTGATCTAATAGGTGGACCAAAAGAGTACAAACGCGTCGACAAACCTTTGTTACCTTGACAATAACCAAGAGGAACTTGTCACATACAAAGGGTTGACGTAAGCAAATTAGATTTACACCAAGATACTTAAGTTGATATTAAGCCCCTAGTCTACTCCGTCATGAGCAATGGTAAGTGTAAGTGTGCAAGTGGAGTATGGTAAAATTAACTTTTAAAATTTAAATTTTTTTCCAAGAATAATTAAGGTTAAATCTCCATAGTGGAGTCGCTAACTGTGGGTTTCGAAACTTTCACCACCCTTTGTCAATTAGTACGGGAGCTCCCTTAAAGGGGATTCTTTTAGGTATGGGCACATTTCCCACATTCAGCTCCCTTATTTCATCCGAGCACAAAGTAGGGATGATAGGCAAAGAGTCACCATTTTGTTATTAGTATGCCCTACATGCTAATGACATTTGATGTCATAGCATATTATTTGTAAAAAACAATCTTATTCAAATTGTTATCATTATTAATGGCAAGAGTTTTTATTTATCATGAATGTTTGTTAATTTACATTATCAAGATTAAATCCATAGAATAAGAGCAATGGAGATAAAAATTTGAATAAGATTGTTTTTACGAATAATATAATACTAATTAGACGTTAGTAATCCAGTTCGACTGGTACATACTATTTTTTCTCAATTGGAAGTGTGTTGATCTCAATGTCACTTATGTGCTAGCATATTATTCTCCCTGATTTTGGTATCCTCTCTCTCAAAAGGAGGAGAGAAATTGTTGGTGGGATTTCGAGATTCAAGATTTGCCTCGTATGGATTATCCTTAGAGATCACATAGTTTTGTGATTGTTCGGGATTCAAGAACACAAGGAATTCAAAGACACTCTTGTAATCACGTAAAGAGGATCAAGAACACTACGAATCAAAGGTAATGATTCTAATCCTTGTTTATTCTTATTCAATATATGTTTCATGTAAATCATAAGGCGTTTTGGGTTAAAAGGAATTGAAGAAATTTTTTGAAATTTTCACTGCGTTTTCTATATCGATTTCCTTCCAATGGTATTAGAGTCATCCTTATGATTTATATATAACATGGTGATTTATTGTTGTGGCTTGATTAGATTTGAATTTAGAATCCTAAAGATTGCAAAGTTATAATCCATTTGTTTGATTAAGCTTTATGAAACTCTAGGTCATGAAATTCAGGAAAATGTTCTTGGATTGATTATTGTCATATGATGATAACAAAATTGTTGCAGATTATTTTTCATGCATATTAAATCAATGGAGATTGATTATGAGCCATTTAATTGACAAAAATAATATGATTTTGTATCAAAGAGAAATTGTTTTGGAAGCAAAAATCATAAGAAAAAAGTAATAAAAATCTACATAAATCAAGTAGTATTCAACTATCAGAGGGTAATCAACTACACCCTATCAAACCTGACAAAATATTTTGGGTACAAAACTTTGGTTAGTTTACTATCCTTAAGGGTAGTTGACATAACACATAAAAATCAATTTTTTTTTGAGTTTTTAAAAGGTTTTTGAAATTGTTTCAATTTTATTCTAAATTAAAAATCCTTTTTAATTGAATTTAATTATTTAATTTTTCTCTTCAAAGATTTAAAATAAATTGATTTAATTAATTAAGAATTGTTCTCAATTTTGAAATTAAAAGGTTTTTATTTTTTATTTTTTTTATGGAATTGAAACTTTGTAATCCTAGTCACAGTAGAATTATGAATTCTAATCTAAATCTTATTTGGAATAGGATTAAGAAAAGTTCATGGAATTCTAATTTGAATAGGATAAGCAACTTAGAACAAATTCATAACTAAAATAAATTACATTTAAATTTATATATGAAATTTGATTGTATATATATTCAAGGATAGGTGATTATGGACTTTAGATTAAATAATTGAGCTATGTGATCGGTTATATTCAATGTGATTGAATGCATGGTTTTATTTCAATAGATTGTAATATTTATTCTCTATTTTTGTGTTATGTAATTTTAAATGGGGTTTGCATACCTCGTCTCTCCTTTATCTCCTGTTGCAAAATTTTACCACCCTCTTATTGTAACTCCCCTTGATTTTGAATCAAAGTTTCTTATTAATTATTGTAATGTAATTAGTTAGAATAGTTTGATAGGAGTAGATAGAAATTTTTCATGTAAATTTTGAGGATAATCTAGATCGCAGATGAAGAAATAGAGGCACATTTGAAAGATTGCAAGGCCCATCATATGAGAATTGGTGATTAATATTATAAAGCTCAAATACCAATGATTCACTTAGTGGCTCAAGTGAATCATGCATAAAAGTTGTTAATCAACCAGTTATATTTTCTTTAATATTATATGGTGAATGCTATGAATGTAATGCATGTTAATTAAAATGATAAGACAAAAAGACCAATTAAAAACCCTCATAAAAGTAATGACTATTAATTGGTAACGAAGAGATATTATGAACGTATTATCATGGCCTTCCACCATTGTAGGGATATATGGGATTTATTTTCCTAAGTAAGTTTTACCACATACATATGAAAATTACATTATGGGAGATTCATGATGCTCTATTAAATATATTATATAAATAGATAAGAAACTAATGGGTCCAAGAAACTATCATATGAGGACTCATTGGTTCAATTACCTACACTATGAAAATGATGGATTTGATTCAACTAGGATATATTGTCAAAGAAACTATCATGTGGGGATCATATATATAGAGGCAGAATGAATGATTGGGAATTACATTAGATGTAATCGATAAGTGCTATCTACCCGTTTCAGGTTTATTATAGCCGTGAATCTATTATGTGACACTATTTACAATGAGAAATGGGATCCCAATCCCCACTAGGAGACCTTCCAACGAGATCTTCCGAACTTTATACCAAGGGACTATAGAATTAGAAAAGAATAGTGGGTGGTTCCAATATGATTAAAGACCAAATCCATTAGTTGATAATAAAACGAATATATGTTAATTTTCTATTGTTGTTGATTATAGATCACAATAGCCAACCTCAACCCCTATCCAAAATTCTTGATACCAGCAGATTGATTGGTCCAAATTTCCTTAATTGGTTGAGAAATTTGAATATCGTTCTCAATTCCAAGAAAATTGGCTATGTTCTTGATCAATCTCTTCCGACAACAGTTCTTGAGAATGCTATAGAATAAGAGATAGTTATTTTAGAAAAGTGGTAAGAGGATGTCATTTGGGCTAAGTGATACATGCTAGCATCTATGTCTAAGGAGATTCAAGAGCAACATGATAAGACATAAATTGTTTACGTGAAGTTGCTTCATCTACAGGAGTTGTATGGTGAGCATAGTTACAATGTAAGGTTCCAAATCTCTAAGGACTTCTTTAGGGCTAGGATGTCTAAAGGATCATCAGTCCATGAATATGGTTTGAAGATGATCAATTATATCGACCAGTTAGACACGCCCAAATTTAGTATGGATGTAGAGTTAAGTAATGACTTAATTCTACTGTCCATTCCAAACTCATTCTAGTTGTTTGTTATGAACTATAACATGAATAAGATACAAGCTGGTCTTCTAAATCTTTTCAATATATTTAAAACTACTAAAGGGATAATTGATAAAGATAAGACACCCATTATTCTTATTGATGGGGCTTCTTCTTCCAAGTTGAGGGTAAGAATGTCTCAAAGAAAAAGAATAAACCATTGAAAGCAAAGGAGGGTGTCAACAAGGACAATTCTTCAAAGGACAAGAAAGAAAGGGTGAGTGCTTCATTTGTGATTATGCTAGAAGAAAATTTTAAGGATCACCTTGTAAGATTAAAATGATGAACCTTTGGAAAGAATGTCCAAATTATTACTTGTTGAAATTAACTTATTAGTTAAAGAAACTTCTACTTGGGTATTAGATACCAAGTTTGGTTCTCACATTTGTAAAGTGTTGCAACTGTTGAGAAGAAGTAGGAAGCTAAGTAAAAAAGAAGTCAAGCTTTGCCTTGGCAATGGAGTAAGTGTTGTTGTGTTAGCCGAAGAGACTTATTACTTAGTTTTTCCATATATAATCGAATGGTAAAATATTTTATATTTAACAACATGGTAATAAAAGAAAAAGAGATTAAATTAACATTTTTTATGTATGACATTTCAAATTTGGTCATATTAATAAGAGTAGGTATAACAAGTTAGCTAAAGATGAATACGTTGATTCATTGACTTTCGAGTCATACCCAACATGCAAATCCTATCTCATGGGTAAAATGACGAAAACCCCATTTAGTGGACATGGAGAAAGATTTGTTGATGTATTAGGGTTAATCCATAAAGATGTTTCTGAGTCACTAAGTTCAATTGCAAGGAGTGGTTATTCTTACTTCATTACCTTCACCGATGACCATTCAAGGTTTAGGTATGTGTATCTTATGAAGTACAAATTTTAATCCTTTGAACAGTTAAAAGAATTTAGATTTGAAGTAGAAAACCAAATGGGTAAAAGTATTAAATTTCTTCTATCTGATCAAGGAGGTGAATACTTGACAAATGACATTTTGGATCATCTCAAAGAGAATGGGATTCTCTTATGGTGGAGTTCTCCCAGAACACCTCAACTCAATGGTGTGTCCAAATGGAGAAATCGTACTTGATTAGATATTATGCGATCAATGATGAGTTATCTTGATCTTTCGATTTTATTTTGGGGTTATGCCTTAGAAATTGTAGCATATCTAATAAGTAGAGTTCCTTCTAAATCTATACCTAAGACACCATATGAGATCTGGAATGATAAGAAACCTAGTCTTAAACATGTTAAGATTTGAGATCTTTTTGCATATGTCAAGAGATTAGTTGTAGACAAGTTAGAAGCAAGGTATAATAAATTTAGATTTGTGGGATAACCCACCGAAAGTTTGGGATATTTTGTTTACCTCCCTATTGAACAAAAGTTTTTGTTTCTAAACATATTACCTTTCTAGAAAAAAGATTTTGTACTATAAGGAAGTAGTAGTAGTAAAATAGAACTTGAAGAAGTGTCTTAAGAATGACAAATCAACAATAATAAACCTAATGAGCCTATTATAGTAGATTCTCCTATCACACAACTTCCTCATAGAGCAGGTAGGATACGTAGAGCACTTGAGAGATATGAGTATCTCGTCGATGGTGGTGTAAAGGTACACCTTATTGGGAATAAGGATCCTATGAACTGCAAGGAAGGGATATCATACATTGATTTGGTAAAATGGCTTGAAGTCATGAAATCTGAAAATGGAATCCATGTATTCTAACCAAGTATGGACTTTGGTTTACCATCATGAAGATGTTATACTTATTGGTTGCAAATAGGTATATAAAAGAAAGATGGTTGCGATGGAAAGGTAGAGATCTTTAAGGAAAGGCTGGCAGCGGAAGGTTACAAGAAAAGATAAGGAGTTGACTTTGATGAAACCTTTTCTCCTATAGTCATGCTTATGTTCGTCATGATCTTAATCGTAATAGCTATACACTACAATTATGAGATATAACAAATGGATGTTAAAATTGCCTTCCTCAATGGGAATATAGGGGAAGATATATACATAGAGTAACTAGAGGGGTTTTCATCCAGTTGTAGTGACTATAAAGTGTGCAAGCTACAAAGATCAATTTATGGACTAAAGTAAGCTTTCTAAAGCTCGAATATTTGATTTGATGAAGCAATCAAAACATTTGGTTTTCTTAAAAATGTGGATGAACCGTGTGTGTACGAGAAGAATGGTGGCAGAACAATTTCATTCTTGGTATTGTACATTGATGACATGCTACTCATTAGGAATGATGTAACTATGTGACAATCTATCAAAGTCTAGCTTTCAAAGAACTTTTTCATTAAAGATTTTGGAGAAGTATCCTACATTTTGGGGATAAAGGTCTATAAAGATAGATCTAAAAGGATGTTAGGCTTATCCCAATCTACATACATAGACAAAATGTAGATTTAACATGAAAAACTCCAAGAGACGATTGTTACCTTTCGGCATGGAGTACATCTCTCTAAACAAATATCTCCAAAGACACTTTAAATGAAAGATAACATGAGTAAAATCCCCTATGCTTCAGCCATCTAAAGTCTCATGTATACTATGTTATGTACTAGACCAGATATCAGTCATGTTATAAGTGTTACTAGCAGATATAAGTCTAATCTTGGTTTGGAACACTAGATTGTTGTGAATAACATTCTTAAGTAATTGAGAAGCACTAAAGATTTATTCATCACATATGGAGGAATTAATATGAAAGTAGAAGGGTATAATGATTAAGATTTGTGTTCACCTTAATTGGTGGAGTGGTGAGCTGGAATAGTAGTAAACACGTTATAACTATAGATTCCACCACTGAGGTTAAATATATTGTTGCGTCTATGACTGCAAATTAAACGGTTTGGATGAATAGTTCATCACCGAGCTTAGTGTTGTTCCTAACATTAAATTTGCATTACCTTGTACTGTGATAGTGGGGCGATAACTCAAGTCAAGGAACCAAGATTTCATCAGAAATCCATGAACATTGAGTATCTCATCCAATTGATTGGTGTAATCATTACAAGAGAAGATATAAGAATAGAAAATGTTGCATCAGTAAAGAATGCAACATATTCACTTACTAAATCATTAACATAACAGCAATTCGATCATCATCTTGGGAAGATGGGTATAAGATACGAGGGAGATTGGATTTAGTGCAAGTGGAAGATTGTTAGTAGTATGACCTACAAGACAATGACATTTGATTTTTAGTATATTATTTATAAAATCAATCTTATTCAAATTGTTATCATTATTAATGGCAAATTTTATTTATCATGAATATTTGTTAATTTAAACTCTCATGATTAAGTCTATAGACTAAGAGCAATGGAGATAGAATTATGAAATAACCATAACAATGAGACTTAATCTTCTAAAAAACTTTATTCTTAAATATTCTTTGTCATAGGATACTAATTGAACGTTAGTAATCCGGATAGACTGGTACATGCTATGTTTGCTCAATTAGTACAGTGATTGATCTCAATGTCACTCGTGTGCGAGACACTAAAACAACTATGTGGATGCTCATTAGAGAATGAGTTCACTAAACATGACTTGCCAACACTTACATGGATTTTTGCTTACCTATCAGTAGGTAATTCTTATATTACAGTTGTGCATGCAATTCTTAGACTTGAGGTACCATGGTTATCTTGTATGTGACTTATTATATTTTGATTTTATTTAATATAGTTCTATTCATGGATCATTGGTAAGTAGTAATTGGGTATAATAGGTTTCATATGGAGATATGTGAGTGTACAATGAGAGATCTATCACTCTTAAGTAGAGAGAGAATGTCCTATGTGATCTACTAAAGTATAACTTAATAATTTCCTTGGCCAAGGTAGGGTGAGAATTAGAAAGGAGTTTCTAATTTCACCATTAGATTTATAGTCTTGAGATATAGACATATATAATTAATGCTAAGGGTTTGATAGTAATTCCATACCTTAATTAGCTTAATCGAGACATTGTAAGATAAAATTATTGAATTGCACGTTAACTGATAACAGAATGGTTAAAAGTTTCACAATCAAATTCACACTATTTGGGTAGTCATGATATACTGCTAGGGTTTATTAATGATTGTAAAAGCTCTAAGAACTAATTTATGGATAATTATTTATTTCTCATAAAAGGGAGAATCAAAAAGGGTTTTTGATTTAAAATAGAAAAGGTTCTGATTAATTAGAAAATGGTTCCAATTACAATTACATAAAATTTATAGCCTATAACCATATTAGTTTGAACCTAAGGGGTCACATACAAAAGGGGATATGTATAAGTAGTGTAGGTACCACTCTTTTCCTCTTAAGACCCATGCATCCGACTCATTACCCAAGGTCACTCCCCTTAAAGAAAATAGATATGGCTAGGGTACGAATTACGATGAGTAGGCATGTGGAAACGAGTGAAACCTATCAAGTCTAATACAAACCCTTAATAAGTGGTAAGAAGGCTTCCGTGATGGGTACCCTATTAATGTATTAGATAAGGGACCATTTTGTCATCCAAGCATAAAGCAAGGATGACAGGTAAGGAGCCACCATTTGACCTTGAAGGGGGTCAAATCCCTTGTTATTGGTCTACATGAGAAATTCCAAGGCTCATGAGATTTTGGGTGTAAAAGAGTAAGGATTTAAAGCTCTTTCTCTTACCTAGAACAAAGTCTTGCCCTTTGTATTTCAAAGAAAATTAATTGAAATTTTAATTCAAGTATGATTACCATACGCTAACAATAAAGCCAAACACACATTTTACAATTTATATTCAAACAAAGTAACACCAAATATCACCCTTAAAGTAATGCGGTAAAAGTAAGTACAATAAAAGAAAGGAATTATCTTAACTATGAAACAAAAAAAATATTAAAACTACTTGCGAAGTATGGATTAAAGTACGCATATTTAAACTGAGTGGATTAATTATGGGAGTTAGGCTAGATGGATTAGGACTAAGTTATTTTAAACTGGATTAATTAAACTCAAAGATTAACTTAACTATGTGTGGCATGTGTGCAAATTAATTCTAAATGTGTGTGGGGTGTGTGCAAGGTGCACACAAATGTGTGTACGTGTGTGCAAATGTGCACAAAAGTGTGTACGTGTGTAGGATAGCATGCACATGTTTGTGGGTGCATGCAACAGTGTGCACATGTGTGCAATGATCGTGCAACAGTGTATAAGTGTGTGCAATATGTAGGGATAATCCTCGGAGATCTGAATGCTTTAGTGGACTTGATGAAGTAGGAAGATTAACCTTGATGAAAGATTAGAAGACTAAAACCAAAATGTGGCCGAAAATGGAAGGAACAACAGAGTCTTATTCTTCTTTGTTTCCCTCTTGTGTTTCCATTTTCCCCTTTTTGCTTGTGTGCTCTATTTTGATTACTTTTCTTATCTCTTTTATTTTCCTAAACTTCCATATTTTTTACTCTCTCTAAAGTTCTTTCTTTTTTCTCTCTATTCTTACATTACTTTGCCTTAGTTTTGTGTTCTTTTCTTGTGTTAGCAAGGGGCTATTTGTAATAGGAGTAAGGGCTATCAAAGAGAATAAAAAAAAAAAGATAAACAAGGTGAGGGGAGAAGGCATAGCCAACCATGGGGAAGAGTGGGGGAAGACTTTTGAGGTTAAAATGTGAGGCTAAGAAAGGTAAGTGTAGTAAATCAAGTAAAAAGGCGGGAGGGAATAAGCTTTTCAGATGGCTAGCCATGGGGAAGAGAAAGGGGAGTTTTTGAGGTGAAGAAGTGAAGAAGAAAGGTATTTTGTTTAATAAAGGAAAAAGGTGGCGAAAAAAGCACAAGTAGTGTTTTCAATAAAGCAAAAGAAAAGTGAGGAGCTCTTCTCCTTGGTGTGATCGACCATTAGGGGGGAAAAGATTCAAATTTTCTTTGGGTATTGACATATAAGAAAGTAGGAAAGCTTAAAGAAAAAGTATGCAATTAATAAAGCAAAAGAGAGGGGGAAAAAGGCTTCCAAATTACACATTCACATAAATAAAAAATGTTGTTTTTTTAGTTAATTTAGATATTTTTGGGTATAAAATGTGATTTTCAGGTAGAAAAAGGTGGTATTTTGCATGTAGAAAATGGTGGAAGCTTAAGAATGTAATGTCCAATTAACCAAAGAAAAAGATAAGAAGAGAAACTCTTTTTTGGTACACTTGGTTGCCCGAACAGGGAGAAAAATCTATTGTTTTTTTAAATGAATAGTTATTGTTTTTTAGGTGAAAAATGTGTTGTTTCTTCTACACAAAAGGTGGAATTTGATACATAGGAAGGTGGGAGAACCTAGGAAGGAAAGGTAAGTTCAAAAAGGCAAAAAGGTGGAGGAAAATCTACTCTTCATGGCTGACTAAATAGAGAGTGGAGAGATGCAACTTTTTTGGCTTGTAAAATGAGAGTTTATTTTGAGAAAAGTGAAGCAATCAAAAGGTGCCAAGTAGAGGATGAAATTGAAAGTTCACCCTTGAAAATTAGGAGTCTTCTTGGGCTTGAAATTTGTGTCGAAAGTGTTTGGGCTTAGCAAAAATCAATGTGCTTTAGTGGGTTTTGAATTTGACCAAAATTTAAAAGAAGATTTTGGTTTTGAATTTGGTTAAATCAAATAAGGCCCAATTGATTTAAAACAAAAGGGCTTGCAATTTATCCTACTCCTCAGTTAAATCCAAACTTCCATATTTACCAAGTCCGAGCATACTAGAATCAAAGATTCGTTATAGGAACCTGCACGTGATTTGTGCAAAAATTTTGAAATGAAATTGGGTGTCTACAAGTAGAAAATACTTTAGGGGTTTATTTTTAATTAATGGTTAATTGTAACTAACCCTAGCATACAAATAGTTTATGTGTGTGCAGATTTTTGCTGGCATATAAATATTAACACATTGATCTCCTTGATTTTTGGCCTCCTCTCTCTCAAAGATAAGAGAGAAATTGTTCGTCAGATTTCTTGATTCAAGATTTGCCTTGTGTGGACTATCCTTAGAGATGACATGGTTTTGTGATTCTTGTAGATTCAAGAACATAGGGAATTTGAAGACGCTTTGGGAATTGTGCAAGGAAGATCAAGAACACTAGGAGTCAAAGGTAGTGAGTATAATCATTTTATATTCTTTTTCAATATATGTTCTATGTAAATCATAAGATGATTTGGGTTTGAAGGAATTGAAGAAAAATTTTAAATTTTCTGTTGCATTTTCTATATCAATTTCCTTCACATTTGGCCTTAAAGGGGGTCAAAGTCCGTTTTTATTAGCCTTGTGAGAGATAATAGGTGAGGAGATTTGGTTACTAAAGAATGAGAAATTAAAGCTCTCTATCATCTAAGCCTAGGCCTAGCCCTTTTGTGTTCAAGAAAAAGTGTTTATATTTTAAGTAAAATTAAAACAAGCACACACTAGCATACAACACATATAATAGCAATTCGTATCAATCAACAGTTATATCAAACATCATGAAAGAGAGAAAACCATGTGCACTTGAGACATTACAGACCTAGCATTATGTGTTAGAGAGTTTTGTCCTCTCAAGGATTGATAAGGTTTTCAATTGATTACTTTTCAGTCAAGAGATAGTATGTGTGGATAAAAATAATTAAAAATAAAGAAGAATAATTATCCAAGAGAAGATAAATGAGCTAGTATCATAAGATCATGAGATCAAGCAAGAAAAACAAAAAACAAATCAATAAGAAAACCTGATCTAGATGGCATACAAATATAAATATAACCTTAAGACGTAAGATGTGAAAAATAATTTAGATTGATTGTGGCTCAAAATAAAAAATCATCTTAATTCAATTTAAAATGATGAACTTACTAGATTGCTAACCCTTTTTTGATGCAATCTTTTTGCGTGATGAGAAGGGATTAATTGTGAATAATTATTCCTAGATTTACATAAGCGTACTCCACATGTGGTGTGGAGTGCCCTGAAAGATCCACAAGCTACTCCTGGAAATGGACAAACATTAAGGACTTAAGATTGATGCTTGAAGAAGGACCAATAACAATGGAAATGGTTTTGATTAATGGCTAGTGTATAAGGGAGGTGTTTTTGCCTAACATATACAAAATGAACTAACCTGGAATGTACCCAAGGTATGATTTTTTCAAAGAGTATTTTCTAGAGCTTCTTCTAGGAGATGGAAAGTGTGTATGTGTATGGTGTATTGTAGGTTGTGTGTTATGTATTTTTTTGTGTCTGTTGGTTTATGTGTTGTAAAATGGTGATGGACGGGGTATTTATAGGTGAAAATGAATCTAGGATAAATCAGAATAGATGATGCAATCGGTTGTAGTTTAGATTATCGGTGGAGGGAAGATCTCCATAATCAGTATATTATCGGTATATCCTTAGAATATTCTTAGAATAAAATCGTAATCCTGATCGAATGAGGAGATGTTCCGTGATCTTTTTGGATGGATAGATTTGGTCAAAGAGAAAATCTACTTAATAAAGAATTGGATCTTGAAGATTTGCAAAACCAAAATGAGATCTGGAAGATTTGAATAGTCAAAATGAGATTTGATAGATTTTTAGAATCAAAATGAGATCTGAAAGATTTGTAGAATCAAAATGAGATCTGAAAGATTTGTATAATCTAAATGAGATCTAAAAGATTTGAAAGAATAAAAAAATTCTTATGCTATAGCCAATCGATTAGACCCAAGATTCGATTAGTCAGGTGGCCCACCGATTAGCCCATTGGGCCCATAAATCTTGTTTTAGGTTTTTGAGCATGTAAAAGTTTCAAATGGTCAAATAAGATCTTTTAAGTCTATTTGGATTTGGTAATTAGTTATATTCCAAAACCAACCTCTGATTCCTTCCTTCATCCAACTCAAGCAACTCAAGACCATATTCTCATCATCGGGACCCATATATAGCTCATTTTAAAATTTAGTATGAAATTGGGTGTCTACTGTAGTGTCGGGTTAAGGTCAATGGTGATGTAGTAACTGTGCAATTGTAGTAAGGACATGTACGGAAATCATTGAGCATTGGGTGGGCTAAGCTAAATATTGACGATGTTATTTTTGACTCAAAGTCCCTTATCAAGGTGGAGGTTATGGTGTGTGATGAGTTTGACCATGTGTTAGGCTTGATGTTAGTGACATTCCCTTTTTTTCATAAGGTAGTTATGGCGGAGGCTTTGAATTTTTCGTGGGAAACGGGTTTTACAAACATTATCATTGAGAGTGATGCTCGCATGCTGATTTCAACTTTAAACTCTACCAATATATCCTTGGAAAGCTTTGGCAATTTGATTTTTGAAGACTGATAACAAATGGAAAGGTTTCAAAAGTGTTTGTGTCAGCATATGTGGTGGGCGGCTAACAATGTTGCCCATGAACTCGCTCATTTATCTTGTAATTTTTTAGAAGCTAGATTATGGATGGAAGAGATCCTAGATACAGTGTGGCCTTTTGTTTTAACTTATATTTTTGCTTCTTATTCTAGAGTAAATCATCATGGTTCATATAAAAAATCAATTCCCCTAAAGTAAACTAATTCACAATACATTATTTTTTTTTTGGTTTTTAACTAAAAACACCGTGTTCTTATCACATGAGTCTCATTTTACTCCACTTTCAATTGAAATAACTTTAACTTTATATTTTGATCTATTCTCTAACAGACCCTTCTATATAAGATGAACATTAAACAATAATGTGAAGCACATGTGTGAAAGACATGCTTGCAGTCACATTCCAATTAGAAGGGAAAAATATCACATTGATTAAAAGAGTTTTAAATTTTTAGGGTAAATTACATTAACCTACATAAGATTAGTCCATAGTTACACTTACCTCAACTAGTTTCTAAATTATATATTTGCGTACCTATTGTTAGCATTTCGTTAGTCGTATGTTAGTCAATTGTTCAAAATCCAATCAAATCTTATGCTAACTCATCAAAACTTATTGGAAACCAGACTTTATCCTTAATAATTTCAAAATCCAGTCATTTTTTGGATACTACTTGGGTAAAAGGTTTAACTGGATTTTGAAATTATTAAGGGTAAAGTCGGGTTTTCAATAATTTTTGATGAGTTAGCATAAAGTTTGACTATATTTTGAACAATCGACTAATGAAAAGTTAACAGAAAGCAAATGACAAGTAGGTAAGTGTATATTCTAAAATTAGGTGAGGTAAGTGTAACCATGGACTAACCTTAGGTAGGTTAATGTAATTTACCCAATTTTGTATTATCTTGAAATTGTTTTTAAATTTTTCTCTTGCATTTTCTTAATAGTTTGTTCATGATAAGAGAAGAGAGAGAGGGAGGTAAGAGTCTTGATTTAAATAAATCATACTTTCTCTACTCTCTTTTCTTTCTCCTCCAAAAAAATCACCATCATAGATAATTTTAAGGATGGCGCCATGATAATTTGTTCGAGAGAGAGAGAGAGAGAGAGAGAGATGACAAAGTTTAGGTGGTGTTTCTTTGCAATTAATGGACCACTTAATGGAAGCACATTTAAATTGGTTAGATGTGGTGCTATTAAGTTCATCTGTTTTTCAGATCTTAATGGTATTTAACAAGTCTGACCGAATCAGACCTAAAATTGAATCTTAATGGCATCAAAATGGTATTTTGGACAAAAATACCCTCACTATATTATCATAATGTAACAAATACTCTCTACCCTAATTTTATGTCTCTTCTCATAAAGAAAGAAACTCGTGGTGTTTAATGGCAAGCCAAGGACGACAATGATCACAGTGGCTGACGGAGCTGAACTTTCTGGAGTAAGGTTGCTTAAGGCTAGTGAGCACAACGGTAGTGATGGATAGTAGCAAAATTCGCTGGAGACGACAAACCTGAAAGAGGCATCGCACAACGTTGGCAAGGTTGCATACGATGATTTCGATGGTGGATGGGTCGGGTCTTCAGGGGATAGGTCGCCTTTTCAAGGAGATCCAGGGGTAGCAATGTCTCACCTGGAAAACCACTGGAAAAATAGATAGGCAGCGAGGTGGTGTGATAGTTTTTTGTGGATTTTCAACTGTTTTTTGGCGACAACTGACGTGTAGGGTTCAGAGGTGAGCTTATCAGAATTTTCCGATCAAGATATGGTTCTCTGATGGTTGCAGGAAGCGTTATTTGTGATGACGATAGTGTGTGGAGGTAATGGCGGTGAATGAATAGGATTTCACTGCTCTCTTATTTGCAACAAACAGTCATGTTCTTAATAGTTAAAAGGGTTACAAAAGTAAAATACACATATTCAGATGTTTCAATCAGTTCAGTTATCAAATAGTCTAAACTTTTAACCATTAAGCATTCAGACACTACCTCTTATTGGTTCACCACTATTCAAATGCTCACTTAGTATTCAACACTTATCACTTTAAAAAATACCACCTTAGATCCAAATTAATTCAATACGAAGTGACATGATTTGAGGACAACTCACGAGGTGGTGGCATATATTTGACAATGGTCTCATGGTGTGGATACAAATGATTGTAAATTTTGAGGTTTATTAGAGTTGATTTGAAGAAGTATACGAGGAGTGAAAGAGGATGATTTTGGGGATAAATAATGGGTGTGGTGATGGGCTAAGAAGAAGATGATGATGATGAAATGAAAAGGAAATTTCTTCTTTATCGAATCTATGTTGATCACTTTATGAGAATTTGAGTTTGATTATTGAGGTAAAAGAAAACTAATTATTTTTTAGTGAAGCGATGCTATAGAACTACATGTCTACAAGGATACAATAACTTGATCACAATATAAGTTCATAGCACAATCATATAATCCATCTACAAACCCACAAGTCTACCACATTATCCACTTAAAATTTGAGAAATAACCAATAATTTTTAAGGGTGAGCATGGAAACTGGTGGACCCACGGATCCAACCCAAACCAGTGCAATGAGTTTAGAAGTTGGGTTGGGTTAAGGTTAAGAAATTGTTGAACTTGTTGGGTTAGGTTGAGTCACGGGTTATACTGTATTTATTTTTTATTCTATATTGGTGTTGAATTTTAAAAAAATTGATTGATTAAGCACCAATAAAATATAATTTTTATGTACTTTTGTTTGGTTTATATTAAATTAAGACTATTAAAAATTTGTGATAAGTTAATTAAGGTACTTTGTCAGTTATGGATTTTTAAGATTTTATGAATTCTTGTATGGATTTTTAGGATTTGATGAATTCTTATATGGATTTTATTTTGGATATAATGGATGATAAATTATTGTAGTTGCATATCTTTTATTATGTAATATGTTTGAATTAATTTTTGAGTGAAAAGATTAAATCGGTGTCTTAAACTGACCCAAACCAATTTGAGTGGGTTTGGTTGGGTTGAGGTTTGATTGGTTCATGGGTTGGGTTGGATTTTTTTTTAACGCAACTCAAACTGACTCATGCTCACCCCTAATCATCTAATATACATATATAAAATAGAGTCCTTTAGATCGTGATTTAGCCACGTGTACTAACTATTTAATTCATATTCTAATACTTTTTGAGATAATTCATATTCTAATCTATCAATGTATATACACTTATTTTATTTTAAGTAAATGATTTAAAAACTCAATTAATGTTTTAGTAACCGATTTTCCTTAATTATATGTAATTAATTACATTTTTTCTCTAATTTCGCCACTTTATCTTCTCCCATAACACTAGCACCACAATTTTTCCACTTATTTTATTTAATCAATCAATTAATTTTTTAGTAACCGATTTTCCTTAATTATATGAAATTAATTAAAATTATATCTCTCTTTCCACCACTTTATTTTCTCCATGTATCACCACAATGCTTTTCACTTATGTTATGTAATTAATTAATGTTTTACTAATTGATTTTCTTTCATTAATGCAATTAATTGCATTTTTCCTTTGTTTGCCACTTCATCTTTGATAGTGCAGCAGAATACTACCAATGAGACATCAACTACCAAGGATATAATAGGCGACTACAAGGTAATATAAGCATTGGTGACTTGGGCAAAACAAAGGCTAAGCAATAGAGAAGGAGTACTAGAATCAAGAAGGCTCCTAGATGAATTGAAGCCTTTACAACTCAGCAAAGGAGCTTAGACATCACCAATACTAGTTTTAAAGAAAAACAGTAGAAAGGAGAGTTTTTCACCAAATCATTGTGTTTGTAAATCTTATTTCCCAACTTATTGTATTTTTAAAATTATTTCCAGTATGATAGTACTTTTTTGCTACATAGGAAATCCACTTATTACCCAAACCATTAACCAAACATCACTTACCTATTATCCAAACAGCCAAACCGAGTCATTTACCTAAATAATAAATACCCAAAAATCAAAATCCCTAAGATAAGTACGCAGTGCCTTGCCTCTCTCTTGGCTTTTTCTTCTCTATCTTTCACCTCGCCTCGCAATTAAGATTTGACTCGATTCATGCTTATGCTTCTTATTTGTGGATTATGTTTCTAAATTCCTCCTCGATAAAGGCCCACCAATTGATTCGCAAGGAATAGAATTGAAGGTTGATGTGCATGTTGTTTTCAAAGGATTGGAAGATTGTCCTAGCCTTAAGAAAGGTAAGAAAAAATGTAAACTTTTTGTCATATTCTTGTTTGATTTAATGATAATTCCCCACTTGCAAATTTACTCTCTTTAATTCTTTCTAAACCTTGTTAAAAGAGTTGTTGATATCGTCTTATCTATTTCTTTAAAACAATTTAAAATAGTTCTAACTTCTTATTAGTGCTAGATAAGATGAGAACATTCCCACAATGCTGTAATTCCAAGTTTTCTTTGTTTCAATCATGAGTGTTTAGATTCATCTTTATTTTGAGGAGCTTGCAAAGTTATTTGATGTTTATGGATACTTTTTTCTTTGCCAAAAATAGTAGATAATGCTCCATGTGTTGTATGAATTAAGTTAGTTGATGGTCACACCAATATGTATGTAAATCCCTTAAAGGGCTAGAATTTCCATGTATGTATATCTCCACCAGTTTTTTAAAAATAATTTTGTTGGCCTCAAAGTTTTTGTTATAGATTTTGCATATTAAACTCATGATAAATTTATCTCATGCCTTTCTGAAACCATTTTGAGGGCCCTTGATTTTTTTTTCTTCACTTTCTTGAAACCATTATCCTTTATAGTAGGTATGAAGATATGCAGCTGGCTGGCAGCTAATTATGTCATTTCCCTTAGTTATGTTTTTGTTGATTTTTTTTTTTTGAGGTCGAGGAATATATTTTTTTGATGCATTACAAAATTATGAAAATAGGTTTTAAAATGAATTTTTCACTTTGATAACGTACTTGAGCATACTAAATGATGGATAAAATAAAATTCTTTTATATAAGCTTCATATAATGATAGTGCAGTTAACAATTTATGGTATCAGGATGACTAGGTATGATGGGAAGATGTATTACATTACTTTGCTATTGGGATGGCAACACTATATAAGGGTTGGATGGGATATCTTATGATAAGCCACCTAACAAAGCTATTAAGGTTAAGTCAGGGATCAAATATGAGCAGCTGCTTGATAAGATGCATTCTGTCACACCATTTGATAGGAAAAATACCAGTTGAAAATGATATGCAGGTATCCTTCTGTGGGTGGACAAATGTTAAAGTACATTCTTATTCTAGTTAAAGATGATGATGATATAGACATCATGTTTGATGCTCTAACTATGCATTTTGAGTTAAGTAATATCGATTTGTATCTAGAAGCTGAAGTTTTCTGTCTCGACCAACTCATGTGTACAACAGTTATGATGGAGTCAGGCCTTTAAATTTGTCAGTTAATCACTCAGTAAGCTCACTTGATGGACCAGGTCAAAGTAATCTTGGTGTTAACATTTTCCATAGGCTTTTTTCAGTGAGCAGTGACATTTCATTTCCTTATAGAAGTGGGGTGGATGTTGATCATGGTGAGGTAGGCAAGGGGTATGCATTGGAATGTGATATCATAAATGGTTCATGGTGAGAATTATACATGTGTTTTACATAATAGTTATGTAAATAATGAGATGCTAGATGAAGATGTTGATGATGAAATGTGTTTCAATGACATGTCAAAGGGAGAAGAAGCTACAGATGAACTCAATGGAGAAGAAGTAACATTAGAGGTTAGGCATAGAATAAGATGTATCCCACTAGGTGTACCTTTGCATGAGGCACCAAATACAACTATTGTTGATGGAGCAGATAAGGTAGTGGTAATTAATTAGTCTCTATTGCCAGAAGGTATTAACTATGATCCAACCCAATAGTTATGCAAAGGGTTAGTTTTTACCAATAAAGATGAAGTGATTAGAGTAGTTAAATTGTACTAATCAGAAGGAATCAATAATATAAAGTGGTGGAAACATGTCCAACTATTTGGATATTGAGGTACAAAAAACATAGAAAGTCTAGATGCTAGTGGAAGCTTTGTACATGCAAGCGTAACACTCATGGTTTATTTGAGATCATGCAGTACAATGGTCCTCACACTTTCTTATACCCAAAGCTTAGTCGAGACCACCCATACATAGATGCAAGTTTGATTTCATATGAAGTAAAACATCTTATCAAAGAACAACCATTAATTATAGTATCAGCTTTAAGAGCATAAATAATTGATAAATTAGGTTACACAGTTTCCTATAAGATAGTATGGATGGGTAAGTAGAAGGTAATTGAGTAGATTTTTGGTGATTGGGATATTTTATATGAAGTTTTGCCCAAATTTATGGCTACATTACAATTTTATAACCAATATACTATTGTGGAATGGGATACAATAACTTTAGAGAGTGCAAATGAGGTACAATTCTAACGTGTATTTTGGGCTTTTGCTCCATCTATTGAGGGCTTCAAGCATTATCGTCTAGTTATGAGTATAGATGGTACCCATTTATATGGAAAGTACAAAGGAAAAATGTTGATTGTGATGGGAGTTGATGGTAATGGTCAAATATTACCACTTGCATTTGCCATTGTTAAGGAAGAGAGTTATAGCTCGTGGCACTGGTTTCTTCATTATGTTAAAAAAATATGTCATCCAACAATGAAATGAGATTTATCTGATATCTGATTGATACAATGGTATCATCAAGGTAATTAATGAGCATGGGTATCCATGGTTAGAGCCACAATGTTTTTATCGCTATTGCTTGCGGCAGTTTATTAGCAACTTCTATAAGAAATTTAGTGACACTCACTTAAAAGCATTAGCTTACAAAACTTGTAGTCAAAATCATGTTTAAAAGTTTAAGGCCATTATAGAGGAGATAGGAAGAATAAAACCTAAAGCTCGTGAATGGATTGAAAATCATTGACTTTCTAAATGGGTTCTTGCACATGATAGAGGTAAACGTTATGGAATAATGACTACAAACTTGTCAGAAATTTTTAACAGTGTGTTGAAAAGGGCCCATTATCTACCTATTACGGTATGTGTTCAACTTACCTTCTATAGATTGGTTCATTACTTTGATGCTAGATGGGCTCTTAGGATAAGTTCTCAAAAGAAGGGAGACATGCATACTCCATATGTTGTTGCAAAACAAGTAGGTCAATGTCAAAGGCAAATGATGCCTTAAAATACTTTAATCGAGATAAAGGATTGCTTGAGGTAGTGACACAAAAAGGTAAAAACATAAAATTTTTTAATTTAAATAAAGGTGGATGTACATGTGGAAAATGGCTGATTGACAAGTATCCTTGTTCTCATGCTTTAAGTATATGCGGTAATCTTTCTCTTAATAGTTGGCAATATGTGGAAAAATATTATTCAATTGAAGTGTATATTAGTACTTGGGCTCCTCAATTTTATCCCCTCACTCATGAAGCATATTAGCCAAAATATAATCTCAAAATGGTTCCCAATCAAAGTCTTAAACGATCAGAGAAAGGTCGACCATGTTCTACAAGGCTTCGAAATGAGATGGACATCAAAGAAGGGAGAACAATAGTGCGTTGTGGACTTTGTAGAGAACTGATTATGCTCAAACTAACACATGATTATTGTGTAAAGCTGAGGTGTCGATCCCACAAGGAAAAGCGAACTACAAGAGAAAGTATAAACCTTAACACCAAACGATGAAATTCAAATAAGTGAATCTTTGTTTTACGAATGAAATTGTATGAGAGAGTTATGAAAATATGAAAAAGGATTCAATAAAGAAAGAACAAGGTTTGAGGAATCCTTCCTAAGTTTGTTACCTTATTCTAATACAATTGCTAGTTTCACATCCCAAACAAGCAATTGGTAAATATTCAATCAAAGCACATAAACACTCTAATGTAATTGCCACAAATTACTCTTTAATTCTGATTCAAGCACACATGACTTATCTTATAGATTATCAAGAAACGACAATATATTTCAATAACAATACCGCAGTAATGGACAAACCTATAAGATGAATCTACCGAAATCAATCACATCTAACAACTTGACATAAGAAGAGCTTGACTAGACTTATATGGAGGAGAAAGATGCAATCACCGGATTAAGAGTAAATCCTCTCATTCTTACTTAATCAAATAGTAAATCATAAACAATGTTTAACAATGAATCCATTCAACTGAATCAAGAATATAAATAAGAACAACTACACCTAGGAATTCATTCTTTTGCCTTGCTTAGAGATTAGTTGGACATTAGGCTCTTGCTTGATCACCTTAATGAAGAAGAATAATGGTAGCTCTCCTAATTCCAACCTCCTTTTCAACAAAACCTAAGTGTTCTATTAATACCCCAAAAGGTTCAAGGGTCTTTTCGGGTCAAGAAATGTCATTAAAGCCCTAATAAAATCATGAAATAGAAACAGGGGAATCGTGCTCACGCCGCGGCTCAGAAGAGGGAAGCCGCGACACGACTGTAAAAACCCTCCTTCGCCGCAGCATAGACCTTGTCATGCTACGGCGTCACCCTTAGTTCTGGTTGTCAGTGGTGTTGGTGGCCGCGGCGCACACCTTGCCTCGCCGCAGCGCCAATGCCCGATTCCAGCCTCTAAGTCATAAGCTATGGAACCCTAGAAATGGGTTTCTCTTCATTTTGTCCTTTCGAAACCATTCCTTCACTATGATACACACAGAATCTTTGTGCTTTAAGCAACATTAGCTTTTCCATCTCTTTTAAACCCAAAATACCTGAAAATGCATCAAAATAAATCAATGAACCAAGAATGACACTTTAGAATTATTAAGGCATAAATGTGTAATTCAGCCCTAAATCAACCCTAAAATGCTAACAATTAAATACTATTCAGATGCATTTTATGACTCTCATCAAGAACCAGGTCATGATCGGCGAAATTGCCTAGCCAAACCTTGAAAAGTCTCAACTAATATCACGCATTAATTCAGAATCAACAAAGTAAGGACTTAGTAAAATGTGATTTACAATAATTTTTTGAACATGTATTCTTGCTTTGTTACAAAATGATTAGTTTTCATTATTTCAAAGTAATTTTTTCTTTTCTTTTCTTTTTCAGGATGAAAAATGAAGCATAAAGAGGCAACTGCATGATTTGGGTTGTGCTGTGATAAGGTTGATTCAGGTTATGTGTTGTGCATGCTTTAGATTTGAATATTCTAGCTTTGTCATTATTTCAGTTTTCTAGTAGCTGGTTTTATATTTGTTTGGAGTTGTAATCTTCTGATAGATTTTTTTTGTTGTAATTTGGGTTTGCAAGCTAACATTTGTGGTTTTTCTAGTGTGTTGGCTGCTTTATGGAGTTGATATATTTGTATTTTTAGCATATGTTTTGATGCTTTCATTTTTAAATTATAGTTGGGGTTTGCAAGCTAGCGTATGGAATTTTTTTAGTGATTTGTTAAGGAATTTTTTGAAGATAAGAAATTATTGATTTGTAGTTGATATTACAGATCACTCTCTTTTTATTTTTTTTTAGTATCAGTTGAAGTTTTGTTATTAAACAGAAAGGTAACAGGTAAGTGATGTTTGGTTAATGGTTTGGGTAATAAGTGGATTGCTTATGTGCCAAAAAGTACTATCATATTGGAAATAAATTTAAAATTATAGAGAGTTGGGAAATAAGATTTTTAAACACAATGGTTTGCTAAAAAACTCATAGAAAAGAAATTGTTAAACAACAAGGCAAGGTAGTTAAAACTAGTATAACTGTCTTGTAACTATTTTGGAGTTTGTTAGAATTCCTTTACCAACTGAAGTTACTTAAATCTTCTTGTACATATAAATACCTATATTAGCTATATAGAAGGACAAGCAATAAATGAAATTTCAATATTTTCTCTCAAATTCTTCTTCTTCCTCAAAGTTCTTCTACTCCCTCCTATTTCTAGAGTTTGTTCTTGAACTTATCAAGAACTTTATACAAAACTGTATCAATTGGTTCTTTCTTTATTACTCCCTCAAATAAATTCATTCTTTCCAAATTTTCTTCAAATTGAAGAAACCTTTTCACTTAGGAAAACCTCTCAAAGTGCGTTTCGCATGTATACATAAATCCAATTTGCATAGATCAATCAGATTTTGAAGTAGCTCCATTCTTCCAAAAATTCAATTGCTGCTCGATTAAATTCCTCTATAGAACACCTGCAAATGTTTCTAAGAAATCATAACAATAACAAGCCAGCTCAACTGCAACAATCTGTAGCTGCAATTCAAGAAACCTTTAAATCTAGACATACCCAGCAACTATTTAAGTCTGATTAAAGAGATCGAGTTAAAGATATAGTTACGTGTCAAGGAGGATAGTAAGGCTATAATCATATGAGAATTATGAGGTTAGAACTACCTAAATTTGATGGCACTGATTCAATAGGTTGGTCTTTTAAAGCTGAGTAATTCTTTGCCTATTATGACCACTCATGTAGATAAAAGATGGTTGGTTTCTTCTTTTCATTTGGATGGGGATGCCTTGTCTTGGTATAAATGGGCAAACTCCAATGGTTTTCTACTATCTTGGTATGATTTCTTGAGAAAATCAAGTAGAGATTTCTTATTGCCAATGTAGAGATGCTACAGGAAGAATAACAAACCACTGATCCAATAACTATTAAGAATCAAGATCAATCGTTGCTTATTTTGGTGGTGTATTCAAGAAATTTTCTGGATGTAAGTATCAAACCAGAATGTTTGAAGTGTCAAAAACACATTGATATTGAAGACATAGATACTACCCTACCAAACCAAAAGCAAGAAGCAAAAAATAAGATGATCAAGATTGAAGAAAAAAATGTGGCATATCAACGAGTTGTTATTGACATTGGTGTTGCACCCAAGTTTATTAAACTTTGGGTCTCTTTAATTAATGATGTACAAGTTCAAGTTTAGGCATTGAGTAATACTAATGGTGATTCCTCAAATTCTAAGGATCTTATTCTTGATAATCTCCAAAGTATTATTTCAAATAACATATTTCTATTGTGGAATCCTAGAGGAATTGAGTTCATGACAGGGACAAAAAATTCATGGCCATCTTCTTTATCTTTTATTATTCTATATTTAAGTGACTTAAAACTCCAAAACTTTAAATTGGAGTCGGTTAGCTTTTGTTAACTTATTCTACAAGTGGTACTGCACTTCTCATTGGTAATATTGGTGTTCAAAGAAGGGTTATCATTGTGCCTATTGATGATGCCAGAAATCTACATCCCGGATTCGTGCGCACATGAGAGACACGTAAACTAGAAAGTTCCTCGAGGTTTGTGTCCTAAGGGACTCTCCAATGCCTAAGTTAGTATATAGCTTAAGGAGATAAACTGGAGAATATTTCATGTAAGTTGTTAATGTATACCTTTGATGGTGAGAGCCCCTTATATAGTGTTATGGAGCAGAGTCCAATTAGGAGAGTGATTGTAGTGTTGCGATTGGAATAACATTCCTTTTAGATAAGATTTGAGTTATCCACAGGTTGGATTTGAATAGCAGTTTTATCTATAAATTGGAGTATTGTACTAGTACTAGGAAATTGGTGTAAAATTACCATAACGCCTTTCAATATAAAATTATTGTAATACCCCTTGCTAAGTGTGGAGATTTGGTTGGTTGACATGTCTAGATTGTTGAATTACTTTTTTACCTTTGAAGGTTGCCACGTATCGTAATATTATTGGAGAGGGAATTTTCCCCTACATCAGATCCCCCCCACTTTCTTAATTGCATTTATGCACTTTAGGAAGTAAGTCATGTGGAGCTTACTATAAGACTCAAACCGGTTAAGTGTACTTTGGTACCAAGGTGGTTTGAACCCATTTGGGTGGAGATAGAGACTCTAAGGAGACTTGTCAGGCTAGTAAACCCTCGGAGTTTGATGAATGAGTCTGAGGAGTTATCGTTTAGTTAAGATGACTCAGAGTTTGGCGATTTAATCTGAGGAGTTGATGTTTGGTCACAACGACTCAGAGTTTGGAGATTGAGTCTGAGGAGTTGACGTTCAGTCACAACGACTCAGAGTTTGGCGACTAAGTCCGAGGAGTTGATGTTCAATCAAAACGACTCGGGAGTTTGGCGATGGAGTCCGAGTAGAAAGACATGCAGTCAAACTTATCAGAGTTTGATGGAGAAGTCCGAGAAGAAAGACATGCAGTCAAACTACTCACAATTTGATGGAGAAGTCCGAAGAGAAAGATATGGAGTCAAATTTCTCAGAGTTTGATAGAGAAATTGGATTGAGGTTAGAATAGTTTGGACTACCTCCTCAGATTCGATAAAGAAACTGGATCGAGGTAGGAGTAGCTCGGGGCTACCTCATCGAAGCTGATAGAGAATCAAAGCTGAAGTTGAAGTTTCTCGGGGCTACCTCCTCAAAGCTGATGGATAAACATAGTTGAAGCTGAAGTTGCTCGGGGCTACCTCCTTAGAGCTAATGGAAAAACTTATCTGAGATCGAAGTAGCTCGGGGCTTCTTCCTCAAAGTTGATGGAGAAATTGATATGAGGCCAAAGTAACTCGGGGCTACCTCCTCAAATCTAATGAAGAAACTAAGCTAATAGAGAAACTGATTTGAGGCCGAAGTAGATCGGGGCTACCTCCTCAGAGCTGATGGAGAAACTGAGCTAAGGGTGAAGTAGCTTGGGGCTACTTCCCCAGAGTTGATAGAGAAACTAAGCTAGAGGCGAAGTAGCTCGGGGCTACCTCCTCAAAACTGATGAAGAAACTGAGCTGGAGGCGAAGTAGCTCGAGGCTACTTCCTTAGAACTGACGAAGAAACTAAGTTGGAGGCGAAACAAAGCTGATGGAGAAACAAAGCTGGTGGAGAAACCGAGTTGGATGAACTAAGGTGTTCTGATGTTTTGGAATTTGTATCCCATCTTATGGAGTGGTTCTGTTTATTTGAGTTTGGGGCGTGTTTGAGGACCTTTAAAGAAGAAATAATCATCTTTTCTTTTACCATTTGTAAGAAACTTGCCCGAGGAAGTCGAATTTCAAAATTCGGAGGTCGGTTCTAGAAATAAGAGTTTGAAAAACATTAGGAATAGGTTTGTACAAGTCTTAAACCATGTTTGAGTTTGGTGAACCAGTTAGTCAAATATTAGTCAAAACTAGTGGTTTGTGAATAAACTCATCTGTGTAAGTAGAATTTTTTAATTCTGAGCTCGTATTTGAAACGAACACATTATAAAACTTTAGGACCCCATCCTGTTGGATCTGAAACTGAATTAAAAATAGCAAAACCGAATAGTCAAAGGGATAAACCTATTGGTCAAACTTTGTTGAACCAATTGGTTTGAGTCAATTGGCATGGTGCTGATGTGGCGTCCGGGTGGTGATGATGTGGCACCTAGTTTGTGATGATGTGGCATTGATGTGGATGCTTAGGTGGCACTAATGTCACATGCTAATGTCATGCTGACTGGGCGTTGACTACCCATTAGGGAGTTGACACATGGCTATAGTTGTTGAAGATGGGATGAAAATATGAGGGGCCAATGTAAATAGGACATGTAGCGGAGGCATATTTAAAGAGATAAATTTGGTTGTCCAAATAAAGGTGGACATGTGGAAGATAAAGTAAAATTTGAAGACATAAAAGGTAATTTGAATGTCCTTATGAGAGTGTGACATGTGGCATTGGCAGATTCTTAAGTGATAAAAGAGATTTTGTTGTCTAATGAAAACCCTATATGTGGTGGATTTGATTTTGAAAAAAGAAAGCATTTAAATGCCTAATAAAACTTCAACATGTGGCATAAGATGTTTAAAATGTAAGCTCACTGTGAATGTTGTGTGACAAATTTCCACATCTTATTATCCAACTAAAATATAACATGTGGTAAAGATAAGTACTTGATATTTGAAAAAGGATAGAGGGCTGACCGGCAGAAGTTTTTGTTTGCTATTTGACCGGCCATATTTTGGTGGCCGAAGATCTAGTTTTGCTGTGAAAATTTGCCGGTGTGCTTGGGGGAGGATGCTGAAGTACCCTGTGGTGGTGGTGGCAGCTTTTGGTGGCCAGATTTTCATAGATCTTCAATCAAAATTTATTTTTTGGTGATGATCCAAGGTGTCTCGGGACAATTTTTCGACATTTGATCGTCATAAAGTTTTGCACACATGTAGATCGGAGTCCGTCGAAACTGTTTCTATGACTTGATTTGAACTTTGATAGTTGGATTTTGACAGATCTGACGGTCAAAATTTGGTTTTCTCGGTGAACTATAACGTTCCGATGGAGGACTTTTCGATGTCCGATCACTGTGAAACTTTGAAAACATGTAGATCTAAGGATGTAAGATCTATTTCTGTAAGTTGCTCTAAATTTTGGTGGTCATATTTTGATAGATCTGATAGTCAAATTTCTGTTTTCCTAGCGAACTTTAACAGTTTTGATGGAGAACTTTCCGACGTCCGATCGCCATGAATCTTTGAAGATATGTAGATGTGGAGGTGGAGAACGTAGTGGTGTACTCCAATTGGATCTTCAGCGGTTGGTTTTTTACATACCTGACTGTAAAGATATTGTGTTCGACGATATTTTGATGGTGCACATAGACTTTTATTAGATCTGATGAGATTTTTGGAGCAGCAGATCGGTGACTTATCTATTAACAGCATCTTCAAAAAATAAAATTTTTGTTGTTTCCCACAGACAGTGTCATCTGTTGATGCTGAAAATTTGTCTCCCGGATCCTTATGCATATGAGAGACATGTAAACTAGAAAGTCCCCTGGGGGTTGTGCCCCGGAGACTCTCTGATGCCTAAGTTAATATAGGGCTCTAAGGAGATAAACTGGAGAATATTTAATGTAAATTGTGAATGTCTGCACTTGATGGTGAGAGCCCCCTTATATAGTGTTGTGGAGCAGAGTCCAATTAGGAGACTGATTTTAGTATTGTGATAAGAATAACATTCCTCTTAGATAAGACTATAGTTATCCATAGGTTGGATTTGAATAGCAGTTTTATCCATAAATTGGAGTGTTGTAGTAGTACTGGGACATTAATGTAAGATTACCGTAATGCTTTTTAGTGTAAAATTACTGTAATACCCCTTACCAAGTATGAAAATTTGATTTGTTGACATGTCTAGATTGTGGAATTATTTTTTTACCCTTGAAGGTTTCCACATGTCGTACTATTATAGGAGAGAGAATTTTCCCCTGCATCACCTATATTTCACAACAATCATGGAGGCAATCGGAGATCGGGTCCTTGAGTACTTGGTTGTGGTGATATTGATTTAATCTTATGATGTCTCTTTTCTTGATTATGTGTATGGGACAAAGGAAATTCTAGAAATTGGAGTTGTTTTTCTTGTTCCTTAATCTTGGCTTCATTACGAGGTTCCTAATGAGGGCATCACTTGAACCTTGAGGACAAGGTTCGTTTAATGGGCGTGGCAGTGATAGTTTAGTATAATACTACCAAGGAGATAGCAACTACAAAGGACACATCAAGTGACTACAAGTCAATTTAAGCATTGGTGACTTGGACAAAACAAAGGTTGAGTAACAGGGAAGGAGTACTAGAATCAAGAAGGATCCTAGATGAATTGAAGACTTTAGAAGTTAACAAAGGGGCTTAAACATTACCAATACCAGTTTTAAAGAAAAATAGTAGAAAGAAAATTGTTAAACAGCATGACAAGATAGTTAAGAGCAGTATAACTGTCTTGTAACTGTTTTGGAGTCTGTTAGAGTTTTGTTACCAACTGAATTTACCTAAATTATCTTGTCATATAAATACATGTATTAGCTACAGAGAAGAACACACAATAAATAAAATTTCAATTTTTTCTCTCAAACTCTTCTTCTTCATCTCCCTCCTATTTCTAGAGTTTTTTCTTGAACTTATCAAGAACTTGATACAAGACTGTATCAATCTTCTCCCACAACACTAGCACCACAATATTTCCATTTCTACTCATTCTCTTCCATTGATTGCATGTAACTAATTGCATCTAAAATTTTCTCTTTAATAACTTATCAACCACCAAGTTTCATATGTGGTTTAAGGAGAGAGATTCAAAGTGGATCTCATCCTAACTTTATTCTCTCTTTTGAGCAAGTTAGTTAGAAAATTAGTATTCTATGTCAGATGTTTTGAACCAAAACCTTTTTCATAATTCTCTTGAATTAAGTATGTGTTTTAGAATTAGGTATGTATTTTTTGTATCTTTCTCCATAATGAATTCTCATATATTCTATGGAGATTAAATTCCATCAATCATAGGTATAGCTACTTTTATTCTATTTTTATTCACATTTATTTGGGTTGGATTTCGAGTATTTGATTGGTTTACGTTTTTTGGGTATTGTTTGGTCGTTAAGAAAATACTATAAATTTAATCTATATTTAATTTATTAGAAAACACATGAATTCTCATTACATAACAATAAAACAAATTTATTAGGTTTTGAATATGCTCATTTGCATCTTTTATTTTTCAAGCACACTTTGTACTTGTGAAATTGTAGTTAGCCTACCTAAAAATAATCATGGATCCACCCCTGTGGAGGAGAGTATAATATATAAAAGACTTTAAGATGTGTTGAAGATATCAAATTAAGGTAAAATGATGAAATAAGATGCAATCAAATTGCTCGAATTATGTTGTAGAACAGTACGAGAGGTGGAATGAAAGTTATGTGGAATTTGGTGAAGTATAATGATGACTTAATTTCGTTCTCCAAAGGAATTACAGCGGCTTACTCTGAGATGGGTGGTTTTGGCTTATTAGCAATATGCACAGTCAAAGAAGTTTCTCGATTCTTCTCCATCCATCATAATTTTAGGCTTGGTTTATCTGAGTTGTTTTACAATTATCAGGTACAACACAAATAAGTATAAGTTCAAAACTCACAATTTAATAATTTCTTTTTTTATTTTTTTAGAAGAAGAAAAGAAATTGTATTCAAACTGACTAGTCTAAAGATAACTGAGCATTAAGAAATTGGAGAGGAACCCCAATCCAGTTCACAGTATTTGTTATAAACAAAGCATTTTCTGTTAACAAATGAGCAGCACCATTAGTTAATCTAGGAACCTGATGGTCTAGCCTGTGCATAGCATGGCATGTTCACTAGTGTCTAATGGAGTCCTTGTACACAATGGTTGTGATATGTGTACAGAACATTAAATGCAATATTATTTGAACTTACTACTAACATTTACTTGCATATTAAATATTAAATACTCTTTAAAAAAAGCTTTAAGAATAAATATTAATTACCCTTTAATACTCTACACTTAATATTTACTTAAATTTTGTAACTGTTTAGTATCCTATTAAATACTATTAAATAAATGTAATTGAACTTTTCATATCTCATAAAAAATTAAATTCTAAACTTTTCAATATTTGCTTAAATTGAACTTCATATGCTATAATTCCCCAAATACAATGCAACTCCCTAGAATCTTCATAGGAGTATGATATAGACTTCTATATTTTTCTCCTTCCCCTACACATCCATTTATCTTTTGGAACTTATAAGTGGTTTTCTTACCTCCAAAATGGAGCATGATTGATTTACACAAAATTGATTATCAACTTCTCACTATTTAGTGAAATGTTTTAGTGATTATGTGTTCTAGCTTTTGCATATTAGGAACGTTGGAAAATCGTGTAAGCTTCACAGATTTGCCGTGAGTTTGACTTTGTTAAGGCTTTTGTTATTGATTTTAGATTTTTAGATATTAATTTAGAAGATGAATGGTGAACAATAATTCAATGTTTAAAGCTTATCTTAATTTTCATATTTTCATATTTATGTAACATATAATTGGTTTCTCATAAATTTTTAGGATGATTCTTACGTTTACACCTATATTTATCAACACCGTGTCAGTACCATTGGAATTCATTTCTTAAGTCTCTCTCTCTCTCTCTCTCTCTCTCTCTCTCTCTCTCTCTCTCTCTCTCTCTCTCTATATATATATATATATATGTATATGTATATGTATATATATATACATGTATATGTCTCTCTCTCTATATATATGTATATATGTATATATATATATATATATATATATATATACATGTATATGTATATGTGTGTGTGTGTAATGAATACATATAGGTTTTTCCATGCTTAATTGTTAAATGAATTTATATTATTGAGTGATTTCAACAGAAAATCAGGAATGTTGAACTGAATGCGAAGATAATCAAGCTGCAAATTATGAGTAAAACTCTTTTTTATCTTTTCTAAATTTATAGTTTCCACAATATTGTGGTGTTCATGAGTACATCGTTACTTCTATGTTTTGGTTTTGACATTATTTTCCTCTTCTTTAGCACAATTTTCACACTCCAATCTTCACGCAAAAAGAAAATAATCACATCCACGACGAGTTTGACTTTTAGGTACAAATATGTTCATATGTGTCTCTCAATATATATAGAGGCATATTGCATTTTTTTTCCTCCTTCCTTTTCAATGGAAATTTAGATTAATTTGTAGCAATAGTTTTAAATAATTGGAGCCAAGATCTCTATCGACATATTTTCAATTTTAATTTTGTGTCAACTAGTTAAATATTTAATTTATTTTAACATTAATTATTTAATTGGATATTAGTATTACTGTTTATCTCCTTGAATAACAAATAAGCTTCGCAAACATATATTTTCCATAGCTTATGGCTATTTACAAATACGTTGTTGACTTTTTTTTTTCACTTTTGCCTTACTCCTTACTGCTTAAAGACAAGAAAAGAAAGACTATGAACTCCTAATCTCCTCTAAACCAAAACATATATAACATGCTTAAGTTCAATTTATCAGTCTTTTTACTACCATTTTGTTTAATATGTTTTATCATTATGAAAATTATAGGTAATAAGAAGGTTTTGGGAATGTTTATTTAATGTTTATATGAGAAGGCATTAAAAAGCAGATGGAAGATAAAGTTTTTATTAATTGAAAAAAGCATTCAGTGTTCATGTAATGTTTTTGGAACGAAATATTTTAATATAATTGATTTTCGTATGAGGTGGTTAATTAACTTGTAGAGTTCTACATGTGCAATATAGGCTTGACATGTTATTTGTAGCTCACGGTGCGCTATTAGTGGAGATGACGTTCTTTTGTGCTAGTGACCGCTGCTTCGATTTCTACACAACCAGAAAGGTGGTTGTGTGATAGGAATGAAGGCTTGGAGAGTGATACTGCTCAATTTTCGTCATGATTGCACTGGTAGTTGTCTTCCATCAGTGAACTCCACTAGTTGTTTGAGTTGATAAAACCCTTCCATACTACAATATGATAATAATCCGATGGTTAAAACAAATTTCCTAGTTGTTTTCCTTGGCATAGTGCTTATTCGCCACTTTTTATATTGCAATGACCGCATCTTCATATCAAATTTTGCCTTCATGGTTGTAGGTTGTTCATGTTGGCGATAGATCAAAACTTTTTAGAATCGTTAGGTTCCATCCAATTTCATTCATTTTTGCAGTTGTATAATTTAAAAAGTAATTAATTAATCATATATCATTTGTAAGTATGTGATATAGAACAAGAAAAATAAAGAAAAAGAGGAACCTAGTCACCCTGGAATTGAGAGGAAATCAATGATACTCAATATCAATAATATGATTTTTTTTCATTCAAAACTACCTAAAAATTAACATATGAACCTCTTATACAGAAATCTTTGATGTCTTAGACCTACTCCAACACTTTAAATAAAGAAATTAAATACTGATCAAATATTATATCTTAATACTACTCTAATACTATAAATAAAGAAATTAAATACTAAGCAAATACTATATCCTAAAAACCCTAATATAATAATATCTAAAACCCATATCTTTTCATGATTACAAATTTATTCTCATACCCTAAATTAAAATCATTATCTCTATTCTTCCTTATGTACCCCATCTTTTTCCACCAGTTAGAAAAACCCAACCTCGAGTTTTAAAGTAATGAAGCAGCAATATCTTTGATGCCTGTAAAAACAAAGCATAATCATGAAATTCTTGAAAAAAGAGGTCTCTACCAAATAAAAAAAATAGGTTAAGAATATCTATTGTGGAGGCGCTTCAAACCAAATAGACAGGATAAAAGTAATAGTAGGAGCTTTCATATAAGCCATTATCTCACTCATGTCTTCAATCTTTTCGCGAACTTGCTCAATATGTTAAGGATGAACTGTGACTAGTACAACCTCATGATCAAGTTTTTCAGCAATCAATGCATTGTCTAATTTTCTCTTATGAACCACATGTTCAGTGGTAGTGACATCAGTTTGATCAATAGTATTGGATGTCTCTTGGCACACATAAGCAACTACTATACTATAGTCATCTAAGGAAATGCCTAAAGATTTTATTGCTTGTATCTTAGATGGTTTGAGCTTAGTAACACAACTTTCAAGAATTTTCTCTGCAAACTTCTGAGATACAAGCATAACTTCCTCACTGTCTTTTTTAACATTAGCTAAGATCATGGAGAGCAACTCGCGAAAAATTTCTTCACTTTCTTTTAATGCATGAGTCATAATAGTCTCCATAGATGAGAAGACATTCTCTGGGTGATAATCCCATATAGTCTTGAGGAAATGCTGAAATATCTCATTAATCAGAGCATCAAATTCAAGATCCAGCATCACTACACATGATCTAACCTTGACAACAATCTCAAGAATTGAGATCCTCTTAATATATTGATGACTAGACTTGTCAACTAGATTTTCAAACTTGTCAACTAGATTTTCAAACGAGAACACAATCAATTAAAAGACCTTTTTCATTTGTTCATCATCATAAAGAGTGTCTGGTGCAATTATTCTTCTTATCTCACTGATGCAAGAGGTGACTAGAATTTTCACATCAATATGTGAATGCTTTAAAAGCTAGTCAGCAACTAAAACTTTCATCAACAATGAAAGTACAGTTTGCACCATTGTAGGAGGTGATTGTGTTACCTATGGAAGACATAGTGTAGTTTGATCAATAAGACGAATGAGGACTTGTAAGCTTATATTGAACTTCAGTGAGTTATCGATCAAGCTCCAAAATAGAAACTTAAATAAGAAACAGACAAAAATAGACAATATATTTCTAATTTAAATAACTTAAAAGTAGAAATAAACCATGAAAAAAGAAACTTGTTTTTTTGCTTCTTTTTTTTCTCTATTTTTATGTTTTTTTAAATAAAGAAATTAAAAACTAAAATATATAAACAACTTGAAGGCAAATATCAAAAAGCCAAATTTGAAGAAAACAGCGTAGGACAGTACCCGCACAATGCCATGAAGGTAGCGGCGATGATTCCAATAGTGGATGACTCGAGTTTTCACGAATTTGGGTCGCCTGATTCCAACGAATACGATGGTGGTGATGGATTGGAGCAAAAGTCGCTGGATTTTTCAAATTGGAAGCTTTTGTCTCGTGACTCCGACGAAGCCGTTGATGGTGATTCTAGGGGGTGGATGGGCCAAATCTTTAAGGGGTTTGGTCTCCTACTCAAGATGATCTCACGGGTGGCAACGGCTCTACTAGAAAACCACCAAAGAAGGAGATCAACAATGGTGATTGAGGTGATTTTTGTGAATTTCAGTTGTTTTTGCCAGATTCTCGACAAGTGGTGAACACAGATGGATAGATTGACAGATTCTACACTAGATGGTATAGCCAGGTTCTTGTAGGGAGGTCTTTTTACGGCAGCGATGGTGAATTTGGCTGGAAATTGGATGGTTTTGGTTGAGGGATTTTCCTGATGCTAATGGTGTTGGCGGTGCACCAAGGAGAACATCAGATGTGGACGGATCTAAGCTTTCTCCCTCCATACTAGTATTCACTATCACTTACTATATACTTTTTAAAAAATCTGATATAGGTTTAGAGAGATGATTTGTTGTGAAGGATTGGATGGGATTTTGGCTCTGATACCAAATTGATGTAGAATAAGAAGAATAAAAAAGAAGAGAAACCAGCTCACTTTGGGGATTGGAAGAGAAACTAGGCTACATGTGGATTGAGAGGAAATCAATGATACTAAATATCAATAATCAGATTTTTATTCATTCAAAACTATATAAAAATTAATATAGAGACCTATTACATAGAGTTCTTAAATGTCTTAGACCTACTCAATCACTTTAAATAAAGAAATTAAATGCTGATCAAATACTATATCCTAATCTTACTCCAATATTGTAACACAAAGAAATTAAGTAGTAATCAAATACTATGTTCTAAAAACCCTAGTATAATAATTCCTAAAACCCATAATTAATCATGATTACAAATTTGTCCTCATATCCTAAATTAAAATCCTTATCTTTATTCTTTCTTATCTCTATTAGTTTGCTATGATACCAAACTGATGTAAAACAAGAAGAATAAAGAAGAAGAGAAACCAAGTCAATTCGGGTATTAAAAGAGAAACCATGTCACCCTAAGGATTAGAAGAGAAACCAGATTACCTTGGGGATTGGAAGAGAAACTAAATTACCCTGGGGATTAGAAGAGAAACTAAGTTACCATGGGGATTGGCAAGAAATCAATGATGCTCAATATCATTAATCTGATTTTTATTCATTCAAAACTACCTAGAAATTAACATATGGACCTCTTATATAGGGATCTTAAATGTCATTGACATACTCCAATACTTTAAATAAAGAAATTAAATATTGATAAAATATTTTGTCCTAATCCTACTCCAGTACTATAAATAAAAAAAATTTAAATACTAATCAAATATTGTCCTAAAAGTCCTAATATAATAATTATGTAATTAAAAGTTTGAACAAAACTCGTGGGTAGCACGGATAATGCGGCTAGTGTTTACAAATAACCTATACATAAATGAGAATTGAATATGTGACCTTCTTATTCCTTAAATAGAGGATTAATTATTGATTAAGGACCATAGATAAGTCGCATAAACAGAGGATTATTTATTAAGGAGGAAAATTTCTCATTGTCTCATTTTTTTTCATGGTAGTTTATCCAAAATTCCAAATATTTTGTCTCCCAAGTTAATTCATAAGACAAAAAGATAAAATTTCTCATTATTTTCAAAACATAATGTAAAATTTCTCATTATTTTCAAAACATAATGCTTAAAAATTTAAGGAAATCAAGTCATAAATTAACTTTAAAAATATAATTTTAAAATTGTTTGATATGTCAAGTTTACCCTTCATTGAGGTTCTGCATATGTCACATGTGTTGATATTTAACCGCGCTTGACAAAAAATTATGGATGGAAGGGTCTATTAGAGAATAGATGTAACTTTTTATTTTTGAGAAATTATTTAAGAAACAAATACTCACATGGGGAGAGAAAAATAAGATTGTTATATGTAAAATTGACTACATATGCCAACTCCAAAAGAGTACCTAACTTTTAGAGTTTTGGAATAAATGTAATTTAAGACTCACTTAAAAGTGTAAGATGTTTTTAGATAATTTTTTTTAAATTTTTGTACTAAAGTAAAATTATTTATAAAATTGTAATCTAAATGTTAGACCTTCATTTTATTAATAATATATTATTTATGCATATTATTTTATTATTTACATTAGAATCATAATAAATAATTATTTATGTTTTTAGTTAATTAATTATAGTACTATGTACGGATCATGATCCTCTCAATTTAACAATTGAAATAAAGATCAAGTTTATGGTGAAATTTAATACCACAATGACAAATTTGAATTCGAATATTCTCCATTTGATGATGTGTCATTCAGTCTCATCATAAACTTGACTCCATTTCAATTTTCAAATGGAGAGGATCATGATCCGACGTGAATGAGGATGTTTTGTGTAACAGGGAACGAGGTGCTTTTGACATCCTAACTCCAAACCTGATCCATTGTCGTCCCTATATTACTTTTTATAATTAATTAAAAAAATTCATCTAAAGTTATCTATCATTATTCAAAGTAAACTAATTCACAATATGTTGATTTTGTCTAAAGTAAAAGTAGTTATAAATCGTAATCTAAATGTTAGACCTTTATAATTTTAATACTACATTATTTATGTGTACAATGTTATTATTTACATTAAATTTAGTATAAATAATTATTTATACTTCTTATTATTGAATTATATGTAAATAATTAGTCTATAAGTTTTAAAATTATGATTTTTTGTATGAATTCAAAATGAGTTTTAAAATTAGTAATCATCGAATTTGAAACTTTCACTTAAGGTTAATGACGATGATAATGATGACAGAAAGATTACACATATTTTTTAATAATAAAAAATTAATGATATAAGATTTTAATTTAATATAATATTATAATTTTAAATAATATTAAATTATTTATACAATTCTACCATTTCATCAATCGATTGAATTGTTAACTCATTGATTCTGATGCTTCGTCTGAAACACCATCCTATCCAAATCTAAAAAGTAAGGTTAACGGATCCAATGGAGTGTTGTTTTTGGAACACTCCACTCGAACACTCATTTTCATACCCTCTAAATAATTACTAGGAAAAAATTTGCATTTGTGACTGCTAAGGTTTCACAAAAGTTTTAATTTCCTTCTATTAAACCTCAAACCCCACAAATTGTTGCAATGTTTCCTCATTATCAAATTCGGTGAAATTATCCATTAAATTAGACGTATAAAACGAACATACATTATCACTAGAAGTAAAATTGTCTTAAATATTTTCTTTCTAAATATCTAATTTCTCAATTTTACTTTTAGTGATGACACACTTGTGTTATTCACGTATAATTTAATGGGGTAATTTCATTGAAATTGACAAAAAAAAAAGCATTTTAACAATTTTACCTGTAGTAATAGCACGTGTGTGATTTAAGAGGAAAATTTTGTCAAAATTGACTAGAAAAAATTATTATAATAATTTATAAAATTAATAATTAAATAGATGTATATTAAAATTTCAACGATAAATTAAAACAATTATAAAATCTCAAAATGAATTTTTCTCTAATTACTGTTTCACTTTTTAAATAGTCAACACTTTGAGTTTTCAAATTGCAACGTTTAGACTTATCAATTGGTGCTTAGAATGTTTATTCCACCCAGTAAATCTTTTGCTGTCTCTAAAGAGTAAAAATTGTGATTTGACCACAATCCAATAGGTAATAAATCACGTCTTTTTTAGACAAGATTCCTCAAGTTGGAATCCTTCATCCCTTTCTATAGAAAGAAAATTGTAAAGGGTACATGCGGATTAGTGATAATGATCGAACAAGAATAACCAAAAATCTTTGGTTACATTAAGTTTAAAATTAATACTTTAAATCGAATTAAAATTTTATTAAAAATATTTATTAATAATATTAATATAAATATAAAATTTAAAAAATAATATTATTAATAAAAATTATTAATATAATTTTAAACAAATCTAAACTATTAATTTTAAACCGAATCTCACTGATTATTCCTCGTTGTAGACAGTGCGTTGAAGATGACGTTAGAAGCAAACTTCATCTTTTGTTTGGCTACTAGGAGTATTTAGGTTATAAAAACACGTGTAAAGCATGCGTTGAAGATGACAGTAGAAGCAAACTTCATCTTTTGTTTGGCTACTACGAATAATTAGGTTATAAAGACACGTGTAAAGCATCGTGTCATCTATGTAGACAAAAAAAACTAGGGAAGTGTACTCTGACTACAGTACCAATCCATTCCATGACCTGCACCTTTTGGAACCAATCCAAAAATAAAGTTAATAGATATCTTCGTATTAGTGGAAAAATGAAAAAAATATTTTATTTATAAGTATTTATATATTTTATTTTATATATTATGTATAAATTAATATCATATTTATTTATCTTCTCTGTTCAGAGTTGAGAATTAAAATAAAAATTTATTTTAGTTTTATTTTATAACTGTATATATGTGTCATACTGAGATTCTCAAAATATGATAACATTGTCTCAAGAATAACCAACTCGGGATGAGTCGTTACAATTTTGGTATCAAAACATTAGGTTTTATGATTTTATAGACTGCATAAAAAATAAGAAAGTAAAAGATTAAAATAAATTTTAATGAACAGTCTGAGAATAACATGTAAATGTATTAAAGCTAGAGTTAAAATGATTGATTTGAAAAGGTATGGTAAGTCTTTAATATTTTGATAAATTTAAATTGAATCTAAATCTGTAATTTTTAAAAAGAAACGTGTTGATAATATATACGCCTCTAATTGTGGAACGCCTAATCGGCAAAACTTTACCTTTTTCATTTTACCTTTTTCATTTTGTCTTCGTGCGGTCCCCAATCTTTACCTATAGGTTATTTCTACTTTATAGATAAAGACATTTCATTTTTAGATGTTAGGAAGTCTTATCTATTTACTGGTAGATAAAGTTCTTAAAATAGCGTATGGTTTTTAAAAATTAAAAACTGCATCAAATACATATTAAAAAAAAATTAAAAATTAATTTTAAAAAATTGTATTTATATTAAATAATTATTTTATCAAACACAAAATAAAATTAAAACACTTTTATCTCAAATTGTTTCAATAATTGATAATCGTCAAAAACCTTTTAAAAAGCTCAACTCGGCAAAAATGTTGAATGAAGTAAATTTGTATATCCAACTAGTCCAAATTTATTAATAAATGGGGTATGCTTACAAGTTACAAGGTACTGCATATGCATGCACCGTGTACAAAAGACAACAATCTATGTCCCCAAGAAATTAACACCCCTCTTCTTCCCCCCTAGAAAAAATTCCTAAATTCATATGAGATCCACCTGATAAAAATCTACAATTTACTTATGGTAACATAAGATGTAAATTCGATATTAAAGAGAAAAAAAAAATGAGAAAGGGAGAAGGAGAGATTGGCCTTCCTAATATCATAAGAAGATGCTATTAATTGTTTTATAAAACGGCATCCATCATAGCCTGTGCAGAGAAGGGAAAAAAAGATGGATTAGTAAATTGCATTAGTTAATAAAAAAACATATAAAATAAATTGAACTTATGAAGAAAATTAATTCAAAAAAAAAAAACAATTATAAATAAGGATTTGGGTTAGGTTAAGATTCGGGCGGGCTCATTACAATTCCAATTGGGCTTTGTGGTTGGGTTTGGATAGGAAGAGTTGGTGGGAAATAGGAGGGTGGTGTGGTTCCACATCCAATTGGTGTTGGATTGGTTGTAGAATGGGATTGTATGATACTAGTAATATATAATATTAAAATGTAATATTTATATTTTACGTAAATAAACTCGAGTCCAACTCAGTTAAAAGATAATATTTATTATATTTTCAGTACATATAAAATTAATATTAATAGTAATATATAATAACATTTGTTGCTGTCAAAAATCTGTCGCTGAGTGGGAGGCCGGGCTTCGAGGGAATTTGCACAGGGAAGAGAACGTGAGCTAGGGGGTCTCTGGAGAGGATGCCTCCGAGGATACTCCAATGCTCTTGTTAGTGTGCAGTAGAGGGTATGAGAATGACTGTGTTTTTCTTATTAGGCCTAAAAAAGATCTCTCCTTTGGAATGCACACCTGATTATGCTCAAACTAATACGCGGTTATTGTGTATAGTTGAGGTGTCGATCCCACAAGAAAAAACAAACTACAAAGGAAAAGTATAAACCTTAACACGAACGATAAAGATCAAGTGAGAGAATCTGAATTTTAATAGAAAAATAATATGAGAAATTGTGTAAATATAGTAAAGAATATGATAGAGAAACAACAAGGTTTTGGGAATCCTCCCTAGGTTCGTTGCCTTATTCTAATCTTGATTCAATTGTTTTTATCTCGATTGCTAGTTTCACATCCCAAACCGGCAATCGGCAAATATTCAATCAAAGCACATGTAAACCCTAATGTAATTGCTATGAAAGATAAATCTACTAGACTCAATCACATCCAACAATCTTGACATAAGAAGAGTATGGCTAGACTTATATCAAGGAGAAAGATATAATCACCGGATTAAGAGAAGATCTTTTAATTAAATCCAAAAGTAAATCATAACAATGTTTAACGATAAATCCAAACTATAACTGAATCATGAATAGAAATTAAGAGTAACTACACCTAGGGATTTATCCCTTCGCCTTACTTGGAGATTAGTTGGCCATGGGGTTCATGTTTGAACAATTTGATGGAGAATGTGGTAGCCTTCTTGAGTTTTCCAGCTTTAATGATTGTCCCTTTATCAAACCCTAAGTGATCTATTTATAATACAAAGGTCCAAGGGTGTTTTGGGGTTTAAACCATCATTAAAGTCCTAATTAGGTCATGACACGGAGCAGGGCATCGTGTGCGCGCCGCGACTCTCACTTACTTGTGCCGTGGCTCTGCTTGGTCTTGGTGAGGTAAGCTTCTGGGCGCCGCGGCCC
Source organism: Bretschneidera sinensis (assembly GCA_023935145.1). Lineage (NCBI taxonomy): Eukaryota > Viridiplantae > Streptophyta > Magnoliopsida > Brassicales > Akaniaceae > Bretschneidera > Bretschneidera sinensis. Next base: position 13,193,141 of record CM043704.1, read on the forward strand.
TGCCTGGTTTAGGCCGTGGCTCAGCTTGGTGCTGATGCTTATGGAGGCTATGGGCATCGTAGCCCTACCTGGTCCAGGCCGCGGCTCTCACTAATGGCTTCCTTGCTCTTTTGGGCTTAGTTCTGGAGGCCGAGGCTTAGACTTCTTCAAGCCGTAGCGCCCACACTTAAGACTTGGTTTCTCTTCATTTTGTCCTTCCGCAACCATGCCCTCACTTGAATGTGCATCGAAGCATTATGCTTTAAGCTATGATAGCTTTCCATCTCTTTTGAACTCAAAGTACCTGAAAATGCACCGAAATAAGTAAATGATCCAAAAATATCACTTTAGAGTTATTAAGGTATAAAAGTGTAATTTAAACCTTGATCAACCCTAAAATGCTAACAAATAAGTACTGTTAAGATACATTTTATGACTCTTATCATAACCCCCAACTAGCTTTTTGCTAGTCCCTAGCAATTCAAGCGAAAACAAGACAAAAAGAAATGAATTCTATTGTAGGAATCAAAACAAAGTAAAGCAATATTAGCATTAAACCAAAAGTAATTCACCTTGTGTCTCAAAAATCGTACATAACACACAGCTCATAGAATCATTAAATATCACCTAAGTCCAAAAGTAATCAAAACATCAATCTTAAAATTGTTATTGACTCTTAACATCCATCTTACCACAATCCATTAATCCGAACACCTAGATGATTTTATGCATAACATCCATGAATACAAGTCTTGGCCTCTAAAAATATATTACTTTGCGTGACATCAATCACAAAAACAAGCTCTATAGACTCACTTTTTAAATCATTCTCCACTATTGTAGAAAAATTACACCACCTTGGATCAATAGGTCTTTAATAAACTTGTAGTGTTAGGCTAAGGTAAAGGTTAAGAAAAAACGGGAAGGATTCAACAAATAAAAGAACTTAATCTCTTAATTTTAAACACAACCATTTTAAGAACTGGATAACCTTACTTCAATACCCAACTCTTTCAACCATTTTTTGAGCATTTCTCTCAATAAATCACCATTTTTTTTCTTTTCTTTCTTTGCCATAATTTACTTCCTTTTTTTTTCCGGTATACAACCATTCACCTCTTTTTTCGTTATTTTCTTTTTTTTCTTTTCCACAACCCCTAACTTATCTCCTTTAATATACTTGGGTTATGGTAGTAATATTTTTTCATATTTCCATCCTTACTCCTCTTAAGTGCTTCTCAATAAATGTGTATAACTAAGTTCTTTTAAAAAAATGGTAAGGATAAAATATTTTTAGGCTCATAAAGGTAAGTAAATGGGTTATCGAAAGAAACAAGACTCAAAATCTTTTTTTTCAAGAAAAAAACTCAAACAGGTGACTAGTGGTAGATATAGCAAGGGTAAGTTTGAAAGGCTCAAACGGTCCAAAAATGGCCTACATCATATCCTAAGTAGTGTGCATTCTAGGACTTCGCCTCAAGTGATTATCAAATAAGTTTTAGAGCATGTCGAGACCGCAAAAATATTCACAAAACAATCACACATAAAACTTCTCTAAATGTTTTAGACTAATCATGCAATCTTACCTCAAACCAGAGTCTCAAACCAAATGAAGATTGATACTTAAATTATTCTCAAATCGAAGCAAGATTTAACTTCTTCTAAATGCTGAATGCTATCTCAATTAAGCTCATATCATTGACATGTGAATTAACTCTAAGGCTTAACACAAATCATGCTAAAAACAAACAAAAAGGAAAAATGACACCAAACAGTTCAATGAAAAAAGAAATACGTTTCCTCCACCCCCAACTTAAAAATATCATTGACTTCAATGTGAAAGAAAAGGTAAAGGAAACTCCCTTTATAAGCAAAAGTGCACAGAAGCTAAAAATTGTGCACCACCATTTGAACTGCATGTCGCGCTTCTTGTTGAAATTTTGATCTATAAAATAGAACAAAGCAAACAAAGAGAAAGCAACTGCGGTGTAACATTAAGATTCCCACCGGATGTTAGATTAACACATGAAATCGAAATAAATAACTTAAAAACGAAAATAAAGTACAAAAAAATAAAATAATGAAAAGGAAGACAAAATAAATGTTAGGACAGTCATCCGATAATAAATAAAATAAAATAAAAAGAGACAAACAAGAAAGAGCCCAAAACTAATCCTCTAAGTCTTTATCCTCTTCTTCATTCTCTTCACTTTCCTCTTGAGTTGGATCAAAAGATGAACCCGGATAGGATGGCAAAGTGGGAAAGTGATCCATGTCACAACCAGTGGCAGAGGCAAGGTGTTGGTACATCTGACCAAAAAAAGAGTACACCCCCGCTTGATAATCTACTTGCCTAGCCAAGAATCGTTCCTGACGATTAAACCTATCATGCAAGAATTTCTGATGCTCGTCAAAACGAATCTTTAAACGCTCAAGGCGCTTTACAGCAATGAAATGCTTAGGGGGAGGAGGGACTGCAATCACTGCTCTCTCTCTCGGAGTTGGTGGCCTTGAAGCTTTAATCAGATTGAGCATGCCATCATCGCTGGGCTTCTTTGGTTGCTGGGCTTCCTCATCAGGACTGTACTGGACTCCAGCTCGGATGCATAATTGGGTAATTAATGAAGGGAAGTACAATCGAAGCTTTTGTTACACAGTGTGTGTGATAGAATTAAATATGATATGGCCCACATCAATAGTCATGCCCATCAAAATGGCATAAATCATAACATCTCTCTCAACAGTAAAGTCACTATAGTGCATGGTAGGCATCAATCTCTGACATATAAAATACTGCCAAGCTCGAGCATTGACAGTCAGAGAAGTACTAGGCAAGGATATAGGGGTATCACCTGTCATTTTCCATGTAGTGCCCAGAATACAGAGAGTATTGCAAATCTCTTCATAATTAATATTAGACGCATATGCAATATACTCACTATTTTCTATGTCAAGTAGCCCATAGAATCTATTGATAGATGTGTTGTTAAAAGAAACTGTTTTTCCTCTCACCCTCACCTTACCATTCCTATGTTCTTCTGCATTAGCATAGAATTATCTAACCACATTTGTGAGGGAATGAGATGGTTGTCTAGCAAATGTACCCCAATGCCTATCAATAATCATTCTAAACAAGGTTGGGTTCCCCCTCTCTGTGATATTGAATCCTTTCTCAGGAATGAGTTTTCTAGTGTGCATCATCCTAACATATCTCTCACTAGCCTCAAAACTAACAAATTTGCTCTCATCATACTCTTGAGGTTGTTTCCCCCTTGGTCTCTTGGTTTTAGGGGCCATTTGAATCAAATGTATTGAACAATAGAACTACTTCAAAATCAGCCACCCAAATAGCACAAATGAACAACAAAAAGAAGAAATTGGTCTGACTTGATGCCTAAAGTTGGAGAGAAGAAAGAGTACCCACCAACTTAAAGTTTTCTTAATGAACCCAAAATCCTCTTAGTACCAAGATTTTTGGAGAAATTTCTGACAATATCTGCAATATTAGTGCTCAACCCTTCAAGAAATGATGTTAGAATCAAGAAATTTTGAGCAAAAGTGAGTGGGTAAGTGAGGGTTTGGAGAGAGGATGAGATAGAGAGAGTGTACTCTGTTTTGGTAAAGTTAGAAATGAAGAATTAAGTGCATAATTGGGCATTTTAAGGTGCAAACACGGGTGGGCACCGCGGCTCTAACTTATGTGCGCTGCAGCTGCTGTGGCTTGGCTGGTATGGGTGCTGCTGTGTGCTGCAGCGCGTAAGAGGCTGGGGTGTGGCTTGGCGTGGGGTGACCTAGACGGGCCTGCTGGGCGAGGCGCGCTGGCTACTGGGCTGGTGCACTTCCTGGTGGGCGAGGCGCGCTAGGCTGGGCCTAGGCGCAACCTGGGCCTGTTTTTGGTAAAAACTTGTTTGTGTGCCAAATAAAATTGTAAAATTAGCAAAATAAAATTAATAAAATAAATGTTAAACTAAAAATTAGATTAAACCAAACTAAAAATTAAAATTGAAATAAAATTAATTAAAAATAAAACAAACAAAACAAAAGAAAAATAAATAAAAATATACTTGTGTGGTGTGGTCAAGGTGAATAGACCGGATCCATAAGTGGAATGTCTTCCGCTTTCAGATCTTGTCTATCAATTAAGATTTTAAGGCGTTGACCATTTACTTTAAAGATCTGACCATCTCTAGTATCCTCAATTTCTACCGCTCCATTTGCAAAAATATTTTTCATTACAAAAGGACCGGTCCACCTCGACTGAAGTTTTCCTGGATGTTTATGGAGTCTAGAATCGTATAAGAACACCCGATCATTAGGTTTAAATGTTTCCTCAAAATTTTTTTATCATGAAACACTTTCATTTTAGCCTTATAGATTATAGAGTTCTCATAAGCATCATTTCTTAACTCCTCTAACTCGGTCAACTGATATTTCTTAAGCTTACCGGCTTCTCTTATGTCAAAATTGAAAGACTTGATGGCCCAATAAGCTCGATGCTCGAGCTCCACAGGTAAGTGGCAAGGCTTTCCAAAAACAAGCCTATAAGGTGACATACCTAAGGGAGTTTTGAAAGCGGTACGATAAGCCCAAAGCGCATCAACTAGTCTCAAAGACCAATCCTTGCGATCCGGGTTGACCGTTTTTTCTAAAATTTGATTAATTTCCCTATTTGCAAGTTTTACCTGTCCACTTGTCTGAGGGTGGTAGGTAGTAGAGATTCTATGTAACACCCCATATTTTCTCATCAAAGCTTCAAAAGAACAGTTGCAAAAATGCGTACCTCGATCACTAATTATAGCACGTGATGTACCAAATCGAGATAACACATTTTTTTTGAGAAATTTAATTACCGTTCTATTATCATTGCTCTGGCAAGCTACTGCCTCTATCCATTTTGACACATAATCTATTGCCACAATGATATATTGGTATCTGAAGGAAGGAGGAAATGGTCCCATAAAATCACTGCCCCAACAATCAAAGATTTCAATCACTAAAATTGGGTTTAAGGGCATCATATTACGACGAGACACTGCTCCTAACTTCTGACACTTTTCACATGAGCGACAATAGACATTTTCATCCTTAAATAAGGTGGGCCAATAAAAACCACACTGCAAAATTTTTGCAGTGGTTTTTTCATTAAAAAGTGGCCACCACAAGCTTGGGAGTGACAAAATTCCAAGACGCTGGCAATCTCTTCATTAGGGATGCAACGCCTTAAAATTTGGTCAGGGCAGTACTTGAAAAGGCAGGAGTCATCCCAATAAAAATTACGTACCTCAGTCAAGAACTTTCTCTTGTCTTGAGCGCTCCAATCCATCGGTATCTCACCGGTAGCCAAATAATTCACGATATGGGCAAACCATGGTAAAGAAGTAACAAAGAGTAGATGCTCATCGAGAAAATCATCTTTGATTGGCATGTCGTCAGAGGTGTCTTCAAATGTGAGCCTTGATAGATGGTCGGCCACTACGTTCTCTACTCCTTTCTTGTCTTTGATGGTGATATCAAATTCTTGTAAAAGTAGGATCCATCGTATTAGTCGTGCCTTAGCATCCTTCTTTGTAAGAAGGTACTTAAGGGCTGCATGATCTGTGAAGATAAGAATAGGAGAACCAATTAAATAAGCATGAAATTTGTCCAAAGCAAATACTACAGCTAGTAATTCTTTTTCAGTGGTAGAGTAATTTATTTGAGCACTATTTAGGGTTTTACTAGCATAGTGAATGACAAAAGGCTTCCCCTCTCTTCGCTGTCCAAGAACAGCACCTATAGCATAGTCACTAGCATCACACATGATTTCGAAAGGTAAAGTCCAATCAGGTGACTGCATTATGGGTGCTGAAGTGAGCTTACCAATCAGCATTTTAAAGGCCTCTTGACAAGCTTGTGTCCACTCGAATGGGGCATCTTTAACTAAGAAGGCACATAGTGGTCTAGATATATTGTAAAAGTTTTGTATAAACCTCCTATAAAAACAAGCATGACCAAGAAAAGATCTTAAATCCTTTACTGTCTTAGGTGTAGGCAGCTTAAAGATTAATTCAATCTTAGATTGATCAACCTCTATCCCATTGGAAGAAACAATATGCCCTAAGAGAATATCGGAAAGTACTACGAAATGGCATTTTTCCCAATTTAAGACTAATTCCTTCTCCTTACAACGAATCAATACTCTTTCTAAATTCAATAAGCATGCATCAAATGAAGATCCAAAAACAGTCATGTCATCCATAAAAACCTTCACGTAATTTTCAACCATGTCACTAAAAATGCTCATCATGCAACGTTGAAAAGTGGCAAGTGCATTACACAATCCAAATGGCATTCTACGAAAAGCATAAGTACCAAAAGGACAAGTAAAAGTGGTTTTATCCTGGTCTTCTAATGCAATTTTAATTTGATAATAACCAGAATAACCATCCAAGAAACCATAAAAAGGATGACCAGCTACACACTCAAGAATTTGATCGATAAAAAGGAGTGGGAAATGGTCTTTCTGGGTGGCAGCATTCAATTTTCTATAATCAATGCACGTTCGCCACCCAGTCACAAGTTTTGTAGGGACTAACTCTCCTAGGTCATTTTTCACCACAGTGACACCAGACTTTTTAGGAACGACTTGTGTAGGACTTACCCATTTGCTATCAGCTATGGGATATATGATTCCCGCATCTAATAGTTTTAACACTTCATTTTTCACTACTTCTTTCAAGTGGGGTTAAGCCTACGTTGAGGGTCTCTACGAGGACTAGTTCCTTCATCCAAATTTATCTTATGAGAATAGATCAGGGGACTAATTCCTTTTAAATCAGTCATGCTCCAACCTAAGGCTGATTTATTGTCATTTAAGGTCCGAATTAATTTCTCACCTTGAGACTCAGATAATTCATATGAGATAATAACAGGAAAAGTATCACCTGGACCAAGGAAAACATGTTTCAAACCCTTAGGTAGTGGCTTTAATTCAACTTTGGGTGCTTCCACACTTGACGGGGTTTATTTCTCACTTCTTTCGGGCAACTCTTCAAACTTCGGTTGCCATGCTCGAGTGCCATAATCCTGAAATTTATCAAAACCAGCACAAATATCAATTACATCAGATTTATCATTAATTGAATCAAACTCAAAATTAACAAGAAAATACTCAAGAGGATCAAAATCATGAGCTATAGAAACTCCCCTATCGATGAGTGACTCGATCATGTATAATTAGTGGTTCTCGTCCTCATCTTCGGGCTGTTTTGAAATATTGAAAATGTTCACCTCGAGGGTCATGTTTCCAAAGGATAACTTCATTAGTCCATTACTACAATTAATTAGAGCATTTTTAGTGGCAAGGAAAGGTTTACCCAAAATCAAAGGAATTTTAGAGTTAGTGTCAACAGCAGAAGTAGTATCAAGGATTAGGAAATCAACTGGATAATAAAATTTATTAATTTGAATTAAAACATCTTCTACCACACCCCGGGGTACTTTACTTGAACGGTCAGCCAATTGCAATACCACAACGGTTGATTTGATTTCTCCTAAGCCCAGCTGTATATAAATAGAAAATGGCATCAGATTTACACTAGCTCATAAATCTAGCAATGCTTGTCCAATGTCATGATTTCCAATGCTACATGCAATGGTTGGATAGCCAGGATCCTTGTATTTGGGAGGAATCCTTTGCTCAATTAAAGCACTAACTTGCTCTGTTAGGAATGTTGTTTTCTTTACATGGTGCTTCCTCTTAATGGTACACAAATCCTTGAGAACCTTTGCATAGGTAGGAACTTGTTTAATCACATGCTAAAGAGGGAGATTAAGTTCTGCTTGCCTTAGGTTCTCTAGGATTTCATTATTTAGGTCCATATTTTTCTTGTTCGATTTTAAGGCTTGAGGGAATGGTGCCTTAACAGGACTCTTATTAACCTCAGGGTCCTTGGGCAGCTCAACATCACTACTACCTTAACCCTTTTTCACATCCTCAGATTTGTTCATTGTTGGGATGTGTGATGACTTACCACTTTTTGTCACAATGGCATTCACATCTTTCAGATTTGCTTGTACCATATGTTGACCATGAGGTGTGGACTGAGCTTGAGAAGGGAACTTACCTCGCTCAATCACATTCAAGGAGCCCATCAATTTGGACACTTGGCTCTTTATTTCCTTATTCTCTTCCACAACTTGTGTGATTAATGCTTCACACCTTTGGTTTGTCTTACCCCGTGCCTCAATGAAAGCATGCAAGGTGTCTTCTAAAGAAGTCCTAGAGGATAAGGGTGCATGATATGGTGCAGGGTATAATCTAGGGGGTTGTGCAAGCTGCTGGTTTTTAGACTTTCAGCTGAAGTTGGGATGATTGCGCCATCCCGGATTATAAGTGTTAGAGAAGGGTGCAAAAGGCTTTTTGTACATTCCTAAGGCATTACATTGTTCCTCATACATCCCTCTCATATCAATAAATGTGGGGCACTCTTGAGCGGGATGGCCTACCCCGCCACACACAAAACATGGTTCCAAAGATTCGGCTTGATTAGCCACGTGTGTTGGCTTTGAGCCTCTAGTTTTTAATGCATCTAACTCCCTAGTGAGCATATTGACCTTAACTTTTAGGTTGTCTTCTTCCCTAAGATGGTATATTCCACCATCACTTGGGTTTCCTTACAGGTTGTGACCTATTTGTACTTTTAGTAGCACTAGGTCCAGTCCAAGTATGGGCTTTTTCAGCAAGCTCATTGAGGTATTTTATGGCCTCATCAGGATCTTTTTGCAAAAATTCACCATTGCATATCATCTCTACAAATTGGCGCTCTCTATATGTAAGTCCTTCATAAAAATATCTCACTAAGCGCCAATTCTCATACCCATGGTGAGGACACATACTCAACAACTCATTAAATTTCTCCCAAGACTGATACAAAGTCTCATTGTCCTTTTGTGCAAAGGTGGAGATTTTCCTTTTTAAAGCATTGGTCTTATGTTGAGGGAAGTATTTATTAAAGAAGACCTGGGTCATCTCATTCCATGACCCAATAGATCATGGTCTCAGCGAGTATAGCCAACTCTTAGCTTTATCCTTCAAGGAAAAAGAAAAAAACTTGAGTCTCACGATATCGTCAGTTGCATCTTGACTATGAAAAGTCGCAACTACTTCCTCAAACTCTCTAATGTGTACATATGGGTTTTCATTTTCCAAGCCATGAAATGTATGGAGTAATTGTATCATCCCTGTTTTAAAGTCTTGATGGTGAGTATTGGCTGGAAACATGATGCATGATGGTGTGGTCGTTTGGCTAGGATGCAAGTAATCCTTAAGTGTCCTAGCAACATTCTCATTGGGGTTATCAGCCATGTTAACAAAATCCTCTAAGTTCTTGTTTGGGTGTACACTATGGTTTGATCTAGGCGAGGTTTCACTAACGGATGTGGAAATAGAGGGTAACTCTATTTCAGGTCCTCTAATGAATCTCCCTTGCGAATCTCTCAGCCTAAGCATACACCAAATGAGTTAAAGGGGAAATAAATAAAAGAAAATAATAAAAGAAAATCAGAAAATCAAAAACTTAAAGAAAGGAACAATATTACCGTCTTGTCTCAGAGTTGACAATCTTCCTTGTATGCAAGCGCATTTCCCTAGCAACGACACCAAAATTTGATTACACTCAAACTAATACGCAGTTATTGTGTATAGTTGAGGTGTCAATCCCATGAGGAAAAGCAAACTACAAAGGAAAAGTGTAAACCTTAACACGAACGATAAAGATCAAGTGAGAGAATCTGAATTTTGATAGAAAAATAATAAGAGAAATTGTGTAAATATAATGAAGAATATGATAGAGAAACAACAAGGTTCTGGAAATCCTCCCTAGGTTCGTTGCCTTATTCTAATCTTGATTCAATTTTTTTTATCTCGATTGCTAGTTTCACATCGCAAACCGAAAATCGACAAATATTCAATCAAAGTACATGTTAGCCCTAATGTAATTGCTATGAAATACTTTTTATTTTCGATTCAAGCATACGTGACCTATCTTATAGATTTATCAAGAAAGGACAATATATCTTAATGACAATATCGCAGTAATGGACAACCTAAAAGATAAATCTACCAGACTTAATCACATCCAACAATTTTGACATAAGAAGAGTATGGCTAGACATATCAAGGAGAAAGATACAATCACCGAATTAAGAGAAGATCTTTTAATTAAATCCAAAAGTAAATCATAACAATGTTTAACGATAAATCCAAACTACAACTGAATCATGAATCGAAATTAAGAGCAACTACACCTAGGGATTTATCCTTTCGCCTTGCTTGGAGATTAGTTGGCTACGGGGTTCATGCTTGAACACTTTGATGGAGAATGTGGTAGCCTTCTTGAGTTTTCCAGCCTTAATGATTGTCCCTTTATCAAACCCTAAGTGATCTCTTTATAATACAAAGGTCCAATGGTGTTTTGCGGTTTAAACCATCATTAAAGTCCAAATTAGGTCATGACACAGAGCAGGGGATCGTGTGCATGCCGCAGCTCTCACTTACTTGTGTCGCGGCTCTGCCTTGTCTTGGTGAGGTAAGCTTCTGGGCACCACAGCCCTGCCTGGTCCAGGCTGTGGCTCAGCTTGGTGCTGATGCTTGTGGAGGCTCTAGGCGACGGGGCCTGCCTGGTCCATGCCGCGGCTCTCACTGATGGCTTCCTTGCTCTTTTGGGCTTGGTTCTGGAGGCCGAGGCTTAGACTTCTTCAAGCTGAAATGCCCACACTTAAGACTTGGTTTCTCTTCATTTTGTCCTTTCACAACCATGCCCTCACTCGAATGTGCATTGAAGCATCGTGCTTTAAGCTATGATAGCTTTCCATCTCTTTTGAACTCAATGTACCTGAAAATGCACCGAAATAAGTCAATGATCCAAGAATATCACTTTAGAGTTATTAAGGTATAAAAGAGTAATTCAAACCTCGATCAACCCTAAAATACTAACAAATAAGTACTGTTAAGATGCATTTTATGACTCTCATCAGCACCTGAGTCTTTTTGTAGGGTTTTGGGGTTGAGGCAGCCCTTTTACCTAAGGTGATGATGACGTAGAGACCCAGCTATGTGGACAATGATGTTATGGAGGCCCAGTTGCATTGTCTTGGGTCGTTCACGTGTTTACCTTACTTTTTTTTAAAAAGCTGTCCATATGGGGGTCCAGCTGCGTGGGCAATGATGTCCTGGAGGCCTAGCTGCGTTGTCCAGGGTCGTCCGCGTGTCAACTTGTTGCCTTGGCTAGGGGCTGTCCATGTGTCATGTCTTCATTGGGTGTGTGTTTTTAAGTAGTTTCAGAGGCCTCCCACTTCCTTGAGTATATTTATGTGCTTAAGGAAGTTTTGCAGGGTTCAGTCTTTAGTAAAAAGGCTAATCACCGTACCGAGCCTTGACAGTGCCGATCTGAGCATGTATGGAGCAATCCATTTGCTCGGCATTGGAGCTATTGGGCCAAGCATGTGTGGAACAATCCATATGTTCAGCATTGGAGAACTTGGTCCGAGTATATGTGGAGTAATCCATATGCCCGGACTTGAAGCTTGTGGACCGAGTATGTGTAGAGCAATCCATCTGTTCAGCCTTGGAGAACTTGGTCCGAGCATGTGTTGAGCAATCCATATGCTCAGACTTGGAGCTTTTGGGCTGAGCATGTGTGGAGCAATCCATCTACTTGGCATTGGAGAACTTGGTCCGAGCATGTGTGGAGCAATCCATATACTCGGACTTGGAGCTTGTGGGCTGAGCATGTGTGGAGCATTCCAACTGCTCGACCTTGGAGAACTTGGTTCAAGCATGTATGGAGCAATCTGTATGCTCAGATATGGAGCTTGTGGGACGAGTATGAGTGGAGCAATCCATCTGCTCGACTTTGGAGAATTTGGTCTGAGCATGTGTGGAGCAATCCATATGCTCGGACTTAGAGCTTTTGGGCCGAGCATGTGTGGAGCAATCCATCTGCTCTGCCTTGGAGAACTATTTTTTGAGTTCCAGGGAGCATTTTGAGCTTCCTGTATTTTAGGCCCATAAGGGATTTTTGGGCCTTTTAGGGCCCCTAAGGAGCCTTGGAGGTTTTTGTGGGTTTTGGGCTTTTCTGAAGGCCCAATACCCTTGGGTGGTCTTTTTAGATGAACCTTTGTCACACGTGGCTCGTGTTAGTCTTCATTAAATGCTTGCAGCTATTTTTAAAAATGGCTGCGCTTGGTAATGATTTGGCTCCTTAGGGAATGAAACGGGCCTCTGAGAACTGAAAACGGCGCCTAAGGAAGAAGGATGGTGCCTAAAGGAGAAGGACGACACCTAGGGGGATGAAATAGCCCCAAGGTCTAATCATGTGCCGCCTAGTTTATGGCAACGAACTCCTTGGGGAGCGTGAAAGTAGTCTCGAGCTTTTGAAGCGTCATTTCCTCATCCGTTTTTGCATTAAATGCCCTCGCTTGTCGTGCTTCACTTTTCCTATATAAGGAGGCTTTTGCTTCCATTCTTCCTCACCTCAAATCTTACTAAGTTTTTATGAGAGAGGTTTCTTTCGAGAGCTTTCATCCTTATCCTTAAAATTTGAGAGCCTTCATCCTCGTTCCTAAAACCAGAGTCTTCGTCTTCGTTCCTAAAACCAGAGTGTCTTCATCTTGGTCCTCCTATTGCGAGAGTTTTGGTGCCTGGATAATTCTTGGGGGTGATTGGATTGTCGTCTCGGTTCGGTTACTGGTTCGAGCACTCAGAGGCTTGGTGTAGTGGAGTTGTCGAGGAGGGTGTTCGAAGGGTCCCAAGAGGAGATTGAGTCTGAATCACTCGGACTTTGGTGAGTTTCCCCCACTTTTACTTTACACATGTCTTCCTTTGATAATTACCGAGATCAGTCCAGTAGTGTTAGCGGTAGTAGTAGGAGTAGTGGTAATGATAGTGATAGTGGTAGTACTGAAGAAACGGGGTCAGCCACGTCCTCCTCTAGGAATGAGACCCCGAAAAGGGCTATAGTTAGGGAGGGGTCCTTGGGAATAGTGCCTTATGTCCCCACTATGGAGGAGTATGAAGATGGCTCCTCTTTTGGGGATGAGATGGACGAGGTCCTAGCTGATATTAGGGGGGCCTCAACTGTGGAGGAAAGGGAGGAATGGGAGTTTGCGGCTAATGAGGTCCCCAGCCAGTTGAGGGAAGAAGATTTAGAAGTAATCCAGAAGTTGTACCGCATCCCGTGCGAGTACGCCATCCGGCTGGCCAAGGTAGGGGAGAGGGCTTGCGATGCCTTTCCGAGCCGTGCGCCCTACGAATTGTGCGTGTATGAACACCACATGAGGGCCGGGCTTCGCTTCCCTCTTCACCCATTTTTCTGTGCTGTACTCCGATACTTTGATATTGCGTTATATCAGTTAGTACCGAACTCGAAACGGCTGAACATGGCCTTTATCTGTATCTGCATAGAAGTGGGCAGGCTAATGAATCAGGATGACTTCAAGGCCCACTTCCAGATCAGTAAACACGACCAGGCTAGATGGGTGATGGTCAGTACCCGGGCGAGGAGGAAGTTGCTGAAGAAGACTCCATCCTTAATCAAGAGATGGAAAAAATCATTTTTTTTGTCCGGGCCGCTAAAGACTTTGGCCTGACACTTTAGTGGAGCCTAAACTGGGTGAGGAAGTGCAAGAAGCCGAGCCTTCTCCCCCACTAGTAGGAGGCTATAGATGCTATGGTGGCCGTGCTGTTGGACGTGGAGGTCCTCTACGAAAATAAGGAATTGGCAAGGCACAGCCTTTGCCCCGAGCTCTCCATTGAGAGTGGTAACCCTATGCCTTGCTTTTTAGACTTGTGATTTTTTTTTTCATTTTCAGCTTTGTTTCTTGCTCTAGATTTCATACTTACATATTTCTTCTGTTTTTGTTTGGGTAGAGATGGAGGCTACGGTAAGAGCCAGGGAGCAAAAGAGGAAGCTCGCCCTGGAGAGGAGGAAAGTTACCGAGACCGAGAGGCAGCAGGCCTCGAGGTCAGGGGCCAGGAAGAGGCCTCAAGCCTCATCTCTTACCCCGATCAATCTGGAGAGTCAACTGCGTCATTCTCCTCGGCCAAAACCCGTTCTGATTACTTATGCTCCCCCGGTGACTTCAGCGGCCCCGAGGCCTTCAGTTGTTCCTGGGCCTTCCTTGGGTGTTGCCTCCGGGGCAACGATCTTTAGGCCTAACTGGGCCCTGAAGGTCGACGACTCAGTTTTTGAGCACCTCCGGGTGGCTAGGGAGCACTTAATCGTGGGGATCCCTCCCCGTGATTTGTTGGTGTTGTCGAGGAGGCCTACTAAGACTCTCTGTTCGGCAGTCGAGGCCATCACATCTCAGGTGAGTTTTCCTTTCTAAGTCTTCTTTCCTTTTCCTTATCCATTTATCTTATTGACTAACATTTGTTTGTTTGGTTGCAGATGAGCGTCTCTTAGGCATCACGTCCTGCCGGTGCATGGACACGGTTAAGCTGCTGGGCTGGACCCAGTGCAAGCTGGACGAGAGTACTGAGACCGTCCAGCAGCTACAGGGCATTACAGGATGCGGCCAATCTGGCTAGGATGGAGGCAGTCCAAGAGAGAGATGCTGCTCTTCGGGCCAGGATTGAGGCCGAGCGACAGAGAGATGATACTGCCCGGGAGATACAACGGCTGATGGAAGAAGGTAAGGCCCGTACTCGGGTTGTCGTGTAAGAGGCTTTGGCGGCCTTCCAGGATACTACTTCTTTCCAAATGGCTATGGACTTGGAGAGAGGTAGGCAGTACCTCGAGGGCTTCTTGGAAGCCAAGAGGAAGGTCGAGGCGATGCACCCCAAGATTAACTTCTTGAGCCTTGACCTTCTAGACCCCAAGAAGGAAAAGGTGTCTGCTGCTGCCGAGGCCGAGGCTGGAGCTCCTGCTAAGGAGGGGATAGTTGCCGAGCTTAGGGTTGTGGCCGATGCTGAGGCTGCGCCGAGCCTAGATTAGGTTTTTTACATTCCTTTTTGTAATTTAAAGCCATTAGTGCCTTTTTTTGTACTTTTTGATAAACTTATTGAAATCTTCATTTTCTTAAACTTGTTGTTTATTGCAACTGTCAATTATAATCTTTACTCGACCAAACTACTTTTATGACTCGTGCACTGGGTCTGAGTTTATTGATAGAATCGCCGAAGATGTTTGGTGTTCTAGGTGCATGGAACATGTTTCCCACTTAGCTCTTCGAGTTTGAAGGTGTCGGGGCGGCACACTCTTTTGATCCGGTACAGGCCTTCCCAGTTAGGGATTAGCTTCCCCGTCTCTCGCGGAAGAGACACTTCATTTTTTCGTAGAACGAGATCATAGAGCCGAAAATGCCTTCCTCGTACTCGAGAGTTGTAATACCTGATGGTTCGCTACTGATAGGCGGCCAGCCAAATCTGAGCTTGATCTTGTGCTTCGTCGAGAAGATCAGCCTTCATACGAAGAGCCTTGTCATTGCTATTGCTCTTGAAGTTTTGTACTCAGAGCGAAGGTGCCCGGATTTCCAAGGGAATGATGGCTTTGGAGCCGTAAGTCATGAAGAAAGAGGTTTCGCTAGTGGGTTCTCGGGAAGTGGTTTGATATGCCCAGAGGATATTTGGCAAGTGGTTCATCCACTGTCGGTCTGCCTCATTCAATCTCTTTTTGATGTCCTGTTGGGTACTTCAGCTTGCCCATTAGCGTGTGGGTATCTGACGGAAGAGAAGCGGTGTTAAATGCATAGCTCGTCGCAAAACGTTTTGAAACGAGCACTATCGAATTGCTTGCCGTTGTCCGTTACCAATACTCGGGGAACATCGAGGCGGTATACTATTGACTTCCAAACAAAGCCCCTAGTCTGGTGGTCCATAATACTGGCCAATGGTTCGGCTTCTACCCACTTAGTGAAATAGTCTATGGCTATGATGAGATAATTTCGTTGGCTGGGGGCTTCGGTGAAGGATCCTACGAGGTCTATCCCCCATATGGCAAAAGTAAGCGGGCTAGTGACCGGAGTAAGGGGATTCGTCGGTCTGCGAAAGATGGTAGCATATTGTTGGTAACTTTTTCACTTCTTTACCAATTTCATGGCTTCTCCTCATATCCTGGGCTAATAGTAACCTTGACGAAGGATTTTGAAAGCCAAGGCTCAGCCTCCAAGGTGGTTCCCGTAGATCCCTTCATGAACCTCCCGGAGGGCGTAATCGGCCTCGACCAGGCCTAGGCACTTTAGATAGAGCGTTGTAAGAGCCCTTTGTATAATTGAACGTTTAAGATTATGTACCGTGCTGCTCAAGAGATGATTTTCCTAGCTTCGTTCCTTTCGCTCAGGAGATGTCCATCTCATAAATACTTGAGGATAGGATCCATCCAAGTTTCCTTGCTAGCCACGAGCAGTATAGCGGTTTCGTCAATGCTGGGTACGGTGAGTTTCTCGTTGTAGACCGCCCGTGTAGATTCGAGCTGTCGAGAGGAGGCAAGCCGGGCTAGGGAGTCAGCTTTCGAGTTTTCAATCAGAGGAATCTGATTGATACGAAACATTTTGAACTGGACGACGAACTCTTTGGCCTTTGCTAGGTAGCGAGTGATCTTTTCTCCTCGGGCCTCGAATTCACCGTTAACTTGGTTCACAACCAACTGTAAGTTATTGTATGCGTCCAGGACTTCTACTGATAGTACCTTAGCTAGCTTCATCCCGGTCAGCAATACCTCATATTCTGCTTCATTATTTGAGGCCCTGAATTTGAACCTTAAGGTGTCTTCGATAGTAAAGCCATTCGGGCCACTTAGGATGAGCCCGGCGCCACTCTCGGCGTCGTTGGAGGACCCATCGACGTGGAGTGTCCATGGGGGGACTATCTTGGCCCTATCAAGATTCGTGGTAGGGTCTTCTGGAATGGGGAAAGTGGTCTTTATAATAAATTACGAAGTCGATAATGAATGTCGAACTCTCCGAGCTCTACAGACCATTTGACCATTCTTCCGGAGACATCCGATTTGTGGAGCACTTGCCGAAGGGGCTGATCGGTTAAGAGAACGATCGTGTGAGCTTGAAAGTATGACTAGAGCTTGCGGGCTATGATCAAGAGGGCATACGCCATCTTCTCCACAAGGAGATATCGTGTTTCAGCGTCGTGGAGAGCATTGCTCATATAATATACGGGCTTATGGATGCTTGTCTCCTCTTGAATTAGGACAGAGGCCACCACTTCGTGTCCGACCGAGAGGTATAGAAAGAGCTCTTCACCAGCAATGGGCTTAGTAAGCAAGGGGGTGAGCCTAAGTATATTTTCAGCTCATCAAATGCGTCCTGGCAGTTCTCGGACCAGTCGAAGTTTTTGGCCTTCTTGATGGCTTTGAAGAAAGGGAGGCATTTTTTCGCTGATTTTAACATGAATCGACTTAAGGCCGTTATCCGCCTAGTTAGTCGTTGGACCTCCCTCATAGTCTGAGGTGGTTTCATTCTGAGGACAACCTCTATCTTTTTAGAGTTTGCCTCTATGCCCCTTTGGGTTACCATGAAGCCGAGGAACTTCCCTCCGGTAACGCTGAAGGCGCACTTGGAGGGGTTCAATTTCATTTGGTGGCGTCGAGAGACTTCGAAGGCTTCTTTTAAGTTGCTTTTATAGTCCTTAGCTCTGACACTTTTTACCAGTATATCGTCTACATAGACCTCCATGTTTCGACCGATTTGCTCCCTGAAGATTTTATTTACCAATCTCTGATAGGTGGCCCCAGTGTTTTTTAAACCAAAGGGCATGACATTATAATAGTAAAGTCCTTACCCAATGATGAAGGTCATTTTCTCCCAATCAGGCCTGTATATAAGGATCTGGTTATACCCGGAGTATGCGTCCATGAAGGTCAGTAACTCGGGCCTTGACATGGCATCGACCAGCTGATCAATCTGTGGCAAAGGAAAACTATCTTTCAGGTAGGCTTTATTCAGGTCCGAGAAGTCGATGCAGATCCGCCATTTACCACTGGCCTTTTTCACCATCACTACGTTGGACACCCAGTCCGGGTAGTCTGTTTCCTGAATAAAGTCGACTGTGAGTAGTTTATCCACCTCAGCCTAGATAGTGGCTTATCGCTCAGGTGCGAACAATCTCTTTTTCTGGATGATCGACTTGTGATTTGGGTGCACAGTCAACCAGTGTACTATCACCTCCGGGCTGATTTTGGGCATATCTGCGGTTGACCAGGCGAAGAAGTCCTGGTTTTCTCGGAGAAGGGAGAGTAAGGGTCCCCTAAGAGCCTCGGGGAGGTTGGAACCTATCTGGATGGTTCGAGAGATGTCATCATCGAGGGGAACTGTAGTTAACTCCTCTACTGGCTGGCCCCCTGGATTCCTTCTCTCACCCCTAAGGTCATCTAATTCGAGCGAGAGAGCTCCGTCCTCTTGCCTTCTCTTACTGCGCTAAGATAGCAAGATTTGGAGATTTGCTAGTCTCCTCGAATCTCACCCACTCCTTCTTCAGTGGGGAATTTCACCTTTAAGTGATATATGGAGATGGCTGCTCAGAGCTTATTAAGGGTAGGTCTGCCGAGAATCATGTTGTAGGATGAAGGTTGTTTGACGATTAAGAAAGTAGTTTGCATGGTGGTGGCTTGTAGGGGCGTTCTTATAGTAACTGGGAGAACTATGCTACCCTCTGCAAACACTAGGCCCCCTTAAAAATCCGTAGAGTGAGGTGGAAACTGGCTCTAACCGAGAGTCTCTCATTTGCATTTGTTAGAAGGCATCATAGAATAAGATGTCATCCGAACTCCCGTTGTCGACCAGGACGCGCCTGACCTCGCGATTTGCCATGAGAAGGGAGATGACCATAGTGTCGTCATGGGGGGGTCTGGACTCCCTCCAGATCCTCATCTGCAAAAGTGATGGTTATGTTTGCCTTCCATCTTTTGTGGGGTCTGATGACCAATGCTACTAACCGAGCATAAGTTTTTTTGTGGTGCCCAGAAGTGCCCCCGGTCGCAGGCCCCCCGCAGATGGTTTTAATGACTTTAGCAGCAGCGACCTCTAGCTTCTTTTGACTTGGTTCCTCATGGTTCGACCCGGGACTCTTCCGAGTAGGCCGCACCACTCTATCCCGAATAGGAGGGCGCTTGGGACTCCTCTGGGACCACTCCATGAATTTCTCCGTTCGGGGCCTAGTGAACTCTTTTAACTGCCCCCTGTTGATGAGAGCTTCTATCTGGTGTTTTAACGCCTAGCAATCTTTAGTGTCGTGCCCGTGGTTCCTGTGGAATCGGCACCATTTTCCTCGAACCTTATTGAGGTGCGGCGGTCTTGGGGGCCATTATAAGATCACTTTGTCCTGTATTTGCATCAAGACGAGAGGCGTGAAGTTCCCGAAGGGCCTAGGGGCCCTTAGCCTGTCCTCACGGAAAGGTCGCTTAATGGGCTCCCAGAGCGAGCTGGTAAGGCATCGTCTTTTCCTTTCTGCATCCCCTTCCCACTCATTTCGGAAGGTCTGGTCATCTTCTGCCAGCATGTATTTCTTGGCTCGGGCCAAGATCTCATTCATGTCACCGGGAGGTCGCCTGGTGAGTTTTGAATTGAAGATCTCAGATCTTAGTCCAT
Organism: Bretschneidera sinensis; assembly: GCA_023935145.1. Lineage (NCBI taxonomy): Eukaryota > Viridiplantae > Streptophyta > Magnoliopsida > Brassicales > Akaniaceae > Bretschneidera > Bretschneidera sinensis. The sequence continues at coordinate 13,212,698 of CM043704.1, forward strand.
TTTTAAATGCCAACATTTGGACATTGAGGTCAAGGTCAGGGATTTTCTAGGCCGCATAATTGAACCTCAATATGTAGGCTTGAAGTTTTTCCCCTTTCAACTGGACAATGTTGAATAAGGACTCTGAGGACTTCTTGGGACCTTTGCTGCTAAGAAAGTGTGAGGCGAAGGCATAGCTTAGTTCTTTTAATGTGCGAATGCCCCCAGATTTCAAACTAGAATACCACGTCCCGGTCGCCTTCTCAAGCGTCAGGGGGAAAGCTCGGCACATTACTGGCTCAGAATGTCTCTGGAGTGTCATCGTGGTTTTGTAATGCTAGAGGTGGTCTAGGGGATCTGTGGAACAATCGTAAGGTTTGATATGGGGCATTCGCAAGTTCGGTGGGAGGGGGGCCTCGAGGACTTCCTGAGTGAAAAGAGGGTCCTGAACATTGAGCTCGTCCATGACACTGTGGTTACAACCCTTGAGTGCTTCGTTGATCCGTCATTCCATGTCTTCTATTTGCTTGCCGAGGCCCTCACTACTTCTGGACGAGGGAATTTCTCTAGATTTGGCCACGCGAGGCGGTGAGGATTCAACCGTTGAACAACCGTCGACTGGGAGCCTGCAGCTGGTCGAATCGGTGCTATTGGGGTCTGACCGTGACGGTGCGGGTGAAGGCTGGCGAGCCCCTTCGCGAACCTTGGCGGCCAGGTTGGCCACTAGCCATGAGAGCTCTACGAACTGTGCTTGGAGTGTAGCCATATTGGGGTGCGTGTCAAATTTGGCTGAGGAACTCGACCCAGACCAATGGGTATGGGTACCAGTCCCCACCGCTCCTTTACCAGCATCCTTGGTGGTGTTTTTAGGTGGCATAGCAACAAACGAGTTCTTCAAATTTCTTGGCTTTTACTGTTTAGTGAGAGATGGTGGTTTCCCACAGACGGTGCCAATCTGTTGCTGCTAAAAATCTGTCACTGAGTGGGAGGCCGGGCCTTGAGGGAATCTGCACAAGGAAGAGAACGTGAGCTAAGGGGTTTCCGAAGGTGATGCCTCCGAAGATACTCCAATGCTCTTGTTAGTGTGCAGTATGGGGTATGAGAATGACTGTGTTTTTCTTATTAAGCCTAAAAAAAGATCTCTCATTTGGAATACGCACTTAAGTCTTTTTATAGGGTTTTGGGCATTGAGGCGGCCCTTTCGCCCAGGGCAATGATGACATGGAGGCCCAACTGTGTGGGCAATGATGTTCTGGAGGCCTAGCTGCATTGTTCTAGGTCGTCCGCGTGTTTACCTTACTATTTCGTTTTAAGAGCTGTCCACATGGGGGTCCAGCTGTGTGGGCAATGATGTCCTAGAGGCCCAGCTGCGTTGTCCAGGGTCGTCTGCATGTCACCTTGTTGCCTTGGCTAGGGATTGTCCACATGTCATGTCTTCATTGGGTGTGTGTTTTTTTAGTAGTATCAATATTATTTGTAAAAATATTTAATTTAAGCAAGTTATAACTATTTAAATAAAATATCCCAAAAAACAATTATTTTTAATTTTAAACGGTAAAAGATGATAAAACAAAATTTTGAAAAGTTCAGCGTTGTGCCAATTGGTTGATTTAGATCAAGGAGATTATAAATTCTGACTCGAAATTAGTCTAATCAAACCTGATATCAGGATTTAAATTTACCTTAATAAACAGGTTGGGATTGGTTTCCCTAATGTACTATTAAATAAGTGTTAGAGCAACACTATGACGACTTGATATTTATCCCATAATGCGTTTGGAAAACAATTCATCCAATTACCGGAGAGATTTCCAATCCTCACCCTATATATAGTTTGAAAGATAATAAAAATGATTCTTTCCCTGAATGAAACTTCGAAGGTATAAGGTGTAGATTCATGGAATAATTCACTTTAAATTGGCTAGTTTCACAACAGAAAAATTATATCATATATGATGATTGTTTGCCTTGAAATTCTATACGATTAGCAAAAAAAAAAAAAAAAAAAAAAAACACTAATGCTAACTATTATTTTTTCCAAAATTAAGGGGTATTGATGTCATGTGCTATATTTCCACGTGCCACATCCGTACTTAATTTCTTTTCACTCATTTTCTAGTTTAGAAAGACTATTAGAGATTATTTAAAAACATTAAGTTAAAATTGATACAATTAAAAAGACATGATATAAATTGAAACTAATTTCGAAATTTAAAGTTGTAATTGATTAAAATTCCCAATAAATTTTTTATTAGCTATATATATATATATATATATATATATATATATATATATATATATATAGAGAGAGAGAGAGAGACTCGTAACTTATAACTAAAGTGTTGAAAGTTAACGTTATACGCCACTAACCATTAAGGATCAAAATGTTCTCAAAAATTAAAATTTCTTTTAAAATAAAAAAATAAGTATAATTCAGTAAACTCATTGATTTTTTTTAAAAATCATTCGAATACTTTTTGTGATATCAAACCAATTGGTAGTCGAAAAAGTACACCAACTTGAAGAGATAGATTCCGACAATGAGTTCACTACTATTTTTTGCCATTGTAGTAAGTGTCATGCGCCACTAGAGCACGAGTGAGCATGGTCTGGTTACTGTTCGATTGATTTTTTTGTTTTTTATTAACTTTTTTTTTGAAATTACAAAAGAAAAATCTTTCCTTTTACGATTCAGGAAATATTCTAAAGTAATTTTGTTCAAAATATTTAGTGTACAATGCTAATTGTTTGTAAGTTAAAAAAGTTCTCAACATCTTAAACTTGCCTAGCCAGTAAATTGAATGCCCCGTTACAAGAATGAAAAACACTCCCAAAATACCTACTTGTCTTCCAATAGGGATTAGGGGTACACATCCAATGTCTACCCCACTCTTCCATCAGGGATAATAGTCAATGAAAACACGATAAGTGGCATAATTTTCACAAATCTTGCTTTTCAGTTTTCATCCCTATATGTTACTACTAGTTTTCTGCATTTTAATATTCAAATATCGTAAAATTTACTATTCAAATTTCAAGAAACCCAAATATGTTTTGGGTATATTTGTATCACCACTCATTTGTCTTTTTCATTACCTTATCTATTTTAAATATTTCTTATTATCTTTTAAAAGCTTCTCCATTTACTTCATTTTTTTAATTCTCTTTTAAAATTCTTCTAAAAGTTTTGGTTAATTAAGTTTTAAATATTGAACTTAAACAAAAAAAAAATATATAAAATACTCTATCTGTCTCATAATTTTATAGTGCAAAATTATTTGTAAATTAAAAAATCCTCAGCATCTTAGACTTTCCTAGCCAATAATTGGATGCCTCATTACAAGAATGAAAAGCACTACCAAATTACTTATTTATCTTTCAATAAAGATATGGAGATATTTCAATGTCCACTCAACTCGTTTATAAAAAATAATTGTCAATAAAAATACGATAAGTGACATAATTTTTGCAAATCTTGTTTTTCGTCCCTACATGCTACTACTTGTTTTCTGCATTTCATTATTCAAGCTTTGTAAAAATTATTAGTCAAGTTTCAAGAAACCTGATTGTACGTCCGAAGTGTATGTTCTGAGTATTTTTGTATTGCCACTCATTTGTCTTCTTCATTACCTTATCCATTTTAAATATTTCTTATCATCTTTTAAAAGCTTCTCAAACTACTTCATTTTTTTTAATTCTCTCTTAAAATTCTCCTGAAAGTTTTGGTTAATTAAATTTTAAATGTTAAATTAAAACAAAGTAATATAAAATATTACTTAAAAATATGATCCAAATTAATTTACTTAAATTTTAAATACTTGAAACTTAACTAAATTTTATTTTAAGATTTTAACAAAAGAAAAATAAAAACTAATTGGATACTATTTTAATCAAAACTAAATAGGTTGTGGATCATCAATCATGTTGATAGGCGTGCACCACAACACAAATGTCAACGAGAATGACTCTGATAGAGGTATCTAAGAGAGGCATATGTAGATCCAAAACAACACCAAATCTGCTTTCCATCGAGTTTAAAATCAATATCATGCCACTTAAATATAAGAAACGAGTACTTTATGCTACTACCCATCCCCATGTGAGTCCTACTCGAAGAGGTATCATCACCTTCAGCTAACACCGAGACCTATATGCGAACATACAAAACTCACCAAGAATAAAAACATTTTTTCAAGCGTCAAAAGTTTACACAATCACAAATTTATAACAAAATAATTTTTACAAACGTCAAACTTTAACTAAATGCAATAAAAGAAAACTCCCCCATTACAAATCTCGAATATTTTCTAAACAAAAAGAATCATTAAACACTTAACAAAAAGACCCAAAGGACGAGGATGCCATAGTCAAGAGCCTTTAAGAACTCCTTCAACTTTGACCACAAATTTTTCAGTGCTACCTGAAATGTTAGTAAAAATAAAAAAGGTGAGCTAGAAGCTCAGTGAGAAACACATTACTATTAGTAATCGTAATAGTAGGGCTCAACACATATCTTTCCTCTCATGGGCCAATCACAACAAACGCCTCTCATGGGCCAATCACAACACATGCCCATCATGGGCTAATCATCACGTTGTATTCATGATATATAATGCTATGCAATGCAATAAAATGCACAATTATACCACTGCCCTCACTGGGATCATCTCATCATCACGTGGACGTCTCCCCACATACTGGTATGTCCAATCATCGTATTAAATCACAATGGATCCCCTTCTAAAGGTCTTGTATGTCCAGTAACGTTCGGTACCCCTATACCCCTTGTGAGAAAAGACCTACCGCAATCTCACAACTTCCCCCTATTATAATACGTTAACTATATATATAATGTGAAATGCATTCAGGAAAGCAATGAATTTGTACTCAAGTATTTATCAACCAATCACATAATAATTTCACAAAAATCAAATCAATCATTTTCATCACAATTTCACACATCACAATTTCTCAACACATCTACATCAATTTATCTCTAAACTCATACCTTACACATTCATATCTCCACATATATTTATACAACTCTTTATACATTATTCTTTATTATTTTCATACTAAAAATCTTCTATACAAACACACATTTCTTATAATTCTACTTTTGTGAATTTTCATCATTAACTATGTTTTTCATATTTTTATTTCTAATTTTTGTAATCTAATACACTTACTAAAAGTAATGTGTACTCACCTTGTCGAGCCAAAACTCAACTTGGATTTTTCTTATAGCCTTTGGTATTTCTCTTCAATCACACCTAATAATCGTATATAGATACTTAGTATAATTATCCAAAATACAAACAAATAATTAATACCAAAACACATTACTAATTTTTATACAAACATAAAAACTATGAGTTAAGTTGTAAACTCTCCTCCACTTTATTTAAATCTTTTGCAAATTCATTCTAGAAATGATTAAAGCAAACAAGATCCTTTCAAGACCCTTTACTTTCAAACTTTATCAAGTGTTAAAGTTCAAAATATTTTTGGAAGTTATTTTGCAAAAACAGTGCTAAAAAATAGCTTCAGAGCATTGGACAGTCGACTGTGATCAATCCAGAGACTTGCGCAATCGACTATCCCTTTAGACAGTCAATTGCCACATGGTCCGAGAACCACAAAGTCCACTGGTCTTTTTGGACACTCGAATGTTTGGTCAGGTTTTCAGAATTTTTTTTTTTTTTTGTGAAAACAATCCTTTTTCTTCAAATTTTCACACACATCACATGGGATCTTCAAATACTTTCAAAAAACAAGTTCATAGGAGTTTAAAAACCATAAATTTGTATTACCCAAGTGAAAGAAATGAATTAAAGCTCTTGAAATCAACACTAATGAATTAAAATCTAACTTTACTCAACAACCATTTTCTTCAAGGTTTTTCTTAAACCAAACCTTAATTCATACTCCAAGAACTCAAATCCTTAGCTTAGGAAGCATATTTGAAGAATTAAGAGAAACAAAAGAAGGATCTTTACCTTAATCCTTGGCCGAAATCTCCTCATCTTCCTTTTTTTCTCCCCCTTTCTCTTTTTCTCTTTACTTTCTCTTTTCCTTTCTCTCTTTCTCTTTTTCTCCTTCTCAGCACTTTTAGAGAGTTCCAGCAAAAATATTGGTCTCTTAACCCCTCACCCCTATTTATACTAAGTTATTTTCTTAACTGTACAAACAACCTTTAATTCTTTCTTTCTTTTAATACCCACACCAAAACTCTTTAAAACTTAGCATTTCTCCCATGACACATTCTATCTCTTAATTCTTATTTCATTTACTTGATTCCAAGCTGCACAAACTCCAATAAAAAATGATAATAAATAAAAGGGATTTCAAATACCGAAACACGCCGAAGCTAGACACCAAAATTAAAATATTCATTTTTAAGGTACCAGCTCTACAATTCTCCCCCACTTAAAAAATTTCATCCCCAAAATTTTCTTGATCTAAGTCCACAGAATTAATAGGGTTTAGCACCTTCCAAGTCTATCTCAAAACCACACCACATTCTTTACAATTTACACCTTTAACACAACTCGTAGTTAAAGTGTTAAACTTCTATTCACTATCATATTGACCTTTTTCTCCATCAAGATTAACCAGCCATTTTCATCAGTATGACTAAATTTACTACTTTAATAAACTCTAATCTAATTTACTAGAAACTCTTTTTACTAAGTAAGCAATGCTCGATTCTCACCTTTCTATTAACTACTCATCTCATATTACATTCTTCCTTCTTCATCTGATCCTTCTGCTCTTGGACTTCAAAAACTAACCTCCTTATCATTTAACATTTTTTCCTTGATTCAATTCCTCCAGGTCTCAAACTTGGTGTAACTTTTTTAAATCCTGTCTTCCCCTGTATATTCTCTTCACATGGTTCTTTACTAATTTGTCACCTCCTCATCTTGTTTATTAGTTTCTTCTCCAACTAGACTTCAAATTTAGGATCTGCCGAAGACATTATCACAATTTTTGCATTTACTTCAACTTACCCCTTTAATTAATTTCCTCAACCACTCTTACTTCACAATTTCAAATTCCTTATGAAAAAAAAGAGTTAATCACGGGTCAACTTTTTGATCATTTAAGAATTTCTAACATCCTTCAACAAGGTTATTCTATTAGTAACTTATTCTCTCTACTTAACGAGTTTTTCTTAGCTAAATCGAACTTTCTCAATTAGGTAGCTTCAACAATTTACCTGATTTGCCCTTACTTTTTACTTGCACCTTTTAGTGATTTTATCCAAATAACTCTTCCTTCGGTAGGGCACTTTAAGTTTACTAACTTTTTCATTTCTTTTAGAATTATTCCATTCCTTGACAAATCTTCATAAATCAAATTTTCTACACAAATTTCCATGTCATGTACTTTACATCTTGCATCCAACCAGAATTTCTCCTTCTTAGAAAACTCTCAAAGGTATACTTTGGATAACTTTCCATCTAAACTTTCTAAGAGTGGTTCTATTGCTTTTCCGATTAACCATTAGCCTTTGCATAAAAAATTTCTCACTTCTTCTTTTAAATGAATAGTTTTCTCCAAATTTCAATATTTTATTTGTTTTAACACATAACATATCAATTGTACTTAACCTTTTCTCCTAAAGCTAGGGTTTTCATCTCTTTAGCAATTCACCCCTTTAGACTCCTAATCCTTATTGTTGGGATTTGTTAAAGAATTAAACGGATGAAAAGTTTAGCATCAGGTCCAGGTTGTGCGTCGCGGCCTCCAGCAAGTGGAGGAAGTCCTCCTTCAGGTGTGAGTAGCGGCACGGACCAGCCACGCCGCGGCCTCCAGCAAGGTAGCAAGTTTCCCCTTCTTCTGAGCCTCAACACGCCCTATTTAGAGCCTCAGCATGAAGCACACCTGACACCAATTTTTCAGCACTTTGAGATAGTGCGTGGGACTTAGTTAAAATGCACAGGATTACTTAGACTCTTAGAGAGCCATGAGTCTTTGGTTCTTGAGATCTAAGGGTTGAGATTGATCTCAAAGATTGGATGAGGTAGTCATTGCTCTATATAAAGGGTCTTCTAACAACAAGTGAAGAAATCATCTCAACAAGAGAGAATGACATGTGAATGTGTGTGAAATAGAACACATGGTGTGTGAGAGTGCAAAGACACTAAATACAAGAGAGACTCATTCAAGAGAGGCTGGTTGTTTAGAGAGAGAGTAGTATAGATTGGGGATTCAAGGGCTTTGTAATTGGAATTTTCTTGGGGAAAATTCACGAGAAACACTTAGTCTTTATCACTTTCTTTTTCTCTTCTTTTATTCTTCAAGAACAAGAGGATTCTTGAAGAGGTGTTGCTGTAATTGTAAGAACTCCATTGATTTAGTGCAGAGGGCTCGGAGGAGCTCACAGGGACGTAGGCATATTGCCGAACCTCGATAACAATTGCTTCTGTTCTTTCTTTGATTGTCTGATTGCTGTTTGCTGTAAGTCATTCTAGACTTGGGTGTTTGGAAAGATCACAACCTGGGATTCCGCAAGAAGGTGATTTTCCAACAGTGGTATCAGAGCTTAGTTCCAAGAATCAAAGGATTCTTTGGTGGTGATACATCGGTATCAGAGCTAGAACAGCGGGTATCGGAGCAAGACTCCAAGAATCAAAGAAAACTTCTTAGGTGATTCAAGAACGGAGTAGAGATCAAGATCTGATCGTGTTCTTGAGGTTTAAAAACAGTGTTGTGATCAAGATTTGATCGTGTTCTTGAGATTTAGAAGAAGTTGGAAAGCAATTGTGGGTGCTGCATAAATCTGAGATTTTTTCCATAAGATGGGTTCAAACTTCATTGTTGAGAAATTTGGTGGAAAGGGAGACTTCGCCCTTCGGAAGCGAAAAATCAAAGCGGTTCTTATGCAACAAAAGGTGGACTTGGCTATTGGAGAAGATGATGCTTTTCTAGAAAGTATCACGGAGGTCCAACGGAATGAGATAAAGAAGATGGCATATATCACCATCTTTTTGCACATGTCAGATAGTGTGACTAGGGAGTGTGGAGACTCAAAAGATCCAGCTGTCATTTGGAAGACACTAGATGAGTTGTTTCTTACCAAGACTCTCCCTAATAAGAGGTATCTTCTAAAATGAATCTTTGCTTTTAAAATGGATCCTGATAAAGAGTTGCAAGATAATCTTGATGCCAAGATGAGGGAAGCATAAAGTGGGGAAAGGTTGTTCGTTAGAGGAAGGCCAACAACTCAGTATGGCAGCAACATATATGGCTACTACCAGGATAAACCATAAGGTAGAGGATAAAGCCATGGGAGAGCACACTCTAAACCGAGATTTAGAGGGAAAAGATGCTTCTACTGCCATAAGGAGGGTCATTTCAAGAAAGATTGCAAGAAGATGATGAGGGACGTGGGAAGAAGCCATACCAAGAATGGAGAGGCTTCGGTTGCCAATGTAGAACAACAAGATGATGTTCTTGTTGTGTACTCAAATGTGAGCAAGGGGCAAGAAGGCATCGAGAAATGGATCTTGGATTCCGGGTGCACTTATCACATGTTTCCTCACAGGAATTGGTTCAAGAATTTCAAGGAAACTAATGATGGAAAGGTTTTCCTAGGGAATGATACTTCTTTCCAAGTGAGGGAGATAGGAGACATCCAGTTGAGGATGTTTGATGGAATGACAAGGCTGCTGAGGAATATGAGATATCTTTCGGAGTTGAGAAAAAATTTGATCTCATTGGGGCAGCTAGATTCCATGGGGTACACATACAAGGCAGAGGGAGGAAAGATCAAGGTAACCAAGGGATCTTTGATAATGATCAAAGAAGCAATGAAGGATGGTCTCTATGAGATGATCGGAGACACAAAAAATCAAGGATCAAGCAGCAAGCTTGATGGCTAAGATGGATAAGGCGGTTCTTTGGCACAATCACTTGGGACATATGAGCAAAAAGGGCCTGCAAGTTCTCAGCAAGGATGGTTTACTTGGTGGTGACAAGGTAGAGAAATTTGATTTTTGCGAATGTTGTGTTCTTGGGAAGCAACATCGGGTTGGCTTCAACACCGGAGTGCACAAGTCTAAGGGCATTCTTGACTACATTCATACAGATCTTTGGGGAGCAGTAAGAACACCAACATAGGGAGGTAATCTTTATTTTCTATCTTTAATTGATGATTATTCTAGAAAGGTTTGGGTTTATTTGCTTAAAAATAAATCAGATGCTTTGAATAAGTTTGTGGTATGGAAAAAGCTGGAAGAAACTTAAACGGACATGGTAGTTAAGGTGTTAAGAACTGATAATGGCTTAGAATTTTTTAACAAGGAACTTGATCAATTCTATAAGTTAAATGGCAGTCTAAGACATAGAACGGTTGTGAAAACTACTCAGCAAAATGGAGTTGCTGAGAGGATGAATAAGACCCTTATGGAAAAGGTTAGGTGTATGATTATAGGATCCAGATTACCTAAATGTTTTTGTAAGGAAGCGGTGTCTACTGCTGCGTATTTGGTTAATAGATCGCCCTCTAGGGCTGTGGACCTTAAGACTCCTGAGGAGATGTGGAGTGGAAAACCCCCTGAGTTGAACAACCTTAGAACTTTTGGATGTGCTGCGTTTGCACATCAAAAGGATGATAAACTTAGCCCAAGATCTAGAAAATGTGTGTTTCTAGGATATAGGGAAGGGGCTAAGGGGTATAGGTTGTGGTCCTTAGAGCAAAAAGGATTTAAACTCATAATAAGTAGGGATATCATTTTTAATGAGAATTTATTTCCCTATTTGGAGAAAACTAACCCTGCAGGGGATAGTGAGCAAACCAGTTCGGTATTTTTGGAGCATAGCATCAAGGAAAATTCAGTTCAGGTAGAGCAAGGAAGGCAAAAGGGTTCGGACTAGGTAGAGTCCATTAATGAATGCCAAGCTTAGGACACTCATGAGGAGGCTGAACTAGAAGGGGATGATGTAGCAAGTCAGAATGACTATTAGCTCACAAGGGACCGGGAAAGGAGGCCGGTTAGACCACCTTCAAGATATGGTTTTGCGGCTGCGAATGCAGCAGCTCCTTCGACTGAAGGAGGGATAAGTGAACCAAAAACTTACATTGATGTCGTGGGATGTAAGGATTCGTCAAGATGGAAGCTAGCCATGGAGGATGAAATGCATTCTTTGAGGAAGAACAACTCCTGTGAATTGGTGCACATTCGAAGAAAACAGAGAGTTATGGATTGTAAGTGGACTTACAAGATCAAAGAAAGGAACCCTCCAGGGGATGAAGTCTGGTATAAGGCTAGGCTGATGGCGAAGGGGTTCACGTAAAGAGAAGGCATAGATTTCACATAAACTTTCTCACCTGGACACAAGGTGGAGGAAATGGTGATTATCCTCATCTATGTCGATGATATGCTATCGGTTGGGAACAACAGGGAGAGGATAGAAAGGTTGAAGTCTTAACTCAATTCGAAGTTCGAGAGGAAGGATCTTGGCCTTGCACAAAAGATCCTTGGGATGAGAATAATCCGAGAAAGGGAGAGAAATAGGTTGAAGGTTGCTTAGTCTTCCTACATAGAAAAGGTGCTGTCTAAGTTTTCTATGGAAGATGGTAAACCAGTGAAGATTCCTCTTGCTGGTCATTTCAAGTTCTCCAGCGAACAATATCTTGGAACGGATAAGGAGAAAAAGAAAATGGAAAAGGTCCCTTACTTTAGTGCGATTGGATCAGTCATGTTCATGATGGTAAGCACTAGACCCGACGTTTCTCAGGAAATTAGTATTCTCAGCAGATTTGTGAGTAATCCCGGAAAAGAGCTCTGACTTGGGATGAAGTGGTTACTGAGGTACTTGAAGGCTTAGTTGCAGCTGGTGGTAGCACTCTCAACAACAGAGGCTGAGTACATAGCGGCTACGGAAGCCATTAAGGAGGCTATGCGGTACAAAGGGTTATTAGAAGAGTTAAAGGTCCTAAAAGAGCAGGTGGTGGCGTATTCGGATAGCCAAAGTGCATTGCACTTGTGTAGGAACCCGGTGTTCCATGAGAGGAGTAAGCATATGGATGTTCGATATCATTTCATTCGGTAAAATGTTACGGAAGGATGCGTTCATGTGGACAAAGTCGCAATGGAAGAAAATCTTGCAGATTTAGGCACCAAAGTTCTACCTCTAAGCAAGTTCAGTCATTGCCTTGGACTTCTTAGGATTGGAGTCGGATGATATGGTGACTCAAGTTGAGTTTGCATCCTGAGTTCTCTGCACAATGGGTTCGGGTTTAATTGCTTAGATAAAGGTAGAGATTGTTGGGATTTGTCAAAGAATTAAACGGATGAAAAGTTCAGCATCAGGTCCAAGTTGTGCGCCATGGCCTCCAGTAACTGGAGGAAGTCCTTCTTCAGGTGCACGCCGCGGCCCCCAGTAAGGAAGCAAGTTTCTCCTTCTTCTAAGCCTCAGCACGCCCTATTCTGAGCCTTAGCACGAAGCACACCTAACACCAATTTTTTCAGCACTTTGAGATGGTGCGTGGGACTTGGTTAAAACACATAAGATTACTTAGAATCTTAGAGAGCCATGAGTCTTTGGTTCTTGAGATCTAAGGGTTGAGATTGATCTCAAAGATTGGATGAGGTAGTCGTTGCTCTATATAAAGGGTCTTCTAACAACAAGTGAAGACATCATCTTAACAAGAGAGAATGACATGTGAATGTGTGTGAAATAGAACATATGATGTGTGAGAGTGCGAAGACACTAAACATAAGAGAGACTCATTCAAGAGAGGTTGTTTGTTTAGAGAGAGAGAGTAGTATAGATTGGGGATTCAAGGGCTTTGTAATTGGAATTTTCTTGGGGGAAAATTCCACAGAAACATTTAGTCCTTATCACTTTCTTTTTCTCTTCTTTCGTTCTTCAAGAACAAGAGGATTCTTGAAGAGGTGTTGCTGTAATTGTAAAAACTCTATTGATTTAGTGCAGAGAGCTCGGAGGAGCTCACGAGGACGTAGGCACATTGCCAAACCTTGATAACAATTGCTTGTGTTCTTTCTTTGATTGTGTGATTATTGTTTCCTGTTTATTACAAGTCATTCTAGACTTGAGTATTCGGAAAGATCACAACTTGGGATTCCACAAGAAGGTGATTTTCCAACAGTTATCCTCTTCGACTATTCTACCTCTAATATTATCGATAGTTTCACAACTTTCAAGAGCAATCCTCATAGAATTTTTCAACCGTATAGAAATTTAAACACTAATCCTCTAATTCTCATAACAACTTAATAAACCTCCAATTACTTGTCTTGTCATCCTACTGATTAATCTTATCAAATTATGCTATCATTTCTTAATTCTTATCAATTAAACCTATCACATTGCATCTAAAAATTACTCTCTTAATTTAACTTAACTCTTTTAATTAATTTCAAGAACCATAATATTTATTTCTTAAATCCACATTCACCTTCATAACAAACCTTTTCTACGCTCGAAATACTCTCTTACCTTCACTACACTTTCAACTCCACATTTTTCCTTATAAAAATATAACTTTCTAACCACAAGCTGTATGTTGAAATCTATTGAGTTCCTACAACTTACTTTCACTAGTAGTCCTTGAACAAGATACTTCACAATCACATCATACAACCTTTATTCTTTTTACTAGTTCTCACGCTAGCAATTTCTCCCAATTCTATTCTTTTTTATTGTACTACTTACTTCTTTGCACCTTAATTTAATAGCTTTTCTCTTATAGTCTTTCTCTATACCTTATTACTGACAGTTGTCATAGTGAGGGTTAAAACTAGTTGCCTCAAGTCTTAATTCTTCCATCAAATTTTCATACTACGATTACTCAATATCCACGCCTACATCTCTTTCATCATGATCATCCTGAAATTCTCATACTTTACCGAACTTTTGATCTTCTATCAATCATCTTCTTAACATGTCCATTTACAAGGTATTCTCCTTTGTTAAGCATACTCACTATATTCTTCGTTAGTCACCTTCCTTACAAATACTCTAAACACTTTAACTCACCGTCACACATCTCTCATTGAATCTAATTTAACATTCCCAACAAAACTCTCAAAGTAATATAAAACTCTTAAGTTCACTTACAATGTTGATCAATCAGTCTTTTTCATTCTTAACTCTAAACTCAGGGCCTTCTAAGTCTTTGAATAAATCAATCCTCTTCTTGTACCACACTTCATCTAACCTTCAGATTTGAAACAAATTTCATTATATCATTCTCCTTTACAACTTCCCAACTGGATATTATACTCTTTAAGTAATTCTAGTCAAAACTTATAATTGGTCCTCAACTAAGATCTTTCACTTTGAATCTAATATATAAGACACTCTAATTGAGTCCATAAAATCTTTGCTTAATGAAACATCACTTTCCATTTTATTTTTTTTAGAGTCTTAAGGTACCACAAAAACTATACTTGTAATATACCCAACCACAACATTTATTACTTGAATAACTCCTCTCGTTAAACCATCACTAAATCTTACTAAACCTACCTTATATTAACCATTTGCCAAACAATTTTCTCTTACCCCTTACATACCCAAAAATTTCATATAGATCCTCACTCGTATCTTAATCGTTATTCTAAGGTGTCACTTCATCAAGAAGTATTTACAAATTCTAAAGATCAAAACAATTCCTTAACTCTCAAACTTACCCACAATTTTCTAACTGCTATCATAACTCGGACTTTCAAGGTGCTTCTATCATGATACCCAAACAACTATTTTTCTCCATTCTCAACACCTAAGCATACACACAGACCTACTACTCAAGGCTTAATCTATTTAAGCTTACTATTAAATAAATGACTACCTCTTAAATCAAGATTTCACATAAATCACAAATTTTATGTCACAAAAACTTTCTTATACACAACATGAAAGGAAAATCATTACATATCAAGATTTCACATAAATCACAAATTTTCTATCACAAAAACTTTCTTATACACAACATGAAACATTTATATATAACTCAATAAAATTTATGTATTCAAACAAATCACCTCATTTCACACTTCCAATATTCTACTCTTAACAATACTTCCAAATCTTATGATGTGTAACTCAATAATACTTTATTAAAGCAAGGTTTTCAAATAGACATAACTTTTTTCTTTCAAGACCCTTCCTCAACTTTCACTTTCCAACATTGTCATCAACTCACTAATCACATACCAACATTTCACACATATAAACGACACATCAACTGGAACACTTCATCACACCAAGTAATCATACCAACATCACATCAAGGTAACCATACCATCAATTTTCACAAAAGGTATCAATATAGCAATTGAAAAACATTACAAAGTTAATTCAAACATCATCAAATTCACATACTATCCAAACATAATTCAACGCAATTTAAATCTCAAAACATCTTACCCCCACCTAACCCAACTCTGGTTACAACTCCTAAACGACATCCTCTCTAACTCTATACAACCATCCCATGCACTATGCCACTAAGTCTACAGAACCTTAAACCAAAAGCTCTGATACCAAAAATGTAACGACCTGTCCCTGGGTGGGCCCTACCCGAGAAGGTATCATCACCTTTCAGCTCAAGCACCTAGACCTATATGCAAACATAAAAAACTCACCAAGAGTACAAACATTTTTTAGGTGTCACAAGTTTACACAATAAAAAATTTATAACATAATGATCTTTACAAACGTCAAACGTTAACTGAATGCAATAAAAAAAAAACTCCTCTATTGCAAGTCTTAAATATTTTCTTTACAAAAACTAGACCATAATAAAAAGAATTGTTAAACTCTTAACAAAAAGACCCAAAGAACGAGGATGCCATAGTCAAAAGCCTTTAAGGATTCCTTCAACTTTGACCAAATTTTTTTCGGTGCTACCTAAAATATTAGTAAAAATAAAAAGGGGTGAGCTAGAAGCTTAGTGAAAAGCACATTACTATGAGTAATCGTAATAGAATAATTATCATTTTAATTACAAGCTTTAATATATAAATTATTCATAATATAGTTCTTAAATTTCTCTAATTACTTTCTTATTTACTTGACAGAAAACAATCATTTAGACAAGAGTTCACCAAATTTTCTTTTCTTAGTTTAAATTCGAACATATGATTCTTAATATATTGCACACAACATAGGATCAACAAACATATGAGGAATTTCAATCTCAACATCTTTTTATTACCTCAGCATTTATACCCCTCACCGGGCTCAACACATCTCTTGCCCTTCATGGGCCAATTACAACATACGCCCCTCATGGGTCAGTCACAACACCTGCCCCTCATGGGCCAATCATCACGATGCATCAATGAAATATAATGCTATGCAATGCAATAAAATGCATAATCATATCATTACCCATCACTGGGCTAATCTCATCATCATGGGGACGTCTCCCTACGTACCGGTATGTCCAATCATCATATCAAATCACAATGGATCCTCCCTTAAAGGTCTTATATGTCCAGTAATGTTCGGTTCCCCTATACCTCTTATTGGAAAAGACCTACCGCATTCTCACCCCTTCCCCCTCTTATAATGCGCTAACTATATATATAGCATGAAATGCATTCATGAAGCAATGAATATGTACTCAAATATTTCTCAACCAACCACATCATAATTTCACAAAAATCTAATCAATCATCTTCATCACAATTTCACACATCACAATTTCTCAACACAACCACGTCAATTTATCTCTAAACTCATACCTTATACATTAATATCTCCACATATATTTATACAACTCTTAATATATTATTCTTTATTATTTTCATGGTAAAAATCTTCTATACAAACATGCATTTCTTATAATTATACTATTGTGATTTTTCATCATCAATTATTTTTTTTCATATTTTTATATCTAAATTTTACAATCTAATACACTTACAAAAAGCAAAGTGCACTCACCTTGCCGAGCCAAAACTCACCTTGGGTTTTTCTTCCAGCCTTTGGTATTTTTTTTCAATCACACCTAATAATCGTATATAGATAGTCAATATAATTATCCAAAATACAAATGAATAATTAATACCAAAACACACTACTAATTTTTATATAAGCATAAAAACTATGATTTAAGTTGTAAACACTCATCCACTTTATTTAAAACTTTTCCAAATTCATTATAGAAATATTTAAAGCAAACAAGATCTTTTCAAGACCCTTTACTTTCAAACTTTATCAAGTGTTAAACTTCAAAATATTTTTGGAGGGATTTAGGATTGAAATTCTTTAGGAAAAACTGACTTATTTTGCAAAAACAGGGATGTAAAACAACTTTAGAGCATTGGACTGGACAGTCGACTGCAGTCAGTCTAGAGACTTGCACAGTCAATTGTCACCTTAGATAGTCAACTACCTCCTAGTCTGAGAGCCATACAATCGACTGTTCTATTTGGACAGTCGACTATCTGGTCGGGTTTTTTGAATTAATTTTATTTTTTGCAAAAACAATCATTTTTCTTTAAATTTTCACATATATCACATGGGATCTTCAAATCCTTTCAAAACACAAGTTCATGGTAGTTTAAAAATAAAAAATTTACATTACCCGAGTGAAAAAATGAATTTAAAGCTCTTGAAATCAACACTAATGAATAAAAACCTAACTTTACTCAACAACCATTTTCTTCAAGCTTTTTCTTAAACCAAACCTTAATTTATATTCCAAGAACTCAAATCCTTAGCTTAGGAAGCATATTTGAAGAATTACAAGAAAGAAAAGAAGGATCTTACCTTGATCCTTGGCCGAAATCTCATCATCTTCCTCTTTTTCTCTCCTTTTCTCTTATTCTCTTTCCTTTCTCTCTTTCCTTCTTCCTTTCTCTATTTCTCTCTTCTCCTTCTCGGTACTTCTAGAGAGTTCCAGCAAAAATGTTGGTCTTTTAACCCCTCACCCGTATTTATACTAAGTTCTTTCTATAATTGCACAAACAATCTTCAATTCTTCCTTTCTTCTAATACCCACCCTAAAACTCTTTAAAACTTAACATTTCTCCCATGGCACATTCTATCTCTTAATTCTTATTTAATTTACTTGATTCCAAGCTCCACAAACCCCAAGAAAAATATAATAAATAAAAAGAATTTCAAAAACCGAAATGCATCGAGCTAGACACCAAAATTAAAATATTAATTTTTAAGGTACCGACTCTACACTTTATTTGTAGCAAGAAAATTATTGCACAGATAATTAGACAACAAGAAAAATTTAAAGACAACGTATCTGAATGGAATAAATGCCTCTATCTGACTCCTAAAAATAAAATTTTCATTCTAGTTTAAATCATTAATTTTGTTTTATGTATTTTTTGTTTAATTAATTTTCTTCATTTTTTATAAAAAAAATATTCATGTGCATCTACTTGGTCCCCAACTTATATGTCTAAAATTTTAAAACTTTTTTTTCTTTTCCCTCGTAAATTTTAGAGAAATATGATTAATTGAAAAGAGGATTGCATGTCACGGACATCATTGTCACTATTAATCATATATCATTCTTTTGTCAAAAATCAAAACTATTCTTGAAGTGAGACTTTCAAAATTCTTGTCTTATCATAGTCGTCTACCTTTTCTTGTTTTCGCTTAGCCTAGCAGTAGAAACGGTTTATAGCTTTTTTAAATGCATTTATGATAAAACAACAATGAATCTACAAACTGTTTAGTGTTTCGTAAAATAGCAGTGAAAATAGTTTATCTGATTTAAATTCAAAAAGGGTGTTAGTCATAGTTTTTGGGGTTATTATCACAAAACACCCTTACATGTTGTCTTATGTTTCAATGTCCCATTATATATTTAATTTGATCAATTTACAACCTATATTATAGAGGGTATCTAATCGACTGTTTTGATCAAAATTTTCATCAAATTAGAACCAATCACAATGCCCACCAATGAGAGATTGTCTACATAAGACTTGCATCCATTCACAACCTGCAAATAATCACTCTCTATAATAACCATTCTTTTTCCCACCATAACTGCCATTTCAATCCCCATTAGCATGGCTAAAGCCTTACTCAACAATGAGTCTTGGACATAGTTCAATTCCCGAGCACATACTCCAACCACATGCCTATTCCAGTCTTGCATAATTGCTCACATACTTTCCCTGGAATTAGACCTTGACCTCACTCTATCCATGTTTTTTTTTATAGAAATCCACTTGAGGGTACTTTAGTTGCAAAGTTGGAGTGAGTTTTTGTTGTTTTAATGGGATTTCCTGGCACGGTAAAAATCTGCCTATAATGTAAGCATTGCCATAGTTAGTTCAGTTGGAGATTGATAAGAATTACCAAGCCTAACCTTGTTCCTATAAATCCACATACTCCACTAGAACATGGCTAATTTATCAAAACTAACACTGTCCAAAAGATGTGCAGTAGCATTAAACTAGTTAATCATGCCTAATAAAGGGATACAAGAGCTAAACAGCAGTTGCCAGACCTAGGTTAACTTCGAGCAATCCTCGAAAAGGTGTACCTCAATCTTAACTTTTCTTCTATCACAAAGTTGGAGTGATTTTTTGTTGTTTTAATGGGGTTTCCTAGCACAGTGAAAATCTACCAATAATGTAAGTGTTTCCATAGTTAGTTCAGTTGGAGATTGATAAGAATTACCAAGCCTAACCTTGTTCCTATAATTCCACATAGTCCACCAAATCATGGTTAATTTATCAAAACTATCACTGTCCAAAAGCTATACAGCAGTATAAATCTAGTCAATCATGCCTAAAGCATTCGACAATAAAAAGAGACAAGAGCTAAATAGCGGTTTCCAGACCTAGATTAACTCCGAGAAATCCTTGAAAAGGTGTACCTCAATATAAACTTGTCTCTTACAGATTTCACACTTGACATCAACGAGAAATCTCTTTTTGATTAAATTGATCTTTGTTGGAAGAATCTCATTACAAGAATGCTAAAGAAATATCTTTGAAAGCCACTGGTAATGTATAATCAAGATTTGGGTTCAAGATTTAAGGAATGCGGTGAGAAGGTTCAAGAATCACCCCACCAACACCTAGACCTCAAGGATCTAGCTTTTACTTTTTCTCTTTAAAAAAGGGACTTTATAAGAAGCTTAACGAGAAAGGTAAAGAGAAAGTGGTGGAAGATGAAGATCGTGTGTTCAAGAAGTTGAAAAAACCTAAGACAATGTCTCTGAATGGGGTTTGTTGGAAGTGTCTTGCCCACATAGGAGAGAATTGATGGAAGCCCTAATGAAGAAAGAAATCCCTATTGATAATGAGCTTGAGAACATGATTGGGTATTCAACTAGTACATTAAAAAAAGGTGTAGAAATGACTTTCAATGACAATGACCTCCCTGTTGAAGGTAAGAATCATAATAAATCTTTGAATATCACCATTGAATGTCGTGGTAAGAATGTTCCTACGATACTTGTTTATAATGGCAGCATATGCCCTTTGCGTACCATAAATTGTTTAGGAATTGATTCTAAGTATTTGTTTCCCGTTTCTTACATTGTTAAGGCTCGCAACAACACTAGGAGGAGAGTGTTAGGAGTGATCCAAATATATGCTGAGATAGGACCAATGGTATGTGAAGTTGAATTCTATGTGATTGATGTGCCTGCGTCATTCAACTTGTTGCTAGGAAAACCTTGGTTGCACTATGTTGAATCTATACCCTTTACCTTACATCAAATGGTTAAGATTAAATGACACTAAAGAGTCATTACAATTAATGGTGATCAAATTTCCATGGAAGTACTTGGCATTAGAATTGAGATGGATGAAAACATGTTGAATGGCTTCGATTTATCTGTTAACATGGTTGGCATTGATCCTATGGTTGAGAACATCATGAAAAAGATTGCTTACATAGAAGGCAATGCTTTAGGAAAAGATTTCAAAGGCATCCCCAATTTTCCTAACATTGTTGCTGTAAAAGATCATAAAAGACTAGAATATGAGCCCCACATGGAAGGTAAAATTGAAAATTGGTGTCGTACCATAGATTCAAAATCTTTCATGATGTAGAAGTGGATTGGGAAAGCGATGAAGAAAAGATGCCCATAGATCACGAGAAAGCGAGGGACTTGATGAGTGAGGATGAGTAGGAAGCAATGAAGCTCTTGTTCAAAGTAGATGAAGTGGTTAACCCATCCAATTCTATTGGTTTCGAGAGTCAACCGAGTTACTAGAGGTATGAAAAAGAGTTTAATGTTAGGTTTAATTTTGGTCCACTTGCAAGTGGAGAAGAATTTTTATTTTCTAAGTCTAGTCTTGAGTTGAACTTTAAACCAGTTTTGAGTTCCGAGTCTAAATCTCTACTCAATTTTGATGTTACTATTCTTAAAAATATCTATGATGTCGAGTCAGATGTTGAATCTATGACTCATGATTTTATTAGTAAAGTATGCTTAGATTCCGAGCATCGCTTGTTTTGTCTTGTAGTAATGAGGCCTATGATAATGAAGTTGAAAAAGAAATTTGAATTAGATAAAAAAATACAATTCTTAACTAAAATTCGATGAATCTATCTCCATTAAACTTGAGACTAATGATGAACATAAAGAGGTCAAAATTGGCCATACACTTCCACTACAAGAAAAAGAAAAATTGTTTCACTCTTGTATGAGTTCCATGGTGTGTTTGGATGGTCATATGTGATAGTAGTGTGCCCTACATGCTAATAGTATTTGATGTTATGAGCTTGTTGCTTGTAAATTGATCTTATTCATTTATTGACAATAAATATTAACGAATGATATTTAATCTTATTTGTTATGTTCATTACAAATCACTCATGCAGATTTCATGATAAAGCCTATGTAATAAGAGAAATGAAAATAAAAGAGATGTATTTCCTTAAGCTTTATTCTTAAATACTCCTAATTATAGGATCACTAAGAAGGGCATTAGTGAATTTGGATTGATTAATATATACTATTATTCCTTACGGAGTTAAGTATGATTGATCTCATGGTCACTAGTGTAGAGAAACTAAAACAACTTATGTAGGTGCTTGTTAGAGAACAAGTGCACCAAACTAACTCGATTAAGAAATTCATAATGAACATTTTACTGGTTGTCAATAGGAATTCTTACGTTATAGTTGTACAAGTGTTCTTGGACTTGAAGCATTATGGATATCTTGTGTATGGGTAATCATGCTTTGATACTACCTAAATGCGATTCTAATCATGAGTTACAAGAAGGTAGTAATTAGGTATGACCACTTATGCATGAAGGTATGTGAGTGTACAATAGAGGATCCATCACTGTTAGTAAAAGAGAGATAATGTCTTGTCTGATTTGATTAAGTCATAACTTGAAAATTCCTTGGCCAAAGTGAGGTCGAAATTACAAAGGAGTTTCTAATTTCATGCATTATGTTATGGACTTGAGATCAAGATAGATATGATTAAATAATTAAGGTTTGACAGTAAATCCATTCCTTAGGTTTAATCAGGGATGTTGTATGATGGAAAGATTGAATTGTATAATAATTGACAACAAAAAAGTTCACATTACCTGAGTAGTCATGACATATTTCTAGATATCAATCTTGACTTGTTGATTTGATCTTGAAAAATTCTATAGATTGCAAAATCAAAATCTATGAGTTAGATTAGGGCTTATGACACCCTAGGTTAAGAGAAATGAAGAAAGAGTTCTTTGAATTATTTATTGTCATATGATGATAATAAAGATATTATAGATTTTTTAAGTGAATTAAATCAATAGATATTAATTATAAACAATTTGGTTGATCAAAATATGATTTTAGATCAAAAGAAAATTATTTTGGGAAGAAACTTCGTGTAGAAAATGTGAAAAAATTTACAAATATTGAAGGTACAATTAACTACCCCGAGGGTTTCAGACCTGATGAAAAATAGACCAAAAAATTTTCATAGTCGACTATCCTCTAAAGATAGTTGATTGTTCCTCTGACTTCATAAAACACCCGGACAAATTTTTGGTCCAAATTAAAACGACCATAATTCACTCGTTTTAAATTGGATTTCAGGGTTTTCAGAAGAATTGTAAAGATATGGAAGTTTACTTTTATAGCCACCAATCATGCTTCAAAATTACAAGTATTTTTTTTTTTCAGTTATGATTAAAAAAACAAGAGTGTTTAAATTAGCAAAAACAAATTTTTTCTTCTAATGAAATTCACTGTTTTTACTGGTTTTTGGGATTCCAAATTTATTTTGAATTAAAATTCGAAATCAAACTTTTATGAAATTAAATAAATAATTTTTATTGTTAAAAATTATATTTTTGTTAATTAAGAATTATTATTTATGTTGGAATAAAGTTTTAAGAAATTGAAGTTTGATTAGGAATTGAAACTCCAAAATCCTTAACACATTGGGACTGAGAATTTTAATGAACAAGGAGCCATAATCTTATTTGGAATAGGATTAAGAAAGTTTTTTGAAAATGTAATGAGATTAGGGTAGCAATCTAAAAAGAAATAACTATGACTAGAATAGAATTATTATTATTTATTTATGTAATTTGATTGTATGAGTTGATGACTATTGGACCTAGACCTTATAAATTGGTTAAATTCATGGTATTATTTTTTATTATTCAATTTTAAATGGGGTTTTCATACCTCGCATTCTCTTATTTCTCTCAATGTAATTTTTTTTTTATCTCCCTCCAATGTAATTCCCCTCGACTTTTGATCAAGGTTTCTTATTTATATTTGATGTATTTAAAGTTACTTAGACTTAGATAGGATTTTATTGAGGCAAATCAAGGAGTGTGCAAGGAAGCATGGTCATTTGAAGATTGAAGACCCATGAATATAGGAGATATATTCATGTAATAATTACCTAGGGTTTGACCTAGTGATTTACTTGATTGGCTCAACTAAATCACGTCTAAAAAGCCTATAGTCATCCACCAAGGTTAATATATATATATATATATATATATATATATATATATATATATATATATATATATGCATGTGATATATGTATGTTATGCATATAATTAGATTATATGCTTGTTATATGTATTTGATGCATGATTAAATGATGAGATCTAAACATAAAGACCCAAATCCCTCATGTGCAAAATTAAATATTAAGTTGTGTATGAAAATCATTAGGAATGATTATTCGTAACCTTCCACCATTAAAGTCAATATGCGAAGTTTTTTATGTGTGTAAATTTGTTGCGCTACCGTAAGGTTTACACCTGTAGGAAAATTATATTAACTATTAAAACAAATGTTGAACACAAGGTAAACAAATGATATAACTTTGTTGCGCTATTGTAAAGGTTATATTACTAATTTATTCTTGTGAGGAATGATGAGTTTGACTTAACTATAATGCATATAATTTGTTGCACTACCGTAAGGTTGCATGCATTTAAGAGGCTAAATAAAGATTGGGAATTGCATGAGTTATGCAATTGATAAAAGTTATCTATCTATCTAGTACATTGTGGTTTGTTATGCTACCGTAAAACTATAATTTGTAAATGATAGGATCCCAATACCCACTAGAAAAACTTCCAAAAGAGTTTTTCGCCTTCCACATTGAGGGTTGTAGGAAATGAAAAGAATAGTAAGATGTACTATTTAGATTAAATACTAAATCTTTATTGTAGTTAATAATATGAAGAGATGCTAATTTTATCTATTGTTACATCGCAGATCATAATGACTAAACCCACTATCATTCATACTAGATGCAAACAAAATGATTGGTCCAATCTCCTAGTTGGCTAAGGAATTTGAGAATTGTTCTCAATTCTGAAAAAATTGCGTACTTACTTGATAAGTTGATTCCAGAAGCTGTCTCTAAGAATGTTCTAAAAGAATAAATCTTTACTTATAAGAAGTGGCAAGAGAAGGACATGTGAGGTAGGCGCTATATGCTAACATCTATGTCTAATGAGGATTAAAAGCAATATGATAACATTAAAATTGCTTATGTAATATTTCTTTATCTACAAGAATTGTATGGTGAGGATAACCTCTTTTGGGTAAGGATTCTTGGAAGATCATTAGTCTATGAGTATGGATTAAAGATGGTCAACTACATTGAGCAATTAGACTTGCTCGTTTTAATATGGAAGTAGAGATAAGTAGTGACTTAATTCTTCAATCCCTTCCAGACTTATTATCATAGTATGTTATGAAATACAACATGAACGAGTTTGAAGCCATGCTTATGGAAATTGTTATATGTTAAGACTATATAAGCTACAATCAAGAAAGTTTATGACACACATTATGTTTGTTGATGGAGCTTCTTCCTCTAAAATAAAGTCTTGAAGAAGAAAAAAAAGAAATCATTAAAATAAAAGGACGGTGTCAAGAAGGCTATTTTGGTAAAAGCTAAAAAGGATAAGAGTCAATGCTCTCATTGTGGTAAGGATGGACATTGGAAGAGAAACTGTAAGGATCACCTTGCAAGACAAGCCTTCTGAAGGTAAGCTTCAATTGTTCTTTGATGAAATTAACTTATTAGTTAATAATGCTTCTATTTGGGTATTCGATGTCGAGTATAGCTCTCACATTTGCTATAGGTTTTAGACACTGAGGAAAAACAAGAATCTAAGTAAGGAGAAGTTAACCTTCTCCTTGGAAATGGAGCAAGCATTGCTGTATTAGCTGTAGGGACTTATTATGAAGCCTATATAGGACTTATTACGGAGCAAACAAGTTGATAAAAGATGAATTCTTGGATCTATCAGATTTTGAATCCTATCCAACTTGTGACGCCTATCTGATGGGAAAAATTACTAGATCTTTATTTAGTGGATATGGAGAAAGAGCTAAGGATGTATTGGGGTTGATGTAGACTAATGTGTGTGGAGCCTTAATAGTCAATGCTAGAGGAGGTTACTCCTACTTTATTACCTTTATTGATGATCCCTCAAGGTATGGGTATGAGTACTTAGTGAAGTACAAATCTGAATCATTTAAAAAGTTCAAAGAATTCAGAAAAGAAATTAAAAAGTAAACTGAGAAAGTTATTAAAGCTCTTTGATCTGATCGAAGAGGCAAATACTAGTTTAAAGATTTTACCAATTATCTCAAAGAGAATGGGATTCTCTCTCAGTTGACTCCTCCTGGAATCATACCCTATTGGATATGGTACGATTCGTGATGGGTTACACTGATCTTCGTATATCCTTTTAGGGATATTTTGATCTAACTGCTATATACTTATTTAACAATGTTCCCTCAAAGGCTAAACCTGAAATGCCATATAAGATATGGAAAGGAAGGAAACCTAATCTTAAACAGGTTAAGATTTGAGGTTGTCTAACCTATATAAAGAAGTTAAATATAGACAAGTTGGGAACTTGGTTTTACAAATATAGGTTTATGGGATATCCTAAAGAAAGTTTAGGATATTATTTCTATCATCCTTAGGAACAAAATGTGTTTTTTTTATTTATTTTTATTTTATTTTTTAAAGAATGCGACTTTTTCTAGAAAAAATAGTTTATGCTAGAAGGGAGCAATGGTTGGAAGATAGATTTTGTTGAAGTGTTACAAGAACTACAACCCACTACTGTTCAAATTAAGGAATCTAAATCAATAGATCTTTAAATTACATAAAAACTTCATAGATCTAGCAGAATACCCAAGGCTCCAGAGAGATATGGATTTATCATGAATGGTGACATAGAGGTACACCTTATAGATGATAAGGAACCTGCTAACTACGAAGAAGCGATGTTAGACATAAATTCCAAGAAGTGGACTAGAAGCCATGAAATCTAAAATGGATTCCATGCACTCTAACAAAGTGTGGACTTTGGTCAATGCACCTAAATGTATAGTACCTATAGGTTGAAAATGAGTCTTTAAAGAATGATTGGAGTGGATGGAAAAAGGGTAGAGATCTACAAGGCAAGACTAGTAAAGAGGGTTTCAAGCAAAGACAAGGAGTTGACTTTGATTAAACATTATTTACAGTGCCTATACTTAAATCCATTAGGAATTTCACTTGTTATAGTTGCATACAATAACTATGAGTTATGGCAGATAGATTTAGATGTTGCATTTCTCAATGGAAACATTGAGGAGGATGAGTACATGACACAATATGAGGGTTTTGCATCCAGTGCTAGTGACCACAAGGTATGCAAGCTTCAAAGATCAATTCATGGATTGAAGCAAGCTTTTCAACCCAACCCAAACCAACCTATGAACCCATCTAACCCTAACCCAACCCATTCAAATCAGTTTGGGTCACTGGTTTAGTATTTTTTTCACTTAAAATTAATGCAAACATATTACATAAGAAAAAATGTTTTGCTACAATTATTCATCATTCATTATATCCAAAATTAAATCTATACAATAATTTATTAAATCTTATAAATCATCACTTACAAATTAATTACTCTAAATCACTTCATATAAAGTTCAAACAACATTAATTTAATTAATAAAAACCAAACAAAAGTAAATGAAAACTTGATTTTAAAGGTGTTTGATCAATCAAATTCTTCAAAACTTTTACACTAATATAGACATTGGTCCTAAAATCTCCATAATTAAGTTCCTTCATACTAAAAACATAAAGTGAATGAAAATAGGATAAGCAAATTAATTCAACAAGCTTTTGGAAAGCATATTGAAAGTTCAAAAGAAATACTTTCATGAAAACAAATGATCTTCTTCAACTAAAAAGTTTTAAGAAGAAACGTACTGCTCACGTGAAATATATATTGCAATTCAAACTAACTTACCAAAATATTAATGTACTCCATCAATCCTTAAAGTAAGGATATTTTAAATATATATAAAATATATTTATATAATGACCGAGTTACCGGTTTGGCTTAGGTTGAATTTTGTTTTTAATCTGTGACCTAACCCAACCCACTGGGTTAAAAAATTTCTCAACTCAGACCCATCCCAACTTTTGAAAAATCTATTATATTAGTTTGGGTTTGATCAATGGGTCCATCAGTTTCTATGGTAATCTTTAGTGTATAAGAAGATCAGTGGGATCACGCGACATTCTTAGTGTTTTACATAGAAGACTTACTACTCATTAAGATTAATGTAGGTATATTATAGTTAGTCAAGATTTGGCTATCAAGAACTTCTCTATGGAGGATTTTGGTGAAGAATACTAAAATTTGGGGAACAAGATCCATAGAGATAGATCTTGAAATATACTAAGCTTGTCCAAATCCATGTCCATAGATAATTTTGGAAATCACCTTGACAAGATGCTCAGGTGGTGATCTTCCAAACACCCAAGTCTTGAATGACTTGTAGAAAGAAAAATAGTAATCGAACATAAGAACAGAAAATCAAAGAAAGAAAAGAAGACAAGCAATTGTTATCGAGGTTCGACAATGTGCCTATGTCCCCGTGAGTTCCTCCGAACTCTCTGCACTATCTCAATGGTTCTTACAAAGTTACAGCAATCCTATTCAAGAATCCAAGTTCTTGAAGAAACAAGAAGAGAACTAGAAGGTGATAGTCCTATTACAAAGTTTTCTATCAATTCTATACTATCCTTTCTTCTTTACAACCAGCCTAACAAAGAGTCCCTATTGTGTTTGTCACTCTACACAATTCTCTCTAAGTGTTTACAATGATCTCACAATGTCACAAATCTCTCTTGTATGTGTGTTGTATATCTCTTGTGAAATGAGGTCTTGAGAACCCCTTTTATAGCCTCTCAATTGGACATTCTTTAGATTCATTCTCCTCCCTTTGATCTTGATCATTGCTTAATCTTGGCCCTTTATTACTTTCCTAAGTGGTGCTGTGCATTTTGGACTTGCGCACACACTTTTGGAGAGCCTTGAAGCTTGCTGCCTATGTGTGCAGCAGTGTGCTGGGCGGTGCGGCGCTGGGGCTGTCCCTATGGTGTGCATGCTATGAGGCATGGCGCTGGGCGTGCGTGGCTCGCCTAGACCTGATGCTGCTACCTTCTGCAGCAGTGCGCACATTTCCTACCTGTGTGCAGAAGTTTGCACAGCAGTGTGCATGACCTTCCCATGCTCAAAACTTGAGCACACACATGTGTGCAGCCATTAGACTTGCTGAAATTTGATACTCCACATTTAGTTTGGAGTTTAACCAAAATTAGACCATGTTTTGACATGTTTGAAACTTAGACAAATAACAACAATCTCTACCTTTGTCTAAGTGTTCAAAAACCTGAACCATTGTGCAGAAAGCTTCGGGATCCAAACTCATCTTGAGTTACCAATTAACCAACTCCAATCCTAAGTAATTCAAGGCAATTATTGAACTCACTTAGAGGTAAAACTTTAGTACCCAAGTCCACAGGATTTTCTTCCGTGGCAACCTTGTCCACATGGATGCATCCTTTCGTAACATTTTCCCGAATGAAATGATACCGAACATCCATGTGCTTTGTCCTCTCATGGAACACTGGATTTTTACACAAGTGCAAGGCACTTTAACTATATGAAAATACCACAACTTGCTCATCCAGTACCTTCAACTCTTCAAGCAACCCTTTGCACCACATAGCTTCCGTAATGGCCTCCGTAGCACCTATGTACTCAGCCTTGGTTATTGAGAGTGGTACCACTGGCTGCAACCGAGCCTTCCAACTTACAGAACATCCATTTAAGTTGAAGAAGTAGGAGGTAATCAATCTCCTTTTATTTTGGTCTGCTCAATAGTCTGAATATGCAAATCCTTCAAGGCAGATTGCATTACCCTTCTTCTCATACACTAGCCCTACTTTTGGGCTTCCCTTCAAATACCTCAGCAACCACTTCATCCCAAGCCAATGCTCTTTTTCGGGATTACTCATAAACCTGCTGAGAACAATCATTGCATGAGCAATGTCCGATCTAGTACTCACCATGGTGTACATAACAGAACTAACAGCACTAGAGTAAGGGACTTTCTCTATTTCCTTCTTCTCCGCCTCGGATCTTGGACATTGATCACTGGAGAATTTGAAATGTCCAAGACCATCTTCTCTATGTAGGAAGTTTGAGAGATCTTTAATCTGTTTCTCTCCCTTTCTTGGATGATACACATCCCAAGGATCTTTAGTGCATGGCCAAGATCCTTCATCTCAAACTCCTCAGTGAGTTGAGCCTTCAATTTATTTATCCTCTCCATGCTACTCCCACCCAGCAACATGTCATCAACATAGATGAGGATGATCCCCATCTCCTCAATCTTCTACCCCTTATAGTACAAGCAAGAATCATAGTAGCTCCTCATGAAACCCAAGCTGATTACAAAGGAATCAAACCTCTTGTTCCATTGCCAAGGTGATTGCTTCAGGCCATAGAGAGATTTCTTCAATTTGCACACTAACTCTCCCTGCCTTCCTTCTTCATAGCCTTCGGGTTGCCTCATGAAAATGGTCTCATCGAGCTCTCCATGCAAGAATGCAGTCTTCACATCCATTTGCTCGATTTCCCAATCAAATTGGACCACTAATGCTAACACTATCCGTATTGTCTTGTACTTAACAACCAGTGAGAAGATTTCGGTGAAATCTATGCCTTCTTTTTGTGTGAACCCCTTCGCCACCAGCCTAGCTTTATATCGGACTTCATCCCCTGGAGCATTTCCTTCTTTGATCTTGTAGAGCCATCTACAATCCACCACTCTCTGTTTTTCTGGTTTGGGCACCAGCTCCCAAGAGTTGTTCTTCATCAAAGAGTCCATTTCTTCCTACATAGCCAACTGCCACTTTGACGAATCCTTACACTCCATGGAATCCTGTAAGTTTCTGGTTCAACCATCCCTCCTTCTATCCAAGGAGCTGCTGCATCTGCAGCATTTGCAAACCCATATCTCAAGAGTGGTCTAACCACTCTCCTTCCCTGGTCTCTTGTGAGCTGGTAGTTATTTACTGCATCAACCTCTTCTTGTTCAGCCTCTTCTTGAGTTTCTTGAGCTTCTTGGCCTTTATCCAAGAGCTCTACTTGCTCCGAATCCTCTTGCCTCCTAAGCTCTACCTGAACCGAGTTCTCCTTGATGCGATGCTCCACAACTTCCGGTTTGGTTTGCTCACTAGCCCATGCAGGGTTAGTTTTCTCCAAGTAGGGAAATAATAATTCATTAAAAATAACATCCCTACTGATAATCAGTTTCATGCCCTTATTTTCTAAGGACCACAACCTATATCCCTTAACCCCATCACCATATCCTAGAAATACACATTTTCTAGACCTAGGGCCAAGTTTATCCTCCTTTTGATGTGCATATGCTGCACACCCAAAAGTCTTAAAGTTGTTTAATTCAAGGGGTTTTCCACTCCACATCTCCATGGGAGTCTTGAGCTCTATTGCTCTAGAGGGTGATCTATTCACCAAGTATACAGCTGTTGCTACAGCTTCTCCCCAAAAATATTTTGGTAACTCGGATCCTATTAGCATGCACCTAACTTTTTCCATAAGGGTTTGATTCATTCTTTCAGCAACTCCATTTTGCTGAGGAGTTTCCACAACCGTCCTATGTCTTAGAATGCCATTTAACCTACAGAATTGATCAAGTTCTTGGTTAAAAATTTTAAAGCCATTATTGGTTCTTATCTCCTTAACTACTCTACCCATTTAAGTCTCAACCAGCCCTTTCCACACTACTAATTTATTCAAGGCATTTAATTTATTCTTAACCAAATAAACCCATACTTTTCTTGAATAATCATCAATTAAATACAGAAAGTAAAAGTTACCTCCCTGTGTTGGTGTTCTTGCTGGTCCCCAAAGGTCCGAATGAATGTAATCAAGGATCCCCTTAGACTTGTGCACTCCGGTGTTGAAGCTGACCTGGTGTTGCTTCCCAAGAACACAACTCTCACAGAAATCCAGTTTTTCTACTTTGTACCACCAAGTAGACCTTCCTTGCTAAGCACTTGAAGGCCTTTTTCGCTCGTGTCCCAAGTGAGTGTGCCAAAGGGCTGCCTTGTCCAGCTCAGCCATCAAGCTTGCTGCTTGATCATTGGTTTCTGTTTCTCTGATCATCTCATAGAGTCCATCATTTCTTGCTGCCTTGATCACTACCAAAGATCCCTTGGCCACTTTGATATTTCCTCCTTCTAATTTGCATGTGTACCCCATGGAATCCAGCTACCCCAATGAGATCAAATTTCTCTTCAAATCTGGAAGATATCTTACATTTCGTAGCAGCCTTGT
Source organism: Bretschneidera sinensis (assembly GCA_023935145.1). Taxonomy (NCBI): domain Eukaryota; kingdom Viridiplantae; phylum Streptophyta; class Magnoliopsida; order Brassicales; family Akaniaceae; genus Bretschneidera; species Bretschneidera sinensis. Next base: position 13,244,818 of record CM043704.1, read on the forward strand.
GACTCCATCAAATATCCTCAATTGGATGTCTCCAATCCCTCTCACTTGGCAAGAATTGTCATTCCCCAAGAAGACTCTTCCCTCATTGATCTCCTTGAAATTCTTGAACCATTCTTTGTGAGGGAACATATGGTAGGTGCACTCGGAATCAAGAATCCACTTTCTGCTGCCTTGCCTCCTACTTACATTTGAGCACACAACAAGCACATCATCTTGCTGTTCTCCTTTGGCAACCGAAGCCTCTCCATTGTTGGTATGGCTTCTCCTCTCATCCCATATCCTCTTCTTGCAATCTTTCCTGAAATGGCCCTCCTTATTGCAGTAGAAACATCTCCTTCCTCCTCTATGTCTTGTCTTGGAGTGAGATCTCCCATGGCTCTGCCTTCTACCTCTTGATTTCTCCCGGTAGCTACCATGAGTGCTACTACCATTCCGAGCTGCTGGCCTTCCTCTTACGAACAGCCCATCACCACTTGATGTCTCCTTCATCTTGGTTTTGAAATCATGTGCCCTTATGGCATTGATCACAATCTCCTTTGTCAAACTATCTCTCCCATACTCAATTTCATTAATCAAATTGTCAAAGCAATCAGGAAGTGAATTTAACAAAATAACAGCCAATTGTTCATCCGGAAAAGAAATGCTACAGCTATTCAAATCTTGAACTAGCTTGTTAAAGACATCAAGATTATCTTGCAACTCCTTACTAGGGTCCATTTTAAAAGCAAATATTCTTTTAAGAAGATAAATTTTGTTAGAAAGAGTTTTGGTAAGAAACAACTCATCTAGTTTCTTCCATATGATAGCCAAATCCTACGAGTCACCGCACTCCCTTGTGACACTATCCGACATGTGCAAGAAAATGGTGTTGTAAGCCATCTTCTTCATCTCGGTCCACTGGTCCTCCGTGACACTTTCTGGAAAAGCATCATCTTCTCCAATAGCCAAGTCCACTTTCTGCTGCATGAGAACTGCTTTGATCTTCCGCTTCCATAGGGAAAAGTCCCATTTTCCATCAAACTTCTCCACACAGAAATTTGAAGCCATCTTCGCAGAAAAGATCCCAGATTTGTGCACTAAACACAACTGCTTTCTTCAACCTCAAGAATATAGATCGAAGATGGATCTTTAACACCGTTCTTGAATCAACCTTCAAGAACACGACCGAATCTTGATCTTTACACCATTCTTGAATCACCCAAGAAGTTTGATCTTTGATTCTTGGAGTCTTGGCTCCGTACCTTATACTTCTTGTTTCGATAACCAGCTGCTGAGCTCTGATACCACTTTTGGAAATCACCTTGACAAGATGCCCAGGTGGTGATCTTCCAAACACCCAAGTCTTGAATGACTTGTAGAAAGAAAAATAGCAATCGAACACAAGAACAGAAAATCAATGAAAGAAAAGAAGACAAGCAATTGTTATTGAGGTTCGACAATGTGCTTATGTCCCCGTGAGTTCCTCCAAACTCTTTGCACTATCTCAATGGTTCTTACAAAGTTACAGCAATCCTCTTCAAGAATCCAAGTTCTTGAAGAAACAAGAAGAGAACTAGAAGGTGATAGTCCTATTACAAAGTTTTCTATCAATTCTATACTATCCTCTCTTCTTTACAACCAGCCTAACAAAGAGTCCCTCTTGTGTTTGTCACTCTACACAATTCTCTCTAAGTGTTTACAATGATCTCACAATATCACAAATCTCTCTTGTATGTGTGTTGTATATCTCTTGTGAAATGAGGTCTTGAGAACCCCTTTTATAGCCTCTCAATTCTTGGAAATTCTTGAGATTCATTCTCCTCCCTTTGATCTTGATCATTGCTCAATCTTGGCCCTTTATTACTTTCCTAAGTGGTGCTATGCGTTTTGGACTTGCGCACACACTTTTGGAGAGCCTTGAAGCTTGCTGCCTATGTGTGTAGCAGTGCACTGGGCGGTGCGGTGCTCGAGCTATCCCTGATGGCATGCATGCTATGAGGCACAGCGCTGAGCATGCGCGGCGCGCCCAGATCTGATGCTGTTGCCTTCTGCTGCAGTGCGCACACTTCTTGCCTGTGTGCAGAAGTTTGCACAACAGTGTGCATGACCTTCCCATGCTCAAAACGTGAGCACACACATGTGTGTAGCCATTAGACTTGCTGAAATTTGATACTGCACATTTAGTTTGGATTTTAACCAAACTTAGACCATGTTTAGACATGTTTAAAACTTAGACAAATAACAATAGATAAAATACTAAAGGGTTTAGCATGCAAAATTTCGAGATGGATCATGAAATTACTCTCTCGAAAGATATGTCCACAAAAACACTTGGAGAGATAGAACACATGAGTAGATTGTATTTATCATGTACTCCATGTTATGTACAAGACTTGATGTTCAATATACTCTAGCGGTACAAGTAAATTTTAGTCAAATCCAGGTGAGAGTCACTAGATAGTTGCGAAGAATGTTATTAAGGTCTTAAGAAGAACTAAAGATTTGTTCTCATAAATGGAGAAAATGATTTTTAAAGCATTCATAGACTCTAGTTTCAATTTGAAAAATATGATACTAACTCAATATACAGATAAGTGTTCACCTCAAATGGTGGAGTAGTCAATAGAAATGTTCCAAGCAAGCGACCATTGTGGATTTGACCATGGTGGCCGAATACATTATTGTTTGTAAGACTGAAAGGAAATTTGTTTAGATAAATAAGTTCATCACTAAGCTTGGTATGGTTTCTGACATTGTATGTTTAGTATCATGATACTGTGACAACAATGGCAGTGTTGCGCAGTCGTTAAAACCAATGTCTTTTAAGAAATCTAAACAATTCTTGAAGCAATTTCATTTAATTAGAGAAATCACTAGAACAAGCAATGTAAAGATGAAATAATTTTATCAACAAATAATATTGAGGATCCACTAACTAAAGTGGGTGATTCATAGTAGTGTGCCCTACAAGCCAATAGTATTTGATGTTATGGGCATGCTAATTGTAAATTGATCTTATACATTTATTGATATTAAATATTAATCAATACCAATTATCTTATTTATCATGTACATTACATATCACTACATGTGTATTACATTATAAAGCCAAAAGAATAAGAGCAATTGAAAGAAGAACCATGATGAGATCATGCTAGTGAGATATATTACTTTAAGCTTTATTTTTAAATGTTCCTAATTATAGGATCACTAAGAAGGGCATTAGTGAATCCGAATATATTAGCATATACTATGTTTCCTCAAGGAGTTGAGGGTGTTGATCTTATGGTCACTAGTGTAGAGAAACTAAAACAAGTTATGTAGATGCTTATTAGAGAATAGGTACACCAAATTGACTCGACTAAAAAATTCCTAATGTACTTTAGTGGTTATCAATAAGAGTTCTGACATTGAATTTTTACAAGTGATCCTTGTACTTGAGGCACCATGGATATCTTGTGTATGATCCTGATTTGATGCTACCTAATTATGATTCTAACCATAGGTCATAAAAGGATAGCGTTGGGTATGATCATTTATGCATTGAGGTATATGAATGTGCAATATAGGATCCATCACTCTCAGTAAAAGAGAGAGCGAATGTCCTATGCGATATGTTTACGTCATAACTTAGAAATTCATTGACCAATGGAAATAAGCACCATGATGAGATAATGATAGTTAGATGCACTGCTTTAAGATTTAGTTTTAAATGTTCCTAATCATAGGATCACTAAGAATGGCATTAGTGAATCCAAATATATTAGTACATACTATGTTTTCTCAAGGAGTTAAGAGTGATTTATCTTACAGTCACTAGTGTAGAGAAACTAAGATAAGTTATGCAGGTGCTTATTAGAGAATAGGTATGCTGAATTGACTCGACTAAAAATTTTTAATGGACATTTTCGTGGTTATCAATAGGAGTTTTGATGTTGAAGTTGTATAAGTGATCCTTGGACTTGTAGCACCATGGAGATCTTGTGTATGGGTCATCGTGCTTTGATGCTACCTAAATGTGATTCTAATCATGGGTCACAAAAGGGTAGTAATTGGGTATGATCTCTTATACATGGAGGTATGTGAGTATACAATAGAGGATCCATCACTATTAGTAAAAGAGAGAGAATGTCCTATATGATTTGATTAAGTCATAACTTGGAAATTCTTTGGCCAATGGAAATAAACACCATGATGAGATCATGATAGTTAGATGTATTACTTTAAGAGTTATTTTTAAATGGTTCTAATCATAAGATCATTAAGAAGGGAATTAATAAATCTAGACAGATTAGCAAATACTATGTTTTCTTAAGGAGTTGAGGGTGATTGATCTCATAATCACTAGTGTAGAGAAACTAAAACAAGTTATGTAGGTGCTTGCTAGAGAATAGGTATACTGAACTGACTTGACTAAAAAATTTTAATGGACAATTTAGTGGTTGTCAAGAAGAGTTCTGACGTTAAAGTTGTATAAGTGATATTTGAACTTGAGGCACCATGTATATCTTGTGTACGGGTCATCATGCTTTGATGCTACCTAAATATGATTCTAATCATAAGGCACAAAATGATAGTAATTGGGTATGACCACTTATGCATGGAGGTACGTGAGTGTATAATAGAGGATCCATCACTCTCAGTAAAAGAGAGAGAATGTCCTATATGATTTGATTAAGTCATAACTTGGAAATTCTTTGGCCAAGGTAGGGTGAAAATTAGAAAGGAGATTTTAATTTTACCATTTAAGTTATTGACTTGAGATCAAAATACATATAATTAAATAACTAAGGTCTGACAGTAAAACAACGGAAAGGTTCACATTAATTCATATTTCCTGGGTAGTAATGACATATTGCTAGATATCAGTCTTGACTTGTAGAAGCCCTTAAGAATTAGTTGTAATTAATTCTTAATTAAAAGGATGAATTAAAAGAAGTTTTAATTAATTCGACGAAATCAAATTGTTACGTAATTTTTATGACCTACTGCCAGCGCAATATTAAACCTAAAGGGTAACACACAATTCGACAATTGTAAGAATAAATAAAAATAATGTTCTAATAGAGAGATTTATAAGAATTATAAAACTAGGAATTTTATTATAATTTTAGAAATCCTGAAGCTCTTAGGAGTATGGGCTCTATGTAATGATTCTATTTGATAGAAACCCTAATGGAACACAATTATTGTGAGACTAAAAATTAGATTTTGTCTCTTTATCTCTCAAAAAGCTAAAAACTTAGAGCTAATACTCAGATAATTAATTCGGCTAGCCCTGTGTTCTTCTTCACGAGGTATTTGACATCCCTGAGAAGAAGATCCTCATTCTGTACTACAAGCATAGAATACGTAGCAAAAAGTTAAAAATTTATGCCCATAGACTTAAATTCCAAGATAAATCTCTATGAATCCATTAAAATGATGATCCAAATAATATTTTCATACAATAGTTAGAGATTTTGACCTTTTATGGAGACTCTTATTGATACTGGAAACAATTTCATAAGCCGTTTAAGTGTCTGACCTCTAAGTGTATCCATATGAGCAACCAAGAACTTGAGTCTTCTTCTTCAGGATGTCTAATCGCTTGAAGAAGAACAAAGGGCTGGTCAATATTTTTTATTGAGTGCTAGTTCTAGAACATTTTAGCTTTTGATAGAGAAAGAGATCAAAAATCTTATTTTTAACCTTCACAAGAATTGTGTAATGTTCTATTTAGGTTTCTATCAAATGGAGAATTTATATAATGCCCTTACTTCTAAGAGCATTAGGATTTCTAAAATTTAAATTAGCCCATTATTTTACCTTATTCTTGCAATTGCCTAATTGTGTGTTTCCCCTTAGGTTCAATATTGTACCGGTAGTAGGTAGCAACAGTTAGATAACAATTGGATCACATCCAAATAATTAAAATTTTTTAATTTTAATTCGAATTAAAACTCCTTTTAATTTTCCCTTTAATTAAGAATCAATTACAATTAATTCTTAAAGGCTTATACAAAGTCATGATTGACACCTAGTAGTATGTCATGACTACCCAGACAATATGAATTAATGTGAACCTTTTCATTTTTAGCTACTATAAAATTTAATCTTTCCATCACGCATTAAATCTAAGGCATGGATTTACTATTAAGCCCTAATTATTTAATCATATGTATCTAGATCTCAAGTCAATAACTTAAATCTTGAAATCAGAAACTTTTTCTGATTTCAATCCCACCTTGGCCAAGGAATTTCCAAGCTATGACTTAATCATATCACATGGGACATTCTCTCTTTTATTGAGAGTGATAGATCATCTATTGTACACTCACATACCTCCATGCATAAGTGGTCATATCCAATTTTTACCCTTCCTATGATTAAAATCACATTTAGGTAACATCAAAGCATGATAACCTATACACAAGATATTTATGGTGCCTCAAGTCCAAGGATTACTTGTACAACTACAACATAACAATTCCTATTAACAACCAGTAAAATGTCCTTTTGGAATTTTTTAGTCAAGTAAGTTCAATGTACATGTTGTTAGAAGTTGTGGATGGACAATAGGGTATCTTAACATAATAGGTAGTTTAGGCACATAATGTGGGAGAGCTAATGTTCTTGTTTCGAGCACAAAACAAGCTCCTAAAATGAATTTTGGTTTCTAACCTTGAAATCTTACAATAAAGGTACTTATATAGCTCCCAAATAGATTGGTTACAATTGATCACAAAGAGTTAAAGAAGCTAACTAACTAACAAGTTTTCTAACTAACATCCAACTAAGCAACTAACTACTTTCTTAAATAACTTCCCTTCTCTTTGGCGCCAATTTTTCTTCTTGTTGTTGTTGTTTTTGTTACTCATTTGTTGTCCTAAGCTTCACTGGTAACTCTCGCTACTTCCAGTCTTACTGGTTCTCTTCTGCTACTCCATACCTCACTAGTTTCTTCAAAGTTTTTTTATCTCTTAATTTTCCTCTTGTAGCAATACTGCCCCCATGGATAGCCACCTTGTCCTCAAGGTAAAGATGAGGTAAGAAGTGATGAACTGCTTAAGAATCTTTCCAAGAGGCTTCTTCTAAAGGCAGTTGATCCCATTGGACGAAGTATTGGTGTACTGATTTACCTTGTTGTAATACTTCTCTTTCACCTACTAGTGCAATTGGATGGTAGATGAAGTAAGAAATGGAGTAGCCCTTAGGAAGAGGGGTTGGTGTTATGGTTGAACCTTTAAAAGGTTTGAAAAGAGAGATATAAAAGACAAGGCCTACAACCTTCTAGTAGTTGTAGTCTATTTGTAACTTGGCCTATTCTTTCTAGAATAGTAAAGAGGCCAAAGTATCTTTTGCCTAGCTTTTGGAAGGCTGTTGTAGCCACCGAATGTTGTCAGTAAGGTTACATTTGGAGGAGGACTAAATCACTTATCTAAAATTGCATATAAGCTCTGTAGTGGTCAGCTTGTTACTTCATTCTTTGCTGAGCTTTCAAAAAGTGAGTTCTGACTTGTTGTAGAATGTCTTCTCTAGTGCTTAATTCATAATCCACAACTTCAGTGGAGAAAGAGCCTCTGTAGTATGTGGGTATGGTTGGTGGAATTATACCATAGACAACCTGAAATGGAGTCATGCCCAAGAAGGAATAGAAGATAGTGTTGTTATGAAATTATGTACAAGCTGAATAAGTGGACCACTAATGTGGTTGATCTGCAACAAAAAGACCTTAAAAAGTGTTCCAAGCATCTGTTAACAACTTCAGTTTGGCCATCAGTTTGAGGATGATAAGATGTACTCATCCTCAATTGAGTTCCTTGTAATTTGAATAGTTATCTACAAAACTGGTTGGTGAACAAAGGATCTCTGTCACTAACAATAGACTTTGGAAGTCCATGGAGTTTGTAAACAGTGTTCATAACAACTGTTCCGACCTTACTTGTTGTAAAGATAGGGCTAAGAGGTGCTAACTGTGTAAACTTGCTGAGCCTATCCACTACCATATATATTGCAGTGAACCTATGAGAGTATGGTAGGTGAGTTATGAAGTCCATTAAGATATCTTCCCATAACTGTTTAGGATCTAAGAGAGGTTGTAGGAAGCCATATGGTTTGACATTGAGTGCTTTTACTTGCTGACATGTGAGGCAGTGAGAGATAAACTGAGCTACATCCTTTTTTATACCCTTCCAATTGAAGTTAGTAGATAACCTGACAAAAGTTCTCAAAATGCTAGTATGGCCATCTACTGGAGTGGCATGGCACTCAATAATGAACAAGTGCTTCAAGTTGGAGTTCTTTCATATAAAAAATTTCCCTTGGTGCAGGCCTATTGTAAGGCTGCAATGTTAGTGTCCTATTAGTTTTTGTTTTTGAGATCTTCCAAGAATAAAAAAGATAGGCATTGAGAAGGCTAAGCTGGTTACCACCTCCTTGTCACTAGGGAGCCTTGATAAAGCATCAACTATTGTTTTATTTCTCCCTAGGTTGTATAGGATTTCATAGGAGAATCATAACAAATTGGTTAGATAATGTTGTTGCTCAAGAGTTTGTATAGTTTAGTCCATCAAGTTTTCAAGGCTTTCACAATCTGTTTTGATAAAAAAAAAAAAAAAACTTTGCACCAAGGAGGTATTGTCTCCATTTCTTCATAGATGCAGTTATAGCATATAGTTCTCTGATATATGCTGATTGAGCTTGCATTCTTAGATCCATCTTCTTGCTATAAAAGGCAATAGGATTAGGGAGTAATGGGAGAACCACTCCTATTCAAGAGCCACTAACATCTATCTCTAAGGTAAATGGCTTAGAGAAGTCAGGAAGGCTGAGAACTGGAGTGGTAAGTGTTGCTTGTTTTAACAACAAGAATGTTTGTTGAGGTTCAGTATTCCACTAGAAGGAGTCTTTCTTTAGTAGGCTGGACAAAGGACTAGCAAAGCTTGGATATCCTTTGATAAATCTTCTATAATAGCCTGTTAAGCCCAAAATTTTTGTTAATTGTTTTACTGAAGTAGGTTCAGGCCATTCTAGCATTGCCTTAATCTAGGATTGATCAGGTTCTACCCCTTGTGTAGTAATGATGTGACCTAAGTATTTTAATTCTTTGCAAAATGGAATTTGCTGAGATTAACATATAGTGTATGCTATTGGAAACATTGTAGGACTAGTTTTAAGTGAGTGATATGATCTTCTAGACTTTTGCTATAGAACAAGATGTCATCAAAGAAGATTATAGAAAATCTTCTCAAGAAGGGTATAGAGATTTGATTCATTATTTCCTGGATTGTAGTAGAGGAATTTGTTAACCCAAAGGGCATTACCAAGAAGTTATAGTAGCCTTAGTGAGTTTTGAAGGTAGTCTTGGCAATGTCTTCTTTTCTCATTTTAATTTGAATGTATCCAGCTCTGAGATCCAACTTTGAAAAAAGTATAGCACCTTGTAGCTCATCCATTAAGACATAATTAGTAGGTATAGGAAATTTTTCCTTTACAATTAGATCAGTTAGGGCTCTATAATCCATACAAAATCTCCAACTGACATCATTTTTCTTTACTAGTAAGACATGTGAACTGTAAGGACTATTACTGGATTGGATAATACCTTCTCTAAGTATATTGCTAACTAGCTTTTCAATCTCAGCTTTTTGATAACGAGGATACCTATATGGCCTTACATTGACTGTTTTGGCATGTGGCTCAAGTATAATTTTGCGGTCAGTGGTTCTTAGTGGTGGTAGTGCAGTTGGTATAGAAAAAACAATGGTGAATTCTTGTAGTACTAGTGATATGTCAGGATATTCTAGTTGCTTAGAAGAATTCAATGTGTCCACTTCTTGATTTGCCACAATTATAGACATCTAAAGGAAATAAAAGTCTAGTCTATAATGCTTAGACAATTTTGTAAGAGAACTACAAGATATAGGTTCAGCTGTTACCTTTTGTATCCTTGTAGATGCATGTTGGTAGCCTTCCAAGAAAAATCCATTGTAAGAGCATTGCAGTCTGTTATGATAGGTCCCACTTCTTGTAGTCATTGAACTCTCAAGATAAGATCTACTCCTTAGAGTGAAATAACAAAGAAATGTGATGTGCACACATAGTCTTGAATGGACACTTAGAGTTGCTCACATACTCCAATACAGGTTAAGTATTCACCATTGCCTACTTGGACCTTAAAGTGAGAAGAGGGAGTGATTATGCCCAAAACATAACGCGGTTATTGTAGTATAGTTTTGGGGTGTCGATTCCACAGGGAAACAATTTAAGTACAACAAAAGGTGTAAAACCTCAACACAAACGATAAAATATTAAAAGAATCTAAGTTGTTTGAGAAAAAGGGTAATTGTGTAAATAAGTTTAAAATAAAAATGACAAGGTTCCGAAAATCCTCCCTAGGTTCGTTGCTCTAATCCTAACTTGATTCAGTTGTTTTTATCTCGATTGCAAGTTTCACATCCCAAACAGGCAATCGGAAAATATTCAATTAAAGCGCATTTATAAATCATAATGTAATTGTTATGAAATCTTCTTTACTTTCAAGCACACATGACCTAACTTATAAATTATCAAGAGACGACGATATATCTAAATGACGATACCGCAGCAATGGACAAATCTATAAAAGAGATCTACCGGACTCAGTCACACCCAAACAGGTACACATAAGAAAAGCCTGACTGAACTTAAATGGAAAAGAAGCATGCAACCACCGGAGTTATAATAAATCTACTAATTAAATTAAAGAATAAAACATAACAATATTTAACGAAAATAATTCCAACTATAACCAAATCAAATAAAGGAAAAATAAGAACAACTACACCTAGGGATTCATCCTTTCACCTTGCTTGGAGACTAGCCGGTCATGGGGCTCATGCGTCCTCGAGTTGCCACCGGCCTCCCGACGATCATCTCTCCCTACCTTTAAACTTTAAACTTCGGGTTCCTCCTAAAGGTCCTCTGGAATCATTCCCGATTGATTGATCCAAAAGCTGAAGCAAAGGAGGTCTTATATAGGCAAACGCCCAGAGTGCTGTGTGTTAACCATCCGATGTGGGATACTGTCCGGGTGCGCTCGATCGCAGCTCTAGTGCGCTCGATCGCATGCGCGCTAAAGCGAATCTTGGTCGATGTGGGACGTGCGCTCGATCGTCCTGCTGTTGCGCTTAATCGCACTGCTTGCAGAGTAGTTTAATCGATGTGGGATGTGCGATCGATCGCACTGCATGCAATAGTCCATCTTGTATCTCTGGGAGTGTGGGCTCTTGGTGCTTTAAACAACGATTGCTTTTTCTTGAACTTAAAGTACCTGAAAATACACTGAAATAAGTCAGTGGTCCAATAATATCACTTTAGAGTTATTAATATGTAAAAGCACAATAAAGACCGAGATCAATCATAAAATGCTAACAATTAACCACTGTTGAGGTGCATTTTATGACTCTCATCAGGGAGTAATAAACAAGTCAAGAAGTTGAGCCATTTTTTCTTGAATGAAGTTGTGAGTACTACCTCCATCAATCAAAATTTGTACTGTATGCTTCTTGATAGAGACCAATAGTCTTAAGGTCTTTGGTGTTCTATGACAGAAAAAAAGCATGTAGAGAGATCTTAGGAATTTGTGCTTCTTCTAGAGTGGCAAAAGGATTAAAGAAATCCTGATTTTGGCTTTCTTACTCTTCTCTTTCCAATTGAAACAATGAGCTCTTTGTTTTGCACTTATGCCTTGGATGAAATTTTTCATCATAATTAAATTAAATCCCTCTTTCTCTTATGGAGTGCATCTCTTGAGGAGATAACCTTTTGATAAAAAAAAAAATTGAAGTGGTGGAGCTGTAGACATCCTTGTATGGGGATGTGATCCCAAACTGGGACCACTAGTTTGATGACTTGCATATGGAGGTTTGTAATTTAACTTGGATTGCCAAGATTTTGAAGAACCTCTAATGTCTCCCATCTATCTTCCTATAATCCTCCTAAGTCCACAACATCATGAAAGTCCAGAGGTCTATGTGTAATATCCTGTCTTCTAATTTAAGGTTTCAATCCACAAATAAAATAGTTCATAAAAAATGATCAATTATACCATTGACCCTACTATACAAGGACTCAAAATTTGGTTGATACTCTATGACAATTTCTTCTTGAGTTAGATTAGTCAATGCACCTTGAGGTTCTTCATAGACAGAGAGGCCAAATCTTGGTTGTAATGCTTTGACAAACAAGAGCCAAGAAAAAAAATCAACTTGTTGTGTTGAGTCCACTGAAACCAACTTGCAGTTGGACCTTCTAGGTGGAATGAAACAAGCTGTAATCTTTGATAGTCAGAAGTGTTAGAGAAGAGGAAGAATTACTTAGTGAGGAAGAGCTAATCTGTAGGATCTCCTTCTTTGCATCTTGATTGTTCCAACTTGACATTTATGAAGTTGTTCACTTGATTGTGTTGCTAAAGAAGTTTTGGATCTAGAAAAGATGTATGTTCTTCCTAGGAATGCATTTACTTCAAAGACTCAATTTCTTGTTGGAGAGGTTTCATAGAAACACCAATTTATTATCTAATGTACTTGAAAAGCTTGTTCTAAGGAAAATTACTCATATCAGATTTGAAATGCAACCTTTTGCCATTACTATGGATGTGAAGATGACCATGAAAGCACCAAATGTTGGAGGTGGTAGATAGATGATATGGTATTTTGGGGTATTAAGTAGTTTAGGCACAAAATGTGGGAGAGGAAATGTTCTTGTTTTGAGCACAAGACAAGCTCCTAAAATGAATTCTGATTTCTTACATTGCCATCTTACAATAAAGCTATTTATATAACTCTTAAATAGATTGGTTACAAATGATCACAAAGAGTCAAAGAAGCTAACTAACTAACAACTTTTTTAACTAACATCCAGCTAAACAACCAACTACTTTCTTTTCTAATTTCCCATCTCTCTTATTTCTAGCACAAGACAAGCTCCTAAAATGAATTCTGATTTCTTACCTTGCAATCTTACAATAGAGCTATTTATATAACTCCTAAATAGATTCGTTACAAATGATCACAAAGAGTCAAAGAAGCTAACTAATAAACAACGTTTTTAACTAACATCCAGCTAAGCAACCAACTACTTTCTTAACTAATTTCCCTTCTCTTTGGCACCAACTTTGCTTCTTCTTGTTGCTATTTTTGCTACTCATTTGTTGTCCCAAGCTTCACTGGTAACTCTTGCTGCTTCCTACCTTACTGGTTCTCTTTTGCTGCTCCATACCTCACTGGTTTTTTTTCAAAGTTTTTCTATTTCTTAATTTTCTTCTTGTATCACATGTTCTCTAATAACAACCTACATAACTTGTTTTAGTGTCTCATACACTAGTGATCATGTGATCAATCACCCCAAATCATTGAGAAAACATAGTATGTACTAATATATCCAAATTCACTAATGCATTTCTTAGTGATCCAATGATTAGGAACATTTAAGAATAGAGCTTAAGGAAATATATCTCGCTAGTATGATCTTATCATGGTGCTTATTTCCATTGCTCTAATTCTATGGGCTTTATCATGTAATGCGTATATAGTGATTTGTAATGAACATGACAAATAATATAAATACCATTTATTAATATATATTGTCAATAAATGAATAAGATCAATTTACTAGTAACATACCTATAACATCATATACTATTCGCTTATAGGGCATACTACTATCAATCTTCCACTTGCACTAAAGCTAATAGCCAAGGTATATCATACCCTTTTCTTTAGTTAATGGATCCACAATATTAATTTTTGTAAAACTCTTTCATCTTACATCGCTTGTTCCAGTGATGAGACCTTAGTTCCTTCACCTATGCAGTAATGCCATTATTGTTATAGTATTGTAATACTGAATTTACAGTGTTAGAAACCATTCCAAAATTAGTGATAAAATTCTTTATCCAAACAAGTTTCCTCACAGCCTTAGATACAATAACATATTTGTCTTCCATGGTCGAATCCACAGTGGTCGCTTTCTTGGAACATTTCCAGCTCACTACTCCATCATTTATGGTGAACACTTATTTATATATTGAATTACTATTAAATCCTCTTCTCCATTTACGAGGAACAAATTTTAGTTGCTCTTAAGACCTTAGGAATATTCTTCGCAGCTATATAGTGACCCTCACCTAGATTACATTGGTATTTGGTTATAACACTCAGAGTATATTCAACTTCAAACTTTGTATATAACATGGTGTTCATGATAGGTTCAATCTAATCATGTGTTCTTTCTCTCCTTAGGTGTCTTTGGGGACTTGTCTTTCGAGAGAGTAATTTCATGATCCATATTGGAATTTTCCATGATAAACTCTTTTAGCATTTTGTCTATGTAAGTAGATTTATATAAGCCTAGCATCATTCTAGATCCATCTCTATAGATATTTATCCCTAAATTATATGATGCTTCACCCAAATCATTCACGGAGAGATTTTTTACTGTCAAACCTTGACTAACTATAACATACCTACATTATTTCTAATGAGTAGTATATCCTTTTTGTAAAGCACTAAGAATGTTACAGTGCTCCCACTGACCTTTTTATACACACATGGTTTATCCTCATTTTCAATAAAATCAAACAATTTGATTGTCTCATCAAAACAGATATTCCAACTTTGAGAAGCTTGCTTTAATCCATAAATGGATTTTTGAAGCTTGCATATCTTGTGGTCACTACCACTAGATGTACAGGTTGTGTCATATACATATCCTCCTTAATGTTTCAATTGAGAAATACAGTCTTTACATCAATCTGTTATATCTCATAGTCATGGTATGAATTTATTGCAAGTAAAATCCTAATGCATTTAAGCGTGGCCACTAGAGAGAAGGTTTCGTCAAAGTCAATTCCTTGCCTTTGCTTGAAACCCTTCGCTACAAGCCTTGCCTTATAGGTCTCTACCTTTTCTTCCACTCCAATCTTTCTCTTAAAGACCCACAAACTATAGGTACTATACCTTCAGATGTATTGACCAAAGTCCATACTTTATTGGAGTACATTGAATCCATTTCCGATTTCATGGCTTCTAGCCACTTCTCTAAGTTGACGTATGACATCGCTTCTTCATAGTTAGTAAATTTCTTATTATCTTTAAGGTGTATCTCCAGGTCATTATTTATGAGAAATCCATATCTCTCTAGAGCCTAGAGTATTCTGCTAGATCTATGAATTGGTTGTGTATTAGGAAGATTTATTGATTTAGGTTCCTTAATTTGATTAGTACTAGGTTGTGGTTCTTATGACACTTCATCAAGAACTATCCTCCTCCCACTGCTCCCTTCTAGCATAAACCTTTTTTTTCTAGAAAGGTCGCATGCTTGGAAACAAACACCTTTTGTTCCCAAGGATGATTGAAAATAATATTCTAAACTTTCTTTAGGATATCCCGCAAACCTACATTGCTCAGACCTAGTTCCAAGCTTGTCTGTATGTAACTTCATTACACAGGTCGGACAAGCCCAAATCTTAAAGTGTTTTAAGATTAGGTTTTCTCCCTTTCCACATCTTATATGGCATTTCAGGTACTATCTTCAAGGGAACTTTTTGCAATAACTATATGGTAGCTAGAACAACATATCCCTAAAAGGATATAGGAAGATCAGTGTAACTCATCACAGATCGTACCATATCCAATAGGGTGTGATTCCAGAAGGAGTTCACTGAGAGAGAACCTCATTCTCTTTGAGATAATTGAGAAAATCATTAAACATGTATTTTCCTCTTCGATCAGATCAAATAGCTTTAATACATTTCCTAGTTTTCTTTTCAACTTCACTTCTGAATTCTTTGAACTTTTCAAATGATTCAGATTTGTACTTCACTAAGTACATGTACCTTACGTTTGTGTAACAAATCATATCCATTTTAATTAAGTCAAGCCCACCATTCCTTACAAGTGTAAATTAGTGATATAGCCCTTATGTTTGCGCAGTAAATCTATATTATTTGTTTACCTTGTATATATCATATGTTTTATAGTTTTTATAATTTTCCTAAAGGTTTAAACCTTATGTTTGCGCAATAAATTTACACATAAAAAAACTTGCATATTGAGTATAATGGTGGAAAGCTACGAACAATTATTCCTAATGATATCTATTTACAACTTACTATAAAAACTTTGGTCCATGGGAGATGGGTATTTACATCTACATCTCATCATTTAAACATGTATCAAATACATTTAACAAGTATATACTCTAATTACATGCATAATATATCTACATCACATACATATATATTTTAACCTAAGTGGATGACTATGGACTTTTTTAAGCATGATTTACTTGAGCTAATAAAGTAAATCACTTGGTCAAACCCTAGGTAATTATTACATGAATATATCCCATACATTCACGGGTCTTCAATCTTCAGACTGGTCACATGCTTCCATGCGCATTTATTGATTTGTCTCAATAAAATCCTACCTAACTTTAAGTAATTTTACATATATAAAATATATATAAGAAACCTTGATCAAAAGTCAAGAGGAATTACATTGGAAGGAGATAAAAATTTACATTGAGAGAAATAAGAGAAGACGAAGTATGCAAACCCCAATTAAAATTGAATAACCAAAAATAATATCATAAATTTAACTAATTGTTAAGGTCTAGGTCCAATAGTCATCCACACATATAATTACATTTCATAAATAAATAATAAAAATTATACTCTAGTTAAGATATTGTTTCATAGATTGTATTCCTAATCTCATTAGGTTAAACTTTTCTTCATCCTATTTGCAGACACCCAATTTCGTTCAAAATTTTTTGAATGGACTACGCGTGGGTTCTTATGACAAACTTTGATCCAAGTGTGCTGAGACTTGGTGATCCCTAATAACTTCATGGAAAGTTTAGTGTGATGATCCATGTGTGGAGGAAGGAAAATTTTGTTGGATGGCTTTCGATGGATGAGCACACATAATTCCTTATATGTTGGACATAGTTCATCAAGACCAAACCCAAAAGACGTAGGTATCAGGATCCCGCCTTGCTGTAGTTCCCTTTAAGAAGTCCTAGTCGATTTTAACACTCTTGAGTGAAAAATCAGGTTGATGACATAGTGAGAGAAATTGTGGAGCTCGATGCCATTCATGTTGCCAGTTTAGTGTATCAACTTTACTGAGATAACTTTTATGGCCATTTCTTTTGAAGAAGTAGGGAAGAAAATTGAGGACAAGTTGTGAAGCTTCGTTCTTAGAACTACTAGAGGATGTATACTAAATGAGAGGAAAGATTGGGTTTAAATGCATGTTTTGAGTTAAATAAAATTAAATGGTCAAAGAATAGGCCACTAAAAGCCAAATAGGCCAGAGTGTATGAATCAATGGCCACTTTTTAAGGCTGTGTAAAAGTTTGCCTTTAAAAGATTTTGAAAATATAAAGAGCCTTAAACTATCACATGATCTTTTCACCAAATTTTTAAAGTGAAATGACATCTCTTGCACACTTTGTTCCCTAAAAAGAATCCTAAATGCCATGACTCAGCTCATGCCCAAGTTCTTTTTGTGATTTAACAAATTTAAATGAAAAGACTCTGTAGAACTAACATGTAAAATCCCTCACAGCAAGCAAAATACCAAAAAGCCCTCACAGCAGGCAAAGTCACAAAAAAAAGCCATGACTATAGGAAAAATCACAAACCAAAGTCCTTGTAGCAGGCAAACCAAAGTCCTCGTCAGCAGGCAAACCAAAGTCCTCACAATAGGCAAAATCATAAACTAAAGTCCTCGTAGTAGGCAAGCCAATGTCCTCGTCAGTAGGCAAACCAAAGTCCTCGTCAGCAAGCAAACCTAAATCCTCATTAGTTGGCAAAATAAAAAAAACTCAAAGTCCTCCTCAACAGGCAAACCAATGTCCTCGTCAGCAGGTAAACCAAAGTCCTTATTAGCAGGCAAACCAAAGTCCTCACTAGCAGGCAAACCAAAGTCTTCACAGCATGCACCAGTTGGTCAAGAAGTATCGAACGAGTGAACGGACGCTAGCTCCATCACTCTAGGTATGTATCATTCTCATAGATGATCCTATGACACCAACTTTTCCTAACAACACATTTACTTTTATGAACACATCACATATTTTTTGTTCCAAAATTTTGAAACGAAGCAGCGGTCACTCACAGCCTTTGATAGGAACTCTCAAAGGAGCCCCAATAAAAAGAGGCAAACTATAGACACCCAATTTATTTTGCAAAATTTTTGAACGGACCATGCGAGGGTTCCTATGACGAATCTCTGATCTTAGTGTGCTCAGACTTGGTAAATGAGGAAGTTTTGATTTAATTGGGGAGTATGAGCAATTTCAAGACCCTTTTGTTCAATTCATTTAATTAACTTTGGGTTTAAATCAATTGGATCTTATTTGATTCATCTAATCCATGACCAAAGTCTTCATTTAAATTTTGACCCAATCCAAAACTCACTAAATATCATTGATCTTTCCTAAACTCAAACACTTTTGGCCCAAATTTCAAGCTCAAGAAGACTTTTAATTTTTAAGGATGATCTTCCAATTTCAGCCTCCACTTGGCGCTCCTTGATCGGTTCACTTTTCTCAAACTAAAAGTTAATTTTTTACAACCAAAAAGATGTCTCTCTCCTCTCCCTATGTGGCTGGTCATAATGAGAATTTTCATTATTTCTTTTTGCTTTCTGAACTCAACTTTCCCTCATAGGTTCTCTCATATTCTTTTGTACCAAATGCTACCTTTTTCCACACAAAATAAGACTTTTTTCACCTAAAAAACAACAACAATGCACTTATAAATTAGCTAATTTTTCTCCCTCTTTGGACAACCACGTGTACCAAAAAGAGGAATTTTCTCTTCTTCTTTTTTGCTTAGTTAATTGAATATTACCTTATTATGCTTTCACCCTTTCCTACATGCCAAATAACACTTTTTTCTATCCAAAAAATCAAATTTTATACCCAAAAAAGCAGTACCTAAAACACAATAGATTTTTTAGAGTATGAAGCCTTCTTTTGCTTTGTAATTGCACTCCTTTTTTTCTTAAGCTTTTTCACTTTATTATATGTTAAAAACCAACTAAAAATTATGTTTTTCCCCCTTCATGGTTATCTAAACCAAGGAGATTTTCTCCTCACTTTTTTTCTTTTGCTTTTGTTTTATTGAAAACACTCCAAATTGTACTTTCTTGTTCACCTTTTTTTTTCACCTCAAAGAAACTCATCCCTCTTCCCTATGGCCAGCCACCTAAAAATATTTACCCTCTCACTTTTCACTTTGTTTTCAACACCTCACTTCTCTAGCCCCATCTTTACACCTCAAAAGTGAAACACCTTTTTTATCTTAAAAGTTGAAACTACTTTTCCCCTTCCTTATGTGACCAGCCATGCACCTTCTTTTCACCCATTATTTTGCTCTTTTTTAATCTCTTGGTCATCCCTTACTCCTCCTATAAATACCCCTTTTTCTAACACAAGGGACCAACACAACACTAAGGCAAAGTAATGCAAAAAAGAGAGAAAAAAGAGAAAGTTTAGAGAGAAAGAAAGAAGTGAGAAAAGAGAGGAAAATAGAGAACAATAGGAAGATCAAAGAGAGAAATATAAAAAAGAGGAGAGTTTTCAAGAAAGGTGAGAAAAGAGCAAAGAGTGAAACAAAAAAGAAGAACTAGTTAGAGTTCCTCATCATTTTCGGCCACCCTTTGTTTTTTGGTCTTCTAATCTTCATTCAAAGCATTCTTCCAATTTCACTTAGACCACAAGAGCACAAGGATCGAGGATAATCTCTAAACATGGAAATTTTCCTTAGCAAAATAAGGTTGGTTAAGCTTCTACTTTTTTTTTTCAAAATAAATTGCTGGCATGATTCATGTATTTAAACCACTTGAAAATAGACTATATTAATTTAGCTCACTTAGAAAGTTTCATTCTTAAGATACTCACTAGTTTCTTCACATTTTCTCTTTAACTAGAAATAATTTTTGACAATAAAAAATCATGTATTTAGTTAACTTAAAACTTGTATTTCAAATTTCAAATTTCAATCCAAAACGAATTATAAATCTCAAGAACAAGTAAAATTACAACTTTGAAAAAAAAAACTATTTTTTTATTTGAATAATATCCAGTTTTTTAATCATACATTAAAAAATACTTTGAATTTTAAAGAATAGTAAAATGTAAAACCAGACTTCCTTATCTTTCTGATTCCTCTAAATCGTCGCAATCCAATTGAAAATGAGTAAATTACACATGTTTGAAGTTGGACCAAAAAATCTGTTTTACAATAGGTTTTTTTACGTGATTCTCACGATTTTCATCCCAATTTTTTTTTTATTTGATGTAAAATCATATTTTCATCATCAATTTTTTTTCAATCAATCTCTATTGATTTAAAATGTTTTAAAAATAATCTATAACAATTTTATCATCATCATATGACGATAATCAATTCAAGAACACATTCTTGAATTTTCTTGATCAATGGTTTCATAAACCCTAATATAACTTTTAGATTATCAATTTTTAATATAATTAATTTTAATATTATATATTTAAAGTCATAAAAAAAGAATTAAATTTATTCTAATAATCCATAGTGTTGTCTTTGATCCACTATAAGTCTACAAGCATAGAATACGCAACAAAAAATTAAAAATTTATGGCCATAAACTTAAATGCCAAGATAAATCTCTATGAATCTATAAGAATGATGATCCAAATAATATTTCCATATAAGGTTATATAGTTTTACCTTTGATGGATATTCTTATCGATCTTTGAAACATATTCACCAACTGTTCAAGTGTCCAGCCTCTAAACGCATCCACACAAGAAACCAAGAACAATGATCTTCTTCTCCAAGATGTCGACTACTGTTTAAAGAAGAATAAAGAGCTGGCTGAATTTTCCATTGAGTACTAGCTCTAGATTTTTCAGCTTTTTTAGAGAAAGAGAGAGATCAAAAATCTTATTTTTAATCTCCACAACAAATGTGTTATGTTCTATTTAGGTTTTTAGCAAATAGAGTCTTTATATGGTGCCCTTACTTCCAAACGAATTATGATTTCTAAAATTATAATTAAGCCCTTGATTTAATTAATTCTTAAAAATATCTCCCTTAACACATTATTTTTTCTTATCCACGCAATTTCCCAATTGTGTGTGACCCTTTAGGTTCAATATTGTGCTAGTAGTAGGTCAAAACAATTACGTAACAATTGGATCACATCCAATTAATTAAAACTCCTTTTAATTTTAATTCCAATTTAAACTCCTTTTAATTAAGAATTAATTATAATTAATTCTTAAGGGCTTCGACAAGTCATGATTGACACCTACTAGCATGTCATGACTACCCAGACAATATGTATTAATGTGAACCTTTTTGTTGTCAGTTATCGTACAATTCAACCTTTCATCATGCAATGTCTCTAATTAAAACTAAGGCATTGATTTATTATCAAGCCTTAATTATTTAACCATATGTATCTAGATATCAAGTTCATCACTTAAATGGTGAAATTAGAAACTTATTTCTAATTTCTGCTCCACCTTGGCCAAGGAATTGCCAAGCTATGTCTTAATCATATCACATGGGACATTCTCTCTCTTTTATTGATAATGATGGATCCTCTATTCTACACTCACATACCTCCATGCATAAGTGGTCATACCCAAACCATGATGATCCATACACAAGATATCCATGGTGCCTCAAGTCCAAGAATCACTTGTACAACTGCAACATAAGAATTCCTATTGACACCTAGTAAAACGTTCATTAGGAATTTCTTAGTCGAGTTAGTTCGGTGTATATGTTCTCTAAAAACAACCTATTACATTAGTGATCATGAGATCAATCATCCCAGCTCTTTAAGTAAACATAGAATGTACTAATCTATCCGGATTCACTAATGCCCTTCTTAGTGATCCTATGATTAGGAACATTTAAGACTAAATCTTAAGGAAATACATCTCACCATCATGATCTTCTAATGGTATTTATTTCTATTACTCTAATTCTATGAGTTTTATCATGTAATGCATATGTAGTGATTTGTAATTAACATGATAAATAAGATAGATGCCATTCATTAATATTAATTTTCAATAAATGAATAAGATCAATTTACAGGTAACATGTCGATAACATAAAATGTGATTGGCTTGTAGGGCACACTACTATCACATTCTTGATTGCTCGTGTTGATACACTTAGAGGTCGGACGCTTGAATGGCTCATAAATCTATTTCTAAAGAAACAACAAGAATCTCCATCAAAGGTATAAGTCTCTAACCTTGTATGGAGAGATGGATTATCATTCTAATATATTCATAGAGATTATTAGGATAAGCTTATTAGCATATATAAGAAAATTTTAAATTCTACTACGTTATCTATGCCGGTAGACTTACAATATGAGGATATTCCTAGCATTAGTCGTCACATTGTGAAGCACCACATACACTTAACACAGGAAACCTTTAAAACAAAAGTTAAGAAGAATGAAACCATAATGGATTCTAAAAATCAGAGAAAAGATTCCCAAATAGTTTAAGGCCAAGTTCTTCATAGTTAACAAGTATCCAAGTTGCGTTACCAATAGTGTGCTAGTTCTTAAGAAAAATAAAAGAATTTGTTGTTGGATTGATTATCAAGATCTCATTAAGGCTAGTCCGAAGAATGATTTTTCATTACCTCACATAGATATGCTTGTTGACAATAACGATGGTAATGCCTTGCTATCTTTTATGGATAGATTATTTGGTTACAACCAAATTCAAATGGCTCCATATGATAGAGAGAAAACAATCTTTATCACCCAATGTTGGTATTTGTCTTAGCATTAAACGGTTGCAAGGAAGGAGGAAAAAAAATCAGCATCAATGCACACTAGTGTGCGCCACAACCCAGCTCATTCCAGGGTGTGCCGCCCAGCAAGGAGAAGTACTGGAGGAGGTATGCGCCGCGGCTCAGCCTCCTCTAAGCCATGTGCCCAGAATGGTTGCACTTGTGGAGAATTTTCAGCACACTCCAGGCCGCGGCATGCCCTGTTTTAGGTCGCGGCCTGAAGGCACACTAATGTCATTTTGTTCAGCCTTTTGAAAGGTGCATGGGGCATGTCCAAAATGCACAGCTTTACTTAAGATTAATGGAGGGCCATGGTTAATTGGTCATCAAGATCTAAAAGTGGAGATTGACTCTCAAGAGTGGTCAAGAAGCAGGTGCACTATATAAAGCGTCACCTAGCTTCAAAGAGAAAAAAAAAAAACTTGTGATAACTTGTAATTAGAATTGAGATCAATTGTGAGAGTGAAAAGACACTAAACTCAAAAGAGATTCTGTAGAGAGGTTGGTTATTTAGAAAGAGAGTAGAATAAAAAGGGATTCAAGGGCTTGTAAGGGGAATTTTCTTGGGAAAATTCCAGTGTTAGTTCTTATCACTTTCTTTTTCTTCTTCTTCTTATTTTGTTCTTCAAGAAGGGTGTTGCTGATTGTAAAGAACTCCAATGATAAGATAGTGCAGAGAGCTCGGAGGAGCTCACGAGGACGTAGGCATATTACTGAACCTTGTCAACAAATTTCTTGTGTTATTTTCTTTCTTGCTTTGATTGTTTGCTGTTTCTTTTCTTATACAAGTTACTCTAGACTTGGCTGTTTAGAAGATCACCTCCTGGGCATCATCCAAGGTGGTTTCCCAATAGTGGTATCAGAGCTAGAGGAGATACCACAATAGTGGTATCAAAGCTTGCAGGGTATCAGAGCAAGAACAGAAGGTATCAGAGCAAGACTCCAAGAATCAAAGAACAAACTTCTTGGGTGATTCAAGATTAGATCGTGTTCTTGAGGTTAATTCAAGAATGGTATTGAGATCAATCTTCGATCGTGTTCTTAAGGTTTAGAAGAAGTTGGAAAGCATTTGTGGGTGCTGCACAAATCTGGGATAATCTTCGCAAAATGGGTTCAAATTTCGTTGTTGAAAAGTTTGATGGAAAGGGAGATTATTCCCTGTGGAAGTGGAAGATCAAGGCCATTCTTATACAACATAAGGTGGACTTGGCTATTGGAGAAGATGATGCTTTTCTAGCAAGTATCACAGAGGACTAGTGGATTGAGATGAAGAAGATGGCATACATCACCATTTTCTTGCACGTGTCAGATAGTGTCACAAGGGAGTGCGGAGACTCGGAAGATCCTGCTATCATGTGGAAGAAACTAGATGAATTGTTTCTTACCAAAACTCTCCCTAACAAGATTTATCTTCTTAAAAGAATCTTTGCTTTTAAAATGGATCCTAATAAAGAGTTCCAAGATAATCTTGTTGTCTTTAATAAACTAGCTCAAGATTTGGTTAGTTGTAGTATTAAATTCCTGTATGAACAATTGGCTATTATATTATTAAATTTTCTTCCTGATTATTTTGATAGTTTAATTAATGCAACTGAATATGAAAAAGATACACTAACCAAAGAAATTATGGTCAATGCTATAAGGGCTCATGATTTCAAAGCCAAGAGTAGGGAGGCATCAAGTGGGGAAGGGCTGTTCGTAAGAGGAAGGCCAGCAACTCAGAATGGCAGTAGTATTCATGGAAACTACTGAGAGAAATCAAGAGGTAGAGGGCAGAGCCATGGGAGATGGCATTCCAAACCAAAGTTTGGAGGAAGACAATGCTTCTACTGCAACAAGGAGAGTCACTTCAAGAAAGATTGCAAGAAGTGGTTGTGGGATGAGAGAGGGAGAAGCCATACCAACAATGGAGAGGCTTCGGTTGCCAAAGGAGAACAACAAGATTATGTTCTTGTTGTGTGCTCAAATGTGAGAAGGAGGGAAGGCAGCGAGAAATTGATTCTTAATTTCGGGTGCACTTATCACATGTGCCCTCATAAGAAATGGTTCAAGAATTTCAAGGAGATCAATGATGGAAGGTTTTCTTGGGGAATGAAAATTCTCGCCAAGTGAGGGGGATAGGAGACATCCAATTGAGGATGTTTGATGGAGTCACAAGGTTGTTGCAAAATGTAAGGTATCTCCCAAATTTAAGGAGGAATTTGATCTCATTGGGGCAGTTGGATTCCATAGGGTATACATACAAAGCTGAGGGAGGAAAGATCAAGGTAACCAAGGGTTCTTTGATAGTGATCAAAGTAGCAATCAAAGATGGACTTTATGAGATGATCGGTGAGACAGAAATCAAGGATCAAGCAGCAAGCTTGATGGCTGAGATGAATAAGGTAACACTTTGGCACAATCTCTTGGGACATATGAGCGAAAAGGGGCTGCAAGTTCTCAGCGTGGATGGTCTACTTGGTGGTGACAAAGTAGAGAAACTAGATTTCTATGAGAGTTGCATTCTTGGGAAGCAACATCGGGTCAGCTTCAACATCGGAGTGCACAAGTCTAAAAGGATTCTTAACTGCATCCGTGCGGATCTTTGGGGACCAGCAAGGACACAAACACAGGGAGGTAATCGTTACTTTTTATCTTTAATTGATGATTATTCAAGAGTGGCTTGGGTTTATTTTCTTAAAAATAAATCAGATGCTTTGATTGAATTTGTGGTATGGAAATGGTTACTAGAGACTCAAATGGGCAGGGTAGTTAAGGTGGTAAGAACCGATAATGGCTTAGAATTTTTTAATAAGGATTTTGATAAATTTTGTGAATTAAATGGCATTCTAAGACATAAAAGGGTTGTGAAAACCCCTCAACAAAATGGAGTTGCTGAGAGGAAGAACAAAACCCTTATGGAAAAGGTTAGGTGCATGTTAATTGGGTCCGGTTTACCAAAATATTTTTGGGGAGAAGCTGTGTCTACAGCTGCATACTTGGTTAATAGATCACTCTCTAGGGCTTTAGACCTTAAGACTCCCATGGAGATGTGGAGTGGAAAACCCCCTGAGTTGAATAATCTTAGGACGATGTGTTGCATATGCACATCAAAAGGATGATAAACTTAACCCAAGGTCTAGAAAATGTGCGTTTTTAGGTTATGGTGATGGGGTTAAGGGGTATAGGTTGTGGTCATTAGAACCAAAAGGAATGAAACTCATAATAAGTAGAGATGTTATTTTTAATGAATTGTTATTTACCTACTTAGAGAAAACTAACCCTGTAAGGGATAGTAAGCAAACCTGTCCGGAATTTGTGAAGCATAGCATCAAGGAGAATTCAATTCAAGTAGAGTATGGAAGGCAAGAGGGTTCAGATCAGGTAGATCCCATTGATGAAGGCCCAGCTTAGGACACTCAAGAGGAGGCTGAACTGGAACGGGATGATGCAGCAAGTCAGAATGACTACCAGCTCATAAAGGACCGGGAAAGGAGTGTGGTGGTTAGACTACCTTTGAGATATGGTTTTGCGGATGCTAATGTAGTAGCTCCTTGGATAGAAAGATGGATGGTTAAACCAGAAACTTACATGGATGCCATGGAGTGTAAGGATTCATCAAAGTGGTAGCTAGCTATGGAGGAAGAAATGAATTCTTTGAGGAAGAACAACTCTTGGGTATTGGTGCCCAAACTAGAAAAACAGAGAGTTGTGGATTGTAGATGGATCTACAAGATCAAAGAAGAGAACACTCCAGGGGATAAAGTTCGGTATAAAGCTAGGCTGGTGACGAAGGGGTTCACATAAAGAGAAGGCATAGACTTCACCGAAATATTCTCACCAGTTGTGCAATACAAGACGATTAGGATAATGTTAGCATTGGTGGTCCAATTCAATTGGAAAATCGAGCAAATGGATGTGAAGATAGCGTTCTTACATGGAGAGCTTGATGAGACCATTTACACGAGGCAACTCGAAGGCTATGAGGAAGGAAGGCAGGGAGATTTGGTGTGCCAACTAAAGAAATTTCTATATGGCCTGAAGTAATCACCTTGTAATGGAATAAGAGGTTCGATTCCTTTATAACCAGCCTGGGTTTCATGAGGAGCTACTATGATTCATGCTTGTATTACAAGGGGCCCAAGGTGGAGGAAGTGGTAATCATCCTAATCTATGTTGATGATGTGTTGTTGGTTGGAAGCAGCATGGAGAGGATAAGAAAATTGAAGGCTCAACTCAGTGAGGAGTTTGAGATGAAGGATCTTGGCCATGAGTTTGAGATGAAGGATCTTGGCCATGCACAGAAGATCCTTGGGATGTGTATCATCTAGGAAAGTGAGACAAACAGATTGAAAATCTCTCAAACTTCCTACATAGAGAAGATGATATCTAAGTTCTCTATGGAAGATAGCAAACCAGTGAAGGTTCCCCTTGCTGGTCATTTCAAGTTCTCCAGTGATCAATGTCAAAGATCGAATGAGGAGAAGAAGGAAATGGAAAAGGTCCCCTACTCTAGTACGGTTGGTTTTGTAATGTTCACCATGGTAAGCACTAGACCTGGTATTTCTTATGCAATAAGTGTCTTCAGTAGGTTTATAAGTAATCTAGAAAAGTTGCATTGGCTTGGGATGAAGTGGCTACTGAGGTACTTGAAGGGAAGCCCAAATGTGGGGCTGGTTTATAAGAAGAGGGGTAAGTCCATATGCCTTGAGGGTTATGCTGATTCGGACTATGGAGCAAACCAGGATAAAAAGAGATCGATTACTTCCTACTTCTTTAACTTAAATAGATGTTGTGTAAGTTGTAAGGCTCAGTTACAGCCGGTGGTAGCACTCTCAACAATCGAGGCTGAGTACATAGCGGCTACGGAAGCCATCAAGGAGGCTATGTGGTGCAAAGGGTTGCTGGAAGAGTTGAAGGTATAAGAGGAGTAGGTTGTGGTGTATTCGGATAGCCAAAGTGTATTGTATTTGTGCAAGAATCTGGTGTTCCATAAGAGGACAAAGCACATGGATGTTCGGTACCATTTCATTCGGGAAAATGTTACGGAAGGATGCATTCATGTGGACAAGGTTGCCATGGAAGAAAACCCTGCAGATTTAGGTACTAAAGTTCTACCTCTAAGCAAGTTCAATCATTGCCTTGGACTTCTTAGGATTGGAGTCGGTTGATATGATGACTCAAGATGAGTTTGGATACTGAGTTCTCTGCACATGGGTTCGAGTTTAATCGCTTAGACAAAGGTAGAGATTGTTGGTATTTGTCTTAGTAATAAACGGTTGCAAAGAAGGAGGAAAAAAAATTAGCATTAATGCACACCAGTGTGCGCCATAGCCTAGCTCATTCCAGAGTGCGGTGCATAGCAAGGAGAAGTGCTGGAGGAGGTGTGCACTGTGGCTTAGCCTCCCCTAGGCCGCTGCGCCTAGAATGGTTGTACTTGTGGAGAAGTTTCAGCACACTCCAGGCCGCGGCATGCCCTGTTCTAGGCCGCAGCCTGAAGGCACACTAATACCATTTTGTTCAGCCTTTTAAAGGTGCATGGGGCATGTCCAAAACACATAGCTTTACTTAGGATTGATGGAGGGCCATGGTTAATTGATCATCAAGATCTAAGGGTGGAGATTGACTCTCAAGAGTGGTCAAGAAGCTGGTGCACTATATAAAGGGTCACCTAGCTTCAAAGAGAAAAAAAAAATTGTGATAACTTGTGATTAGAATTGAGATCAATTGTGAGAGTGCAAAGACACTAAACTCAAGAGAGATTCTATAGAGAGGCTGGTTGTTTAGAAAGAGAGAGTAGAATAGAAAGGGATTCAAGGGCTTGTAAAGGGAATTTTCTTGGGAAAATTCCAGGGTTAGTTCTTATCACTTTCTTCTTTTTCTTCTTCTTCTTCTTTTGTTCTTCAAGAACCTGTGAGTTCTTGGAAGGGTGTTGCTGATTGTAAAGAACTCCATTGAAAAGATAGTGCAGAGACCTCGGAGGAGCTCACGGGGATGTAGGCATATTACCGAACCTTGTCAACAAATTTCTTGTGTTCTTTTCTTTCTTGCTTTGATTGGTTGCTGTTTCTTTTCTTATACAAGTCACTCTAGACTTGGGTGTTTGGAATATCACCTCCTAGGTATCATCCAAGGTGGTTTCCCAACACCCAATGGGGTACCTTTTGCTATAGAGTTATGCCATTTGATTTTAAAAAATACAGGTGTGACATACCAAAGGATGGCCATTACTTTACTCCATGATATGATGCATAAATATGTTAACATTTACGCAGATGATATGATAGTAAAGTCTAAAGATAGAGAAGGTCACCTTGAGGCATTAAGGAAGTTCTTCGAAAGAATCTAAGAGTACAAGTTTGAGATTGAATATGTAGAAGTGTATGCTTGGCATAATCACTGGTAAGGTTCTAGGTTTCGTGGTAAGTCAGAAAGGTATTAAGAATGGTTCGTCCAAGATAAAAGCTATTACTGACATATTAGTGCCAAAAACCGAGAAAGAAGTCCTAGGATTTTTGGAAAAAATCTAGTACATCAATCATATCATTGCAAAGCTAACTACTATTTGTGAACAAATCTTCAAATTGTTCAGAAAGACTAGTAAGATTTAATGGAATTTTCAATTTCAAGAATCTTTTGACAAGATCAAAGAGTGTTTAGCTAATCTGCCTGTATTAGTCTAATCTAGAAAAGGGTAACCGATGATGTTGTATCTTGCCACTATTGAAACTACTATGAGATGTATGTTAGCTCAAGAAGATAAGGAAAATCGAGAAAAAGCCATTTATTACTCAAGTAAGAAAATTTTGGAGTATGAGGTTAGATATACTAAAGTCGAGAAAGCACTACATGGTTTCTTTTCAAGTCATTGTTATCTCTTAAATTGATTTTCTCAAGTATTTGTTTGAAAAGTCTGTTACAGTTTAAAGAACATCTTGCTGGCTCATATTGTTATGCCAATTTGATCTCAAGTATGTCACTAAAAATTATGCTATTGCTGAACACTTCGCTGAACACCTTGTGGATAATAAAAAAGATTCAATGTATGTGTTCCCAGATGAAGAGCTTATGAATTAAAATGGTTATGGTGTTTGTGGGATGGGAACTGTACTTTGGTGGAACTTTGGTTTGAATTAAAATGGTTATGGTGTTTGTGAAGTGATAGTGTCCCAAGAACAGTTGTATACTCCTTTAGTAGTTATGTTAGATTTCCCAACAACAAATAATATTGTCGAGTATGAAGCTTATGTGACTAGTCTGGAAGCCTTGATATCTATTGGGATTATAGGAGTAGAAGTCTTTGGAGATTCAACTATGATTATACTTCAAGTATGAAAGAGGTGGAAAATTAAGGAGGAAAGCTTAGACCTTACCGAGAGTACATAGAAGATATTGCCCAAGAATTTGAAAATGTTACCTGATAGTAGTATGCCCTGCAAAATAATAGAATTTAATGTTATAGGCATGTTACTTGTAATTAATCTTATTCATTTATTGACAATAAATATTAATAGTGGTAATTATCTTATTTATTATGTTCATTGCAAATCACTACATGTGTATTACATGATAAAGCCCATAGAATTAGACAAATAGAAACAAACCCCATGATGAGATTATGCTAATGAAATTTATTTTCTTAAGATTTATTCTTAAATATTCCTAATAATAGGATCACTAAGAAGGGAATTAGTGAATCCGGATAGGTTAGTACCTATTATATTTTCTCAAATAGTTGGGAGTGATAGATCTCATTGTTACTAGTGTATGAGACACTAAAACAAGTTTTATAGGTGCCTATTACATAAAAGGTACAACAAACTGACTCGACTAAGAAATTCTTAATGGACACTATCAGTTGTCAATAAGAATTCTTACATTGCAGCTGTATAAGTGATCTTTGGACTTAAGGCACCATAAATGCTTTGTATATAGGTCATCATGCTTTGATGCTACTTAAATATGATTCTAATCGTAGGTCACATAAGGGTAGTAATTGAGTTTGAGCAGGATTACGCCCAAAACAGTAACGCGGTTGTTGTAGCACGACTTTAGGGTGACGATTCCACAGGGAAACAAGTTAACTATAAAGAAAGATGTAAACCTTAATATGAGACGATATAATCAAAATAAGTAAAGAATCTGAAATTGATGATGAAGTAATTGTGTAGGTTGTAAAATATGATAGAGGGACAACAAGGATCCGGGAATCCTTCCTAGGTTCGTTGCCCTAATCCTAACTTGATTCGGTTGTTTTTATCTCGATTGCACGTTTCACATCCCAAACATGCAATCGGTAAATATTCAATGAGAACATGTATAAACCCTAATATGATCGTAACGAAATACTTCTTATTTCCGATTCATGCACATATGATCTATCCTATAGGTTTATCAAGAAACAACAATATATCTTTATCGACAATATTGCAGTAATGGACAAATCTAAAGGCTAGATTTACCGGACTCAATTATACCCAATAATCTTGACATAAGAGAAGCATGACTAAAGTTATATCAAGGAAAAAAGATACAATCACCAGAATAGATAAAATCTTATAATTAGATAAAGAAGTAAATCATAACAATGTTTGACAATAAATTCTTATTACAACTGAACCAAATAAGGGTAGATAGGGATAACTACACCTAAGGATTCATCCCTTCACCTTGCTAGGAAGTTAGTTAGACATGGTATTCATGGCTAAACACTTTTGTGGATGAGCTGCTGCTTTGAGTTTTCTGGCTTTTCTTCTCAGCCGAGATCCCCCTTCTCTTAAACCCCAAGTATCCTATTTATAGTACAAGAGTCCAAGGGTGTTTTTGGGTTTATTCTAATGTTTAAAAACCCTAATTACAGTCTAACTCGGAGATGCAAATCCGTGTACACGCTGCGGTGCTGCTAGGGAACACTACGGTGCTAGGAGTGTTCTGGATTGGGCGAGCTTCTGGGCACCGCGGTGTTGTTGAGGAGCACCGCGGTGCTGGCTGGTTGTTCACAATGGGCGAGTTTCTGGGCACTGCGGTGCTCACCTTTTTGCTGATTTTCTTCATTCTTTGCCTCTCCACAGCCACTCCTATGCTTCGTCGTGCATGAAACCTTGGTGCTTTTAAACAAAGATCGCTTCTTCTCCTCTTTGGACTCAAAATACCTGAAATTTTACTGGAATAAGTTAGTGATCCAATAATAATCCTTAAGAGTTATCAACACACAAGAGTGCAATATAGACCAAGAAGAATCATAAAATGCTAACAATTAAACATCATTGGGGTGAATTTTATGGCTCTTATCACAACCCCCAACTAGCTTATTGCTAGTCTCTAGCAATTCAAGCAGAAACAAGAGATGAATTCCATGGTGGGAGTCAAAAACAAAGTAAAGCACTACTAGTGTTAACCAAGAGTAATTCACTTTTGTCTCAAACATTGCACACAACATACAACACATAGGATCATTAAATATCACTCAAATCCAAAAATAATCCAAACATCGATCTTGCAATCGTTATCGACTCTTAACATCCATCTTACCACAATCCAATAATCCATACACTCAGATGATTTTATGCATCACATTCATGAATACAAGTCTTGGTCTCTAAAAATATAACAAATTGTGTGACATCAATCACATAAACAAACTCCATAGGCTTACT
Organism: Bretschneidera sinensis; assembly: GCA_023935145.1. Taxonomy (NCBI): domain Eukaryota; kingdom Viridiplantae; phylum Streptophyta; class Magnoliopsida; order Brassicales; family Akaniaceae; genus Bretschneidera; species Bretschneidera sinensis. Next base: position 13,277,281 of record CM043704.1, read on the forward strand.
TTTCAAACCACTCTCCACTATTGTAGAAAAATCACATTACATTGGATCAATAGGTCTTTAATAAGCTTGTAATGTTAGGCTAAGTTAAAGGTTAAGAAGGATGGGAAGGATTTATAAGTAAAAGAACTCAATCTCTTAGCTTTAAACATAACCACTTTTAAGCACTAGATAACCTTACTTCAACACCCAACTTTTTCAACCATTTTTTGAGCATTTTTCTCAAATCACCACTTTTCTTTTCTTTTCTTCTTTCTTTGCCATAATTCACTTTTCTTTTTCTTTTTTATTTTGACCTAAGACCATTCACCTTTTTTTTATTTTTTTTAAAGGCTTCTTTTCTTTTCCATAACCCCCAACTTATCTCCTTTAGTGTACTTGGGTTATGGTTTCCATATTTCCATCCTTACTCCTTTTAAGTGCTTCTCAATAAATGTGTATAGCTAAGTTCTTTGAAGAGAAAGGTAAGGATAAAATATTCTTTTTAGGCTCATAAGGGTGAGTAAATGGGCTATTTGAAAGAAACAAGGCTCAAATTGGTGACTAGTGGTAAATATAGCAATGGTAGGTTTTTGATAGGCTCAAACGGTCCAAAATGGCCTACATCATATCCTAAGTAATGTGTATTCTAGGAATTCACCTGAAGTGGTTATTAAGTAAGTTCTAGAGCTTGCCAAGATCGTAAAAATATTCATGAAATAATCACACATAAAAATTTTCTAAGTGCTTAAGATTAATCATACAATCTTACCACAAACTAGAGTCACTAACCAAATCAAGGTTGACACTTAAAGTATTTTCGAATTAAAACAAAATTTAATTTCTTCTAAATGCTGTATGTTATCTCAATTAAGCTTATATCATTGACATGTGAATTACATCCAAGGCAAACAAAAATCATGCTTAAAATAGAAGGTAAGGGGAGGTAACACCAAAAAATTTAAAGAAATACGTTTCCTCCACCCCCAACTTAAAATTTGCATTATCCTCAATGTTTAAAGAGAAAGTAAAGAAAAACTCCCTTTTGTGAGCACGAGTGCACATGTGCTGGAAAATGTGTACTACTAGGTGAAGTGCTTGCCATTCTTCTTGTTGAAATTCCAATCTATAACATAGAACAAGACAACAAAAAGAAAACAACTTTGGTGTACCCTTAAGATTCTCACCATATGTTAGGTTAGTACAGAAAATAAAATAAAAAGAAATAAAGGAGGAAAGTAAAAATAACCGAAATGAAGACACACTAAACAAACAAAATAAACAACAAAATAAAGGACCTAAAACTAATCCTCTAAATTCTCATCCTCATCTTCATCGTCTTCATTCTCTTCATTCTCTTCACCTTCCTCAGGAGTGGGATCAAAAAATGAACCCAGATAGGGTGGCATAGTAGGGAAGTGATCCATATTACAACCAGTAGTGGAAGCAAAGTGGTGGCACATCTGACCAAAAGAAGAGTAGACCCTGGCTTGATAATCAGCCTGCTGAGCCAAGAATCTATCTTGCCGAGCCAATATTTTGTCTTGATGATCTATCCTATCAAGCAACAATTTCTGATGCTCATCAAAACGACTCTCTAGACACTCAAGGTGATGACAATAGTGAAAGGCCTAGAGGAAGAAGGATGGTCAGTAGAAGCTCAGCAGAAGCTACTCTTTCTCCCTGAATTGGCGGCCTTGAGGCTTTAATTTGTGCTAACAAGCTATCATCAATGGGTCTTTTGGGTTCCTGGGCCTCTTCATCAGGGTTGTATTAGACTCTGGCTCGGATGCACAATTGGGTTATTAAAGAAGGAAAATATAATCCGAGCTTTTGTCTAATAGTGTGTTTGATTGAATCATATATGACTTGGCCGACATCGATAGTCATTCCTATTAAAATTGCATAGACTAACACAGCTCGCTCAACAGTTAAGGCACTATAATGTAAGGTAGGCATCATCCTTTGACATATAAAATATTGCCAAGCCCTAGCAGTGGCATTGAGAGAAGTACCGGGCAAAGTGACAGGGAGATCACCCGTCATTTTCCATGTAGTGCTCGGAATACAAAGGGTAGTGTAAATCTCTTCATAATTGATGGTGGACACATATAAACTATACTCACTATGCTTAATGTCAGGTAATCCATAGAAGTTATTAATGGATGTGCTACTAAAAGAGACTATTTGTCCTCTCACTCTCACTTCACCATTCCTATGCTCGGGCACATTTGCGTAAAATTCTCTAACCAAATTTGAGAGGGAGTGAGAGGGTTGTCTTGTAAATGTGCCCCAATTCCTATCTAGAATCATTCTAAATAAGGTCGGATTTCCCCTCTCGATGATGTTGAATCCTCTTTCGGGAATGAGTTTTCGACTTTGCAACATACTAATATATCTCTCACTTGCTTCAAAACTCACAAATTTTGTCTCATCATACACTTGTTGTGGTCTCCCCCTAGGTCTCTTGGTCTTAGGTGCCATGGAAATCAAATTTTTAGAACAATAGACTTAAGGCAAAATATAACCACTAAATAGCACAAATGCACAATAAAATGGAAGAAAGTGGTCTTACTTGATGTCCATGGTGGAGAGAAGAAAGACTATTTACCTCTTGAAGTGTTCTTGATGAACCTAATGGTCTTCTTATAACCAAGCTTTAGAGAGAGAGTGCTAGCAAAATCAATAACAAAAGTGAGTAATTTAGTAAGAAATGATGTATAAACAAGAAAGTTTTGAGTGCAAGTGATTGAGCAAGTAAGGATGTGTTTCAAAGTGGAGAGAGGAGGTAGTGTGCTACTGGTTTTGTGAAAGAAGAAATGAGGAAGAAGGCTGTAAAATGGCTTTTATAGTGAAGAATTAGGGTTAGGTAGGTGTTGGGCTTGGTGCTACTGGGCTCGGTTCTGGGCATCGCGCTGCTGATCCTGGTACTGGGTACCGCAGTGCTGCTGAGGAGCACCGCGGTGCATGCTGGTACCCAAAAATTTTGTATGGTAAAGTTAAAGGAAATAGACCGGATCCCTAAGTGGAATGTTTTCCACCTCCGGATCTGGCCTATTAATTAAGATCTTAAGGCGCTGACCATTCACTTTAAAAATTTGACCGTCCTTAGTGTCCTCAATTTTCATCGCTCCATTTTCAAAAAATGTTTTACTATGAAAGGACCGGTCAATCTTGACCGAAGTTTTCCTGGATGCTTATGGAGTCTAGAATCATATAAGAACACCCGATCATTGGGTCTAAATGTTTTCCTCAAAATGTTTTTATCGTGGAATGCTTTCATCTTGGTCTTATAGATTCTAGAGTTCTCATAAGCATCATTTCTTAATTCCTTTAACTCGGTCAATTGATACTTCCTAAGCTTACCCGCCTCTCCTATATCAAAATTAAAAGACTTGATGACCCAATAAGCTCTATGCTCGAGCTCCATGGGTAAGTGGCAAGGCTTTCCAAAAACAAGCCTATAAGGTGACATGCCTAAAGGTGTTTTAAAAGTAGTACGGTAGGCCCAAAGTGCGTCAACAAGTCCAATCCTTACGATCCGGGTTAACTGTTTTTTCTAAAATTTGTTTAATTTCCCTATTAGTGAGCTCTACTTTTCCACTAGTCTAAGGATGATAGGCAGTAGAAATTTTATGTAACACCCCATATTTTCACATTAAAGCTTCAAAAGAACGGTTGCAAAAATGTGTACCTCGATCACTAATTATAGCACGTGGTGTACCAAATCAAGATAACAAATTTTCTTTAAGAAATTTGATTATCGTTCTATTATCATTGCTTCATCAAGCTGCTGCCTCTACCCACTTAGATACATAATCTATTACCACAATGATATATTGGTATCCAAAAAAAGGAGGAAAGGGTCCTATAAAATCGATGCCCCAACAATCAAAGATTTCAATTACTAAAATAGGGTTTAAGGGCATCATATTTCGACAGGATACAGCTCCTAACTTTTGACACCTTTCACATGAGTGACAGTAGGTGTTTGTATCTTTAAACAAGGAAGGCCAATAAAATTCACACTGCAAAATTTTTACAGCGATTTTTTTCATTGAAAAGTGGCCTCCACAAGCTTGGGAGTGACAAAATTCTAAGACACTTGCAATCTCTTCATTAGGGATGCAACGCCTTAGAATTTGGTCAGGGCAATACTTGAAAAGATAGGAGTTATCCCAATAGAAATTATGTACCTCGTATAAGAATTTTCTCTTGTCTTGAGTGCTCCAATCCATTGGTATCTCACCTGTAGCCAAATAATTTATGATGTGAGAAAACCATGGTAGAGAAGAAATGGATAGTAATTGCTCATCGAGAAATTCATCCTTGATTGGCATTTCATCACAAGTGTCCTTGAAAGTAAGTCTCAAAAGATGATCAACCACTTCATTCTCCACTCCTTTTTTGTCTTTGATGGTGATGTTGAATTCTTGTAGGAGGAGGATCCATCGTATTAGTCGTGCTTTAGCATCCTTCTTTGTAAGAAGGTACTTGAGGGTTGCATGATCTGTAAAAATAAGAATAGGGGAACCAATTAAATAAGCACGAAATTTGTCTAAAGCAAATACTATGGCTAGTAATTCTTTTTCAGTTGTGAAGTAATTCATTTGAGCACTATTTAAAGTTTTCTAGCATAGTAAATGACAAATGGTTTTCCCTCTCTTCACTGTCCAAGAACAGCACCTACAGCGTAGTCACTAGCGTCACATATGATTTCAAAAAGCAAAGTCCAATCTGGTGACTACATTATAGGTGCGGAAGTAAGCTTGCCAATCAGCATTTGGAATGCATCTTGACAGGCTCATGTCCATTCAAGGGGAGTGTCTTTAACTAGGAGGGCATATAGTGGTCTAGATATGTTTGAAAAATTTTGTATGAACCTCCTATAAAAACCAGCATGACCAAGGAAAGACCTCACATCTTAGATTGATCAACCTTTATTCCTTTAGAAGAGACAATATGCCCTAAGACAATGCTGGATGGTACCATGAAATGGCATTTTTCCAAATTTAAAACCAATTCTTTTTCCTCACAGCGAATTAATACTCTTTCTAAATTCATTAAGCATGCTTCAAATGAAGATCCAAAAACAATTAGGTCATCCATAAAAACCTCCATGCAACTTTCAACCATGTCACTAAAAATACTCATCATGCAGCGTTGAAAAGTAGCAGGGGCATTATATAATCTAAATGGCATTCTATGAAAAAATATGTGCCAAAAAGGCAAGTAAAAGTGGTCTTTTCTTGGTCTTCTAATGCAATTTCTATTTGACAATAACCAGAATAACCATCTAGAAAATAGTAAAAGGGATGACCAACTACACACTCAAGAATTTGATCAATAAAAAGGAGTTGGAAGTGGTCTTTTCGGGTGGCAGCATTTAATTTTCTGTAATCGATGCACATACTCCACCTGGTCACAAATTTGGTAGGGACTAGCTCTCCTAGGTCATTCTTTACTACCATGACTTCGGACTTTTTAGGGACGACTTGTGTAGGACTTACCCATTTACTATCAACTATAGGATATATAATACCCGCATCTAACAGTTTCAGCACTTCATTTTTCACTACTTCTTTCATAGTGGGGTTAAGCCTACATTGAGGGTCTCTACGAGGACTAGCTCCTTCATCCAAATTTATTTTATGGGAGCAGATTAAGGGACTAATTCCCTTTAAATCAGCCATGCTCCAACCTAGGGCTGATTTGTGTGCATTCAAAGTTTGAAGTAGTTTCTCACCTTGGGTCTCAAATAATTCAGAAGAAATAATAACAGGAAATGTATCACCTGGACTGAGAAAAGCATGCTTTAAGCCCTTAGGTAGTGGCTTTAGTTCGACCTTAGGTGCTTCCACACTTGAGGGGACTTGCGTCTTGCTTCTTTCGAGCAGCTCCTCAAACCGTAGTTGCCATGCCCGATTGCTATAATCCTGAGATGTGTCAAAAACAACACAAATATTAATCATATCAGTTTTATCATCAAATAAATCTATCTCAGAATTAACAAGAAAATTCTTAAGAGGATCATAACCATGAGCTAAGGAAACTCCCTCATTTATGAGTGACTCAATCATGTAAAGCTGGTGGTGTTCATCCTCATCTTCAGGTTGCTTTGCAACATTGAAAACATTTACTTCAAGTATCATTTTACCAAAGGACAGTTTCATGAGTCCATTCCTACAATTTATTAGAGCATTCACAGTAGCAATGAAAGGTCTACCCAAAATCAAAGGGATTTTAGAGTTAGTGTCAACAGCAGAAGTAGTATCAAGAATTAAGAAATCAACAGGATAGTAAAATTTATCAATTTGAATCAAGACATCCTCTACCACACCCCGGGGTACTTTGACTGAACGGTCAGCCAATTGCAATACCACGCCAGTTGGTTTGATTTCTCCTAACCCCAGCTATAAGTAAATGGAGAATGGCATCAGGTTTACACTAGCTCCTAAATCTAGCAAGGCTTGTCCAATCTCATGATTTCCAATGCTGCAAGTAATGGTAAGACAGCCCGGATCCTTGTATTTTGGGGGAACTCTTTGCTCAATTAACGCACTAACTTGCTCAGTTAGGAATGTCATTTTCTTGACATGGTGTTTCCTCTTAATGGTGCATAAATCCTTGAGAACTTTTGCATAGGTAGGGACTTGTTTGATCACATGCAAAAGAGCAAGATTAAGTTTCACTTGCCTTAAGTTCTCAAGGATTTCATTATTTATTTCCAGATTTTTTTTGGATTTTAAGGCTTGGGAGAATGGTGCCTTAACAGGATTTTTGGTCACTTCAGGGTCTTTAAGCAACTCGGCTTCACTATTAGTTTGACCCTTTTCCACATCCTCAGATTTATTCATTGGTAGGATGTGCAGTGACTTGCCACTTCGAGTCACAATGGCATTTACATCTTTCAAATTTTCTTGTGCCATATGTTGACCGTGAGGTACGGACTGAGCTTGGGAAGGAAACTTACCTCGCTTAGTCACACTTAAGGAGCCCATTAATTTAGACACTTGGCTCCTTATTTCTTTGTTCTCCTCAATCATTTGTGTAATTAATGCCTCACACCTCTGGATTGTTTTACCTTGTGCTTCTATGAAAGTATGTAAGATGTCTTCTAGAGAGTTCCTAGAGGATGAGGGTGCATGATAAGCTGCTGAGTATGATCTAGGGGGCTGTGCATGCTGCTGGTTTTCAGATTTCCAGCTGAAGTTGGGATGATTTCGCCACCCCAGATTGTAAGTGTTAGAGAAGGGTGCTTGAGGCTTCTTGTACATGCCTAAGGCATTACATTGTTCCTCGTACAGCCCTCTCATGTCAACAAATGTGGGGCAATCTTGAGCAGGATAATCAATCCCACCACACACAAAACATTGTTCTAAAGGTTCGACTTGATTAACCATGTGTGTTGGTTTTTTCATTTTCAATGCCTCTAACTCCCTAGTAAGCATCTCGACCTTGGCCTTAAGATTATCCTCTTCCCTAAAATGGTAGATTCCTCCACTACTAGGGTTTCCTATAGGTCATGACCTATTTGTGCTTTCAGTAGCACTAGGTCCAGTCCATGTGTGAGCTTTTTCATCAAGCTCGTTGAGGTACTTAAAAGCCTCATCAGGGTCTTTTTGTAGAAATTCGCCATTGCACATCATCTCGATAAATTGGCGCTCTCTATAAGTAAGACCCTCATAGAAATAGCTCACTAAGCGCCAATATTCATACCCATGATGTGGACACATACTTAACAGCTCTTTAAATTTCTCCCAAAACTAATACAAAGTCTCGTTTTTCCTTTTGTGCAAAGGTGGAGATTTGTCTTTTCAATGCATTAGTTTTATGTTGAGGGAAGTATTTGTTAAAAAAGACTTGGGTTATATCATTCCATGACCCAATAGATCGTGGTCTCAACGAGTATAACCAACTCTTAGCTTTATCCTTCAAGGAGAAAGGAAAAAACTTGAGTCTCACAATATCATTGGTTGCATCTTGACTATGGAAAGTCGCAACTACTTCTTCAAATTCTCTAATGTGCACATATGGGTTTTCATTTTCCAGGCCATGAAAAGTGGGGAGTAATTGTATCATCCCCGGTTTAAAGTCTTGATGACGGGTGTTGGCTAGAAACATAATACACGATGGTGTGGATATCCGGCTAGGATATAGGTAGTATTTAAGTGTCCTAGCAACATTTTAATTAGGGTTTTCAGCCATGTTAACAAAGTTTTCTAAATTTTCTATGGGGTGAACACTAGAGTTTGATCTGGTGAGGTTTCACTAAGGGACGTGGAAGGGAAAGGTATCTCTATTTCAGGTCCTTTAATGAATCTTCCTCGCGAATCTCTCTGTCTAAGCATACAACAACTAATTTTAAAAGAAATAAATAGAACAAAAAAAATAAAGGAAAAAATCAGAATATAAAGGAAAGATAGTACCTTCTTGTCTTAGAGTTGACAAACTTCTTTATGAGTAAGCTTGTTTCCCCGGAAACGGCGCCAAAATTTGATTACGCCCAAAATAGTAACACAGTTGTTGTAGCACGGCTTTGGGGTGTCAATTCCACAGGGAAACAAGTTAACTATAAAGAAAGATGTAAACCTTAATATGAGACGATATAATCAAAATAAGTAAAGAATCTGAAATTGATGATGAAGTAATTGTGTAGGTTGTAAAATATGATAGAGGGACAACAAGGATCCGGGAATCCTCCCTAGGTTCGTTGCCCTAATCCTAACTTGATTCAGTTGTTTTTATCTCGATTGCACGTTTCACATCCCAAACATGCAATCGGAAAATATTCAATGAGAACATGTATAAACCCTAATATGATCGTAATGAAATACTTCTTATTTCCGATTCATGCACATATGATCTATCCTATAGGTTTACCAAGAAACGACAATATATCTTTGTCGACAATTGCAGTAATGGACAAACCTAAAGGCTAGATTTACCGGACTCAGTTATACCCAATAATCTTGACATAAGAGAAGCACGACTAAAGTTATATCAAGGAAAAAAGATACAATCACCGGAATAGATAAAATCTTATAATTAGATAAAGAAGTAAATCATGACAATGTTTGACAATAAATTCTTATTACAACTAAACCAAATAAGGGTAGATAGGGACAACTACACCTAGGGATTCATCCCTTCGCCTTGCTCGGAAGTTAGTTAGCCATGGTGTTCATTGCTAAACACTTTTGTGGATGAGCTGCTGCTTTGAGTTTTCTGGCTTTTCTTCTCAGCCCAGATCCCCCTTCTCTTAAACCCCAAGTATCCTATTTATAGTACAAGATTCCAAGGGTGTTTTTGGGTTTATTCTAATGTTTAAAAACCCTAATTAAAGTCTAACTCGGAGATGCAAATCCGTGTGCGTGCTGCGGTGCTGCTGAGGAACACCAAGGTGCTAGGCATATTCTGGATTGGGTGAGCTTCTAGGCACCACGGTGCTGTTGAGGAGCACCACGGTGCTAGCTGGTTGTTCACAATGGGCAAGTTTCTGGGCACCGAAGGGCTACTGAGGAGCACCGCAGTGCTGGCCTTTTTGCTGATTTTCTTCATGCTTTGCCTCTCCGCAGCCACTCCTATGCTTCGTTGTGTATGGAACCTTGGTGCTTTTAAACAACGATCACTTCTTCTCCTCTTTGGACTCAAAATACCTTAAATTGTACTGGAATAAGTTAGTGATCCAATAATATTCCTTAAGAGTTATCAACACACAAGAGTGCAATATAAACCGAGAAGAATCATAAAATGCTAACAATTAAACATCGTTGAGGTGCATTTTATGGATCTTATCAGAGCACGTATGTATGGAGGTATGTGAGTGTACAATATATGATTCATCATTCTCTGTAAAAGAGAGAGAATGTCTTATATGATCTGATTAAGTCATAACTTGGAAATTCCTTATCCAAAGTGGGGTGAAAATTAGAATGGAGTTTCTAATTTTACCATTTAAGTTATGGTCTTAAGATTGAGATATATGTGATTAAATAATTAAGAATTCATAGTAATTTCATTCATTAGGTTTAATCAAGGACATTACATGATGAAAAGATTGAATTGTATGATAACTAATAACAGAAAGGTTCACATTAATTCATATTGTCTGGGTAGTCATGACATACTACTAGGTATCAATCACGACTTATAGAAGCCCTTAAGAATTAATTGTAATTAATTTTTATTTAAGAAGATAATTAAAAAGAGTTTTAGTTTGAATTAAATTTAAAAGAGTTTTAATTAATTGGATGAAATCCAATTGCTATGTAAACGTTACGACCTATTGTCAGTGCAATATTGAACCAAAGGGGTCACATATAATTGAGCACTAGTAAAAATAGCGAAAAATAAAGTGCTGATAGAGAAATTTATAGGAATTTATTAAACTAGAGGTCTAATTATAATTCTAAAAATCTCAGAGTTTTTAGGAGTAAATGATCTATATATAAAGGTTCTATTTGATAAAAACCCTAGGGCATAAATTGTGAGACTGAAAATCAAATTTTTGGATACACACACTCTCTCTCAAAAATTTGAAAACCCTAAAGTTAGCATTCATAGATTTTAGCTAGCCGTAGTCTACCTCCAAACATGGTGTTCGACATTCCAAAGAAGGAGATCCTCACTCTCGACCGTTCGTATGGATACACTTAGAGGCCGAATGCTTGAACGACTTGTGAGCTCTCTAACAAACTTGCAACCAGAATCTTTATTAAGGTATAAACCTGAAGCCTTTTATGGAGATATTGATTTATCCTTCTAATTTATTCATAGAGAATTTGTGGTGGAAGTTTATTGGCATAATTAAAAAAATTTAAAATTCCACTGCGTTTATATGCTAGTAGACTTACATCACCTTCACTTACTTCCATAGGGCTCAAAATCAGTTGTTGATGCTTTGGCTATCTTAGCTTAACTTGTAGACATGCCTGAAGGAACCAAGTTTAGAACTTTATCTATCAAGAAGCAATAAGGGCATGTGTATTGTCATAGAGTTGCAATTGAAGCAAGAGCCTCCAATGGTTCCATGATTCACTGATATTAAGAATTTCACTGATAATAGAGAATACCCGCAAGGTGTAGATAAGAGAGAGAAAATCCATTTGAATGTTAGCATCCCAATACATCATTTGTGGTGGTCAATTATATAATAGGTTATATGATGGAGCCCAATTGCTTTGTGTTGATGCGAATATCGCTACTAAGTTAATTGAGGAAAGACATGCTCGTGACTATGGTCCACACATAAATTGAAAAATGTTTACTGTGAAGATCTTGAAGTTAAGATATTATTAGATTAGCATGGAAAACTATTATGTGAATTATGTTTGGAAATGTTGTAAATGTGAAATCCATGTGAATCTCAAGCGCATGCCACCTTTTTCTTTGTATAACATGACTACTCCTCGGTCATTTTCAGTATAGGAAATTGATGTTGATAAATAAATTATTCCTAAGGCTTCTAATGAGCATGAGTATATTTTACTGACAATTGACTATTTCACCAAATGGATTGAAGCAATGTCCTATTCCACATTGAAAGCTAAGCATGTTGCTAAATTCATTCGCACCAACATTGTCAACCGTTATGGAATTCCTTATGAGATGATTTCTGACAATGGTTTACCATTTCAAGGTAAAGTATTGAAATTGTTACAAGAATATAAGATTGGTAATCTTAAGTCTACCTTGTTGTCCTCGAACCTAGAGGTGGCAAACGAGTTGGGTCAGGTTCTGGTTAGGTAATTTTGAATTTTGGGTTATTTTAGTCACGGGTCATTTGAGTCATATATTGTTTTCTCACGAGTTGTTCGGATCACATGTTGTTCGGGTCATGGGTTACTAGGGTTTTGGTTCCACCAAGTTTCCTATCATGTGGATCTCGGGTCAATTAGGTCACATGTTAATCGAGTTTTGGGTCGTTCGAGCCTTGGATCAGGTTAACTCGGGTTAACCCATCATGTCCGTGTTAACTCATTATCTTTCATTTTTTTCGAAAAAAAGAATCATGATATAATATTGTTTACTATTTCAAATTTGATTTAGGTACAAATTAGGTTTAGTTTGAGTCATTTGATTTTAGTACTTGGCCACCTATATTGGGCATTTAACTTAATTTTATGATTTTTTTTTCTTTTGAATTTCCATTTTATTAATTTTTATAATAACAAGAGACCACCACTGACTAGTGATGGAGAGCTGCTTTCAATTTAATTAAATGAAGCTCACGCAAGTCAATGATAATAAATAATTTAATATAAACAAATTTAGTTAGATATTCTTTTTATGTTATTACTTAAGTATTTAACTTAATTCTAAGTAACGATTTAAAAGAAATCAATTCAGTTAAAGGATATTATTCAAGATACATTATTTACCAAAAATATAATATAAAAATTTATACAATCATATATCAAATAGAAAAGAAAATAATATTAATTTTGAAGTTATATGCTAAGTGTTCAATGGATTAGAAAAAATTCACAATTTTATCGGATTCAACGTGAGAACTAATTTATATGGAGAAATTCTCTTAATTTGTAAAAACTAAAAATTTCAAAAACAAACAATTGCATCGATTGAGTGGTAGGCCCTTATTCTCTTGATTTTTGTTGTCAACCAATGGGAATTGATCACAACTACGGTCCATTCTTAAAACTTGCTCCAATTAGACCAACTTGATGAGGTTTTTAGTCAAGTGGGCCCTTGATTTTTGTTGTCAACCAATGGAAATTGATCACGCCCACAGTCCATGCCTAAGCTTTGCTCCTATTAGACCAAATTGATGAGATTTTAGCCCACTTAACTAAATTTTTCTAGGGCTTTAGTTTGGATTTACTAATAAATTTTAGTGGGTTTGATTTAGGCCCACTCACTTATGAATCCTCTTCAACCCCATTAAAATTAAACCCAATTAAATAGCCTCATTTAATTATGATCCTATCCAATACCTTTTCAACCAACACAAGGTACATTATTTACCAAAAGGGCAATATAAAAATTTATACGATCATATATATAATGGAGACACTAGGGCATTATTTTTTTTTTTTAGTTTTTGTATTTCATTTAGTTTGGTTTTACTGACCTTGGTTGTTTATTTGATCATTATTTTCTTTAAGCTTAACTCAAGATACGATCTAATATTATCTCATTGTATGCAACTCAAAATTCAAAATTAGTTTTAAACTTTAAGGGAATTTTAGTTGAGATTATTGTTGGTAAAAGTATTAGAAGCTTTTTTTAAGTGTATTCATTCTCAAGAAATTTTTAATTAATTTTTATTAATGGCGATAGTATAGAAACATGTCTTTCAAAAATTATGTTGAATACTTGAATTCTTATTAGATCACGTGGATAGTGATTTTTGGAGACTTGAAATTTAGTAATTGCTCGGTTTGTTTCTCCCCAGGTCTTGTAATTGTGTGGCTCATACTCTTGCAAAATTTTCTTTGTAAGTGGTTGTTCCTTGTGCTTGGGAGCATCAACAGTCAACCACTTGATTTTGTATTCTGGACTCTTGTGGCTTATTTGCATTTTTTCCAATGAAATGGAGTATTTTCTATTAAAAACGTGTAAATTTAATTAGATTAATAATACTATATCTTCAAAAATCTTATCAATTTGTAATAAAATATCTAAAATTAATCATAATTTTTATTAAGATACAAACATTGGATAATTAATAATTTATCAAGTCATATATCATATCCTTGTGTCAGTTAGTGTAGAAAATGCTTTTATATGATATTTACTATAAATAAATCTAAAAAATTATTTATTAACAATTAGTATAAGATGATTACTTTATGGATTTATAATTTTTTTGGACGAGTTATGGCTCTATCTTTGATACCATTAATTTGTGACTCCGTTGACAAATAACAAATAATTAGTTTTACTCTTTAAAAAAATAGGATATGTTAGGGTCTCGGGTTCGAGTCATTTGATTTTCAAGTCATTCGGGTACAAGTCGTTCAGGTCATGGCTCGTTCGGGTTTCAAGTCGTTTGAGTTTTGGGTTATTTTGGTTTCTTGTCACTCAAGTCATAGATTGCTCAGGTCTCGAGCTAGCTGGGTTCCGGGTCTATTGAGTCTTAGGTCAATCGGGTCATGAGTCATTTTAGTTTTCAGTTGTTTATATCTTAGATCAAACTATTTTGTTGTTGTTTTGGTTTCGGGTGGGTTGGGTCAGTTTTCAAGCCAGGTCAGATTTTGCTACCTCTACTCAAACCAATGGTTCTATTGAATTTACTAATAAGAACATCAAGGTAATCATTGAGAAGATGACCAAGACTTATAAAGATTTGCATGACAAGTTGCTTTATGCTTTATAGGGTTATAGAACTTCCTTTTGTACTTCTATTGGTGCTACACCTTATGGTTTGGTTTATGGTATATCAATCGTATTGCTTGTAGAAATTGAGGTGCCATCATTGAGAATAGTTTTAGAGGAAGAATGGTTATATGTGTTGTATGAAGAATTGGTCCCAATAAATGAGAAAATGTGAGAGCCATAGATTATGTGCAAGTTTACAAAAAGATAATTGCTAGAGTATTCAACAAGAAGGTTAAGCCAAGGAATATTAAAGAATGATATTTTGTTCTTAAAGAGTTTTGTACACCTTATTTTGATCTAAGGAGCAAGTTCAATCCAAAGTGGATTAGTCCTTATATGGTCAAAAAGATTTTGAGTTGAGGTGCTGTGAAGATTGCAGATGATGGCAATGAATTTTCAAACCCCACAAATTTGGATAAATTGAAGAAATATTACATGGGATGCAAGTTTTCCCCAATAAAAAAAACATGTATGATGCTCTCTAGGTTGAAAACCTGAAAAGGTGGCCTAGACAAAATTTAGAAATAAATAAAGAAAAGAAAAAATAATATGGTGCTCGCTAGGTTGAAAACCCAAAAAGACCATATAGGCAAAAGTTAGAGTAAAAGAAAAAAAAGAAAAAAAATGGGGGAAATTATGCAAGTATGGTCATTCTTGATCATTTAGGGTAAATCATGAGGAACTTGTATTAATGGAAATATTTCATTACATTTTGGAAGAGCATTGTAAGTTATAATAAAAGTACTAAGTTATGGGCCTTATTATTGCTTGATAAAACATTTGGATATAAAGAGTCAAGTATTTCTCTTCCTTTTCCTACTTGTCATCTTACTTTCTCTGTCTTGGTGTTGGGTTTCGTTTCTATGTACTCACACTCCCAAGTATCTATGTGTTCTATCCTTGCATTCTTTATTATCCAATGGCAATAATCATCACTTTGTGGAAAAGATTTTAATGGATAAGTCATAAGTAGAGAAGGAGGATTCGCCCAAGTCTCATTGATTTTAGCAATCACCTTCTCTAATATGGGAATAAACTTTTACCTGTAACCTAAGGGTGGGATCTCTTGAATAGCACCAAACAAACTAAAAATTTATGATGGCACAAAGAAAGAAGAAGTATTGAATCCAGGAAGAATGAGAACACTACTTTATAAGCCACCAATGATTAAGGATTTGATGTCCCACCATGGGCAAGTTCATTGAATATCTTTTGAGTGTAACTTTTTTAACAACCAAGACCAAGTTTCATTTCTATCAATGATTAAGGGATATTCGCACCACGTACATGGTATTGCAGAAGTGGATGTGCTAGTGAAAGCAATGCACGAACTAACTTGAGACACTTTTGTAGCCACGTATGTAATAGAAGGGGGCCTTTTGTAAACGGAGTTTATATATCCTTAGAAGTTTCATCTATCCAATGGAGTGATTCCTTATGGATTAATGCCATCAGATTGAGACCTTATTTTATACGTTCTACCACGTCAATAAGTGCACATCATCCATAACCTTCCTTAGATTAGAGTAGATTGTTAAAAGATATTTCCTATTCTTACTGCAATATTAGCTTCCTAGTTTCATATGTATTAGTTTCCTAATTAGTTTAGTTTCCTGTTTTATTATAAATCCTATGTTTCCTATTTCTATTAGGTTTTATATTCTTAGCCTATATATAGGCTTGTATTCGTCTTTCACAATAACTTCAAGAAAATACATCAATAATACAAGAGTTTCTTCTCCAATCACTCTTTATTTTTCTAACATGGTATCAGAGCTATTGATCTTATTTTGAGAGTCGTATTTTGAGCTTCTGCAATTTTGTCGGGCGGCTTAATGCCGCTCGCCAGGACATAACCTCATACCGCTCGCCTTAAGCCGCCCACCCAGACATAACCTCATACAGCTCGCCCGAACATAATCTCTTTTTCCTTCTTGTTATATACTATTATAATCTTTACCAAATAATCACCCGTGAGTCAGCAACAGCAACATTAGCATCACCACACCAACCCTTGCTGAATCTTCACCTTCACCCCATTGGCACCTACAGCAGCACACCTCAAACCCCTATCCTCCCTCTCTCTCAAACTTCTGCCCTCGCTCTCTATCTCAGCACTCTTCCAATTCGCCATAACGTACTCTTATTGGAGAGAGAGAAGGAGAGAGGGAGAGTGAAATTATTCTGATTTTTGTAAGGAAGAAACTATACGCAATCAATCAATCAGATCAAGATGCAGCCGACTAATGGTCCTGATCTGAGCAACCCAACGAAGCAGCAAGCGCAGCCGCAGCAAGCACATCAACAGTGGGTACCGCATTCACAGCAACAGCAACAGTGGATGGCAGCTATGCAATACCTAGGTGCTTCTATGGCGATGATACAGCAGCACCTCCTCCTCCTCCTGTTTCACCTACATCACCCCCACCATCACCACAACCGCCAGGGAGTTCACCTCCACCTTCAGCATAATTGCCACCTCTCTCCCATCTGGTAAGAGCCCGTTAAACACAACCAAATCAGCAGCAGCATCACCAGAGTAGCATCAGCATCCCCCCACGCACATACCATTATGCCTTCTTTAAACCCAGCCTACATGACTCACGCCGACGTTGCTGTTTTGCCCAGTCTTCAATCCACAAATCACGCTGATGTCAGAGCACCTACCAGCCCTCCTATGCCCCACGACGTCACTATCTTTACCAGACTTCAAACCCCAAGCCATGCTGATGTCAGCGCACCCCCCTGCACTTATCCATCACTTCATCCCACTTACCCGGTTTACCTAGCCACTAATCAAACTACAATGCAGCACTATCTCCACCGCCACCTCAACAACCTGTGACATCACCAACACATGCAACAACTCAAGCGCAGGGTGCATCTGCAACACCACCATCACCATCTCAAGGAGCCATTGACTCCCAAGTCACCTCTCAACAAACATCATCATCTCATGCACCAATTCAAACACCATCACCATCTCGAGGAGCCACTGAATCCCAGGTCACCTCTCAGCAAGCATCACTAGCACGTGTAACAACTCAAGCGCAGGCTGCATATGCAGCACCACCATCACCATCTCAGGGAGCCATTGACTCCCAAGTCACCTCTCAGCAAGCATCACCATATTGTGCAACAACTCAAACACGAGCTGCATCTATTCAACCATCACCATCTTGTGGAACCGCCGAATCCCAAGTCACATTTCAACAAGCATCATCAGCAGCATCATCAGCAGCAGCAAGTTATCACCCTATGATTCCGCTCCGGGTCCTGCCAAGTCATCACCCATGATTCTCTCAGCATCATCAGCAGCAGCATCACCATCAGCATCAACAGCATTAGCATCAGCATCACCAGCATTATCAACAACTCAAACACGAGCTGCATCTATTCCACCATCACCATCTTGTGGAACCGCCGAATCCCAAGTCATATTTCAACAAGCATAACCAGCAGCATCATCAGCATCAGCAACAGCAGCAAGTTATCACCCCGTGATTTCGCTCCGGGTCCTGCCAAGTCATCACCCATGATTCTCTCAGCATCATCAGCAACAGCATCACCATCAGCATCAACAGCATCACCATCAGCACCATCAGCATCAACAGCAGCAGCATCATCATCAGCAGCATCATCAGCATCAGCATCAGCAAGTTATCACTCGAGATTCTGCTTTGGGTCCTGCCAAGTCATCACCCGTGATTCCGCTTCGGGCCCTGCCTGTCACTCGTCTTTTCTGTGCTTCGTTGATTCAGTTTACAAACTCAAGTTGACATCCATTTTACCACCTTAAGTTTGAGAGGGGCTGTTAAAAGATATTTCCTATTCTTACTGCAATATTAGCTTCCTAGTTTCATATGTATTAGTTTCCTAATTAGTTTAGTTTCCTGTTTTATTATAAATCCTATGTTTCCTATTTCTATTAGGTTTTATATTCTTAGCCTATATATAGGCTTGTATTCGTCTTTCACAATAACTTCAAGAAAATACATCAATAATACAAGAGTTTCTTCTCCAATCACTCTTTATTTTTCTAACATAGATAATGAATTAAAAGGAAAAAAAAAACAAAAGGCTCTCCATTGTGAGAGAAGGTATGTATATGTGGTTGAATTGTTTGATGAGAAGCATCGGAAAATGGGTAGAAGCTCCATGTGATTTTCTTTGACCAATAGTAAGATAGTTTTCTTATGAAGGTTAAAGAAAGACGCAAGTTTACATACAGACGTAGATTTTTTAGAAGGGGTGATTATGTTTTTTTAGTCTAGTATGGAACCAAATTACTAGAAAGGGGGGAAAATATCTGAAAGGCCAAGGAAAAATGTGCCTTATTGGATCCCAAAAATGAGAGATCATCCATAAGAAGTTCTCTTCATTGCAGAATTAAGACAATTAGAATAGAGCATCTGATTTGTAACTTTTGACATTGAACCTTGGAATCCCTTGCATATTTTGTAATCGAAGCTTGAATTTAGATTTTGAGGGACTCTCCATAGTAACTAGGAGTAGTCTATTTGATTTATGAAGTTTGGATAAGGGTCATGGTGTATTTAAATGTTTAAGGTAGTCCTAAACCAAAGAGGATAAGGAAAATTCGAAAAAAAAAAAGAGTGAAGAAAAAGTCACTGGTCATGACGCCGCTTTTAGTGGCAATTTAGGAATGAAACGACTTTAAAGTGGTGCCCAGTAGGCACTATGCCACTCTAAAGTGGCATCCATGCCTAATGTGTTCTAAAAATTGAATTTTTGCTTCCTTTTCATGCATACATTCGTCATTAGCATGCTTATATTTTGTTTTATGCATTATGTCATCTATTTTATTGTGTCATAACCTCATTGGCCTTCATTTGCATCATTTATAGATTTAATATTCATAAACATGCTTAGAAGTCTAAGTTAAATAAGTCCATGAAAATAAAATAAAAAATAGGACATTTGCATCCATATGCGTCATTACATCATAATATAATAAGAATGAATCATGAATCTGTCAAATATTATGCATAAATCCTAGACTGGTATATAAGACCTCAAGTGGTAATCTAAGGTAGGGCATTCACTTTCGCTTCTTATAAGTCCTCTTGGTTTTCTTGGTCTTCTTGGTAACTTCAAAAGCTTCCATGTCTTCTTTTGGAGAAGGTGTTCAATCACTATCCTCCTCTTCAATGGGTTTAAGTGATGATGAAGCTCCTTCTGAGATCAACAGCAAGAGAGTTTCTTGCTTGCTTTCATCAATAAAGTACAATATACTTCTTCAGAGATCCATCAAGATCTCATTAATTTTCTCCCTATGTACATGGAATGAATGCGTTGTATGTATTTTAACCACTTGATAATCAAAGAATGCATAGAAAGGAAACATAGCATTGAAAAGAAAGCTCACCAAATCAGCATGAGGAGGTAGAGGATATCCAATTACAAAAGTATCAAGTTCAATTGTTGCATTCAGAATTTCATCAAAATCAAAGTCAGGTACTTGAAGGTTCTAGTCTGTGGGAACATCGTGACTTGTACGTGAGTGCTTAGCCTGAGCATGGGAGACATTAGAAGTGCGACTAGGAGAAACCTTAGTAGAAGCAGAAGAATCCTCATCCTAGGAAAGATTAAAGTGAATAGTGATAATAAATGTTGATAGGAAATTACATGGAAAATGTGTTAATCAACCGGTATAAAAACGCAACAGAAACTAAACATTTTTCATGCCAGTATACTTAAATCCAAAAAAACACTTTATGGATCTATTAGAATGAATATAACTATCTCCATACAAGTTAGAGATTTATACCTTAATGAAGATTTTGAGTGAAAATTTAGTGTAAAGTTTATGAGTTTTTCAAGCGTCTGACCTCTAAGTGTATCCTCAAGAACAACCAAGAGCAATGATCTCTTTCTTCGGGATGTCGAACACAGCGCGTGGAGGAGTTATAAGGTGGTCGAAAATCCTTGAGTTCTAGCTCTAGGATTTTGACTGTAGAGAGAGTTTAAAGTCTGATTTTAAGTCTCACAGTGCTATTCATTAGGGTTTCCATCACATAGAAGCCTTTACATAGAGCCTTTAACCCTAAAAGCTTTAGGAATTATAGAATCTCGATTAAACTCCTGGTTTAATTTAATTCCTAGAATTCGCTCTATTGGCCCTTTAGTTTTCTTTATTCTTGAATTGCCCAATTGTGTGTGACCCTTTAGGATAAATATTGCACTGATAGTAGGTCGTAACTTTTAGGTAACAATTGGACCCTGCCTAATAAATTAAAACTCTTTTTAATTCTCCTTTTAGTTAAAAATTAATGAAAATAAATTCTTAAGAAGTTCTACAAGTCATGATTGACACCTAAGAATATATCATGGCTATCTGTGCAACATGTATTTAATGTGAATCTTTTCGTTGTAAGTTACCATACAATTTAATCCCTCTATTATGCAATATGCCTGATTGAACCTAAGGTGTGGAATTACTGTCAAACCTTAATTATTTAATCATATGTATCTTGATCTAAAGTCCATAACTTAATTGGTAAAAGTAAAAACTCATTTCTAATTTTCACCTCACCTTGGACAAGAAATTTCTAAGCTATGATATAATCAGATCACTTACGACATTCTCTCTCATTTACTGAGAGTGATGGATCCTTTATTGTATACTCATATACCTCCATGCTTTATTGGTCATACCCAATTACTACCTTATGTGACCCATGATTAGAGTCATATTTAAGTGGCATCAAAGTATGATGACCCATACACAAAGCATTTATAGTGCTTAAAGTCTAAGGATCACTTATATAACTGCAACATAAGAACTCCTATAGATAGCCAGCAAAATATCCATTAGGAATAACTTAGTCGACTTATTTCAGTGTACATGTTATCTAACAAGCACCTACATAACTTGTTTTAGTGTCTTATACACTAGTGAAGATGAGATAAATCACCCTCAACTCTTTGAGGAAAAATAATATGTACTAATCTATTTGGATTTACTAATACCCTTCTTTGTGATCCTATGATTAGGAACATTTAAGAACAAAGCTTAAGGAAATACAGTTCATTAATATGATATCATTGTGGTGCTTATTTTCATTGCTTTTATTCTATGGGTTTTATTTTGTAAACACATTGAATGTAATTTGAAATGGACGCGACGAAAAATACAAATTCCATAAATAAATGTTTATTGTCAAAAAATGAATAAAATTAATTAAAAGTAACATGCTGTTGGATGATTATCTACCTAAATAAATATGCA
Organism: Bretschneidera sinensis; assembly: GCA_023935145.1. Taxonomy (NCBI): domain Eukaryota; kingdom Viridiplantae; phylum Streptophyta; class Magnoliopsida; order Brassicales; family Akaniaceae; genus Bretschneidera; species Bretschneidera sinensis. Next base: position 13,298,852 of record CM043704.1, read on the forward strand.
AATAATCGTACTCGTTTTACTTACAAGTGCACAAGGTCAATGGTAGCATAGTGTGCAAGTGCGAGATCATTTCCATAGGGATTGGTCAATTTCAATTTAGAATTAGTTTCTTCAAAGTAAAAAGAGAAATAACTATTGAGTGTGAGTTAATAATAATGAGAACATAGGACTACAATATCCACCACTAATTATACTTTCTCACTAAGTAAGGTACCAATGCTCTAGCCTTATTATGAATATTTAATCGTTGCCAACCTATGGGCTTGGTCGACACCTTAGGTTATTGATCTCCCTATGCAATGAGTTAGGCATAGTTTATACTTTAACTCTTTTCTCTCTTAAGGGATTCAGCATAGGTGTATACTGAGTTGTTCCTTAAGAGAGCATAAGGGCTGTTGAGATCGGCAACCACACGAGACCTAGAGCTTGGTCCGCTCCCGGTTTCCCGTGTTGATTAGCCGAGAATCCGGTGTAGATATCTCTTGTTACTATTGTTGAGCCCAGGACTCAGTCATCCATATTGATTCAACTAACTAATCCATATCACATGCATACATTGATCAGACACACACACATGAGGAATTTAAATACAAATAGGTATTAATCAAGTTAAACATTCTAACATGGCTATAAGCAAAGGTAATCGATGAATAAATATGTGGAAAAGCATAACTAGGGCTTCAATCGAGCCTTATAAGAGTTTAGTTGCACATGCTAGTTAAACTAAACATTCTAACCATAATGAAACAAAAACAAAAAAATAAAACCCGAAGAAGACTCGGGGGACGAGTCGTCAATTCCTCTCCTAAGCTTGCAACTTCAAGTCTAAAACAAAATGTATGGTTCATATGTTTTACAAGGCTATATATAGGGCTCTTAGGATGTCCCTAAACCCTAATTTCCTATTTGAGATCCGGAGACTTTTTTCCTTATCTGGCACTGTCGTCTCTAGAGTGTTTGCGCTCCATCGTATGCGGTATGCGCTCGAGTGCATGTGTGTGCTCGAGCCTTCTACAAGTGCGCTCGTGTGCCTGTGCACTCGATCATAAGGGAGGTGCACTTGAGTGCACCTTGCTGGATGGCAGAACTTTACTTTTACTCCTAAAGGCTCCAAAATATCATCTTTTTGTCAAAGCTCTGTGAAAAACACATAAAACACAAAAATGAAATAGAATCTAGTAAAATAGATAAATAAAGAGCCTAACAAGCATAAATTAAGGGGCTTAAATATGACTATTTAAGCACTTATCAAACCCCCAAACTTACATATTGCTAGTCCCTTAGTAATACAAAATGAAAGACTATGTTAAAACAAAATTAAAGATAAATTCATTTTCATGATAATCAAAATTTTGGGTTGTGCATAAAACCATGATAACCGTTCATGAGTAAGCTTATAATAAAAACACATTTTTGTATTGAAAAAGGATTTTTAAAAGCTCATGTTACTTACCTAAGGTTGGCTTAAGGTATTGCCAGTTTGATTTGTGTGTGATGAATTAGCACATATAAGATGGGGCTTCCACATAATTTTAGTGTATAGTGTTTCGGTGTCCAAACCTTCATCGAATTCCTTATCTACAAGAACAAAAATGGTATAATGCTTGCTTCTTTTCTTTTTCTTTTATCATGCGATTTTTGCCATGTTGAGTTCCATGAAGCTTTCTAATTGACCCTTGTAACGAGTGTTTAGCCAATGACTCCTAAACTGGCGTAAAGATACCCCTAAGGACTTACTAACTCTAGCCAAAAAGGCTACAGAGCTAACAGGTTTTAATGCTTCTTAGTGAAATTCCCACCTTTTGACGTGAACAATCATTGCTTACTGAGGCAAAAGGCCCGGTTACTTAGTAGAAATTTTTATTATGATCATTAAGGGCTTACTTCCCACCTTTTGACATGAACACTCACTGCTTACTGAGGCAAGAGGCCCAGTTACTCAGTGGAAAGTTTTTAATGATCATTAGAAGCTTTTTATTTTCTTTTTGCATGATGAACATTTTTCTTTATTTTCTTATGCCAAAGTGTTCTTTTTAACACCGATTACAGTTAGGTCATGGAAACATATACAAAAGAATTATATGTCATACCCCACACAAATGTGTGCTAATGTGCTCGTGCAAATCTGGATCAAACTCGTGAATTCTTAAGTGCCTTGAGGTAGGTAACTAAACTTTGTAAAATTCCTATTACAAGATGTTGGTATTTGTCTAATGTTTAAACATATCTAAACATGGTTCAAAGATGGTTAAAGTCTAAACCAAGGTTGGAAGATTAAAATACAGCAAGTTAAAGGACTGTACACAAGTGTGTGCATCACTTTGGAGCAAGGTAAAGGTAGGCACACTAGTGTGTGCGCTTCAGCTCACAATCTGGAAAAGGTGTGCGCACTGCTGTGTGAAGGGTAGCATTAGTGTGCGCCACACCCCACCCTCACCAGAGTCACAATGCCCAGAAAGAGAGGTGCTGGAAGAAGGCCAGCACCGCACCGCTCCTCCACCAGCGTCGCACTGCCCAGAATGTGTGCAAAGGGACTCTGCCCAGTACCACACCGCCCCCTGTTCAGCATCTAGGCGCTAGGCAAACTGAAGCACACTTGGACAGCTTGCTTGAACCTCCTCTTAGGTGTGTAGATGCAAGGTCAAAATGTACAGCACCACTTAGGATTGATGGAGGGCCATGGTTAAGTGGTCAACAAGATCTAAGGGTGAGGATTGACTCTCAAGAATGGAAAAGAAGTTAGTGCACTATATAAAGGGTCACCTAGCTTCATTCTCATCATGAATTACATTTTGACATTATTTGAGATCAATTATAAAGAGTGACATACAAGAAAGAATTGTGTGAGAGTGCAAAGACACAAACACAAGAGGGACTCATTGTAGTGAGGCTGGTTGTAAAGAGATAGGAGTCTAGATTAGATAGAGAGCATTGTTAGTTCTTATCTTCTTCCTTTCTTCTCTTCTTGGTTTCTTCAAGAACTTGAGGTTTCTTGGTGAAGGATACTGTAATTGTAAAGAACCATTGATTTAGTGCAGAGAGTCCGGAGGAACTCATGGGGACGTATGCACATTGCCGAACCTCTATAACAAATTTCTTGTTTTCTTTCTTTTTTTGATTTTCTATTCCTATTTTCGATTCCAAATCTTAATAAGTCATTCTAGACTTGGGTGTTTGGAAGATCACCACCTGAGCATCTTGTCAAAGTGATTTCCAACAGTGGTATCAGAGTTTGCACAGCTGGGTATTAGAGTAAGAACAAGAAGGTGACGGAGCCAAGACTCCAAGAATCAAAGATCAACTTCTTGGGTGATTCAAGAACTGTGTAAAGATCAAGATCTGATTGTGTTCTTGAGGGTGATTCAAGAGCAGTGTTAAGATCCATCTTTGATCTGTGTTCTTGAGGTTTAGTAGAAAGCATTTGTGGGTAGTGCATATATCAGGGATCTTGTCCGCAAAGATGGCTTCAAATTTCTGTATTGAGAAGTTTGATGGAAAGGGAGACTTTGCCCTTTGGAAACGGAAGATCAAGGTTATTCTAATGCAATAAAAAGTGGACTTGGCTATTGGAGAAGATGATGCTTTTCCAGCAAGTGTCACAGAGGACTAGTGGATCGAGTTGTCAGATAGCGTCATAAGGGAGTGCGGAGACTCAGAAGATCCAGCTGTCATATGGAAGAAACTAGATGAGTTGTTTCTTACCAAAACTCTCCCTAACAAGATTTATATTCTTAAAAGAATCTTTGCTTTTAAAATGAATCCTAGTAAAGAGTTGCAAGATAATCTTGATGACTTTAACAAGCTAGTTCAAGATTTGAATAGCTGTAGCATTACTTTTCCTGATGAACAATTGGCTATTATTTTGTTAAATTCTCTTCCTGATTGCTTTGATAACTTGATTAATGCCATTGAGTATGAAGGGATACTTTGACAAAGGAGATTGTGATCAATGCCATAAGGGCACATGATTTCAAAGCCAAGATGGAGGAGACATCAAGTGGAGATGGGCTGTTCATAAGAGGAAGGCCAGCAACTCAGAATGGCAGTAGCACTTATGGCAACTACCGAGAGAAATCAAGAGGTAGAGGGCAGAACCATGGGAGATCTCATTCCAAGACAAGACTTGGAGGAGGAAGGAGATGCTTCTACTACAACAAGGAGGGCCATTTCAAGAAAGATTGCAAGAAGATGTGGGATGAGAGGAGAAGCCATACCAACAATGGAGAGGCTTTAATGGCCAAGGGAGAACAGCAAGACGATGTGCTTGTTGTGTGCTCAAATGTGAGTAGGAAGCAAGGCAGCGAAAAGTGGATTCTTGATTTTGGGTGCACTTATCACATGTGCCCTCACAAGGAATGGTTCAAGAATTTCAAGGAGATCAATGATGGAAGGGTCTTCTTGGGGAATGACAATTCTTGCCTAGTGAGAGGGATTGGAGACATCTAATTGAGGATGTTTGATGGAGTCACAAAGCTGCTGCGAAATGTGAGGAATCTTCCAGATTTGAAGAGGAATTTGATCTCATTTGGGCAGCTGGATTCCATGGGGTATACATGCAAAGTAGAGGGAGGAAAGATCAAGGTGGCCAAGGGATCTTTAGTAGTGATCAAGGTAGCAAGAAACGATGGACTCTATGAGATGATCAGAGAGACAAAAATCAATGATCAAGCAGCAAGCTTGATGGCTAATATTGACAAGGCAGCCCTTTGGCACACTCGCTTGGGACACATGAGCGAAAAGGGCCTGCAAGTTCTTAGCAAGGATGGTCTATTTGGAGGAGACAAAGCAGAGAAAGTGGATTTCTATGAGAGCTGCATTCTTGGGAAGCAACACCGAGTCAGCTTCAACACCGGAGTGCACAAGTCTAAGGGGATTCTTGACTACATTCATTCGGACCTTTGGGGACCAGCAAGAACACCAACACAGGGAGGTAACTTTTACTTTCTGTCTTTAATTGATGATTATTCAAGAAGAGTTTGGGTTTATTTGCTTAGAAATAAATCAGATGCCTTGAATAAATTTGTTGTGTGGAAGAAGTTGCTGGAAACTCAAACGAGTAGGGTAGTTAAGGCTTTACGAACTGATAATCGCTTAGAATTTTACAATAATGATTTTGATAAATTCTGTGAATTAAATAGCATTCTAAGGCATAGAACGGTTTTAAAAACACCTCAGCAAAATGGAGTTGTTGAAAGAATGAATAGAACCCTTATGGAAAAGGTTAGGTGCATGCTAATAGGATCCGGTTTACCAAAATATTTTTGGGGAGAAGCTGTGGCTATAGTTGCATACTTGGTAAATAGATCACCCTCTAGAGCTTGAGAGCTTAGGACTCCCATGGAGATGTGGAGTGGGAAACCCCCTGAATTAAGAAACCTTAGGACTTTTGGGTGTGCAGCATATGCACATCAAAAGGAGGATAAACTTAGCTCAAGATCTAGAAAATGTGTATTTCTAGGATATTGTGATGAGGTTAAGGGATATAGGTTGTGGTCCTTAAAAAAGAAGGGCATGAAACTGATTATAAGTAGGGATGTTATTTTTAATGAATTATTATTTCCCTACTTGGAGAAAACTAACCCTGCAGGGGCTAATGAGCAAACCAGTCCAGAAGTTGTGGAGTATCGCATCAAGGAGAACTCGGTTTAGGTAGAGCAAAGGAGGTAAGAGGGTTTGGACCAGGTTAAGTCCTTGAATGAAGGCTAAGCTCAAGAAGAGGCTGAACAAGAAGAGGTTGATGCAGCAAGTCACAATGACTACCAGCTCACAAGAGACCGGGGAAGGAGGGTGGTTAGACCACCTTTGAGATATGGGTTTGCGGATGCTAATGCAGCAGCTCCTTGGACAGAAGGAGAGGTTGAACCAGAAACTTACACGGATGCCATGGAGTGTAAGGATTCGTCAAAGTGGCAGCTGGCTATGGAGGAAGAAATGGATTCTTTGATGAAGAATAACTCTTGGGAGTTGGTGCCCAAACCTGAAAAACAGAGATTTGTGGATTGAAGATGGCTCTACAAGATCAAAGAAGGGAATACTCCAGGGGATGAAGTCTGATATAAAGCTAAGCTGGTGGTGAAGGGGTTCACACAAAAAGAAGGCATAGATTTCACCGAAATCTTCTCACCGGTTGTGAAGTACAAGACGATCCGAATAGTGTTAGCATTGGTGGTCCAATTTGATTGGGAATTCGAGCAAATTGATGTGAAGACAACATTCTTACATGGAGAGCTCGATGAGACCATTTTCATGAGGCAACCCGAAGGTTATGAGGAAGGAAGGTAGGGAGAGTTGGCGTGCAAATTGAAGAAATCTCTCTATGGCCTGAAGCAATCACCTCGGCAATGGAATAAGAGGTTTGATTCCTTTGTAATCAGCTTGGGTTTCATGAGGAGCTACTATGATTCGTGATTATACTATAAGGGGCAGAAGGTTGAGGAAGTGGTGATCATCCTCATCTATATTGATGATATGTTGCTGGTTGGGAGCAACATGGAGAGGATAAAGAAATTGAAGGCTCAACTCAGTGAGGAGGTTGAGATAAAGGATTTTAGCCATACATAGAAGATCCTTGGGATGTGTATCATCCGGGAAAGGGAGAGAAACAGATTGAAGATATCTCAAACTTTCTACATAGAGAAGATCTCTATGGAAGATAGCAAACTAGTTAAGGTCCCCTTGCTGGTCATTTCAAGTTCTCCAATGATCAAAGTCCGAGATCGGAAGTGGAGAAGAAAGAAATGGAAAAAGTCCCCTACTCTAGTGCGGTTGGTTCTATTATGTTCACCACTGTTAGCACTAGACTTGACATTTCTCATGCAATGAGTGTTCTCATCAAGTTTATGAGTAATCCTGGAAAGGAGCATTGGCTTGGGATGAAGTGGTTGCTGAGGTACTTGAAGAGAAGCCCAAAAGTAGGGCTAGTTTATGAGAAGAGAGGTAAAACCATCTGCCTTGAGGGTTTTACAGATTTGGACTATGGAGCAGACCGAGATAAAAAGAGATCGATTACCTCCTACTTCTTCAACTTAAACCGATGTTGTGTAAGTTGAAAGGCTCAGTTGCAGCCGGTGGTAGCACTCTCAACAACCGAGGCTGAGTACATAGCGGCTACGGAGGCCATTAAGGAAGCTATGTGGTGCAAAGGGTTGCTGGAATAGTTGAAGGTACTGGAGGAGCAGGTTATTGTGTTTTCGGATAGTCAAAGTGCATTGCACTTGTGTAAGAATTCGGTGTTCCATGAGAGGACAAAGCACATGGATGTTCGGTATCATTTCATTCGGGAAAATGTTACGAAAGGATGTATCCATGTGGACAAGGTAGCCACGGAAGAAAATCCTGCAGATTTGGGTACTAAAGTTCTACCTCTAGGTAAGTTTAATCATTGCCTTAGACTACTTAGGATTGTTGTTGGTTAATTGATGACTCATGATGAGTTTGGATCCCGAAGCTCTCTGCACAATGGTTTGGGTTTAAACACGTAGACAAAGGTAGAGATTGCTGGTATTTATCTAAGGTTTAAACATGTCTAAACATGGATCAAAGATGGTTAAAGTCTAAACCAAGGTTGGAATATTAAAATAAAGCAAGTTAAAGTACTGCACACAAGTGTGTGCATCACTTTGGAGCAAGGTAAAGGTAGGCACACTAGTGTGTGCACTTCAGCTCACAATCTGGAAAAGATGTGTGCACTGCTATGTGAAGAGCAGCATCAGTGTGCGCCGTGCCCCTCTCTCACCAACACCACACCACCTAGCAAGAGAGGTACTGGAAGAAGGCCAGCACCGTACCTCTCCTCCACCATCGCCGCACCGCCCAAAAAGTGTGCAAAGGGACTCTAGATTAGATAGAGAGCATTGTTAGTTCTTATCTTATTCCTTTCTTCTCTTCTTGGTTTCTTCAAGAACTTAAGGTTTCTTGGAGAAGGTTGTTGTAATTGTAAAGAACCATTGATTTAGTGCAGAGAGTTCGGAGGAACTCACAGGGACGTAGGCACATTGTCGAACCTCGATAACAAATTGCTTGTCTTCTTTCTTTCTTTGATTTTTGTTCCTGTTTTCGAAACCAAATCTTTACAATTCATTCTAGACTTGGGTGTTTGGAAGATCACCACTTAGGCATCTTGTCAAGGTGATTTCCAACACAAGACTATGTGTTCTAGATTTTAAGCTTACTAATGAATTTTTATCATATTTTAAATTAACCAAAATTTTTATCACCAAATGAACATGCATTTATATTTTATGAAAAATAAAAAAAAACTGGGACCTAGCATGTGCATGTGTTTCAAGTGGGTGCGTAACAGTGTCTCTCACTACCCCCAAACTTAATATACACATTATCCCCAATGTGTGTGTGGCATGAAAAGATTTGACCTGGGAGATGGAGAACTAGATTGCTGGCTTTGCTCGTAACACGCCCCCAAACTTGAACTGGATGCACGCACTAAGCTCCTGAAAAAGAAAAATAAATATTGTGCCAGAAAGCAAGAAATATGTACAATAGACATGTAAATATAAACATAAACAAAAGAAAAATACTAAAATGAAAAGGATATACTTTGGGGTGCCTCCCATGAGCGCTAAGTTTTACGTCTTCAGACAGACGGGGTATCCTCTCACTGCTGATCATCGGTGGGTGCAGTCGAAGGAGTACCGAGTGCAGGGGGTAGCTTTTGGTGTAAATGCACTCAAGCGCAAGGAGTATTACGCTCAATCGCAATGCATCAACTAGTGACGTTATGTGTGACAGAGACTGGGAATTCAAGTGAATCCAGTGTCCGTGGATCAGCGATATATTGTACAGTTTGAAGTGTCAAGTCCTCGTCCCGAGGGGGTATGTTGAGATCAAGGTATGGTTTGACGCGGTGGCCATTTACTGTAAATGTTTGATTTCTATTTGAGCTATGAATCTCCAAAGCCCTATGAGGAAAAACCTTGGTGACCACATACGAACCAGCCCAACGAGACTTTAGTTTGCCTGGGAACAACTTTAATCATGAATTGTAGAGTAGCACTCTTTGTCCTATGTGAAACTCTTTTCGCACTAGTTGTTTGTCATGATAAGCCTTTGCCCTTTCCTTGTAAAGCTTGGCATTCTCATATGCGTCATACCATAATTCTTCTAGCTCATTTAAGTGCAGCCTCCTTTTCTCATCTGCTTGTTTCATATTGAATTTTAATTGTTTAATGGCCTAATATGCTCGATGTTCTAGCTCTACGGGTAGATGGCATGCTTTTCCAAAGACTAAGTGGTATGGGGACATCCCAATGGGTGTCTTGTAAGCTGTCCGGTATGCCCACAGAGCATCGTTGAGTCGTAACGACCAATTCTTCCGACTAGGATTCACGGTTCTCTCTAAGATGCTTTTGATTTGTCAGTTACTTATCTCCACTTGGCCACTAGTCTGAGAGTGATATGGGGTGCCAACCTTATGGGTGATTCTATATTTTCTGATAAGTGCGGCAAAAGAATGATGATGGAAGTGGCTGTCTCCGTCACTGATGATCGCTCTTAGTGTTCCGAACCGGGTAAAAATGTTATCCTGTAGAAATTTTAACACCACTTTGTGATCATTAGTCTTTGAGGGGACAGCCTCGACCCAATTAGACACATAATCCACACCCACAAGAATATATAAATTACCAAAGGAATTGGGGAATGGGCCAAGAAATCAATGCCCTATACATAAAAAAGTTCTACTATGTGGATATTTTGTAGGGGCATTTGATTTCGGGATGAGATGTTACCTGTCCGTTGGCATCTATCACATGAGCTACAAAATGTAAAGGTCTCTTTAAATAGATTAGGCCAATAAAAACCAGATTGTAGTACCTTAAGTGCTGTGTTCTTGGCCCCAAAATGTCCTCCATAAGTAAACTGATGGCAGTGTTGTAATAAGCTCAAATGCTCCTCTTCCGAGACACACCGTCGAATGATCTGATCGGGATAGAATTTGAAAAGGTAGGGATCATCCCAATGGTAGTGTCGAGACATAGATATTAACCACTTCTTTCCTTGCGTTGTCATACCTAGGGGAAAAACTTTAGCAGTTAGATAATTGACAATATCAGCATACCATGGAAGTTTTACCTCTAGTGCGAATAATTGTTCATCAAGGAAGTTCTCATTTAAGGGCAACTCATTTTTGTCATCCTTGTAGGGTAGCCTTGATAAATGATCTGCAACCACATTTTCACTGCCTTTCTTGTCTTTTATTTCCAAATCAAATTCTTACAATAGGAGTACCCATCTGATTAACCTAGGCTTTGCATCTTTCTTAGAAAACATATATCTCAAAGCAACATGGTCAGTGAATACAATAACCTTAGAGGCAATAAGATATGATCTAAACTTCTCTAAAGCAAAAATAACAGCTAATAATTCCTTTTCAGTAGTAGAATGGTTAAGCTGAGCATCATTTAAAATTCTAGAAGCATAGTAAATAGCATGAGGTACCTTATTGACTCTTTGACCTAGGATGGCTCCCAAGGCGAAATCATTGGCATCACACATTAATTCGATTGGAAGATTCCAATCTAGTGCCATCATTATTGGGGCAGAGGTTAGAACATCCTTCAATGTGTTGAAAGCTGTCATACAGTTATCAGTCCACTCGAATTTGGTATCTTTAACTAACAGTGCACAAAGAGGTCTTGAGATCTTGGAGAAATCCTTGATGAATCGTCTATAAAAACCGGCATTTCCGAGAAAGCTTCTAACACCCTTGACTGTAAGAGGGGGAGGTAGCTTTGAAATGATGTCTATTTTAGCCTTGTCTACCTCAATACCTTTGTTGGAGATGGAATGACCCAATACAATGCCTTGTTGGACTATAAAATGACATTTCTACCAATTCAACACTAAGTTGTTTTCTTCACATCTCTTGAGGACACTCTCTCGACGACTTAGGCATTCATCAAAATTGAAACCAAAGACACTGAAATCATCCATGAATACCTTAATGTATTTCTCCACCAAATCGAAAAATATGCTCATCATACATCTTTGAAAAGTGGCTGGCGCGTTGCATAAACCGAATGGCATCCTTCGATAAGCAAATGTACCGAAAGGACATGTGAAGGTAGTCTTTTCTTGATCCACGGGTGCTATGGAAATCTAGTTATGCCCACTGTACCCATCCAAGAAGCAATAATAGCTGTGTCCAACTAATCTTTCTAACATCTGATCAATGAATAGAAAGGGGAAATGATATTTTCTGGTCACTTTGTTCAATCTTCGATAGTCAATACATACTCTCCAACAAGTTGTCTTTCTTGTAGGTATGAACTCCTCGTCCTTATTCTTCACCACTGTGATCCCACTCTTTTTCGGAACAACTTGGATCGGACTTACCCATTTACTGTCTGAGATGGGGTAAATAATGCCAACATCTAGCAATTTTAATACCTCGGCCTTTACTACCTCTTTCATGTGTGGATTAAGTCTTCTTTGAGCATCTCAAGTGGGCCTTGCTTCATCCTCCAGGTAGATACTATGCATGCACTTGGCTGGACTTATCCCCTTAATGTCAGCAATGGTCCATCCAATGGCAGATCTATGCTCCCTAAGAACTCTTAATAAATTTTTTCTTCTCCAATACTCAAATTAGCAGCCACAATCACAGGTAATGTCTTCTGTAGGCATAAGTTAGGTGCTCCGGCAACTGATTTAATTCCAATGTTGGTGCCTGGACAATAGAAGGAAGAAGAGTAGTATTAGTAGGCATGAGAGTTTCGAATGGAGGAGCATACTTACTTGAATGTTTTGGAGAAGCCTCAAGGAGGTGCACAGCTTTCATGATGTCATTAGAAACATCTTTCGGTTCTTGCTCAATATCCACTGTTGTAAGGCTATGGGTAATAGTAGCCTCTAATGGATCAATGTGCTGGACTTGAAAAGCTTGCTCAACAAAATTGTGCATCATACATACATTAAAGCATTCCATGTCATCTTGAGGTAATTTTAATGCATCAAATATTTTAAATTCTATTTTCTCACCATTCACCTTCATACTTACTATACCCTTTTTCACACAAATCTTTGTATCGACAGTTCTCATGAAGGGCCTTCCTAAAATGATGGGCAAGGGTAATGGCATAGGGCATTCCTCCATATCTAACACAATGAAATCAGCAGGTAGAATGAACTCATCTACCTTTACCAGGACATCCTCAAGAATACCTCTAGGTCTTTTTATACTTCTATCTACCAACTGCAAGGTAATGGAAGTTAGTTATACCTCCCCTAATCCTAGGGTTTCTAATATTGTGTATAGTAGCAAATTTACACCCGCTCCTAAATCTCGTAATGCTCTCTCAAACAACTGATCACCTATCCTATAAGAAATAGCAAAACTACCTGAATCTTTTAGTTTTGGTGGGAGTTTTCTTAATAGCACAGCACTTACTTCTTTAGTTAAGGCTACAGTCTCATGCTCTTGAAAATTTCTCTTATGAGTGCAACAATCTTTTAGGAATTTGGCATAGGCAGGTATTTGTTGAATTGCATCTAACAAAGGGATGTTTATTTCAACTTTCCGCAAGGTTTCAAAAATATCAAGCAGTTTATTTTCTTTCTTTTGTTTCACTAACCTTTGTGGGAAGGGTGGTGCATTCACCTTCTCCGTCTCACTCACCTTTGATGCTGATGGTTTCTCTAGAGATGCTTTTTCAGATTCATTAGTCCCTATCACCTTACCATTTCGGAGGGTCGTGACAGCTTTCAGTTGTTGATGCCCCCCACGGTGTTGAGCTGGAATCTCACTTTGCTTTCTGCCACTCAGCTCTTTAGCCAATTGTCCCATTTGTACCTCTAACCTTTGGATGGCTTATTCATGTTTTGCTGTGATTTGCCTCAGTTCAGTCCAGAATTACCTTTCATCTACCATGAACCGATCTTGTGAAGTCATTAGTTGTTGTTGCTGAGATGCCAATTACCTCACAAGACTTTCGAGGTCGTTCTTCTTTGGTTCGGGAACAGATTGAGCTGCTGGTTGGAAGTTTCTTTGCTACCCTTAACTGTTCTGACTTCAAGAAAAATTTGGGTGATTCCGCCATCTAGGGTTGTATGTGTTTGCATAAGGATTGTTCTTCAGCGGATAGTTATTTGGTCCTAAAAAGTTTGCTTGCTCATGATCTGCAGATGAATACAAGGGATATGTATCAGTATTATGATCAAATTGGGAGCAAATAGCACATACCTGGAGTGGTGTAGCTTATGGGTTAGGTGAGGTGTTCTGGGCAGCCATAGCTTTAACCAATAGGTCTAGTTTCCTCTCCAAAGCAGCTATTTGAGGAGATGATCCTCCATTCAAGTTTACCTCATACATACCCTTACTCTTGGTTACATGTCTACCTTGAGAGGAGAACTGCTGAGTATGTTCACTTAGGGTTTCGAAAAGTTCCATCGCTTCTTCGTTGCTTTTTTCCATCAGCACTCCTCCACAACCTAAATCCACAATATTTTTGTTAGTATCACTCAAACCTTCATAGAAAGCTTGTACCAGTTCGTCTTAAGGTAGGTTGTGGTGTGGGCATTTGAGTAGTAGCTTGTTGAAGTGTCCCCAGGCCTCAAAGAATAGAGCTCCATCCTTTTGTTGGAAGGATTGAATTTCCTTCCTCATTTGCCTCGTCTTCTGGGCTGGGAAAAACTTCCTTAGAAATTTTCTAGCTAACTCTTCCCAAGTGTGAATAGAAACTACAGGCAAAGAATTATACCACAGTTTAGCATTATCTTTTAAGGAAAAAGGGAAAAGAATTAACCTTATTCCTTATTGGTCTAATCCTCGGATGTGCTGGAATTTGCAAAGATCGAAGAACTCTCGAAGGTGTAAGTGTGGATCCTCATTAAGTGTACCCCTAAAGTGAGTCAGTGCACTGAGTATCTGCAGAGATATATAGTAGTTTTCTTCTACCTCAGGTTGATACGCAATGAACGATGGCTGATCGAGGTTCTGTGGGATGAAGGATTGCTTCATCAGCCTCTGCTCAGGTGGTTGCTGATTATCGATTTGTTCCGCCATTGGTACTTCTTCCTCAATTCCTTCTTTTACCTCTTCCAAGTTGTCTCTAAGCCTTTATGGGATAGTCTGCTCAAGCTTAGTATCAAGGGGAAAGAATATCGGATGCTTGGATCGACGCCCGTGCATGAATCGATGGCAGTCACTTAAATGCAGCAGTTAAACACTGCTGCTCAGGTAACTCTCTGCCTCAATTGTGCTCGATCGCACAAGAGGGTGCGCTCGATTGCAAGTGGCATAGAAAGCTCTCCTGAGGTGCCTGAAACAGAAACAAAAAGAATTTGATTAGGGTTTCAATGAAACAAAAATAAGATAAAGACATAAACTTAAAAATTTCTTGAGATAATAATAGAATAGAATGAAAAAGAAATAACAATGCTTAAAATAATTCTAAAAAGAAATTTAAGTGCAATCCCCGGCAACGGCGCCAAAAACTTGTTGGAAGATTATCTACCTAAATAAATATGAAAATAATCGTACTTGTTTTACTTACAAGTGCACAAGGTCAATGGTAGCATAGTGTGCAAGTGCGAGATCATTTCCACAGGGATTGGTCAATTTCGATTTAGAATTAGTTTCTTCAAAGTAAAAAAAGAAATAACTATTGGGTGTGAGTTAATAATAATGAGAACATAGGACTACGATATCCACCACTAATTATACTTTCTCACGAAGTAAGGTACCAATGCTCTAGCCTTATTATGAATATTTAATGGTTGCCAACCTAAGGGCTTGGTTCACACCTTAGGCTATTGATCTCCCTATGCAATGAGTTAGGCATGGTATATACTCTAACTCTTTTCTCTCTTAAGGGATTCAGCATGGGTGTATACTAAGTTGTTCCTTAAGAGAGCATAAGGGCTGTGGAGATCGATAACCACACGGGACCTAGGGCTTGGTCCGCTCCCGATTTCCTGTGTTGATTAACCCGAGAATCCGGTGTGGATATCTCTTGTTACTATTGTTGAACCCAGGACTCGGTCATCTAAATTGATTCAACTAACTAATCCATACCACATGCATACGTTGATTAGACACACACATATGAGGAATTTAAATACAAACAGGTATTAATCAAGTTAAACATTCTAACATGGCTATAGGCAAAGGTAATCAATGAATAAATATGTGGAAAAACATAAATAGGGCTTCAATCAAGCCCTATAAGAGTTTGGTTACACATCCTAGTTAAACTAAACATTCTAACCATAATGAAACCAAAATAGAAAAATAAAACCCGAAGAAGACTCAGGAGACAAGTCGTCAATTCCTCTCCTAAGCTTGCAACTTCAAGTCTAAAACAAAAAGTATGGTTTATATGTTTTACAAGGCTATATGTAGGGCTCTCAGGGTGTCCCGAAACCCTAATTTCCTATTTGAGATCCGAAGACTTCTTTCCATATTTGGCTCTGCCGCCTCTGGAGTGTTTGTGCTTGATCATATGCGGTCTGCGTTCGAGCCTTCTACAAGTGAGCTCGTGTGCCTGTGCACTCGATCACAAGGGAGGTGCGCTCGAGCACACCTTGCTGGATGGGAGAACTTGACTTTTACTTCTAAAGGCTCCAAAATATCATCTTTTTGTCAAAGCCCTGTGGAAAACACATAAAACACAAAAATGAAATAGAATCTACTAAAATAGATAAATAAAGAGCCTAACAAGCGTAAATTAAGGGGCTTAAATATAACTATTTAAGCACTTATCACATGCTCATAACATTAAATGCTATTGGCTTTTAGGGCACACTACTATCAATCTCTCACTTGTGTTAAAGCTAATTGCCCACATATCTCACACCCATCTTCTCAAAATAGTGATCAAACTATTGTTGATAAATTACATTAATCAATGGATCTCCTATGTTATCTATCGATGAAAGTCTTTATACCTTTACATCGCCTCTTACAACGTTCTCTCTAATCAAATAGAATCATCTTAAAATGTGCTTGACTTTTTGATGAGACCTTGGTTCCTTTGCTTGCACAATATCATCATTACTATCACAATACAAAGTTATTGGATTGACAATGTGTAGAACCATTCCAAGTTCAGTGATGGACTTTTTCATCCCAATAACCTCGTTCGCAGCTTTTGATACAGTAATATATTCAGCCTCTATGGTCAAATTTGCAATGGTTTCTTACTTAGAAATCTTCCACCTCACTACTTCACCATTAAAAGTGAACACATATCTAAAAACTGAGTTAGTATCATCTTTTTTAGACTCAAAGCTAGACTCTATGAAGCCCTCAAGTTTCAAATATGCTCATCCATATATGCGAATCAAATATATAGTTCTTCTCAAGAACTTAAGAATTTTTTTCGTAGCTATCTAGTGACTCTCACTTGGATTGGACAAAAATCTAATAGTAATACTTAAATCGTTTACGACATAATGACTTGTACATAATATTCCATATATGATGGAACCAATTATCGACATAGACAGTATCTTACTCATGTGTTTTCTCTCTTCTGGAGTCTTTGGGGACATTTTTTTAGAGAGAAATTCCACGACTCATGGGTAAAAGTACCCTTTTGGAATTTTCTTTGCTAAATATCTTTAGCACTTTGTCTATGTACATGGATTAGGACAAGCCTAGCATCCTTCTAGCTCTATCTCTATATATCTTTATCCCTAAGATGTAGGACACTTCACCCAAATCCTTCATGGAGAAGTTCTTTAACAACCAAACCTTGACTGACTGTAACTTACCTACATCGTTCCTAAGGAGTAGTATATCGTCAATGTACAATGCTAGAAATGTTAAAGTGCTCTCACTGAACTTCTTATACACACTTGATTCATCTTCATTTTTGATAAAATCAAACGATTTTATTGTCTCATCAAAGTGGAAGTTCCAACTTCTATAAGCTTGCTTTAATCTATAAATGGATTTTTGAAGCTTTCATACCTTACTGTCACTATCACTAGATGTAAAACCCTCAAGTTGTGCCATGTACATATTCCCCTATATGTTTCCCTCAAGGAATGCAGTCTTTATATCCATTTGTCATATCTCATAGTCATGGTATACAACTATTGTAAGGAAATTCCTAAGGGATTTAAGCATAGCCACTTAAGAGAAGGTTTTATCAAAGTCAATTTCTTATATTTATTTGTAACCCTTTGCTACTAGCCTTTCTTTATAGGTTTTTACCTTCCTATTCACTCCAATCTTTCTCTTAAAGACCTATTTGCAACCTATAGGTACTATAACTTTAGGTGCATCGACTAAAGCCCATACTCTTTTGGAGTACATGGAATCCATTTAAGATTTCATGGCTTCTAGACACGTCTTTGAATCGATGTCTGACATCACTTCCTTGTAGTTAGCAGGTTCCTTATAATCTAAAGGTGTACCTCTAGGTCACCATCTATCAAAAATCCATGTCAAATTGAAGCCTTGAGTATTCTGCTAGATCTATGAACTGGTTGTGCAATATGAGGATCTATTAATTCAAGTTTATTTTTTTGAATAATACTAGGTGGTGGTTCTTCTTACACTTCATCAATGTTGGGAATTTGTCTAAGAATTAAATGTTTGGAAGATGAGGCTTCAGTAGCCTTTGCCATCGTGGCCTCAGTAGCCTTTGCCATCGTGGCCTCTAGCAAGGCTGAAAGTTCTTCCCCTAAGGCTGCACCGTGGCATAGGCTGCTGTGCGTTGCGGCCTGGGCCTTATGCACCGCGGCCCCCAGCAAAGAGGAGTTTTCTCCCCTGGTGTGCCCTGCGGCCTACCCTGTTTTGAGCTGCAACACCAGGAACACCTGACACCAATTTTTAACTTTGTTCAGCTAGTGCGTGGGGCTTGATTAAAATGCATAGGATCACTTAGACCACTTGGAGGGCCGTGATTTTTGGTTCTCAAGATCAAAGGGTTAAGATTGACTTCAAGATTGGTTAAAGAAGTTATTACTCTATATAAAGGGTCATCTAGGAGCAATAACAATAAGATTTCCACAAGAATGCAAAGACAAAAGTGTGAGATAGATGAAACACAACACAAGAAGAAGTCTCATTCCAAGAGTGGCTGGTGTTTAGAGAGATAGGCTCTCAAGTCTTCAGAGGTGTTTCTAGTGAGAGAGAGTATTCAAGATTAGGGTTTCAAGGGCGTTGAAATCGGAATTTTCTTGGGGAAAATTCCAGGGAAACACTTAGTTCTTATATCTTTCTTTTCTCTTCTCTCATTCTTTAAGAACACATGTTTCTTGAAGGGGTGTTGCTGTATTTGTAAGAACTTTATTGATTTAGTGCAGAGAGCTCAGAGGAGCTCACGGGGACATAAGCAATTTGCCGAACCTCGATAACATGGTTTGATTCTTGTTTAGTACACATCATTCTGGATTTGGGGGTTTCAAAAGATCACAACCTGGGATTCTTGCAAAGGTGATTTTCCAATAGTGGTATCAGAGCAAGGCTCCAAGAATCAAAGGAAACTTCTTAGGTGATTCAAGAATGGTGCTGGGATCAAGATTTGATTGGGTTCTTGAAGTTTAGAAGTTGAAGAGGAAAGGTCTGGAAAGCAATTATGGGTGTAGCATAAATCTTGGGATTTTTTCCGCAAGATGGGTTCAAACTCCATTGTTGAGAAGTTTAATGGAAAGGGAGACTTTGCCCTTTGGAAGCGAAAAATCAAGGCAATTCTTATGCAACAAAAGGAAGACTTGGCGATTGGAAAAGATGATGATTTTCTAGCAAGTATCATGGAGCTCCAACGGAATGAGATGAAGAAGATGGCGTACAACACCATCTTTCTGCACATATCGGATAGTGTGACAATGGAATATGGAGATTCAGAAGATCCAGCTATCATTTGGAAGAAACTAGATGAGTTATTTCTTACCAAAACTCTCCCTAATAAAATTTATCTTCTAAAACGAATCTTTGCTTTTAAAATGGATCCTAATAAAGAGTTGCAAGATAATCTTGATGTGTTTGATAAACTAGTTCAAGATTTGGCTAGTTATAGTATAACATTCCCGAATGAACAATTGGCTGTTATATTGTTGAATTCTCTTCCTGATTGTTTTAAAAGTTTGATTAATGCTATTGAATATGGAAGAGATACACTAACCAAAGAAATTGTGATTAATGCTATAAGGGCTCATGATTTCAAAGCTAAGATGATGGAAGGATCAAGTGGAGAAGGTCTATTCGTTAGAGGAAGGCCTGCAACTCGGAATGGCAGCAACATCTATGGCAACTACCGGGACAAACCAAAGGGTAGAGGGAAGAGCCATGGAAGATCGCACTCTAAACCAAAGTTTGGAGGAAAGTGATGCTACTACTGCAATAAGGAGGGTCATTTCAAGAAAGATTGCAAGAAGATGTTAAGGGATGAGAAAAGAAGAGGCCATACCAAGAATGGAGAGGCTTCGATTGCCAAAGGAGAACAGCAAGATGATGATGTTCTTGTTGTGTGCTCAAATGTGAGCGAAAGGCAAAGCAGTGAGAGATGGATCTTGGATTCCTGGTGCATTTATCATATGTGTCCTCACTGAGATTGGTTCAAGAATTTCAAGGAAACCAATGGGGGAAAGGTTTTCTTGTGGAATAATACTTCTTGCCAAGTGAGGGGCACGGGAGACATCCAATTGAGGATGTTTGATGGAGTTACAAGGCTACTGCGAAATGTGAGATATCTTTCGAATTTGAGAAGAAATTTGATCTCATTGGGGCAGCTAGATTCCATGGGGTACACATACAAAGCATAGGGAGGAAAGATCAAGGTAACCAAGGGATCTTTGGTAGTGATCAAAGCAGCAATAAAAGACGGTCTCTACGAGATGATTGGAGAGACGGACATCAAGGATCAAGCAGCAAGCTTGATGACTGAGATTGATAAGGCAGTTCTTTGGCACAATCGCTTGGGATATATGAGCAAAAAGGGCCTGCAAGTTCTCAGCAAGGATGGTTTACTTGATGGTGACAAGGTAGAAAAACTTGATTTTTGCGAGAGTTGCGTTTTGGGAAGTAACATCGAGTTAGCTTCAACACCGGAGTGCACAATTCAAAGGGTATTCTTAACTGCATTCATGTCGATCTTTGAGGACCAGCAAGAACACCGACACAATGAGGTAATCTTTACTTTCTTTCTTTGATTGATGATTATTTTAAAAATAAATCAGATGCCTTGAATAAATTTGTGGTGTGGAAAAAGTTGGAAGAAACTCAAACGGGCAAGGTAGTTAAGGTGTTAAGAACCAATAATGGCTTAGAATTTTTTAATAAGGAATTTGATAATTTCTATAAGTTAAATGGGATTCTAAGACATAGAACGGTTATGAAAACCCCTCAGCAAAATGAAATTGCTGAGAGGATGAATAAGACCCTGTTGGATAAGGTTAGGTGCATGATTATAGGCTCTGGGTTACCCAAATGTTTTTGGGGGGAAGCTGTGTCTACTGCTGCGTATTTGGTTAATAGATCACCCTCTAGGGATGTGGACCTTAAGACTCCCGAGGAGATATGGAGTGGAAAACCCCCTGAGTTAAGCAACCTTAGGACTTTTGGATGTGTTGCGTATGCACATCAAAAGGATGATAAACTTAGCCCAAGATCTAGAAAGTGTGTTTCTAGGATAAGGTGAAGGGGTTAAGGGGTATAGGTTGTGGTCCTTAGAGCGAAAAGGATCTAAACTCATAATAAGTAAGGATGTCATTTTTAATGAGATATTATTTCCCTATTTGGAGAAAACTAACCCTGCAGGGGAAAATGAGCAAACCAGCCCGGTTTATGTGGAGCATAGCATCAAAGAAAATTCAATTCAGGTAGAGCAAGGAAGGCAAGAGGGTTCGAACTAGGTAGAGCCCATTGATGAAGGTCAAGCTTAAGACACTCAAGAGGAGGCAGAACTAAAAGGGGATGATGTAGCAAATCAGAATGATTATCAACTCACAAGGGACTGGGAAAAGAGGCTGGTCTGACCACTTTTGAGATATGGTTTTGCAGATGCTAATGTAGTAGCTCTTTATTCAGAAGGACGAATAAGTGAACCAGAAACTTACATTGATGCCATGGAATGTAAGGATTCGTCAAGATGGAAGCTAGCTATGGAGGAGGAAATGCATTCTTTGAGGAGGAACAACTCTTGGGAATTGGTGCCCAAACCAGAAAAACAGAGAGTTGTGGATTGCAAGTGGATTTACAAGATGAAAGAAGGGAACACTCCAGGGGACAAAGTCTGGTATAAGGCTAGGCTGGTGGTGAAAGGGTTCACATAAAGAGAAGGCATAGATTTCACAGAAATTTTCTTACTAGTTGTGAAATACAAGACGATAAGGATAGTGTTAGCTATGGTGGTCCAATTTAATTAGGAGATCAAAAAAATGGATGTGAAGACAGTGTTCTTACATGGAGAGCTTGATAAGACCATCTACATGAGGCAACCTAAAGGCTATGAGGAAGGAAAGCAGGGAGATTTGGTGTGCAGATTGAAGAAATCTCTCTATGACTTGAAGCAATCACCTTGGCAATGGAATAAGTGGTTCGATTCCTTTGTAACTAGCTTGGGTTTTATGAGGAGCTACTATGATTCGTGCTTGTACTACAAAGGTCACAAGGTGGAGGAAATGGTGATTATCCTTATCTATGTTGATGATATGTTGTTGGTTGATAATAGCAAAGAGAGGATAGAAAGGTTGAAGTCTCAACTCAGTTAGGTGTTTGAGATGAAAGATCTTGGTCATGCACAAAAGATCCTTGGGATGAGTAGAATCCGAGAAAGGAAGAGAAACAGGTTGAAGGTTTCTCAATCTTCCTACATAGAAAAGATGATATCTAAGTTTTCTATGGAAGATAGTAAACTAGTAAAGATTCCCCTTGCTGGTCATTTCAAGTTCTCTAGTGATCAATGTCCGAGATCGGATGCGGAGAAGAAGGAAATGGAAAAGGTCCTTTACTCTAGTGCGGTTGGATCAGTCATGTTCATGATGGTAAGCACTAGACCCGACATTGCTCATGCCATTAGTGTTCTCAGCAGGTTTATGAGTAATCTCGAAAAGGAGCATTGGCTTGGGATGAAGTGGTTGCTGAGGTACTTGAAGGGAAGCTCAGATGTGGGGCTTGTTTACGAGAAGAGGGGTAAGTCCATCTGGTTAGAAGGTTATGCTGATTGGGACTATGGAGCAGACCGGGATAAAAGATGATCGATTACCTCATACTTCTTCAAGTTAAACGAATGTTGTATAAGTTGGAAGGCTCAGTTGCAACCAGTGGTAGCACTCTCAACAACCGACGCAGAGTACATAGCAGCAACGGAAGCGATTAAGGAGGCTATGTGGTGTAAAGGGTTGTTGGAAGAGTTGAAGGTCCTAAAAGAGCAAGTGGTGGTGTATTCGGACAGCCAAAGTGCGTTGCACTTGTGTAAGAATTCGGTGTTCCATGAGAGGACAAAGCAGATGGATGTTCAATATCATTTCATTTGGGAAAATGTTACGGAAGGATGCATTCATGTGGACAAAGTGGCCACGGAAGAAAATCCTGCAGATTTAGGCACTAAAGTTCTACCTCTAAGCAAGTTCAATCATTGCCTTGGACTTCTTAGGATTCGAGTCAGATGATATGGTGACTCATGTTGAGTTTGGATCCTGAGTTCTTTGCACAATGGGTTCGGGTTTAATTGCTTAGACAAAGGTAGATTTTGTTGGGAATTTGTCTAAGAATTAAACAATTGGAAAATGAGGCTTCAGCAGTCTTTGGCGTTGAGGCCTCCAGCAAGGCTGAAAGTTCTTCCCCCAGGGCTGCACCGTGGCACAGGCTGGTGTGCGCCATAGCATAAGGCTGTGCGCCGTTGCCCCCAACAAGGAGGAGTTTTCTCCCCTAGTGTGCACCGCGATTTGCCCTGTTCTGAGCTGCAGCGCTAGGCACACCTGACACCAATTTTCAACTTTGTTTAGCTGGTGCGTGGGGCTTGATTAAAATTCACAGGATCACTTAGACCACTTGGAGGGCCATGATTGTTTGGTTCTCAAGATGAAAGGGTTGAGATTGACTTCAAGATTGGTTAAAGAATTTATTGCTCTATATAAAGGGTCATCTAGGAGCAATAACAACAAGAGTTCCACAGGAGCGCAAAGACACAAGTGTGAGATAGAAGAAACACTACACAAGAAGAAGTCTCATTCCAAGACTGGCTGGTGTTTAGAGAGATAGGCTCTCAAGTCTTCAAAGGTGTTTCTAGTGAGAAAGAGTATTCAAGTTTAGGGGTTCAAGGGCTTTGTAATTGGAATTTTCTTGGGGAAAATTCCAGGGAAATACTTAGTTCTTTTCTCTTCTCTCATTCTTCAAGAACACATAGTTCTTGAAGGGGTGTTGTTGTAATTGTAAGAACTTCATTGATTTAGTGTAGAGAGCTCGGAAGAGCTCACAGGGACGTAGGCAATTTGCCGAACCTCGATAAAAATTGGTTGTGTTTTCTCTTTTATGGTTTGATTCTTGTTTAGTATAAATCATTCTAGATTTGGGTGTTTGGAAAGACCACAGCCTGGGATTCTTGCAAAGGTGATTTTCCAATAATCAAGATCTATCTTGCTCCCATTACTCCCTTCTAACATAAAAGCTTCTTCTAGAAAGGTGTTGTAATACTCATACCCTTAATATAAGGGTAAAGAAATAAATTTGAATTATATATTGAATTTAATATGCATACATTAAAATTAAAAATTAAATTTGAAAGAATTTTGAAGAAAAACGTTGAAAAAAATGGAAGGTTGAATTTGAAATAATTTTTGAGAAAAATGTTGAATATTTTATTTGAAAAGAGTTAGAAAATTTATGAAGAAAGAAGTATATAATTTTTTTTTTTAAAAGATTGAAGGAAAGAGATAGATTTTTTTTTTTGAAAGAAAATTAGAAGTTTTTTGGAAATATTAGAGGTTAGATCAGTCGATCGTATGACCAACTAGTTACCCAACCGATCGGTTGGTATAGGTGGCTGATTTGCTGACCGATCAAATGACTAGGTGGACCGGTCAGCTGGCAGTAGATCAACAATAAAATAAGAAAAAATTGGTATTTTGGTAAATTTTGGATGAGTGGCGGTCTACTGGTTTCATGAACCGGTCGACTGGTTGGAGGATAGGTCGACCAGTCAGTTGGTAGGCAGTCGAAAAGTAGTGTGGGGGTAATTTTATAAATTTTGAAAATGGTCAACCGGGGGACTGCGTAGCCGACTTGTCAAACCGAAAATTTTCATATATATAGAATTTTGAAGTTTGAAATCAGTTAACAAATTTGTTTTCTCTCTCTAAAATTACTCTCTCTCTAGAAAAGCTATAAACACATTCAAACATTTTGCAATCGAATAATTTGATAATCTTGTCTTGAAATCGAGAAAATTACCGAAGGATTTTAAAAAAAACATGAGAAAGAAGCATTGAAAAGGTAAAATTTATGAATTTTATTATAGGAATTCAAGTTTTTGAAAATTTTCTTCTGCCTTTCTTAAAAAAGAAGCTTTGAACTTGAATTCAAACATAACGAAAGGAATTTCTGTTGAAAGTATCAAATCTAAGAATTTAAACATGCATATATGAAATCTAACCCGGTACAGGGTATAGAAGATTAAAATAAGGATAGGAAAATTAATAAGTATGATATTATGATTACGTGGTGGTGATCAGCAATCTGGTGTAATTGCTGAAATGAGCATGAAAAGAAAGAACGTGGCCCACGAGTAGCTTTGAGTGCTACGTGGTGAGTTGAATTTACATTTAATAAGTGAAACAAACGTGAAATATAGATAAAACTTAAATGTATGATAGTGTGAATTGGTAAATTGAATATATGAAATATGCATGAATTTGATGATTTATTAGAAGTATGATTTATATTATGATTCAAACAAATATATGAGAAGTTAATGAGATTATATCATTGAAGAGATAAATTGCTAGAAATTGATGAATATATATTGAAGAGAGAAATGAATCTCTTGAGATTTTGATCATTGAGTTCATATATATGAAGAGATGATTTTATTTATATGATGAAAGAGAAGTTTTCATTAAAAAAAAATCGATTTTTGATTTGTATGATGTTATGATATGCCTGTTTGTGTGTTATTGATCATACGCATAGAGAAAAAACTAGAACCATGGTTGGTCTAGATGAAGCATGTCGACATGTGGGAAGATGTTCCTAGAAGTTATACGAGAGATTGGTATTTACCATAAGTTGATAGTATAGAGCGATATATGAAATGATGTGATGAGAAAGAAAGAAAAAAAATGAAATTATGAGAAAAAAAAATGAAATGATGAAATGAAGATTTTGATCCATGCATATATTTATTTTTATTGAGATGTGAGAGCACCAAAATGATTATAAAATGATGATAGAAACACAAGTCTTATAATGAGATAATTATGAGGAGAAAATGATTGAAAAGAGATACAGTATGATATACAGTAAATGACTATTTAAATGATGTGAACCTTATAATAAGGTAATTATGATGAAAATGATAGGCTTGAGTTGATTAAACACATAAGACAAAATTTGAAATGATGATTATAAGAGATAGAATATGAAAGAATGTAAATATGATGATTGAAACCATGTGATTTAGGAATGACTGATAAATGATTTGAACTAGTTATATGATAAGTGATAGATGGATAATTATGATTATGATTGAAATATGAAATTTAACGTGAAGTATACAAATCAAGTACTTTTAGTAAATTGAATTCACCAAGCTTGTGAAACTCACTTTTCATTATTAAATGATTTGAGGTTGTAAGCAGAGCTGATAGATTTTACCTTGAAACTAAAGTAAGACCCTAGGTAAGTCTATCTTGTTGGCATCCTCAAACATTATAAGAAAGAAGAAATAAATTTTTTGATATAGAATAATCTATGTTCATGCATTGTAAATTTTTTATTATGTTATGAATATTATATGTGAAAGAATTGTAACTCCTTTGAAAATAGTTGAGGAAATATTTCCAAGTATTTTATTTTCAGATGATGGTGTATTATTTGTTTCATGTATGTGTCATGCTTGGAATCTAAAACATGACGACACCATCTTGGATAGGCCAGTTTGGGATGGGTCATTACAATTTTTGTATCAGAGCATTAGGTTTTATGATTCTGTAGACTACATAAAACTTAAGAAAGTGAAGCCTAAAACAAATTATATCTAAATGCAGAGTCTAAGGATGCCACATGGACGTAATAGACCTAGAGATAGATTTATGAATCAGAGAGGGCGTGGTAGGCCCCTAGTGTATAGAAGACTAGAGGTTGAGATTGATATCGAGCTTATAGTTTCAAAAAGGCAACATGTTGATGGTGCACCTAGTGCTAGTGCTGGTGGTGCTGTGAGAGAATCTGGTGTTGGAAGAGATGAGTTAAGGGAAGCTCTTGCTCATGCTCTTAAGAGAATGAATGCAACAGAGGGTAAAGCTAATAGTTTACTGCGTAGAATGGATGAACAGGTTAGATCGGAACCTAATATTACTGTAAATCTTGTGAGGTATGATGTTCAGAATGGAGAGGGTGAGTTTGCATAGGAAATGTAGGGCGACTGTTTCGCTATATTCATTAAGTTGAAACCTTTGTCTTTTAAAGGGTTTAATAAACCTTTTGAAGATGAGTTGTGGGTAAAGCGTATAGAATGTCTATTTGGTGTTTTGCCAGAGACTGATTTGCTGAGAGTTGCTATTGCATCTTTTTCAACTAGAGGATGAAGTATCTTATTGGTGGGATGCTATTCTTCCTAGACTGAAAATGGATATAGATTGACCTTTAACATGGAGCAGATTTTAGATCTCAGTAAGAGAAGGATTTTATTCATTTGAGGTAGAACATGATGACTGTGGCACAATATGATGGTAGATTTGTGGCATTATCGAGATTTGTTCCTGAGCTGGTGAGCACTAAGGAGAGAAAATGTAAGAGATTTCTTGATGGATCACATTATGAGATACATTCTAGACTATCGTATTTGAGACATCAGAATTATGCTGCTTTTATGGATATGCCACTTCAGATTGAGAAGGACATAGTTGTGCCTAGAGGATGTTAAGAGTGCTTGAAGAGGACTAGATCTGAGGGTTATAGAGGTGAAAGTATGAGTACTCAAAGTGGGTGACCACTTTAGAGAGGTCATTCTTTTTCATAGGGACCCATTATTCAGAGTTAGCAAAGGCAGGCTAGATCTGTAACTTCAGTTGTTTAGAGTTTTGTTGGTGGAACCCCTAGGTTTGGGAAATAACCTATGGGAGGGAGTGTAGCACCTAGGGGAGGTGGTAGTGTTGTGTTTGATAGAGAGAGAAGAACATGTTACAGGTATATTCAGATAGGAAATTTATCTCAGAATTGTTCTAACTTAATGTATTTTGTGTGTAAAGAGGGTGGATGTATTAGTGTGGATTATCCACTGAGGAGATAAGTTGAGACGGTAAATGTGGAAGATGTTGGGAGAGGACAGTTAGAGTGAGGTAATGGATCTAAGAGTATTCGGGGTAAAACTTCAGGTAGATGAACAGTTGCTTAGAGAGGACGTGGTAGTTAGACGCAACCCAAAGATAGCAAAGTATATGCACTGACCCAACAGGATTCTCAAGCAATTCATGATGTCATGATGGGTATAGTCTCTATTCTTGATAGACCTGCTTGATTATTGATTGATCCTGGTGTAACCCATTCTTTTGCATCTAGTGTATTTATAAAATCTATTAATGTATGTGTTAGCTCTTTGATTCATAATATTATTTTTGACGTTCCCACTAGAGATAAAGTTATAATTAGAGATGTTTATCAAGGTTGTGTGATTCATATAAGTGATAGAGAATTTGAAGTAGACTTATTTCCTCCAAATATGATAGATTTTGATTTGATATTGGGCATGGATTGGTTGTCAGCATATCATGCCTAGGTTGATTGTTTCAAGAAGAATGTAGTGCTTAGAATACCTCGGCATGAAGAGTTTAGCTTTTAGGGAGCATGCAAGATACTTTCAAACTATCTTATTTTTGCCTTGATGGCTAGTAAGTGGTTGAAAAAAGGTTGCGAGGGGTATTTAGCATATGTGGTGGATATTAGAAAGGAAGGTAGGAAACTATTAGAAATCTTAGTGGTGAAAGATTATTTTTATATATTTCCTGATGAGTTGTCTAGTTTGCCTCACAGTAGGGAGATTGAATTTTCCATTGGTGTGATTTCGGGTTCATCACCTATTTCAATAGCACCCTACAGAATGGCACCAATTGAGTTGAGAGAACTAAAACTTTAAGAGCTGTTAGACAAACAATTTATTCGTTCTAGTGTGTAGCCTTGGGGAACCCCTGTATTGTTTGTGAAGTAGGAAAATTGGAATGATTAGATTGTGTATAGAATATACACACCATTAAGAACAAATATCCTTTACCAATGATAGATGATTTGTTTGAACAGTTGCAAAGAGCGAAGGTATTTTCTAAAATAGACTTGAGATTAGGTTATCATTAGTTGAGAATTAAAGAGGGAGACGTACCTAAGACTGCTTTTAAGACATGTTATGGTCATCATGAGTTTCTTGTGATGCCATTTGGGTTCACTACTGCTCCAGCAACATTCATGGACTTAATGAATAGAGTGTTTGAACCATTTCTTGATAAATTTATGGTTGTGTTCATTAATAATATTTTGGTATATTCTAAGAATGAGGAAGATCATGTGAAACATTTAGAAATTATATTGGAGATTCTAAGAAGTGAGAGATTTTATGCTAAATTTTTTAAATGTGAATTTTAGCTGAATGAAGTAACTTTCTTAGGGCATGTAGTATCTGGAGAATAGCATTAAATAGAAAATCTACACGAAGAATAGCAGCTATGGAGAGCCATGACACGAATCTGATGGTGGAGCTAAGAGAGATGAGAATGAAGTTGAGTATTAGTGATAAAGGATTATTGTTAGCAAACATAGTTGTACAATCATCCATTATAGAACGTCTGTTAAAACTGAAGGGTATTGATGAAGAGATAGAGAAGATTAAGCAAGAAGTGCTGAGAGGAAAGCAGTTTGAGTTCAGAATTAGAGATGGATGTATATTGGTATTAGGACATAGGATTTATGTTCACAATGATGTTGAGTTGAGAAAGCAGATATTGAGAGAGGCACATGATGTTCTATATTTAACGCATTCGAGTAACAATAAGATGTATAGCAGATTGAGATAGAATTACTAATGGTCAGGAATGAAGAGAGATATAGCTGGATACATTTCTAGATGTTTGATATCTCAACAAGTGTAGTCAGAGAATAAACATCCGGTAGTCTTACTACAACCTCTTCCTGTTCCTGAATGGCCATCGG
Organism: Bretschneidera sinensis; assembly: GCA_023935145.1. Taxonomy (NCBI): domain Eukaryota; kingdom Viridiplantae; phylum Streptophyta; class Magnoliopsida; order Brassicales; family Akaniaceae; genus Bretschneidera; species Bretschneidera sinensis. The sequence continues at coordinate 13,328,175 of CM043704.1, forward strand.
AGAATATGAGCATAAATTTTGTTTAAGGATTTTCTTATACCAAAGAGGTCATGATGCAGTGTGGGTGATAGTAGATAGACTTTTTAAGCCATCTCATTTCTTTCCAATTAAAACTACTTGGAGTCCTGAAAAGTTGATTGAACTGTATGTAGCTGAGATAGTGAGATTGCATGGAGTACCTTTGAGCATAGCCTTAGATAGAGATGCTAGATTTACATCTAGATTATGGAGAGGCTTTCAAAAAGCCATGGGTACATTGTTAAAATTTAGTATAGCTTTTCATCCTTAAATAGATAGGCAAATAGACAAGATTATTCGAATAATAGAAGACATGTTGAGTGCTAGTGTAATGAGTTTCTTAGTAAGTTGGGATGCATTCTTACCCTTGATAGAGTTTGCATATAATAATCAATATCAAGCTAGTATTAGGATGGCACTGTTTAAAGCGTTGTATGGTAGGAGATGTAGAACTCCTATATGTTGGGAAAAAGGTGGGAGAGAGAAAGATATTTGGTTCCTAAATTATTAAGTTAACAACCGAAAGAATCAAACTGGTTAGAGAGGACCTTAGTGCAGCACAGAGCAGACAAAAAAGTTATGCTGATAATAGGAGGAGACCTCTTGAGTTTCAAGTAGGTGATTGGATATATCTGAAGATATCTCTATGGAAAGGTGTGTTGAGATTCAGAAAGAAAAGAAAGTTGAGTTCAAGGTATATGGGACCGTATAAAATTATTAAGAGAGTTGGGCTAGTGGCATATATACTGGACTTATCTCCACATTTGAAGCAGTTGTATAATATATTTCATGTTTCACTTTTTTTAAAGTGCTTACATGATGAATCCCAAAGTATTCCGAGCCAAGCTGTAGAAATTCAAGAGGATTTAAGTTTTGTGCAAGTACCAATCAAAATTTTAGACAGAAAAGAACAAGTCTTGCGTAATAAAATCATTATGCTAGTTCAAGTATTGTGGCAGAATAAAGATGTTGAGGAGATTACATTGGAGTGTGAGGTGAGTATGAGAAAAGATTATCCCCAATTGTTTCATGAGTTGGGTAAGAAAATTTCTGAAGCGAAATTTTTATATGGTGGGTAAAATTGTAATACTTGTACCCTTAATATATGGGTAAAGAATTAAATTTGAATTATATATTGAATTTAATATGCATACATGAAAATTGAAAGTTGAATTTGAAAGAATTTTGAAGAAAAGCGTTAAATGAAATGGAGGGTTGAATTTGAAATAATTTTTGAGAAAAATGTTGAATATTTTATTCGAAAAGAGTTAAAAATTTTACAAAGAAAGAAGTACATAATTTTTTATTTTTTTTAGAGATTGAAGGAAATAGATAGAATATGTTTTGAAAGAAAGTTAGAAATTTTTTGGAAAAATTTAAGGTTGGATCAGTCGACTGTACGGTTGACTGGTTACCTAATCAGTCAACTGATAAAGGTGATCAGTCTGCTAAACGGTCGACTGGCTGGGTGGACTAGTCGATTGGCAACCAACTAGCAATAACTAAGTGGCATTTAGGATGACTGATGGTCGATTAGTTGCTGGACCGGTCGACCGACAGATTAACTGGTAGGGGAGTAGGTCGGCTGACGGATCGATCTGTCAGTCGGTTGACGGATCGATCTGTCTGTTAGTTGACCCAATCGATCTGTCGGTTGACTGTCCAATCGATCTGTTGGTCAGCTGGCTAGAGGATTGATATGTTGATCGGTTGGCTAGAAGACCGATCAGTTGGTAGACGATTTCGTAGTGCAGGGAAATTTTTAAAATTTTTAAAATGATCAATTGGTCGACTAGGTAGTCGACTAGTCAAACCGAAAAATATCATATAAATAGAATGTTGAAGTTTGAAATCAGTTTACAAATTCATTTTCTCTCTCTAAAATACTTTGAAATTGAAGAATTTGATAGTCTTGTCTTGAATTCGAGTAAATTACGGAAGGAGGTTCAAAAAAAAAAAAAAAACCTGACAAAAAAGCATTGAAAAAGGTAAAATTTATGAATTTTATTGTACGAATTCAAGTTTTTGAAATTATCCTTCTATCTTTCTTAAAAGAACCTTTGAACTTGAATTCAAATAAAATGAAGGGAATTTTTATTGAAAGTATTGAATTTAAGATGTTAAACATGAATTTATGAAATCTAACCCGGTACAAGGTATAAAAAATTGAAATAAATATTGAAATATTAATGGGTATGATATTATGATTAGGTGGTGGTGATCAACGATTTGGTGGAATTGCAAAAAGAAGCAGAAAAGGAAAGGAGGTGGCCCACAAGTAGCTTTAAGAGTTATGTGGTGAGTTGAATTTACTTTTAGTATGCGAGACAAACGTGAAATATAGATAAAACTTAAATGAATAAACGTGTGAATTGGTAAATTAAATATATATTATGAAAACATCGATTTCAGGAATTATATGAAACATGTATGAATTTGAAAATTTATATTATGATTGAAACGAATATTTGAGAAGTTAATGAGATTCTATCCTTGAAGAAATAAATTGATAGAAATTAATGAATATTTATTGAAAAGATAGATGAATCTCTTAAGATTTTTATCAATGAGTTAATAAATATGAAGAGATGATATGATATATATGATGAAAATGAAATTTTCATTTAAAAAAAAAGATTTTTGGTTTGTACAATGTTATGATATGCTTGCTTGTGTGTTATTGATCATGTGCATAGAGGGAAGACCAAAACCATGGCTGGTTTGGAGCAAACATGTCAACATGTGGGAAGACGTTCCCAGAAATTATACTAGAGATGAGGATGTGGATGCATGCATATATTTATTTTTATTGAGATGATGTGGCATCAAAATTATTATGAAATGATGATAGAAAGATAAGTCTCATAATTAGATAGTTATTATGAGGAAATAATTGAAAAAATATATAATATAATATACAGTAAATAACTGTTTGAATGATGTGAACCTTATGATGAGGTAATTATGATGAAAATGATATCAAAAAGATAGTCTTGAGTTGATTAAATACATAAGATAAAATCTAAAATGATGATTATAAGAGATTGAAACTTAAAGAACGTAAATTTGATGACTGAAACCATATGATTTATAAATTATTGATAAATAATTTGAACTAGTTATATGTGAAGTGATAGATGGCTAATTATTTTTAAATTTTTATTATGATTGAAATACGAAATATGATTAGAAGTATACAAATCGAGTATTTTTAGTAAATTTAATTCACTGAGCTTATGAAGCTCACTCCTCATTATTAAATGATCTTAGATTGCAAGCAGAACAATAGATTTTACCTTGAAACCAGAGTAAGACCCTAGGTAAGTCTACGTGGTTGGCATCCTCACACATTATAAGAAAGAAGAAAGAATTTTTTTGAGATAAACAGATGTTTGTTCATGCATTGTAAATATTTAATTATGTTATGAATATTATATGTGAATGAATTGTAACTCATTTGAAAAGAGTTGAGGAAATATTTGCAAGTATTTTATTTTCATATGGTGATGTATTAGATTTTGCATGTATATGTCGTGCTTGGAATTTAAAATGTGACGACATCATCTCGGGTAGGCTAGCCCAGGATGGGTCATTACAGGTATTATGCTTAGAAGCAAACACTTTTTGTTCTTGTGGATCATAGAAAAAATATCCTAAAGTTTCTTTAGGATATCCCATAAACCTATATTTGTCAAACCTAGTACCTAACTTATCTATAAGTAACTTATTTATATAAGCAGGATAACCCCAAATCTTAATGTGTTTAAGACTATATTTCTTCCTTTTCTATATCATATATGGTGTTTTAGGTATTGTCTTTGAGAGAACTTTGTTCAATAAATGTATGGCATTAGGATAGCAAATCCTCAAAAGGATATAAGAAGATCAGTGCAACTCATCATGGATTGTCCCATATCTACCTTAAGTTTACAATTTTTCTATACTAGTTATTTCTTAGACTGATACCACACAATCATCAATTACAATATTATAATATATATATATATATATATATATATATCAAGAGAAGAAAAGTCATCAATCAAACATTTATATATAATTCAACAATTAATAATGATTGAATAAGTCAAGGTAAACTTTCAAGTAATTTGTCTTTTCAAAAGACTCTTTTTCAACTTCCACTTTTAATACTACCAATAGGCCACCAATTACATACCAAACTTTTCACAATTACACGAAAAACACATATCTATCAAAATATTTGTTGGAAATCACCTTGAAGATGCCCAGGTGGCGATCTTCCAAACACCCAAGTCTAGAATGACTTGTAAAGATGAATCGAAAAAAGAAACAAAAATCAAAGAAAGGAAAAGATACAACAATTGTTATCGAGGTCCGACAATAGCCTACGTCCCCATGAGTTCCTCTAAACTATCTGCACTAAATTAATGGTTCTTTAGAAATATAGCAACCCTCTCCAAGAAACTTAAGTTCTTGAAGAACCAAAGAAGAAAAAGTAAAATAAAGTGATAAGAACTAACCCTGGAATTTTCCCGAGAAAATTCCCCCTACAAGCCCTTGAATCCCCTTTCTATTCTAATCTCTCTTTCTAAACAACCAGCCTTTACAATGAGTCTCTCTTGTTTTGTGTCTTTGCACTCTTACAATTGATCTCACTTTCAATCACAAGTTATGTCTCTTTGAAGCTAGGTGACTCTTTATATAGTGCACCATCTTCTTAACCCTTCTTGAGGATCAATATCCACCCTTAGATCTTGAGGACCAATCAACCTTATCCACCCTTAGATCTTGAGGACCAATCAACCTTAGCCCTCAATCAATTCTAAGTGATCTTGTGCATTTTGAACATGCCTCACGCACTTAACAAAAGGCTGAACCAAAAGGCAATAGTGTGCCTTTAGCTCGCAGCCTAGAACAGGGCATGCCGCAGCCTGGAGTGTGCTGAAACTTCACCATGTTGCATCCATTCTAGGCTCCGCAACCTGGGGGAGGCTAAGCCGTGGTGCACACCTCCTCCAAGTCTTCTCTCTTGCTAGGAGCCGCACCTTGGAAGAGCCAGGCCGCGGCGCACACTGGTGTGCACTTGATGCTGATTTTTCATTATTTAAATCTTGTTTAAACCTTAGACAAACACCAACAATCTCAACCTTTTTCTAAGCGTTTAAAGCCGAACCCATTGTGCAGAGAACTCAAGATGCAAACTCATCTTGAGTCATCATATCAACCGACTCCAATCCTAAGTAGTCCAAGGCAATGTTTGAACTTACTTAGAGGTAGAACCATGGTGCCTAAATGTGCAGGGTTTTCTTTTAGTGCTACCTTGTCTACATGGATGCATCCTTTCATAACATTTTCCCGAATGAAATGATACCGAACATCCATGTGCTTTGTCCTCTCATGGAACACCGGATTCTTACATAAGTGTAATGCACTTTGACTATCTGAATACACCACCACCTGTTCTTTCAGGATCTTCAACTCTTCCAATAACCCTTTGCACCACATAGCCTCCTTAATGGCTTCCGTTGCCGCTATGTACTTAGCGTTGGTTGTTGAGAGTGCTATCACTGGCTGCAACTGAGCCTTCCAACTTATACAACATCCGTTTAAGTTGAAAGAGTAGGAGGTAATCGATCTTCTTTTACCCCGGTCTGCTCCATAGTCCGAATCCGCATAACCTTCAAGATAGATGGACTTACACTTCTTCTCATAAATCAGCCCTACTTCTAGGCTTCCCTTCAAGTACCTCAGCAACCACTTCATCCCAAGCCAATGCTCTTTTCTGGGATTACTCGTAAACCTATTGAGGACACTTATTGCATGAGCAATATCAGGTCTAGTGCTTACCATGGTGAACATAACTGAACCAACTGCACTTGAGTAAGGGACCTGTTTCCATTTCTTTCTTCTCCACCTCTGATCTCGGATATTGATCACTGGAGAACTTGAAATGACCAGCAAGGGGAACCTTCACTGGTTTGCTATTTTCCATAGAGAACTTAGATATCATCTTCTCTATGCAGGAAGTTTGAGAAATCTTCAATCTATTTCTCTCCCTTTCCCGGATTATATTCATCCCAAGAATCTTTTGTGCATGGCCAAGATCCTTCATCTCAAACATCGAACCGAGTTAAGACTTTAATTCTTCTATCCTCTCCCTGATATTCCCAACCAATAGCATATCATCGACATAGATGAGGATGATCACAACCTCCTCCACCTTGTGCCCCTTGTAATACAAGCACGAATCATAGTAGCTCCTTATGAAACCCAGGCTGGTTACAAAGGAATTGAACCTCTTATTCCATTGCCGAGGTCATTGCTTTAGGCCATAGAGAGATTCCTTCAATTTGCACACTAACTCTCCATGCCTTCCTTCCTCATAGCCTTCGGGTTGCCTCATGTAGATGGTCTTATCAAGCTCTCCATGTAAGAACACTGTCTTCACATCCATTGGATGACCATAGCCGATACTATCCGTATCGTCTTGTATTTCACAACCGGTGAGAATATTTCGGTGAAATCTATGCCTTCTCTTTGTGTGAACCCCTTCGTATCATCTTGTATTTCGATGAAATCTACGGATAGCCGATACTATCCGTATCGTTTTGTATTTCACAACCGGTGAGAATATTTCAGTGAAATCTATCCCTTCTCTTTGTGTGAACCCCTTCGCCACCAGCCTATCTTTATACCAGACTTCATCCCCTAGAGTGTTTCCTTCTTTGATCTTGTAGATCAACCTACAATCCACAACTCTCTGTTTTTCTGGTTTGGGCACCAATTCCCAAGAGTTGTTCTTCCTCAAAGAATCCACTTCTTCCTCCATAGCTAGCTGCCACTTTGGCAACTCCTTACATTCCATGGCATCCATGTAAGTTTCTGGTTCAACCGCTCCTTCTGCGCAAGGAGCTGCTACATTAGCATCCTAATGAGAGTCATAAAATGCATCTTAACAGTACTTAATTGTTAACATTTTAGGGTTGATCAATGTTTTAATTGCACTTTTATACGTTAACAACTCTAAAGTGTCATTCTTGGATCATTGATCTATTTCGATGCATTTTCAGGTACTTTAAGTTCAAAAGAGGAGGAAAAGTTATTGTTTCTTAAAGCACAAAGACTCGAGGCATACCGGAGTGAAGGCATGGTTGTGGAAGGACAAATGAAGAGAAATCAAGTCTTGAGTGTGTGTGCTACGGCCTGAAAATATCCAAGCCTCGGCCTCTAGAACCAAGCTAAAAGAGCAAGAAAGGAGCTTCAGTGTGCATCATGGCCTAGACCAGGCAGGGCCGCGACCTTTAAAAATTGGAGAAACCAAAGACCAGGCAGAGCCGCGGCACAAAGAAGTGGGAGCCGCAGCGCGCACACGATCCCCTTCTCCGAGTTATGACCTAATAAGGACTTTAATGATTGTTTAAACCCTAAAACACCCTTAGACCTTTTCTATTATAAATAGATCACTTAGGGTTTGAGAAGAGAACATCCTTAAGGCTGGAAAACAAAAGAAGACTCCTATATTCTCCTCCATCAAAGTGTTCAAGAATGAGCCCCATGGCCAACTAATTTCCAAGTAAGGCGAAGGGATGACTCCCTAGGTGTAGTTGTTCCTATTTTCCTTTATTGATTTAGTTGTAGTTGGGATTTATTATCAAAACATTGTTATGATTTACTCTTTGATTTAATTAGAAGATTTTTTTAATCCGGTGATTGCATGCTTCTTCTCCATATAAGTTTAGTCAAGCTCTTCTTATGTCAAGTTGTTTGGAAGTGATTGAGTCCAGTAGATTTATCTTTTAGGTTTGTCCCTTACTGCGATATTGTCATTGAGATATATTGTCATTTCTTGATAAATCTATAGGATAGGTCATGTGTGCTTGAATTGAAAGTAAAGAGTATTTCATAGCAATTACATTAGGGTTTTCATATGTTTTGATTGAATATTTGCCGATTGCTTGTTTGGGATGTGAAACTTGCAATCGAGATAAAAACAATTTAATCAAGAGTGGAATAAGGCAACTGATTACGCCAAAAGTATAACACAGTTATTGTAGTACAGCTTTGGGGTGTCGATTCCACAGGGAAACAAGTTAATTACAAAGGAAGGTGTGAACCTTAACACAAACGATAAAAGATCAAATGAATCTGAGTTTGTTTGAGAAAAAGGGTAATTGTGTAAATAGGGTTGGAAATATAATTAAGAATGGCAAGGTTCTGAAAATCCTCCCTAGGCTCGTTGCTCTAATCCTAACTTGATTCAGTTGTTTTCATCTCGATTGCTAGTTTCACATCCCAAACAGGCAATCGGCATATATTCAATTAAAACGCAATTATAAATCCTAATGTAATTGTTATGAATTATTCTCTACTTTTAAGCACACATGACCCAACTTATAATTTATCAAAAGACGACGATATATCTAACGACAATACCGCAGCAATGGACAAATCTATAAAAGAGGTCTATTGGACTCAATCACATCCAAACAGATACACATAAGAAAAGCATGACTGAACTTATATGGAAAGGAAGCATGCAATCACCGGACTAACAAAATAATCTACTAAATTAAATTAAAGTATAAAACATAACAATGTTTGATAAAAACAATACCAACTACAACTGAATCAAATAAAGGAAAATAAGAACAACTACACCTAGGGATTCATCCCTTCGCCTTGCTTGGAGATTAGCTAGCCATAGAGCTCATGCCTCCTTGACTTGCCTCCGGCCTCTCAACGATCATCCTCAGCTTAACAGTGGTTAATTGTTAGCATTTTAGGATTAATCTCAGTCTTTACTGTGCTTTTATGTGTTAATAACTCTAAAGTAATATTATTGGACCTTATTTCAGTGCAATTTTTAGGTACTTTGGGTTTAAAAGAGAAAAAGAAGTGATCGTTGCTTAAAACACCAAAATCCCATGCTTCTGGAAGGACATGAGGGATTGCTGCCTGTATTACGATCGAGCGCACAAGCAGTGTGATCGAGCGCACATCCCACATCGACCAAGGTACTCTGCGGCGCACATGTGATCGAGCACACATGCAGTGCGATCGAGCGCACATCCCACATCGACCAAGGTACTCTGCAGCGCACATGCGATCGAGCACACACGCAGTGTGATCGAGCGCACATTCCACATCGAGCAAGGTACTCTGCAGTACATATGCGATCGAGCATACAAGCTGCGATCGATCACACTCGGGCTGCGATTGAGCTAACCCAGATAGTTTCCCACATCGGTTAGATAACACATAGCATTCTGGGAGTTTGCCTATATAAAGACCCACTCTACTCAGCTGAAATCAATCAATCGGAGCTCATCTGAAATCATCAGAGAGTGACTCCAGAGGGCCTTTAAGAGCAATCCAGATGGCCTTTAGGAGGAATCCGAAAGTATAAATTTGGAGGGCAAGCTGAGGATGATCGTTGAGAGGCCAGAGGTAAGTCAATGAGGCATGAGCTCTATGGCCAGCTAATCTCCAAGCAAGGCGAAGGGATGAATCCCTAGGTGTAGTTGTTCTTATTTTCCTTTATTTGGTTCAGTTGTAGTTGGTATTATTTTTATCAAACATTGTTATGTTTTATTCTTTAATTTAGTAGATTATTTTATTAGTCCGGTGATTGCATGCTTCCTTTCCATATAAGTTCAGTCATGCTTTTCTTATGTGTATCTGTTTGGATGTGATTGAGTCCGGTAGACCTCTTTTGTAGATTTGTCCATTGCTGTGGTATTGTCATTAGATATATCATCATCTTTTGATAAATTATAAGTTGGGTCATGTGTGCTTAAAAGTAGAGAATAATTCATAACAAATTACATTAGGATTTATAATTGTGCCATCAACCCCCAACTAGCTTATTGCTAGTCCCTAACAATTCAAGCGAAACTAAGAGATGAATTCTATGGTGGGAATCAAAGTAAATGAAAAGCAATATTAGTGTTAATCAAGAGTAATTCACATTTTTTCTCAAAAATTGCACATAATACACGGCACAAAGAATCATTAAATTTCACCCAAATCCAAAAGTAATCCAAACATCAATCTTAAAATTGTTATTGACTCTTAACATCCATCTTACCACAAACCATTAATCCAAACATCTGGATGATTTTATGCATAACATTCATGAATACAAATCTTGGTCTCTAAAAACATAATAAATAGCGTGACGTCAATCACAAAAACAAGCTTCATATGCTTACATTTCAAACCACTCTCCACTATTGTAGAAAAATCACACTACATTGGATCAAAAGGTCTTTAATAAGCTTGTAATGTTAGGCTAAGGTAAAGGCTAAGGAAGAATAGGAAAGATTCACAAGTAAAAGAACTCAATCTCTTAGCTTTAAACATAATCACTTTAAGCACTTGATAACCTTTACTTCCACACCCAACTCTTTCAACCATTTTTCGAGCATTTATTTCAACAAATCACCATTTTTTCTTTTCTTTTTCTTTCTTTCTTCTTTCTTTGCTATAATTCAATTTTTTTTTTATTTTGGCACATAACTGTTCACATTCTTTTTCATCATTTTTTTTCTTATCTTTTCCACAACCCCCAACTTATCTCCTTTAATGTACTTGGGTTGTGGTAGTGATATTTTTTCATATTTCCACCCTTACTCCTTTTAAGTGCTTCTCACAACATGTGTATAACTAAGTTCTTTTAAAAGAAAGGTAAGTATAAAATATTTTTTGTCTCATAAAGGTAAGTAAATGGTTTATCCAAAGAAACAAGGCTCAATTTTTCTTTTCAAGAAAAAGGCTCAAATAGGTGACTAGTGATAAATATAGAAATGGTAGGTTTGAAAGGCTCAAAGGGTTCAAAAATGGCCTATATCATATCCTAAGTAGTGTGCATTCTAGGAATTTGCCTCAAGTGGTTATCAGGTAAGTTCTAGAGCTTGTCGAGACCGCAAAAATATTAATAAAATAATCACACATAAAACTTTTCTAGATGTTATAGTCTAATCATACAATCACAAACTAGAGTCTCTAACCAAATGAAGATTGATGCTTAAATTAATTTCAAACTGAAGCAAGATTTAACTTCTTCTACATACTATCTGCTATCTCAATTATGCTCGTATCATTCACATGTAATTTGACTCTAAGGCTAACACAAAGCATGCTAAACAAAAACAAAGATGGCACCAAGCAGTTCAATGATATGCAATAAGAAATGTATATCTTCCACCCCCAACTTAAGATAAGCATTGTCCTCAATGAAAAAGAAAAAGTTAAGGAAACTCCCTTTTTAACCAACGGTGCGTGGAGTTGAAAGTTGTGCATGATCATTTGAACTGCTTCGTTTATTTATCCCTGAAAAATAAATAATAAAGTAAAACTGGAAAGCAGTAAAATAATAATAATAAACAAGAAAAAAGAAATATGAAAAACAATAAAAATAAAAGGATATTTTGTGGGTTGCCTCCCATGAGCGCTAAGTTTTACATCTTCAGCTAGACGCTCTTATTTCCTCCTAGAAAGACATAGGTTGAATGCACCCGTCACTTCTTCATTGCCAAATTCGGTGCTTCTATGCTTGGGAGGGGCCTCAAGGATGTCATCAGTAACATCCGCAAATTTTGGCTCGATATGTGCTCTGGTGAAGCCATGAATGAGGGTGGACTCCACTGGATTGAGGTGCTGGACCTTTTCCATGAATGAATCCATCATGTATGCTTGGTGGCTTTCGTCCACATCCTCTGATTTCTTCGTTGTTGGGATGTGTAAGGACTTACCACTTACTGTCTTAATGGCATTCACCTCCTTCAAATTCTGTTATGCCAGGTCCTAACCATGGGATGTGGACTGAGCTTGAGCAGGGAACTTACCTTGCTCAGTCACACTCAAGTAGCTCATTAATTTGGACACTTGGCTCTTAATTTCTTTATACTCTTCCATCACCTGCGTAAATAATGCCTCAAACTTTGGTTTGTCTTACCTTGTGCCTCTATAAAGGCCTGTAAGGTGTCTTCTAGCGAGTTCCTATAGGATGAGGGTGCATGCTAAGGTGCAGGGGATGATCTAGGGGGCTGTACATGCTGGTTTTCAGATTTCCAGATGAAGTTGGGGTGATTTCGCCACCCCGGGTTATAAGTGTTAGAGAAAGGTGCAAGCAACTTCTTGTATATGCCTAAGGCATTACATTGTTCCTCATACAGCCCTCTCATATCAGCAAATGTGGGGCATTCTTGGAGGAGATGATATACCCCACCACACACAAAACAAGGCTCTAAAGACTTGGCATGATTAGCCACATGTGTTGGCTTTGAGCCCTTAGTTTTCAATGCTTTTAACTCCCTAGTGAGCATCTCGACCTTGGCCTTAAGGTTATCCTCTTCCCTAAGATGGTAAATTCCACCACCATTTGGGTTCCCTATAGGTCGTGACCTATTTGTGCTTTCAGTAGCACTAGGTCCAATCCAAGTGTGAGCTTTTTAAGCAAGCTCATTGAGGTACTCTATGGCCTCATCAGGATCTTTCTCCAAGAACCCACCATTACACATCATCTCTATGAATTGGCGCTCTCTATATGTAAGTCCCTCATAAAAATAGCTCATCAAGAGCCAACTCTCATACCTATGGTGAGGGCACATACTCAATAACTCCTTAAATCTCTCCCAAGACTAGTATAAGGTATTATCAAGCGACGACGATATATCTAAACGACAATACTGCAGCAATGGACAAATCTATAAAAGAGATCTACCAGACTCAATCACACCCAAACAGGTACACATAAGAAAAGCATGACTGAACTTATATGGAAAAGAAGCATGTAATCACTGGAGTAATAATAAATCCACTAATTAAATTAAGAATAAAACATAACAATGTTTAACGAAAATAATTCCACTACAACTGAATCAAATAAAGAAAAATAAGAACAACTACACCTAGGGATTCATCCCTTCGCCTTGCTTGGAGATTAGCTGGCCATAGAGCTCATGCCTGCTTGACTTGCCTCCAGCCTCTCAACGATCATCCTCAGCTTGCCCTCCAAATTTATACTTTCGGATTCCTCCTAAAGGCCCTTTTGGAGTCACTCTCTGATGATTTCAGATGAGCTCTGATTGATTGATTTCAGCTGAGCGGAGTGGGTCTTTATATAGACAAACTCTCGGAATGCTATGTGTTATCTAACTGAAGTAGGAAACTGTCCGGGTGTGCTCGATCGCAGCCCGAGTGCGATCGATCATGGCTTGGTGCTCGATCGCATATGCGCTGCAGAGTACCTTACTCGATATGGGATGTGCGCTCGATCGCACTGCGTGTGCACTCGATCGCATGTGCACTGCAGAGTACCTTGGTCGATGTGGGATGTGCGCTCGATCGCACTGCTTGTGCGCTCGATCGTAATACAAGCAGCAATCCCTCTTGTCCTTCCAGAAGCATGGGATTTTGGTGTTTTAAGCAACGATCGCTTCTTTTTCTATTTTAAACTCAAAATGCCTGAAAATGCACTGAAATAAGTCAGTAGTCCAATAATATCACTTTAGAGTTATAAACACATAAAAGCACAATAAAGACCGAGATCAGTCCTAAAATGCCAATAATTAATCACTGTTGAAATGCATTTTATGACTCTCATCAGCAACGAACCTAGGGTGGATTCCCGGAACCTTGTTGTTCCTTTATTATATTCTTCAATCTATTTACACAATTTTCCCACAATTACTTCATTATCAAAATTCATATTTTCTCACTTGATCTTTATCATTCGTGTTAAGGTTTGCACTTTTCCTTTGTAGATCGCTTTTCCTCGTGGGATCAACACCTCAACTATGCACAATAACCGCGTATTAGTTTGAGCATAATCAAATTTTGGCACTGTTGTCAGGGAAACGCACTTAAGTACAAGGAAGATTGTTAACTTTGAGACAAGACTGTAATATCGTTCTTTGCTCTTTGTTTTGATTTTCTTTTTTTTCTTTCTATTTTATTTGTTTCCCTCTAATCCCTTTTGTGTATGCATAGACCGAGAGATTCACGAGGTAGATTCATTAAAAGACCTGAAATAGAGTTACCCTCTCTTTCCACGTCCATTTGTGAAACCTCGCCTAGATCAAACCATAGTGCACACCCAAGTGAGGATTTTGTTAACATGGCCGAAAATCACAATGAAAATGTTGCTAGGACACTTAAAAACTACTTGCACACCATCTTGTATCATGTTTCCCCCTAATGTTCAACAACCTGAGTTTAAGCCGGGCATGATCTAATTGTTACCAACCTTCCATGGGTTTGAGAATGAAAACCCCTATATCCATATAACGGAATTTGAGGAAGTAGTAGCAACCTTTCAAGGTAGGGCTGATATGGTAGACACTGTCAAACTTCGGTTTTTCCCCTTTTCACTTAAGAAAAAAGCCAAGGTTTGGTTGTACTCATTAAGGCCTCGGTCTATAGATAGTTGGGATGATATGACACAAGTTTTCTTCCAAAAGCACTTCCCAACCCATAAGACCAACAACCTTAAGAGACAAATCTCAAACTTTGAACAAAAGGAGAGTGAAACCTTCTATCAAGTTTGGGAACGTTTCAAGACCTTTTGAATTATTGTCCACACCATGGGTATGAGAGTTGGCGGCTAGTTAGCTACTTCTATGATGGACTCCTAAGTAGGGAAAGGCAGTTCATAGAAATGATGTGCAATAGGGATTTTCTTCAAAAAGATCCCGACCAAGCCATAGATTTCCTAGATGACCTATCAAAAAAAGCCCACACTTGGACAGGACCAAATGCCATGGAAAGCACTAGGAGAAATCAACCCACTGGGATTTATCAACTTAAGGAAGAGGATAGCCTTAAAGCCCGTTTAGAGGCCCTAACTAAGGAAATTGAAGCCTTAAAAACCAAGGATGCTAGAGCCCTTGAATTAGTTGCTAGGGTAGAGTCCCACGAGCCTTGTTTCATGTGTAATAGGGTAGATCATTTACCTAAGGATTGTCCAACTTATTTTGAGATGAAAGGAGAGTGTAATGCTTTAGGTATACCCTTTAGGAAACCAGACTCACCTTACTCTAACACCTATAATCCTGGTTGGAAGAATCACCCTAATTTTAGTTGGAAATCCGATATGCAACCTCCTGCCCAATCTAGCATCCATTGGAGATCCGATATACAACCTCATCCCCACTTTAGTGCCCCATAGAAACCAGAAACGACCTCATCTAATGCACCACAACAATCTTTACCTTTGGAAGATACGTTTAAGTCATTTATACAGGTACATGCTAAGAGTGTGGAAGAGCAAGGCAATATAAATCAACTGTTGCTAGAGGAGCAACAAGTGATCAAAGAGGAACAAAAGGTGATAAAGAGTTAACTCACCAAGTTGACTAGTTTCTTGACCGTTCAAGAGCAAGGTTGTTTTCCTTCACAGCCACAGCCTAATCTAAGGGGACAACATATGGGACAAACCTCCGAACCTGAAAATCAAAATGTTAGAGAGGTTAATGCCATAATCACCCGCAGTGGTAAGAAAATTGATGGACCCACTCTACCATCACACTTGATTCCTAATACCGTGAGCAACAAGGATGAAGCCTCTAAGGAACAAGAGGCTCATGATGATTATTATCCACCAGTGCCTTTCCCTTAAGCTCTCCTTAAATCTAAGGAGAGAAATTTAGCATTAAAAGGTGAGATTCTTGAATAACTTCAACATGTTAAAATTAACCTCCCTCTACTTCATGTCATAAAACAGGTTCCCAACTATGCTAAAGTCATCAAGGATCTATGCATACTCAAGAGGAGGCACAATGTGAAGAAGATGGCATTCTTAATAGAGCAATCAAGTGCAGTAATTGACAGCAAGACACCGCCTAAATATAAAGATCCGGGCTGTCCAATAGTGGCTTGCCAAATTGGAAAAAAATCTTGTGGTTAAGCATTGCTAGATTTGGGTGCTAGTTCACCTTATGCCATACTCCATGTACTTGCAGCTCGGTCTAGGTGAGATCAAACCAACCTCCGTGGTACTTCAATTAGCAGATAGATCGGTAAGAAAACCAAGAGGTATTGTGGTAGATGTTTTATTGCAAATTGACAAGTTCTACTATCCTGTTGACTTTTTGGTTTTAGATACCATTTCTACTGTGAATATGGAGTCAAAAATTCCTCTGATACTTGAAAGACGATTCCTTGCCACCACCAATGCCCACATTAATTGTAGGAATGGCCTAATGAAATTATCATTTGGAAATATGACTCTAGAGGTAAATGTTTTTCGAGTCTTAAGGCAGCCACATGAAGAGGATGAGTACATTAAAGATAATTCTAACTCTTCGGAATTCATTCCTAATAATTTTGAGTTCGATGATTCTTCAATTCATCCCCATGCCGTTAATGTTGTTGATGTTTTTGATAAGTCACAAGGATTTATTAAGAAATCATGGCAACCATGCTTTGAGGAGTTGCTTGAGAGAAGTCACACGGATGCGGGAATCAAATACCCTATTGCTGATAGTAAATGGGCAACACCAAGAACACTTGAGCCATATGTGGTGGACTTTAAGTATTCCTTGCCAAAAGATTAGCACTGAGGCCATTGAGTTTGGAGCCTCATCTTCAGCACCACAATGAGGCCAGCAGTGAGAGTGGTGCAGTGTCAGGCTGAAGACGTAAAACTTAGCGCTCATGGGAGGCACCCCACATCGTATCCTTTAACTTTATTATTTTTTTCTATATTTCTTTTTCTTGTTTGTTATTAGTATTATGTTGTTTTCCAGTATTACCTTCATATTTATTTTTCAAGGACAAATATGCGTAGCAGTTCAATTGGCCATGCACAACTTTTGGCTCCACGCACCTTTAGTTAAAAAGGGAGTTTCTTTAACTTTTGCTTTTACATTGAGGACAATGTTTATTTTAATTTTGAGGGGGAGGAAACACATTTATTATTGCATACATTGAATTGTTGGGTGTCACCTCCCTTTTCTTTTTCATTTTAATTCGTTTTTTTTATTTGTTTGTTCTTAGCATGCTTTGTGTTAGCCTTGGATTTAATTCATATGTCAATGATATGAGCTTAATTGAGATAGCATATAGCATTTAGAAGACGTTAAATCTTGCTTCGGTCTGAGAATAATTTAAGTGTCAATCTTCATTTGGTTTGAGACTCTGGTTTACGGTAAGATTGCATGATTAGTCTAAAGCATCTAGAGAAGTTTTATGTGCAATTATGTTGTGAATACTTTTGCGGCCTCAAAAAGCTCTAGAACTTATTTAATAATCACTTGAGGTGAAATCCTAGAATGCACACTACTTAGGATATGATGTAGGCTATTTTTGGACCGTTTGAGCCTTTCAAACTTACCCTTACTATATTTATCGCTTGTCACCTGTTTGAGCCTTTTTCTTGAAAAAGAATTTAAGCCTTGTTTCTTTTGATAACCCATTTACTTACCTTTATGATCCTAAAAATACTTTATCCTTACCTTTCTTTTAAAAGAACTTAGTTATACATATTTGTTGAGAAGCACTTAAAAGGAGTAAGGATGGAAGTATGAAAAAAATATATTACTACCATGACCCAAGTACATTAAAGGAGATAAGTTGGGGGTTGTGGAAAGAGTAAAAAAATGAAAAAAGGAATTGAATGGCCTTATGCCAAAATAGAAAAGAAAAGAAAATAAAAGGGAGAGAAGAAAAAGAGAACTGAAGTATGGCAAAGAAAGAAGAAAAGAAAAGAAAAGTGGTGACTTATCGAGAGATATGCTCTTATAAAAAATTGTTGAAAGAGTTGGGTGTTGAAGTAAGGTTATCCAGTGCTTAAAAGAAGTTTGTGTTTAAAACTAAGAGATTAAGTTCTTTTATTATTTGAATCCTTCCCGTTCTTTCTTAACCTATACCTTAGCCTAACGTTACAAGCTTATTAAAGATCTATTGATCCAATGTAGTGTGACTTTTCTACAATAGTGGAGAGTGATTTGAAAAATAAGCCTTTGGAGGTTGATTTGTGATTGATGTCACGGAATTTATTATGTTTTTAGAGGCCAAGACTTATATTCCTGAATGTTATGCATAAAATCATCTGGGTGTTCGGATTAATGGATTGTGGTAAGATGGATGTTAAGAGTCGATAACAATTTTAAGATTGATGTTTGGATTACTTTTAGACTTGGGTGATATTTAATGATTCTATGTGCTGTGTGTTATGTGTGATTTCTAAGACAAAAAGTGAATTGCTCCTAGTTTAACACTAAAATTATTTTACTTTGTTTTTATTCCTATCATAGAATTCATCTATTGTTTTCGCTTGAATTGCTAGGGACTAGCAATAAGCTAGTTGGAGGTTGTGATGAGAGTCATAAAATGCATCTTAACAGTACTTAATTGTTATCATTTTAGGGTTGATCTAGGTTTTAATTGCACTTTTATACGTTAACAACTCTAAAGTGTCATTCTTGGATCATTGATATATTTCGACGCATTTTCAAGTACTTTAAGTTCAAAAGAGGAGGAAAAGTTATCGTTGCTTGAAGCACAAAGACTCGAGGCATACCGGAGTGAAGGCATGGTTATGGAAGGACAAATGAAGAGAAATCAAGTCTTGAGTGTGTGCGTTGCAGCCTAAAAATATCCAAGCCTCAGCCTCCAGAACCAAGTCAGAAGAGCAAGAAAAGAGCTTCAGTGTGCGCCGTAGCCTGGACCATGCAGGGCTGCGGCCTTCAAAAAGTGAAGAAACTAAAGACTAGGCAGAGCCGTGGCACAAGGAAGTGAGAGCCACGACGTGCACACGATCCCCTTCTCCGAGTTATGACCTAATAAGGACTTTAATGATTGTTTAAACCCTAAAACACCCTTGGACCTTTTGTATTATAAATAGATCACTTAGGGTTTGAGAAGAGAACATCATTGAGGCTGGAAAACACAAGAAGACTGCTATATTCTCCTTCATCAAAGTATTCAAGAATGAGCCCCATGGGCAACTAATCTCCAAGCAAGGCGAAGGGATGAATCCTTAGGTGTAGTTGTTCTTATTTTCCTTTATTGATTCAGTTGTAGTTGGGATTTATTATCAAAACATTGTTATGATTTACTCTTTGATTTAATTAGAAGATTTTCTTAATCTGGTGATTGCATGCTTTTTCTCCATATAATTCTAGTCAAGCTCTTCGTATGTTAAGTTATTTGGATGTGATTGAGTCCGGTAGATTTATCTTTTAGGTTTGTCCATTACTGCGATATTTTCATTGAGATATATTATCATTTCTTGATAAATCTATAGGATAGGTCATGTGTGCTTGAATTGAAAGTAAAGAGTATTTCATAGCAATTACATTAGGGTTTTCATATGCTTTGATTGAATATTTGCCGATTGCTTGTTTGGGATGTGAAACTTGCAATCGAGATAAAAACAATTAAATCAAGAGTGGAATAAGGCAATGAACCTAGGGTGGATTCCCGAAACCTTGTTGTTCCTTTATTATATTCTTCAATCTATTTACACGATTTTCCCACAGTTACTTCATTATCAAAATTCATATTTTCTTACTTGATCTTTATCGTTCGTGTTAAGGTTTGCACTTTTCCTTTGTAGATCACTTTTCCTCGTGGGATCGACACCTCAACTATACACAATAATTGCATATTAGTTTTAGCCTAATCACATCCGCAAACCCATATCTCAAAGTTGGTCTGACCACCCTCCTTTCCCGGTCCCTTGTGAGCTGGTAATCATTCTGACTTGCTGCATCAACCTCTTCTAGTTCAGTCTCCTCTTGAGTATCCTGAGCATGGCCTTCATTAATGGCCTCTACCTGGTCCAAACCCTCTTACTTTCCTTGCTCTACCTGAATTTGATTTTCCTTGATGCGATGCTCCACAAATTTCGGATTGGTTTGCTCACTAGCCCATGCTGGGTTAGTTTTCTCCAAATTGGGAAATAATAATTCATTAAAAATAACATCCCTACTTATTATGAGTTTCATTCCTTTTGGTTCTAAGGACCACAACCTATACCCCTTAACCCCATCACCATACCCTAGAAATACACATTTTCTAGACCTTGGGTTAAGTTTATCATCCTTTTGATGTGCAAATGCAGCACACCCAAAAGTCCTAAGGTTGCTCAACTCAGGGGGTTTCCCACTCCACATCTCCATGGGAGTCTTGAGCTCTAAAGATCTAGAGGGTGATCTATTTACCAAGTATGCAGTAGTAGACACAGCTTTCCCCTTAAAATATTTTAGTAAACCGGACCCAATTAACATGCACCTAACCTTTTCCATAAGGGTTTTGTTCATCCTCTCAGCAACTCCATTTTGCTGAGGTGTTTTTACAACCATTCTATGTCTTAGAATGCCATTTAACTCACAAAATTTATCAAAATCCTTATTGCAAAATTCTAAGCCATTATCGGTTCGTAAAGCCTTAACTACCCTACTAGTTTGAGTCTCCAGCAACTTTTTCCACACTACAAATTTATTCAAAGCCTCTGATTTATTTTTAAGCAAATAAACCCAAACCTTTCTTGAATAATCATCAATTAAAGACAGAAAATAAAAGTTACCTCCCTATGTTGGTGTTCTTGCTGGTCACCAAAGGTCCGAACGAATGTAGTCAAGAATGCCTTTAGACTTGTGCACTCCGATGTTGCTTCCCAAGAACGCAACACTCGCAGAAATCCAATTTCTCTACTTTGTCACCACTAAGTAGACCATTCTTGCTGAGAACTTGCAGGCCCTTTTCGCTCATATGTCCCAAGTGAGTGTGCCAAAGGGCTGCCTTATCCATCTCAGCCATCAAGCTTGCTGCTTGATCCTTGATTTCTCTTTGTCCGATCATCTCATAGAGTCCATCTTTTATTGCTGCTTTGATCACTATCAAAGATCCCTTGGTCACCTTGATCTTTCCTCCCTCTACTTTGTATGAATACCCCATGGAATCTAGCTGCCCCAATGAGATCAAATTCCTATTCAAATCCGGAAGATACCTCACATTCCCCAGCAGCCTTGTGACTCCATCAAACATCCTCAACTGGATGTCTCCTATCCCCCTCACTTGGCAAGAAGTGTCATTCCCTAAGAAAACCCTTCCATCATTGATTTCCTTGAAATTCTTGAACCAATCCTTGTGAGGGCACATGTGATAAGTGCACCCAGTATCCAAGATCCATTTCTCGCTACCTTGCCTCTTGCTCACATTTGAGCACACAACAAGAACATCATCTTGTTGTTCTCCTTTGGCAACTGAAGCCTCTCCATTATTGGTATGGCTTCCTCCTCTTTCATCTGACATCTTTGTCTTGCAATCTTTCTTGAAGTGACCCTCTTTGTTGTAGTAGAAGCATCACTTCCCTCCAAACTTCGATTTGGAATGCCATCTCCCATGGCTCTGTCCTCTACCTCTTGATTTCTCCCGGTAGTTTCCATGAATGCTACTGCCATTCTGAGTTGTTGGCCTTCCTCTAACGAACAACCATTCTCCACTTGATGCTTCCCTCATCTTGGCTTTGAAATCATGAGCCCTTATAGTATTAATCATGATTTCCTTGATTAGTGTGTCTCTTCCATATTCAATTGCATTAATTAAACTTTCAAAACAATCAAGAAGAGAATTTAACAAAATAATAGCCAATTGTTCATCCGGGAACTTTATACTACAACTAGCCAAATCTTGAACTAGTTTGTTAGACACATCAAGATTATCTTGCAACTCTTTATTAGGATCCATTTTAAAAGCAAAGATTCTTTTAAGAAGATAACTTTTATTAGGGAGAGGTTTGGTAAGAAACAACTCATCTAGTTTCTTCCATATGACAGCAGGATCTTCCGAGTTTCCGTACTCCCTTGTGACACTATCTGACATGTGCAAGAAAATGGTGTTGTATGCCATCTTCTTCATCTCAATCCGCTGGTCCTTTGCGATACTTGTTGGAAAAGCATCATCTTCTCCAATAACCAAATCTACCTTCTGTTGCATAAGAACCGCCTTGATCTTCCGCTTCCAAAGGGAAAAATCTCTGTTTCCATCAAACTTCTCAACAATGAAGTTTGAACCCATCTTGCGGAGAAGTTCCCAGATTTATGCAGCACCCATAATTGCTTTCCAACTTCTTCTAAATCTCAAGAATACGATCGAAGATTGATCTCAATACCGTTTTTGAATCACCCTAAAAAACACAATCTGATCTTGATCTTTAATCCGTTCTTGAATCACCCAAGAAGTTGATCTTTGATTCTTGGAGTCATGACTCCGTCACCTTCTGTTCCAGCTCTGATACCCACTGTCCAAAGCTCCTCCAGCTCTGACACCACTATTGGAAATCACCTTGAAGATACCTAGGTGGTGATCTTCCAAACACTCAAGTCTAGAATGACTTGTAAAGATGAATCGGAAACAGAAACTGAAATCAAAGAAAGGAAAGGACACAATAATTGTTATCGAGGTTCAGCAATAGCCTACGTCCCTGTGAGTTCCTCTGAACTTTCTGCACTAAATCAATGGTTCTTTACGAATACAGCAACCCTCTCCAAGAAACTCAAGTTATTGAAGAACCAAAGAAGAAGAAGTAAAAGAAAGTGATAAGAACTAACCCTAGAATTTTCCTAAGAAAATTCCCCTTACAATCCCTTGAATCCCCTTTCTATTCTAATCTCTCTTTCTAAACAACTAGCCTTTACAATGAGTCTCTTTTGTTTTGTGTCTTTGCATTCTTACAATTGATCTCACTTTCAATCACAAGTTATGTCTCTTTGAAGTTATGTCCCTTTATATAGTGCACCATCTTCTTGACCCTTCTTGAGGATCAATATCCACCCTTAGATCTTGAGGACCAATCAACCTTAGCCCTCAATCAATTCTAAGTGATCCTGTGCATTTTGAACATTCCTCACGCACTTAACAAAAGACTGAACCAAAAGGCATCAGTGTGCCTTCAGGTCGCGGCCTAGAATAGGGCATGCCGCGGCTTGGAGTGTGCTGAAACTTCACCATGTTGCATCCATTCTGGTCGCCGCAGCCTGGGGGAGGCTGAGCCATGGCACACACCTTCTCCAAGTCTTCTCCCTTGTTAGGCGCCGCACCTTGGAAGAGCCAGGCTGCGGCACATACTGGTATGCACTTGATGCTGATTTTTCCTTTTTATATCTTGTTTAAACCTTAAACAAACACCAAAAATATTTTGTCAAACACTCTCATCAAAAGCATCATTACCAAAATTCCACAATACAAAATTCAATCCAAACAACATCAATTCCACACAACAGTCACATACAAGCCAACTCAACTTAGATCTCAAAATATATTACCCTCACTTAAGCCATTACTAGTTTTAACTCCTAAGTGGTATCCTCTCCAACTCTACACAGTGGACCTTCTATAACCACCCCATATAACATGCACCATGCAACTATATCTATAGGACCTCACACCTAAAGCTGAATACAAAAAATGTAATGACCCATCCCCGGATGGGCCTTACACGAGGAGGTATCATTACCTTTTAGTCTCGAGCACCCCGACCTATATGAAATCACACATATAATTTACCAAGAATACTAACATTTACTCAAAACATCACAAGCTCATACAATTACAAATTTATAATTACAATAATTCAAATTTAACATTTGACACAAGTGAAAGAAAACCTACACTTACTACAATGTTATTTTACAACAACTAATCTCAGACCCAAATTACTAACTCCTAACAAGGACTCTCGAAGCTGAGGATATCGTCGACAAAGGTTTTAATTAGTACTTCTTCGACTTTGATCGTCAAGTCCCCAACAATTACCTAAAAAGTTAGCAACAATAAAAAGATGAGCTAAAAAGATCAATGAGACACTTTATGAGAAGTAATCGTATTGGAGTAAATTACCTTTCTTTTTAATTATAACTATAGCATATTATTTATTATAGTTTCTAAGTGTAAGAATTACCTATCTTTTATGTTCTCCAAATATTTCCTTTAGCTTTCCTCCAAATATTTTTATTTATTTCTTATTTCATTATCGAACCATTTAAACTATAAATCACAAGTTTCCTTAATTACATACTATATACCATTTTTAGTACATTCACACATCATAATGCCAAAACAATCATATAAAGATCTTCATTCAACGTCTCTACATTTCACAGTAACAATCATGTCTTTCTCCATGTTAAACGCATCATATCATTACATGCCCCACATGGTCCAAACATATCACACGCACCTCATGGGCCAAACCTCATAATGTATGTGTCCATGAAATGAAATGTCATGCTATATGATGCAATGCACAAACAAATCACTACCCCTCACTGGGCTAATATCATCATCACAGGGACGTCTCCCCATGTATCGATATATCAAATCATCATATCATAATCACAACAGATCCCTCTTTCGGGTTCCTGTACATCTAATAACGTTCGGTAACCTTACACCCCTTGTAAGAAGGGACCTACCGGCCTTACCCATCATTTCCCCCCTTAATAATACACTAACTATATATATATATATATATATATATATATATATATATATGTATAGCATGAAATGGAAAATGCATGAAGTGATATGCATATAAGTAATCATCAATCATTCACATCGTATTTCATACAATTTCAACCAAGCATATTCATTACAATTCCACACATCACAAATCCTCAACACAACGACCTTGAATCATTTAAAGACTCATATCTTATACAATTATTTCTCCACCTATATCCATTTTCCATAATACTAATTCATACTATTTTCATACCAAAGTTCATATTTATTCTTCATAAGATTTCCAGAGTTTATGCTTATCAAAATAGATCACATTTTATTGTTCACAACTCAATTTATATATTTCAAATATTCTTACTAAAGGTATGGTGTACTCACCTTGCTACATGATTTTACTACTTTCTCATCTCTCAAGGATTTCCCTAAGTACCTAAGAATGATAACACTTAATCTCATTACTTTAAATAATTTAAAAGAATCTCTAGAAACCTCATGGTGTTTTGCAAACTTTATATCTTAAGAGTGCACTTCGCACGAAACCAAAAGTCAAAGAAATCGAAGCTTTAAGCCCTTTTTCAAATCATCTATTTTGAATCTCAGAAACACTTCAATTTTTGTGAATAATAATATTTTTAAAGGTGTTTTAATCATACTTCAAATGTATATAAACATTAAATTTATTTTGGAAAGGTTTCATGTTCAAAAACTAAAGAGAAAAGTCTTTTTTTTTTCAAAAATCAACATTATCCAGTTGACTTGGTACCTGATCCAGTTAACTAAGAAAACGTCCAGAAGCTTTTACCACTTCACCTAGTCGACTAGGACTAAGACTTATTTGACTGGATCCTTTGCAAATAGCATAAAAGCCTCATTTAGTCGACTAGTCTCCTGACCCAGTCAACTGTGTCACCTTATTGCAACAAGAATCACTCCGAAAATTCATGTTTCCCCTAAATTTCTTCTTAATTTCAAAAGATTCTCTCAACTATTAAAAGAAACAAGTTTCCTAATGGTTTGAAGTCAAAAACTTTACATTACCCAAGAGAAAATTTGAACCCAAAACTCCCAAATCAACCAATTTTGCACAAAACCCACTTTGTGAAACAAACCCATTTTCTCCAAACTTTTTCTTGAGAAAATCTTCAACTTTATAACTCAAAAACTTAAATCCTTAGACAAATCAACACACTTGATAATTAATGAAAAGGAAAAAAAAAAGCTTTTACCTTGAGTTTTGTAAGAAAATTCTCTACTTTTTCTTCCTCGTCTTCTCTTCCTTCTGCTATTCTCTTTTTGTCTCTTTTCCTTTCTTTCTCTCTTTCATTCTTGGTGGTTCTAGAGAAATCCAGCACAAAGTGTTGGATTTTCTCCCCCTCTCCCCCTATTTATAAACAAAGAATTTAAAATTTGCAAAACCACCCTTCAAATTACACCTCTCCTTATTTTCTGCCACAAAACTTTCTAAATAAATAAAACTAACCCTCCATCTTATAATTCTCTCACCACCTACCCAAACATTTCTTAAAACTCCAAAATTTCTCCCAAAAATAATATTTATTATCAAATTTTACTTATTCTCAAGCTCCACACAACTAAGTACGAATTAATTATAAATCAAAATTGAACAATTACACACTTTTACATGTCTAAGCGAAACTCTGTAATTTAAATACTCCAAATAAAATACCAAGCTCTACAATATGATGGGTTTTGTTCTTAGAATGAAAGGGAGATAGAGTAGCTTAGTAAGGATAACAAGAAGTTGAGAGTATACTAAATTAGAAGTTAAGAAATGGTGGGTTAGTGTTTGATTAATGAAAAATTGAAAAATTTTATGGAGAATGTTCTTGAAAAGTGTGTAGCTATTGATAATGTTGGTGATGAAAGTCCAAGTTGAAGAAGAAAAGACTAAGTATTATTGAGGATGCTATAGGTATGAATAAGTAGACAGTTCGACCTAGGAAGGTATATAAAGGAATGGAAAGATTCTTAAGGAAAAGCAAAAATTGAAGTGTGATGAACATCAAATGAAGAGTTATGTGATAAGAACATTGGGAGTTCAAGTAAAAATCAAAGACGAATTAAATAAGTTATACTTGAAGACAACTAAACGGTAAAGTTAGAAAAGAGACTTATAGAATAAAGTTGTTGGTTGTTAATAGAAACAATAGATTCCTTAAATTCTTGGGATGGGTCGTTACAGTCCAACTGCTTAATATAGTTAATCATTTTAAATCCATACTCATGAACTGATGATCCTTCAGGAATCCCAACCATAACAAAGTCCTTAGAGATCTAGAACCTTGCATTAGGACTATGTTCACCATACAACTTTTATAGATGAAGCAATATCACAATTGAACTTTCCATCTTATCATGTTGCTTTTGAAACTCATTAAACATAGATGCTAGCATATAGCACCTTGCCTCCAAGTCATCCTCTTGCCACTTCTTATAGGTAGCAACCTCTTCTTCTATAGCAATCTCAGCAAGACTAGTTAGGACTGTTTGATCAAGAACATAGGTTATTGTCTCAGAACTGAGAACAATTCTCAAATTCCTTAGCCAATCAAGAAAATTGAACCCAGTTAACCTAATTGTATCAATGATTCTATATAGTGGGTTGAGGTTAGCCATTGCGATTTACAATGTAACAACAAATAAATTAGCATTTATTCAGTTTATTAGCTACCATAAAGATTTGGTCCTTAATCTAAAAGGTGCTTGTCACTATTATTTTCTATTCTCCCAACCCTCAATGTGGAAATCGAAAAACCCCTTTGGAAGATTTTCTAGTAAAGATTAGGATCCTATCACTTGCACACTAAAGCCTTGTGGTGTCACAACAAACTCATAATATACTTGATAGGTAGATAACTTTTATCGTTTGCATGCCATGCAATTCCCAACCATTATTTAGCATTTTAAATGCATATGACCTTATGGTGGCACAACAAAGTTATATCATTTGTTTACCTTGTCTACATAAAATATTTTTATAGACAATATAAATTTCTTAATAATGCAAACTTTGTGGTGGCACAACAAATTTACGCCGATAAGAAATTCTTATATTGACTATACTAGTGGAAGGCTATAAACAATCATTCCTAATGATATTCGCTTGCAACTTAATATTTAATTTTGCGCGTGAGGGATTTAGGTATTTACATTTTAAGTCTTATCATTTACATGCATATATATATATATATATATATATATATATATGTGGATGACTATAGACTTTCTAAGCATGATTTACTTGAGCTAATTAAGTAAATCACTTGGCCAGACTCTAAGTAATTATTACATGATTATATCCCATATATTCATGGGTTGTCAATCTTCAAATGGTCCTCCATGGTTCCTTGCGCACTCTTTGATTCACCTCGATAAAACCATATCTATCTCTAAGTAACTTTACATACATCAAATATATATAAGAAACCTTGATCAAAAGTCAAGGGGAATTACATTGGAAGGATATAGAAATTTATAATGAGATAAATAAGAGAAGGTTATGTATGTAAACCCTACTTAAAATTGAAGAACCATAAATAATACTAACAAATTTAACCAATTACTATGGTGTAGGTCCAATAGTCATCCATTCATACAATCAATTTGCATATAACAAGTATATAATCTAATTACATGCATAACATACAAACACCGCATGCATATATATTAACCTAAATGGATGACTATAGATGTTTTAAGCATGATTTACTAAAGCCAATTAAGCAAATCACTTGGTCAAATCCTACATAATTATTACATTAATATATCCCATTCACTCATGGGTCTTCAATCTTCAAATGGTCCACCATGCTTTGTTGCCCACTCTTTGATTCACCTCAATTAAATCCTATCCAATCCTAAGTAACGATACATATCTATATATATATATATATATATATATATATATATATATATATATATATATATATAAAACATTGATCATAAGTCAAGGGAAGTTACATTGGAGGGAGATATAAATTTTCGTTGAGAAAAATAAGAGAAGGTGAGGTATGCAAACCCCATTTAAATTTGATTTACCATAAATAATACAAATAATTTTAACCAATTTCTAAGGTGTAGGTCTATTAGCCATCCACTCATACATTCAAATTGAATAATGAAATAAAAACAAATCTATTCTAGTTATGACCTTTATTCTTTGATTGCATTCCTAATCTCGTTAGGTTTTAGAAACTTTTCTTAATCCTATTCCAAAAAAGATTAAGATTCCTTTTTTAATAGAATTTATAATTTAAATGCAAGAAGGTTTTTTGGAATTTCAAATCTTAATCAAACTTTAATTTCTTAAAAAAAATTATTTTGAAATTAAGAACAATTCTTAATTAAGTAAATCAATTTAATTTAAAATTTTTGAAGATAAAATTTAAACAATTAATTTCAATTGAAAACATATTTTAATTTACAAAAAAATTTGACACAATTTCAAATACTTGAAAAATGATTTTTATGTCAATTTCTAAAATCTAAAATTAGAATTTAGGTCTTTATTCTTGATTGCTCGTGTGGATACACTTAGAGGTTGGATGCTTGAACGGCTCATGACCTCTTCATCCAATTCGTAACCGGAATATTCATGAAGTTATAAATCTATAACCTTGTATGGAGATGGATTTTCATTCTAATACTATATAGCCTAATGTTTTATTTATAACATTTAAAAGTCACGGAGTTTCACTTCGGTGCGTTGTTGATATTGCTTGTTCAGTTTTGAGCTAAATTTTTTTAATCTTTTATACTTGAGTTTGTGGAACTTGGTGACAAGTAAATAACTAAGGGTCAGGTATTTAAAATAGTTTTCATTTGAAATTTGTAGAACTTATGAGGAATAGTAAGAGCAACTAAGACAAAAACAAAAATTGGGAAAATTATGAGGTGAAAATAAAAAGGGTGCAAAGTATAAGGGTTTGTACATAATAAGTTTAAAGTTTGGTCTATAAATAGAGTGTGTATGTGTGTGTGAGAGAGAGAGAGAGAGAGAGAGAGAGAGAGAGAGAGAGACTAACAAATGTTGGAACCCTTTAGAAAACCTAAAGAAGAGAAGATAAAAAGAAAGGGGGAAGAAAGAGAGGAAGAAAGGGAAGAAGGGAAAGGAAATGATGAGAATTTCTTGTCAACCTTGAGGTAAATCTTGTTCTTATTTACTTTTAAAGCATTAATATTGTTTATTAAACTAGAGAATGAAGTTTTTAAAAGCTTAATTTGAAAAGTTTGCTTGAGAAAAGCTTGAGAAGAAAATTATTTCCAAAGAAATGGTTTTGTGTTAGATTTTTAAGTTTAAGGTGTTTTAACATGAAATTTGATTTTGGTAATGTAGAATCTTTGGTTTGAAACCCTTGAGAAGTTGTATTTGGTTTGGATTGGAAGTTTCATGGGAGAGAATAAGTTATTTTGAAGAAAAATGGAGTTTTTGCCCTAAAAATTTTTGAATTCGCAACCAGATAGTCAACTGTCCAAAGTGCACAGTCAACTGTGCAAATCTCTGGGTAGTCTACAGTCGACTACTCCATATGGATAGTCGATTTTCTGAGCCCTTGAACTTGTTTTAAGCCCCGTTTTTCCCAAAATAAACCACTCTTGTTAAGGTATTTCAACCATAGACTTCTTCCAATGTGCTTTGAGTTTCAAAACATGTTAAATTTTTTAAAACTAAGATCTTGCAAGGATTTTGTTTGTTTTAAACCATGTGAGGACAAGGTTTATCAAAGTTTTATACAAAAAGGAAGGAGGGTTGTGACTTAAACTCTAGTTTTGTATGCCAGTACGAGCTTTATGGTATGCTTGGGAATCTTTAAATTATGTTTCTTGAATAAGTATACTAAGTAATTATATACATTAGGTGTAATCGGAGAAAAACACCAAGGCTAAGAATTAATCCAAGGTTGGAGCTTGGTACGGCAAAGGTGAGGTTCACCTTACATTTAGTAAGCGCTATAGCATGTTTAATAGTATGTAAAAGATTTAAAATTATACAATATAATGTATTTATGAAATTATAAATATTAGTATATTGAGATTGATGTGTACATAGAGGTTGAGGTTTAGTGATAACCTATAATGATAGACGTATGAGAATAAATGGGCATAGCGATTGGAACCATACTCCAAAACAATTTGAAAATAAGTATTTAGTACGTAACTATATACATAGATGTGTGTGTGTGTGTGTGTGTGTGTGTGTGTATATATATATATATATATATATATATATATGATTTCTTGTATAAGCTTATTGGTATGACCTCTCTAGTATGAAGAATATACTATTTGAGTTGATGACTACTAAATTGAAAAGTTATTGAATTATAATCAATAATGAACATGAGAAATGTATACATATATGAACTGATATGATTGTATAAGAATTTAACATAGAAATGGCTTGATGCCTACGTGTTAAAAATTGGTGAATGTACACCCTTGAATGGAAATGACTAATGTATGGACTTATGTGAAATAAATAATTGTTTAATTCAATTGATGAATCCTTCTTTTACTAGCATAGTAAATTGTTGTCAAATTGAGTACACGATTATATAAATTGTGAATCTAATGATGTGAGTAGTTGATGGATGCTTGATTTCAAGATTGTTTGGATCATGATTTACAAGTATTGAAATTTATGTTTTGACCCATGAGAGGTAAAATTTGTGTTTTGACCCATGAAAGGTATAAATCGTATTTTAAACCAAGAAGATGTTTTATGCTTGGTCCGCGAAGGATATATTTGATTATTGGCCTATGAAAGGTATTGATGTGATTTATTAAATGAAATACATATGGATGATAATTATTTGTGATATGATAAAATATATAATGAGATGAACGTTATAAATAAATAGTTTGCACCGATGATACGTTGACATTGTACTCTTTTGAAATGACTCGAGGTATATGTAAAACTCTTGAAAATGGTTGTTATCTCTTGTGATTAATTGTAATAGAAGTACCTAAATTTGTGTATAATTTTACTTATATATATAATAAAGTTTCACTTCTTAAAGATTGGACCCTCCTTAGAAAAATCTAAAAGACGTAAGTCATTTTATACCTATATCTACTTATGACGTATATGATAAGAATTGAAATTTAATAAGAATGTCCCTAAAATAATTACTCTTAGTAAGATGTTTTACTTACTGAGCTTCTTAGCTTACCCCCTCTTTTTTACGCTTCTTAGCTCACCCCCTCTTTTTTACTAATACTTTAGGAAAAATCATCGGAAGGTTTGTGGTCAAAGTTGATGGAAGACATTAGTAAGGTCATCGTTCATGGCATCCTTTTTGTTGAGTCCTCTTGGGAGTTTAAGTTTTGTTTTCAGTTTAGTATTTGTAAAAGGTGTTTGAGTTAGAAGTACTTGAAAGAGTTTTTCCTTTTCATTGTGTCTCTTGTAAAACCTTAGAGTTGCTAATTCTTGAGATTTTCAATTTTTAATCACTAGAATTCTTTATAAATGTATTTGTAACGACCCATCCCAAGTGGGCCCTACTCAGAACAGCTCCATTATCTTTTAGGAATGAGCACCTTGCAAACATATAAATCAAGCAACAATAAAGAGTTCTTAGGTCAATAAAATTCAAGAAAGAGTTCTTGAATTATTTATTTTCATGAGATGATAATAAAGAATTTGTAGATTGTTTTTCAAGTATATTAAATCAATAAAGATTGATTCAAAGTAATTTTTTTGTTCAAAATATGTTTTTGGATCAAAGAGAAAATTTTTAGGGAAGATAATTCACAAGAAATGTAATGAAAATTCTGCAGTTTTCAAAAAGGTAGTCAATTTCCTTAACTTTGTGACGAAAAGTTCAATTTTTTTTACAGGTTTTTAAAGAGTTTTAAATTTATTTAAAGTTAAAACTTGTTTTAATTGAAAATAAATGTTTAGTTTTCATCTTCAAAAGATTTAAATTAAATTGATTTATTTTTTAATTTAAAATTTTAAAAAAAAATTAAAATTGGAGTTTGATTAGAAATTGAAATTCCAAAATCCTTATCACATTGGAATTGTGAATTCTAATGAACAAAAAAATTTAATATTATTTGGGATTAAGAAAAGTTTCTTGAAACCTAATGGGATTGGGATTGCAATCTAAGAACAAATAGTCATAACTAGAATAGAATTGTTAATATTGAATTATTCAATTTGATTGTATGAGTGGATGATTATTGGACCTAGACCTTATCAATTGGTTAAATTTGTTGGTATTATTTATGGTTCCTCAATTTTAAATGGGGTTTGCATAACTAACCTGTTCTTATTTCTCTCACTATAAAAATCTATCTCCCTCCTATATAATTCCTCTTAACTTCTTGTCAAGGTTTCTTATATATATTTGATGAATGTAAAGTTACTTAGAGATAGATAGGGTTTTATTGAGGCGAATCAAGGAGTGCGCAAGGAATCATAGAGGATCATTTGAAGATTGAAGACCCATAAATGTATGAAATATATTCATATAATAATTACCTAGGGTTTGACCAAGTGATTTACATTATTGCCTCAAGTAAATCATGCTTAGGAAGTCCATAGTCATCCATTTAGGTTAATATATATGCATGTGATGTATGCATGTTAAGTGTGTAATTAGATTATATGCTTGTTATATGTATTTGATGCATGTTGAATTATGAAACTTAAATGTTAAGACCTAAATCCCTCACATGCAAAATTAAATATTAAGTTGTAAACAAAAATCATTAGGAATGATTGTTTGTAGCCTTCCACCATTATAGACAATATGCAAAGCTTCCTATGTGTGTAAATTTGTTGTGCTACCACAAGGTTTATGTAATGACCAATCCCGGGTGAGCTCACCCTGAGATGGTATCGTCACATTTGAGATCCAAGCACAATACATACATGCAACTACTTAACACATCATCGACTGAAAATAATATTTACATCAATATCCTCAACTCTTTTAAGAGTAGTTACAATTCTTCATAAATTATGCTCACATAATATTCAAATATTTACAATGCATGAACATACATCTGTATTTCTCACATTTTTCTTTCTCTTTCTTTGTTATACTATCTGTGGACACTAGCCGCGTAGACTTACCTAGATTCTTACTCTGGTCTCAATATAAAATCTACTGGTTTTGCCTACAACTTGAAATCATTAATATTGAGGAATGAGCTTCACAAGCTCAGTAAATTCAATTTACTTGAAGTACTCGATTTGTATATTTCTAGTCATAATTATATCTCAATCATAATCATAATTCAAGATAATTATTCATCTATCACTTCTCATATGAATATCTCAAATCATTTCCAAAATCATATGGTTTCATTCTTCACACTTACATTTTCTCATATTCTATCTCATATAAACATCATTTCAGATTTCTTCTCATATATTTAATCAACTCAAGATTATCATTTTTATCATAAATACCTCATCATGAGGTTTACATTATACAAACAATCATCATTTATAATATCATTGTATCATCTTTTTATCATAGATTACCTCATCATGAGGTTCATAACATCATACAATCAATTTATGATTTTCATTTTACATATTTTTTTCATCATTTCCTCATCGTATTTGTCTCTTCATGAGACTCATAATCAAATCATAATTTCATAATCAATTTGATGCCTAAGCATCTCAATAATAATAATAATAATAATAAATATATGCATGCATCCACATCCTCATTTCATCATCATTTCATTTATTTATTTCTTTCTCATCACATCATTTCATATATCACTCCATACTATCAACGTATGGGAACACCAATCTCTAGTATATCATTTGGGAACATCTTCCCACATGACTACACACTTCGTCCAAACCAGCCATAAATTCTGGCCTTCTATGATCAAGTCATTTTCTTTTATAAAAACTTTCTTTTATCATCATATATATCATCTCTTCATATAATATATAAACTTATAATTCATCAGTTTCTCATCAATAGTTTTCCTTAAAAGATATTAATTAATCTCTTCATATAATATATTTAACTCATTAATCACAACTTCAAGAAATTCATTTATCTTTTCAATATATATTTCATCAATTTCTATCAGCTTATCATTTCAAGGATATAATCTCATTAACTTCTCATATATTTGTTTTCAATCATTTTATATATTCATATTTCTTATTTAACCATCCAATTATCACATATCACATATAATTCATCAAATCAACATATTCATAATATATTTCAATAATTAACTCATATTATTATCAATTCAATTTTCATGTAGATTTTCATGTTTGTCTTGCTTACTAATAGTAAACTCAACTCATCACATAGTATTTAAAGCTACTCATGGGACACCTATTTTCCTTTCCTGCTCATTTCAACAATTATACCAGATTACTGATCACCACCACCTAATCATAATATACTATTCATTAATTTTTCTATATCTCATACTTTAAATTTCTATACACCATTCCGGGTTAATTTATCATGTATGCATTTCACATTCTTTAATTTCAAATATTTCAACGAAATCGTTTTTCCTTTCAATTTAAATTCAAATAAAAAACCTCCTTTTAAGAAAAATAGAAAAATATCTCCCTAAGAATGAAATTCTCATAATCAAATTTATAACTTTACCTTTTCAAAGCTTTTCCTCAGATTGCTTGAAAGTTCTTCGTAATTACTCGATTTCAAGACGAGATTAACAAATTCTTCAATTGTAAAGTATTTGAATGTGTTTATAAGCTTTTCTAGAGAGAGAAATAGAGAATTATAGAAAGATAAAATGGAGTTTGAATGAAGAAGAAATGAATTTTGGTCGTGAAAAACCTTTATATACCAAATATTTTGCTTACTGGTCGCTTACCAGTCAACCGCCCAGAAATTATTAGTCAACTTTCTCGAATTTACTAGTGGACTGTCCAGTAGATACCAGTCGACCTCCCCAAATTTATTGATCGATCGTCCTATAGATACAAATTAACTTCCAAGTCAACTGATAACACCAATCGACCAGCACCCCCTTTAAAGCCTTAAACATTTATTTTTCACTATTTTTATGGATTCTAACTCATTTCTTCAACATATTTTTAAATTCATACCTCAAATTGCTTCAAACTTGAGTTTTAAATCTCTTTCTTCCTTGTAAACTTCTAACTCTTTGCAAATAAAATGCTCAATATCTTTCTTCACAAATTCTTTCAAATTTCAACTTTCTTTCTTTCATGTATCCATATTAAATTCAATATATATGTCAAATTTACTTCTTTACCCTTATATCAAAGGTACGGTTATTATAATTCTACCTAACTTATTATTTCATCCTCAAACTTTTCTTACCTATCTTATGAAAGAGTTGGGGATAATCCTTCTTCATACTCATCACACACTCCCACGTAATCTCCTCAACATCTTTATTTTCGCCACAATACTTGAACTAGTGCAATAACCTTATTATGTAAGAATTGTTCTTTTCTGTCTAAAATTTTGATTGGTACTTGCATTAAAGCCAAATCTTCTTGAAATTCTATAGCTTGACTCAGAATACTATGGGATTCATCATGTAAGCACTTTTGCAAAAGTGAAACATGAAATACATTATGCAACTATTTCAACTCTGGAGGCAAATCCAGTCTATACACCACTAGCCCAACTCTCTCAATAATTTCATATGGCCCCGCATACCTCGGACTTAGCTTTCTTTTCTTTCTGAATCTCAATACACCTTTCCATGGAGTTATCTTCAGATATACCCAATCACCTACTTGAAACTTAAGAGGTCTCCTCCTCTTATCAGCATAACTCTTCTGTTTGCTCTGTGCTGCTCTAAGGTTCTCCCTAACTAGTTTGATCCTCTCAGTTGTTAACTCAATAATTTCTGGACCAAATATCTTTCTTTCTCCCACTTTTTCCCAACATATAGGAGTTTTAAACCTCCTACCATACAATGCCTCAAATTGTGTCTTTCCAATACTAGCTTGATATTGATTATTATAAGCAAATTCAATTAAGGTAAGTAAGTATCCAAACTCACTGATAAACTCATCACACTAGCCCTCAACATATCTTCTAATATTTGAATAATCCTCTCTGTTTTCCCATCAGTTTGAGGATGAAAATTTGTACTAAACTGTAACTGCATACCCATGGCTTTCTGGAAGCCTCTCCAAAATCTAGATGTAAATCTACCGTCTCTATCTGACACTATACTAAGAGGTACATCATGGAATCTCACTATCTTAGCTACATACAGTTCAACCAACTTTTTAGAACTTTAAGTAGCTTTATTTGGAAGAAAATGAGATGACTTAGAAAATCTATCTACTATCACTCATACAGCATCGTGACCTCTCTAAGTATGGGGTAATCCAAAAACAAAATCCATACTCACATTCTCCCATGGATATTCAGGCACAAAAAGAGGCTATAGTAAGCTTGTTGGATGTCTATTATTTTACTTCACTTAATAACAAACCAAACATCTAGAAATGTATTCAGCTACACCCCCTTCAATCCTAACCATCATAAATTCTATCTTAATCAACTATACATTTTATTGTTACCCAGGTGCATTGAATATACTGAATCATGTGTCTTTCTCAATATTCCATCCTTATCTCGACATCATTAGGAACACAAATTTTATGTCCCAATACCAACATGGCATCACCTTTGATTCTGAACTCAGTCTTCTTTCCATTCAACACTTTCTGCTTAATCTTCTCTATCTCTTCATCTCTACCTTGCTTTTCTAATGGGCATTCTATAATGGATGACTGAACAACCATGTTTGCCAAAAATACTCTTCAATCACTGATATTCAATTTCATTCTCATCTCTCTTAACTCTACCATCAGTTTGACATGATGACTCTCTATAGCAGCTAACCTCCCTATAGATTTTCTACTCAATGCATCAACTACCACATTTGCTTTCCCTGGATGATAGTGAATTGTACAATCATAGGCAAAGATATTGTAATGATAGAAAAATTCTAAAGGAATATTCTATGATAACCTGCCAATCCTAAGAAGCTTCTAATCTCAGTCACATTATTTGGTTTCTTCTAACTCAACATTGCCCTACTTTCTATAGATCAACTGCTATACCATCTCTAAATACTATATACCCTAAGAAAGTTACTTCATTAAACCAAAATCCATATTTAGAAAATTTATCATACAATTTCTCACTTCTCAAAATATCCAACACAATTTCTAAATGTTTCACAGGCTCTTCCTCATTCCTAGAATACACCCAAATATCAGCAATAAATATAACCACAAACTTTTCAAGAAATGGTTTAAACATTTTGTTCATCAAGTCTATGAATGTTGCGGGAGCATTAGTCAACCTAAATGGCATCACAAGAAACTTATGGTGACCACAATGTGTCTTAAAAGCAGTCTTAGGCACATCTCCCTCCTTAATTCTTAACTGGTGATAACCTGATCTCAAGTCCATCTTAGAAAACACCCTTGCTCCCTGCAACTACTCAAACAAATCATCTATCTTAGGTAAAGGATATTTTTTCTTTATGGTTATCTTATTCAGCTATCTTTAATCTATACACAATCTCATTGTTCCATCATTCTTCTTCACAAACAACACAGGGGTTCCCTATGGCGACACACTAAGATGAATAAATTATTTATCTAACAATTCTTGAAGTTGAACTTTCAGTTCTCTCAGCTCAACGAGTGCTATTAAATAAGGGAAAAACCTGGAATTACATCAAGGGAGAACTCAATCTCCCTACTAGGAGGCAACATAGAAAACTTATCGGGAAATACATCAGAATAATATTTTACCACTAAAATTTCTTCCAATTTTCTACCTTCCTTTCTAGAATCCACCACATATGCCAAATTCCCCCTCACAACCCTTCCTCAACCATTTACTAGCAATCAAGGCAGAAAAAAGACAATTAGAAAGTATCTTACGTTCTCCCTGAAAGTTAAACTCCTCCTACCCAAGTATTTTGAATACAACTTTCTTCCTGAAAGAATCAACCCAAGTATGATATACCAACAACCAATCCATCCCCAATATCTAATTAAAATCAATTATATTCAGAGATAATAAATCTACTTCAAATTTTCTATCACCTATACAAATCACATAACCTCAACAAACATTTATGTTCACAACTCTATCCCCAATAGGAACCTCAACAATAATGTTATTAATCAAAGGACTATCACATGCATTAATAGATCTCATAAAAACACTCGATGCAAAAGAATGAGTTGCACCGGGATTAATTAATAATACAGTAGGTCTATCAAGGATAGATATTGTACCCATCATAACATCAAGAGTTGCTTGAGCATCCTGCTAGCTCAGTGCATATACTATGCTTTCTCTGGGCTATGTCTGACTACCATGTCCTCTCTCAGAAACTGCTCCTCTACCATGAGCTTTACCTTGACTATTCCCCGATCCACCACCTATCTCTAATTGTCCTTTCCCAACACCTCCAACTATCTCAATTGATTTCCTTAATGGATAATCCACACTGATATGTCCACTTTCTCCACAAACAAAACACATCAATGTATGACAATTTCAAGATAAATGTCTTATCTAATTACATTTGTAAAATGGTTTGCTCTTTCTATCAAATACAATATAAACACCTCCCCTCGGTGGCATACTCCCACCTCTACTAAATCCTCCAACTCCCATAGGTTGTTTTCCAAACCTAGGGGTTCCACTAATAGAATTCTGAGCTACTAAAGCTATAGATCCAGCCTATCTCTACTGACTCTAAATAATGGGTCCTTATGAAAAGAAACAACCTCTCTGGGGTGGTCTGCCACCCTAAATACTTATACAACCACCTCTAGAACCCTAAGGTCTAGTCCTCTTCAGACACTTTGTATGTCCTCTAGACTTGAATATGTCCTTCTCAGTCTGAAGTGATATATCTACAAAGCAGCATAATTCAAATGCCTCATATAAAAAAGTTTGGAGCGTATCTCAAAGTGTAATCCATTAAGGAATCTCTTACACTTCCTTGCCTCTGTATTCACCAAATCACGCACAAACCTCAATAAAGCCACAAATATACCATCATATTGTGCGACAATCATCATATTTTGCCTCAAATGGATAAAATCCCTCTCTTGTTGGGATCTAAAAGTATCTGGAAAATAATTTGCAAAGAATACCTCTTTAAACCTACTCTAGGTTAAGTATCAATCAATATTTGCACTCAGAGGCTTCACGCTCTAACTGAAAAGAAGCAAAGGTAACTCTCTGCCTGTCTGTCACTAGCAACACACCAAATAAACACTTAACACATTTTACCCACAACTCAACATCAGAAGGGTTATCAGATCCCTTAAAAGAGAGATGTTTCAACTTAATGAATTTGGCAAAACAATCACCCTGCATCTCATATTCAGACTCACCCTCACCCTCTTAAACATTACGCCTCATAGAATTTACAACAGTATCAAGTTTTTGTTGGTATTTGTCTAAGGTTTAAACATGTTTAAACATAGTTCAAAGATGGTTAAAGTCTAAAATAAGGTTAGAAGATTAAAATACAGCATGTTAAAGGAATGCACACATGTGTGTGCATCCATTTGGGTGTGTGTGCACACCCCTAATCAACAAGGCAAAGTAGTGTGCACTGCTGTGTGAAGGGCAGCATCAGTGTGCGCCTCACCTCCCCTTCACCAGCGCCTCACTGCCTAGTAAGGAAGTTTCTTGGAGAAGGGCAGCGCTGCACCACCCCTCCACCAACACCGTACTGCCCAGAATATGGTGCAAATGAGCTTTGCCTAGCGCCTCACCGTCCCCTGTTCAGCGCCTAGGCGCTAGGCATACTGATGCACACATGGACAGCTTGTTTAAACCTTCTCTTAGGTGTGTGGACGCAAGGTTAAAATGCACAGCACCACATAGGATTGATGGAGGGCCATGGTTAAGTGGTCATCAAGATCTAAGGGTGGAGATTGACTCTCAAGATTGGACAAGAAGTTGGTGCACTATATAAAGGGTCACCTAGCTTCATTCTCAACATAATAATAACATAAGTTTGTGACATACTTTGAGATCAATTGTAAAGAGTGACATACAAGAGAGAATTGTGTAAGAGTGCAAAGACACAAACATAAAAGGGACTCATTGTAGTGAGGCTGGTTGTAAAGAGAGAGGAGTCTAGATTAGATAGAGAGCATTGTTAGTTCTTATCTTCTTCCTTTCTTCTCTTCTTGGTTTCTTCAAGAACTTGAGCTTCTTGAAGAGGGTTGTTATAATTTTAACGAACCATTGATGTAGTACATAGAGTTCAGAGGAACTCACGGGGACGTAGGCTATTGCCGAATCTCGATAACAAATCGCTTGTCTTCTTTTCTTTCTTGCTTTCGATTGCTGTATTTCTTTCTACAAGTCATTCTAGACTTGGGTGTTTAGAAGATCACCACCTATGTATCTTGTGAAGGTGATTTCCAACAGTGGTATCAGAGCTTGCACAGCTGCATATCAAAGCAAGAACAAGAAGGTGACGGAGCCAAGACTCCAAGAATCAAATATCAACTTCTTGGGTGATTCAAGAATGGAGTAAAGATCAAGATCAGATCGTATTCTTGAGGGTGATTCAAGAACAGTGTTAAGATCCATCTTCGATCGTGTTCTTAAGGTTGAAGAAAGCATTTGTGGGTATTGTATAAATCTGGGATCTTGTCCACAAAGATGGCTTCAATTTTCGTGGTTGAGAAGTTTGATGGAAAGGGAGATTTTTT
The DNA here is from genome assembly GCA_023935145.1 of Bretschneidera sinensis. NCBI lineage: Eukaryota > Viridiplantae > Streptophyta > Magnoliopsida > Brassicales > Akaniaceae > Bretschneidera > Bretschneidera sinensis. The sequence goes on from CM043704.1 coordinate 13,369,396, forward strand.
CGAGTGGAAGCGGAAGATCAAGGCGGTTCTAATGCAACAGAAAGTGGACTTGGCTATTAGAGAAGATGATGCTTTTCCAGCAAGTGTCACGGAGGACCAGCGGGTTGAGATGAAGGAGATGGCTTACAGCACCATTTTCTTGCACATGTTGGATAGTGTCACAAGGGAGTACAGAGACTCGGAAGATCCGGCTGTCATATGAAAGAAACTAGATGGGTTGTTTCTTACCAAAACTCTCCCTAACAAAATTTATCTTCTTAAAAGAATCTTTGTTTTTTAAATTGATCCTAGTAAAGAGTTGTAAGATAATCTTGATGTCTTTAATAAGCTAGTTCAAGATTTGAATAGCTGTAGCATTACATTTTCGGATGAACAATTGACTGTTATTTTGTTAAATTCTCTTCCTGATTGCTTTGATAATTTGATTAATGCTATTGAGTATGGAAGGGATACTTTAACAAAAGAGATTGTGATCAATGCCATAAGGGCACATGACTTCAAAGCCAAGATGAATGAGACATCAAGTGGAGATGGGCTATTCGTAAGAGGAAGACCAGCAACTCGGAATGACAGTAGCACTCATGGCAACTACAAGGAGAAATCAAGAGGTAGAGGGCAGAGCTATGGGAGATCTCATTCCAAGACAAGACTTGGAGGAGGAAGGAGATGCTTCTACTGCAACAAGGAGGGCCATTTCAAGAAAGATTGCAAGAAGAGGATGTGGGATGAGAGAAGAAGCCACACCAACAATGGAGAGAATTCGATTGCCAAGGGAGAATAGCAAGATGATGTTCTTGTTGTGTGCTCAAATGTGAGTAGGATACAAGGCAGTAAGAAGTGGATTCTGAATTCTAGGTGCACTTATCACATGTGCCCTCACAATGAATGGTTTAAGAATTTCAAGGAGATCAATGATGGAAGGTTCTTCTTGGGGAATGACAATTCTTGCCAAGTGAGGGGGATTTGAGACATCAAATTGAGGATGTTTGATGGAGTCATAAGGCTGCTGCGAAATGTGAGGCATCTTCCAGATTTGAAGAGAAATTTGATCTCATTAGGGCAGCTGGATTCCATGGGGTATACATGCAAAGTAGAGGGAGGAAAGATCAAGGTGGCTAAGAGATCTTTGGTAGTGATCAAGGCAGCAAGAAACGATTGACTCTATGAGATGATCGGAGAGACATAAATCAATGATCAAGCAGCAAGCTTGATGGCTAAGATGGATAAGGCAGCCCTTTCGCACACTCGCTTGGCATGAGCGAAAAAGGCCTACAAATTCTTAGCAAGGATGGTCTACTTAGAGGTGACAAAGTAGACAAACTGGATTTCTGTGAGAGTTGCATTCTTGGGAAGCAACACCGGGTCAGCTTCAACACCGGAGTGCACAAGTCTAAGGGGATTCTTGACTACATTCATTCGGACCTTTGGGGACCAGCAAGAACACCAACACAAGGAGGTAACTTTTACTTTCTATCTTTAATTGATGATTATTCAAGAAGAGTGTGGGTTTATTTACTTAGAAATAAATCGGATGCCTTGAATAAATTTGTTGTGTGGAAGAAGTTGCTGGAAACTCAAACGGGTAGGGTAGTTAAGGCTTTACGAACCGACAATGGCTTAGAATTTTGCAATAAGGATTTTGATAAATTCTGTGAATTAAATGGCATTCTAAGACATAGAACGGTTGTAAAAACACCTCAGCAAAATGGAGTTGCTGAGAGGATGAATAGAACCCTTATGGAAAAGGTTAGGTGCATGTTAATAGGATCTGGTTTACCAAAATATTTTTGGGGAGAAACTGTGGCTACAACTGCATACTTGGTAAATAGATCACCCTCAAGAGCTTTAGAGCTCAAGACTCCCATGGAGATGTTGAGTGGGAAACCCCCTGAATTAAACAACCTTAAGACTTTTGGGTATGCTGCATATGCACATCAAAAGGAGGATAAACTTAGGCTAAGATCTAGAAAATGTGTATTTCTAGGATATGGTGATGGGGTTAAGGGATATAGGTTATAGTCCTTAGAAAAAAAAGGCATTAAACTCATTATAAGTAGGGATTTTATTTTTAATGAATTGTTATTTCCCTACTTGGAGAAAACTAACCCTGCAGGGGCTGGTGAGCAAACCAGTCTGGAAGTTGTGGAGCATCGCATCAATGAGAGTTCAGTTCAGGTAGAGCAAGGAATGCAAAAGGGTTCAGACCAGGTAGAGCCCTTGAATGAAGACCATGCTCAAGAAACTCAAGAAGAGGTTGATGCAGCAAGTCATAATGACTACCAGCTCATAAGAGACCGGGAAAGGAGGGTGGTTAGACCACCTTTGAGATATAGGTTTGCGGATGCTAATGTAGTAGCTCCTTGGAGAGAAGGAGAGGTTGAACCAAAAACTCACACGGATGCCATGGAGTGTAAGGATTCATCAAAGTGGCAACTGGCTATGGAGGAAGAAATGGATTCTTTAATGAAGAACAACTCTTGGGAGTTGGTGCCCAAAGTAGAAAAATAGAGAGTTGTGGATTGTAGATGGCTCTAAAAGATCAAAGAAGGGAATACTCTAGGGGATGAGGTCCGATATAAAGCTAGGCTGGTGGCGAAGGGGTTCACATAAAAAGAAGGCATAGATTTCACTAAAATCTTCTCACTGGTTGTGAAGTACAAGACGATACGGATAGTGTTAGCATTGGTGTTTCAATTTGATTGGGAAATCGAGCAAATGGATGTGAAGACAACATTCTTACATGGAGAGCTCGATGAGACCATTTTCATGAGGTAACCTGAAGGCTATGAGGAAGGAAGGCAGGGTTAGTTGGTGTGCAAATTTAAGAAATCTCTCTATGTCCTGAAGCAATCACCTCGGCAATGGAATAAGAGGTTTGATTCCTTTGTAATCAGCTTGGGTTTCATGAGGAGCTACTATGATTCATGCTTGTATTATAAGGGGCAGAAAGTTGAGGAAGTGGTGATCATCCTTATCTATGTTGATGACATGTTGCTGGTTGGGAGCAACATGGAGAGGATAAGGAAATTGAAGGCTCAACTCAGTAAGGAGTTTGAGATGAAGGATCTTGGCCATGCACAGAAGATCCTTGGGATGTGTATCATCCGAGAAAGGGAGAGAAACAGATTAAAGATCTCTTAAACTTCCTACATAGAGAAGATAATATCTAAATTCTCTATGGAAGATAGCAAACCAGTGAAGGTTCTCCTTACTGGTCATTTCAAGTTCTCCAGCGATCAATGTCCGAGATCGGAGGCGGAGAAGAAGGAAATGGAAAAAGTCACTTATTCTAGTGCTATTGGTTCTGTTATGTTCACCATGGTAAGCACTAGACCTGATGTTGCTCATGCAATAAGTGTTCTCAGCAGGTTTATGAGTAATCCCAGAAAGGAGCATTGGCTTGGGATGAAGTGGTTGTTGAGGTACTTGAAGGGAAGTCTAAAAGTAGGGCTGGTTTATGAGAAGAGGGGTAAGCCCATCTGCCTTGAGGGTTACGGATTCGGACTATGGAGCAGACTGAGATAAAAGGAGATCGATTACCTCCTACTTCTTTAACTTAAATGGATGTTGTGTAAGTTGGAAGGCTCAGTTGCAGCCGATGGTAGCACTCTCAATAACCAAGGCTGAGTATATAGCAGCTACGGAGGCCATCAAGGAGGCTATGTGGTGCAAAAGGTTGCTGGAAGAGTTGAAGGTACTGAAGGTGCAGGTTGTGGTGTTTTCGGATAGTCAAAGTGCATAGAACTTGGGTAAGAATCCGATATTCCATGAGAGGACAAAGCACATGGATGTTCGGTATCATTTCATTCGGGAAAATGTTACGAAAGGATGCATCCATGTGGACAAGGTAGCCATGGAAGAAAACCCTGCAGATTTAGGTACTAAAGTTCTACCTCTAAGTAAGTTCAATCATTTCCTTGGACTACTTAGGATTGGAGTTGGTTAATTGATGACTCAAGATGAGTTTGGATCCTGAAACTCTCTGCACAATGGTTTGGGTTTAAACACTTAGACAAAGGTAGAGATTATTGGTATTTTTTTAAGGTTTAAACATGTCTAAACATGGTTCAAAGATGATTAAAGTCTAAACCAAGGTTGGAAGATTAAAATGCATCATGTTAAAGGAGTGCACACATGTGTGTGCATCCATTTGGGTGTGTGTGCACACCCCTAATCAACAAGGAAAAGTAGTGTGCACTGCTGTGTGAAGGGCAGCATCAGTGGGCGCCTCACCTCCCCTTCACCAGTGCCTCACTGCCCAGAACGGAAGCTGCTTAGAGAAGGGCAGCATCACACCACCCCTCCACCAACACCACACCACCCAGAATGTGGTGCAAAGTAGCTTTGCCTAGCGCCTCACCGCCCCCTGTTCAGCGCCTAGGCGCTAGGAAAACTGATGCACACATGGACAGCTTGTTTAAACCTTCTCTTAGGTGCGTGGATGTAAGGTTAAAATGCACAGCACCACATAGGATTGATGAAGGGCCATGGTTAAGTGGTCATCAAGATCTAAGGGTGGAGATTGACTCTCAAGATTGGAGAAGAAGTTGGTGCACTATATAAAGGGTCACCTAGCTTCATTCTCAACATAATAATAACATAAGTTTGTGACATACTTTGAGATCAATTGTAAAGAGTGACATACAAGAGAGAATTGTGTAAGAATGCAAAGACACAAACACAAAAGGGACTCATTGTAGTGAGGCTGGTTGTAAAGAGAGAGGAGTCTAGATTAGATAGAAAGCATTGTTAGTTCTTATCTTTTTCCTTTCTTCTCTTCTTGGTTTCTTCAAGAACTTGAGCTTCTTGAAGAGGGTTGCTGTAATTATAAAGAACCATTGATTTAGTGCAGAGAGTTCAGAGGAACTCATGGGGACGTAGGCTATTGTCGAACCTCGATAACAAATCACTCGTCTTCTTTTCTTTCTTGTTTTCGATTGTTGTATTTCTTTCTACAAGTCATTCTAGACTTGGGTGTTTGGAAGATCACCACCTGGGCATCTTGTGAAGGTGATTTCCAACAGTTATGATCTAACCTACTCATCTAGTCTACGCTGTAAACTATCAGCTCTACCCTCTGCTGCATTCATTCTCTCAAAAGCATGAGCTTGAATAAAAGCTTCTCTTAACTCATATCTTCCAACACTAGATTCTCTCACAGCACCACTAGTACTAGGTGCACTACCAACATGTTCTATTTCAGGGACCACAAACTCAACATCAATCTCAGCCTCTGATACAAAAATTATAACAAACCATCCCGAGTGAGCTCACCTCGAGGTGGTATCGTCACATTTAAGATCCGAGAATGTCACATACATGCAACTACTTAACACATCATCAACTAAAAATAATATTTATATCAATATCCTCAACTCTTTTCAAAGGATTTACAATTCTCCACAAATTATACTCACATAATATTCAAATATTTATAATGCATGAACATACATATGTATTTCTCAAAATTTTCATTTTTTTCTTTCTTATACTGTTTGAGGAAGCCAACCATGTAGATTTACCTAGATTCTTACTCTAGTCTCAAAATAAAATCTATTGGTTCTGCCTACAACATGAAATCATTAATATTGAGGAATGAGCTTCACAAGCTCAGTGATTTCAATTTACTAAAAGAAGTCGATTTGTATACTTTTAGTCGTAATTATATCTCAATCATCATAATTCAAGATAATTATTCATCTATCACTTCTCATATAAATAGCTCAAATATTTATCAATAATTTCCTAAATCATATGGTTTCAATCTTTATACTTACATTCTCTTAGATTCTATCTCATATAAACATTGTTTCAGATTTCTTCTCATATATTTAATAAACTCAAGATTGTTATTTTAATATCATTTTCATCATGAAGTTTACATCATACTGATTACACCCAAAGTGTAACGCAGTAGTTGTAGCACAGCTTTGGGGTGTCGATTCCACAGGGAAACAAGTTAACTATAAAAGAAGGTGTGAACTTTAACACAAACGATAAAAGATTGATTGAAAGAATCTAAATTGTGTGAAAATAGTGTGAAGAATATTGTGCAAATAGATTTATGATGGAGAAACAACAAGGTTCCGGGAATCCTCCCTAGGTTCGTTGCCCTAATCCTAACTTGATTCAATTGTTTTTATCTCGATTGCAAGTTTCACATCCCAAACAAGCAATCGGCAAATATTCAATTAAAGCACATATATAAGCCCTCATATAACTGATATGAATTACTCTTTACTTTCAAGCACATATGACCTAACTTATAAATTATCAAGAGACAACGATATATCTACATGACAATATCGCAGCAATGGACAAATCTATAAAAGAGATCTACCGGACTCAATCACACCCAAACAAATACACATAAGAAGAGCATGACTAGACTTATATGGAGGAGAAGCATGCAATCGCCGGATTAATAGGAAATCTTCTAATTAAATCAAGAATAAATCATAACAATGTTTAATGAAAATAATTTCAAACTACAACTGAATCAAATAAAGGAAGATAAGAACAACTACACCTCGGGATTCATCCCTTTGCCTTGCTTGGAGACTAGTTAGCCATGGGGCTCATGCTTCCTCGAGCTGCCTCGGGCATCCCAATGATCATCTCCAACCTCTAATTTTCCTCCTAAGGGCCCTCTAGATTGCTCCTAAAGGCCCTCTGGATTCACTTTATGATTATCTCAGATGATCCCCAAAGCTGAAGTGGAATAGGCCTTTTATAGGGAAATACCACGAGTGCAATATGTTTCCAATTTGATGTGGGATGTGGGATATAGAAATATGTTTCCAACCGATGTGGGTTGTGGGATTTAAGCCCAAAAACTTCTGCTCGCGCTGAAATCCCGCACAGCCCGCACAGCCTGACCTTTGTCTACTTAAACTGCCATAACTTTCTCTAGAAAAATCATTTTTACAAACCGTAAAATTCTCCAGAAAATTGACTTCTGGGTCTTTCTAAGAATATATAGCTCATCTCCTGGTTCTTCCTGCATCAATACAGTTTAATTTTATAAAATGACTGATCGGTATGGACAATTTTGGTAATTTAGTGAAACTCCTTTCTTGGTTTCTCTTCATCTTGGCTCTTCCGCGACCATTATCTCACTCGAGTATTCATTGAAGCTTCGTGTTTAAAATGATGATACCTTTTCTATCTCTTTTTTAAGCTCAAAGTACCTGAAAATGCACTGAAATAAGTCAACGATTCAAGAATAACACTTTAGAGTTATTAAGGTATAAAAGTGTAATTCCAACCTCGATCAACCGTAAAATGCTAACAATTAAGTATTGTTTAGATGCATTTTATGACTCTCATCACATAAAAACAGTCATCATTTATAATATCATTTTATCATCTTTTTATCAATAAACTTACCAATCGACCGCCCCAAATTTACCTGTCGACTGCCTAACAGTTACCAATCAACCGCCCCACCGACTGGTAAGGCCAAGTCAACTAGTACCAGTCGTTCGACACCCCTTTTAAAGCCTTAAAAATTTATTTTTAACAACTTATGAATTCTAACTCATTTCCTCAATATATTTTCAAATTCATACTTCAAAATTGTTTCAAACTTGAGTTTTAAATCACTTTCTTCCTTATAAATTTCTAACTCTTTTCAAATAAAATATTCAATATCTTTCTTCACAATTTCTTTTAAATTCAACTTTCATTTTGTCGTGTATGCATATTAAATTTAATATATATTTCAAATTTATTTCTTTACCTTTATATAAAGGGTACAAGTATTACAATTTACACCTATAGGAAAATTATATTGTCTATTAAGACATATAATGTACATAAGGTAAACAAATGATATAACTTTGTTGTACTACCATAAGGTTTATATCACTAATTTATAATTTTGAGGAATAGTAGGTTTGACTTAACTAGAAATAAATATGATTTGTTGTACTACCACAAGATCATATGCATTTAAGAGGCTAAATAATGATTGGGAATTGCATGAGATACAAATGATAAAAGTTATAAACCTATCAAGTACATTATTAGCTTGTTGTGCTACCATAAGACTTAATGTGCAAGTGAAAGGATTCTAATCCCTACTAAGAAACCTTCCAAAGTGGTTTTCCACTTTCCACATTGAGGATTGTGAGAATTGAAAAGAATAATAGGAGGTACCATTTAGATTAAAGACCAAATCAATATAGTAGTTAATAAAATGAATAGACACTAATTTATCTGTTGTTATATTGTAGATCATAATGGCTAATCTCAACCCATTATAGAATCTTTGATACAAATAGGCTGACTGAGCCAATTTTCTTTATTGGCTAAGGAACCTGAAAATTGTTTTGAATTCTAAAAAGATATCCTATATTCTTGATTGAGCACTCCTAACTAGTCTAGCTGAGAATGCTATAGAAGAAGATGTAGCTACTTATGAGAAGTAACAAGAAGATGACATGAAAGAAAGGTACTACATGCTAGTATCTATGTCTAATGAGCTTCAGAAGCAACATTATAAAATGGAAAGTGCATTCTTGATTTTGCTTCATCTACAAGAGTTATATGGTGAAAATAATCGTCATACAAGGTTCTAAATATCCAAAGACCTCTTTAGGGCTAAGATTCCTGAAGGAGCATCAGTCCATGAGTATTGATTATAGATGATCAACTATATCAAGGAGTTGGACATGCTCAAGTTTCATATGGATACAGAGATAAATAATGACTTGATTCTATAATCCTTTCCAGACTTTTATTCTCAGTTTTTTATGAACTACAACATGAACAAGATAGAAGCTATGGTTTTAGAGGTTGTAAACATGTTGAAGACTATTGAGAGCACAATTAGGAAAGGCAAAACACCTATTATGCTTGTTGATGGATCTTCTTCATCTAGAAAGAAAGTCTTAAAGAAGAAGAAGAAACCCTTGAAGCAAAGGGAGGTGTTGGCAAGGCTAGTTCTTTGAAAGCCAAGAAAGATAAAGGACAATACTACCATTGTAGGAAGAATGGGAATTGGAAGAAGAATTGCAATGAGTACCTTAAAACATTGAAGGAAAAGCCTTTGGAAGGCATGTCTGAGTTGTTAGTTTTTCAAGTAAACTTATATGTTAACAATAACTTTTCATGGGTATTAGATACTACTTTGGGAATGTTATAGTTAGTCAAAGGTTGATTGTCAATGAACTTTTATATAAAGGATTTAGGAGAAGCATCCTATATTTTGGGGATAAAGTTCTGTAGAGATAGATCTAGAAAGATTCTAGGCTTATCCCAATCCACATACATTGATAAAGTTATAAAAGGTTTAGTATTGAAAATTTCAAAAGGAGACTCTTGCTAATGAGTCATGGAATTTCTCTTTCTAAGGAGATGTCCCCAAAGACTCTGGAAGAGAGAGAACACATAAGTAGGATACCATATGAATTGGCAATTGGTTCCATCATGCATGCAATGTTATGTAAGAGGCCTGATTTCGCATACACTTTAAGTGTTATAAGCAGATTTTAGTCCAATCCTGGTGAGGTTCACTAGATAACAATGAAAAATAATCTCAAGTTCTTAAGAAGAATTAAAGACTTGTTTCTCATATATGGAGCAGTAGATTTGAAATTTGAAGAGTTCACATAATCTAGCTTTTAATATGATGGAGCAGTGAGCTGGAAGAGCTCCATGCAAGAAACCACTTCGTATTCGACCACGAAGGCTGAATACACTGTTGTGTTAGAAGCTACAAAGGAAGTTTTTTAGATGAATAAGTTCATTACAGAACTAGGAGCACTTTTAAACATTGTCAATCTAGTATGCACGATCAAAGGAACTAAAATCTCATAATAAGTCTAAGCACATTTTGTGGCGGTTCCATTTTATTAGAGAGATCATTGGAAGAGGTGATGTAATGGTTGAAAGAGTTTCACCAATAAAAAACATAGCAAATCTACTAACTAAGGCGATTTCCCAGCAACAGTTCAATCGCCAGTTTGATAAGATAGGTGTGAGATATATAGGTGTTTGGCTTTAATGCGACTGAGAGATTGATAGTAGTATACCAAGTAAGCCAATAACATTTAATATTATGGATATATTACTTTTAATTAATCTTATTTATTTGTTGATAATAAATAATAATTAATAGAATTTATTTTATTTATCATGTTCATTACAAATCACTACATGTACATTACATGATAAAGCTTATAGAATAAGAGTAATGAAAATAAGCACCATGATGAGATCATACTAGTGATATGTATTTCCTTAAGCTTTATTCCTAAATATTCCCAATCATAGTATCACTAAAAAAGACATTAGTGAATCCGAATAAATTAATACATACTATGTTTCCTTAAGGAGTTTGGGGTGATTGATCTCATGGCCACTAGTGTGTGAGATACTAAAACAAGTTATATGGTACATTTTAGAGAACATGTACATCGAACTAACTCGAGTAAGAAATTATACTGGCTGTCAATACGAATTCTTATGTTGCAGTTGCACTATGAATGTCTTGTGTATAGGTTATCATGCTTTGATAATACCTAAAATGTAATTCTAATCATGAGTCATTAGAAGGTAGTAATTGGGCAACGACCACTTATTTATAGAGATATATGAGTGTAAAATAGAGCATTCATTACTCTTAGTAAAAGAGAGAGAATGGTCTATGTTATATGATTAAGTTATAGCTTGGAAATTCCTTGGACAAGGTGGGGTAGAAATTAGAAATGAGTTTCTAATTTCACCATTTAAGTTATGGACTTGAGATCGAGATACATGTGATTAAATAATTAAGGCTCAATATTAATTCCACGGCTTAAGTTTAATCACTAATATTGCATGATGGAAAGATTGAGTTGTATGGTAACTGTCAATGAAAATGTTCACATTTATTCATATTATCTGGGTAGTTATGGCATACTATTAGGTGCCAATCATAACTTTTAGAAGCCTTTAAAATTAATTATAATTAAATCTTAATTAAAGGAAGAATTAAATAGAGTTTTAATTTGAATTAAAATAAAAAAAAAAGTTTTAATTAATTGGATAGGATCCAATTGTTACATAAAAATTATGACCTACTGCCAATGCATTATTGAACCTAAGGAGTCACAAACAATTAGGCAATTATAAGAATAAGGAAAACTAATAGGATAATAGAGAGAATCTTAGGAATTAATTAAACCATGGGTTTAATTGTAACTTAAAATCTTAGAGCTTGTGGGAGTAAAGACTATATATAAAGGTTCTATTTGATAGAAACCTTAAAACAATTATTATGAGACTAAAATCAAATTTTAGACTCTATCTCTCTCTCATAAAAGCTAGAAAAAAATTTGAACTAGCACTCTAGGAATTCAACCAGCTTTTTTCCTCTTTATGAGTATTAGATACCGGTTGTGGGTCACATATCTGTAATAATTTGCAGGAACTTCAAAGAAGTAGAAAGATGAGCATGGGTGAGGTGGACCTGCACCTTGGAAATAGAGCAAAAGTTGTTGCATTAGCCTTTGGGACATATTACTTAATTATTGTCTAGACATAATTCAGAACTTAAGGATTATTATTATGTACCAGTTTTAATTAGAAATATTGTTTTTGTTTCTAAGTTAAATAAAGAAGGTTATGAGTTTTCCTTAAAGGACCATTGCTGTTCTATTTATTTTGGAAATAAAGATTATGGTACTGGTACATTAAGTAATTGTCTTTGTCTTCTTGAAGTAGATAATAATATTTTCAATATTAAGCAACATAAGAGGATAAGAGATAATCAATTGAATCAATCCTACATTTGGCACTTAAGACTATGTTATATCAATGAAGAATGTGGATATTTGCAACTATCGGATTTTAAATCCTATCCAACTTGTGAAGCCTGACTCGTCGGGAAGATGACTATATCATTATTTAGTGGACATAGAGAAAGAGTCATGAATTTATTAGGGTTAAATGACATTGGCATTTGTGGACCCCTAACAGTTAATGCTGGAGGAGGTTACTCTTACTTCATTACCTTTACAGATAATCACTCTAGGTATATATACTTAATGAATTACTAGTTTGAATAATTTGAAAAGGTCAAAGAATACAAAAATGAAGTTGAAAAGCAAACTGAGAAAGGTATTAAGGCTCTTCGATCTAACCGAGGAAAGGAATACTTGATTGACGCTTTTCTTGATTATCTAAAAGAGAATGAGAATCTCTCACAATGGACTCCTCCTAAAACAACATAGTTAAATGGTGTGTCCGAAAAGAGGAATTATACTCTATTAGATATGGTATGATCCATGATGAGTTTCACTTTTTATATAAAGAAGTTACATACAGACAAGTTGAAAACTAGGTCTGAACAAATATAGGTTTGTGGGATATCCTAAAGAAAGTTTATTATATTGTTTCTATCATCCACAGGAACAAAATGTGTTTATCTCTAAACATGACACCTTTCTAAAAAAAAAGTTTATGCTAGAAGGGAGCAGTGGGAGCAAGATAAATCTTGATCAAGTATCATAAGAATCACAACCTAGTACTGTTCAAATTAAAGAACCTAAGTCAATAGAACTTCACATTACACAACCAATTCGTAGATCTAGTAGAATACCCAAGGCTCTAAAGAAATATAGATGTCTCATAGATGGTGACTTGGAGGTACACCTTATAGATGATAAGGAATTTGCTAACTACGAAGAAGTGACGTTAGACATCGATTCTGAGAAGTGGCAAGAAGCCATGAAATCTGAAATGGATTCCATGTACTCTAACAAAGTATAGACTTTGGTCGATGCACCTAAATGTATAGTACCTATAGGTTGCAAATGGGTCTTTAAGAAAAAGACTGGAGTGATGGAACGATAAAGACCAATAAGCTAAAGCTAGTAGCAAAGAGTTTCAAGCAAAGATAAAAAATTGACTTAAGAACCCTTTTCTCCAATCGCCATGCTTAAATCCATTAGGATTATAATTGCAATAGTTGCATACCATGACTATGAGATATAGAAGATTGGAGTAAGGACTGAATTTCTCAATGAAAACATAGAGGAGGATATGCATATGACACAACTTGAGGGTTTTTCATCTAATGGTAGTGGCCATAAGGTACAAAAACTTCAAAAATCCATTTATGGATTAAAGCAAGCTTCTAGAATTTGAAACAACCTGTTTGATGAGACAATAAAATGGTTTGATTTGATAATAGAATTATTTGATTTTATCAAAATTGAGGATGAACCATGTGTGTATAAGAAGGTCAGTGGGAGTGATGTGATATTTTTGGTGCTGTATGTTGACGATATACTACTCATTAGGAATGATGTAGGTATGTTACAATCAGTCACGGTTTGGCTATTAAAGAACTTCTTCATGAAGGATTTGGGTGAAGCATCCTATATTTTAGAGATAAATATCTATAGAGATATATCTATAAGGATGCTAAGAATGTCCCAATCTGCGTACATTGATAATGTGCTAAAGAGGTTTAGCATGGAAAATTCCAAAATGGGACTCTTACCAATATGTCATGGAATTTTTCTCTCTAAAAAGATGTCCTCAAAGACTCCAGAAGAGAGAGAATGCATAAATAGGATATTGTATGAATTGGAAATTGGTTTCTCATGTATGCAATGTTATGTACGAGGCTTAATTTCGTATGCACTCTAAGTGTTACAAGCAGATTTCAGTTCAATTCTGGTGAAGATCACTAGATAATTGTGAAAAACATTTTTATGTTCTTAAGAAGAACTAAATATTTGTTTCTTATTTATTGAGGAGCATATTTAAAACTTGAAGGCTTCACAGACTCTGAAAAAGATGATAGTAAATCAGCCTCTAGATATGTGTTCATCTTATATGGTGTAGTAGTGAGCTGAAAAAGTTCAAAGCAAGAACCCACTGTAGATTAGACCATCGAGGTTGAATACATTGCTGCATCAGAAGTTAGGAAGGAATCTGTTTGGATAAGGAAGTTTATCACTGAATTCAGAGTGCTTCCAGATATTATCAATCTAGTAACTTTATATTGTGATAACAATGGTGCTATTTCACAAGAAAAGGAACCAATATCTCATTAGAAGTCCGAGCACATTTTAAGGCGGTTCCATTAGATTAGAGAAATCATTAGATGAGGCGATGTAAAGGTGGAAAGAGTTTCATTGACAAACAAGATAGTGAATCCACTAACTAAGGCGATTTTCCAATGATAATTCCATCGCCATTCTGAGAAGATGGACATGAGATATATAGGCAACTGGCTTGGGTGCAAGTGGGAGATTGATAGTAGTGTGCCCTACAACCTAATAGCATGTTATGCTATGGATATATTACTTGTAATTAATTTTATTTATTTATTGACAATAAATATTAATTAAAAGCATTTCTATTATTTATCATGTTCATTACAAATCACTACATGTGCATTACATGATAAAACCCATAGAATATGAGTAGTTAAAATAAGAACCATGATGAGATCATACTTATGAGATGTATTTATTTAAGGTTTATTGTTAAATATTCTTACTCATAGGATCATTAAGAAGGGCATTAGTGAATCCGGATAAATTAAAACATATTATGTTTCCTCAAGGAGTTAAGGGTAATTGATCTCAAGGTCACTAGTGTATGAAACACAAAACAAGTTATGTAGGTTCTTGATAGAGATCAAGTACATTAAGCTGACCGACTAAGAAATTTCTAATGAACATTTTACTGGCTATCAATAAAAAGTTCTTACATTGTAGTTGTACAAGCGATCCCTTGACTTGGGGTATCATGGATGCCTTGTGTATAATTCATTGATAAGTGCTTAAATATTCATATTTAAACCTCTTAATTTACATTTGTTAAGTTCATAGTTTGTGTTATTTCATTATATTTTATTTTTTTTCTGTGTTTTCTGTGTTTTTCTAGGTTTTTGGAGAAAATGGAGCATTATAGAATTATCTGGCTTAGAGAGCAAATCTGGAAGAGCTGGAATCTGCCTAGTGCGATCGAGCACAGAGACTTGAGATCGAGCGCAATAGCGCTCAAGCACCCAAGCCAAGCATCGAGCGCACCTGTGCTCGTGCGAGCAAGAAGAAGGCTCGAGTGCACCAGTCTGTGATCGAGTGCACACGTGCATCAGTGAATAGTAAAATGGTTGTTCCTATTTTGGAAATAAATGTAGGGATTTGTTTTATGAGTTTTAGGGTTTCTAGATGTTCCTAAATTTTATAAATAGGCCTGTAAACACATAAATAAGGGGATTCAAAGAGAAATTTTGGAGACAAATTGACAACTCGTCTAGGAAGTATTTTCGGGTTTATTTTTCTCCTTTATTTTACTTTATAAAGATGTTTAACATGAAACTCATGTATAACTAAATTACTAGTAGGGCTCGATTGAAGCCTGATTATGCTTTTCCATAATTAAATATTGTTGCCTTTGTGATAGTTATATTATGACGCTTACTTGATTAATGCTTGTTTTCTTGAATTCCTCATATGTGTTTACCTGACCAACATATGCATGTAGTATGGATTAGTTAATTAAATCAATTTGGATGACCGAGTCCTGGGTTTAATAATAGTAACAAAAGAAATCCACGCTGGGCTCTTGGGTTAATCAACATGGGAAACCAGGAGTATATAACATGCCCTAGGTCCTATGTATTTGTCGATTTTCACGGATATTATGCTCTCTTAAAGAACAACTTAGTATACACCATGCTAAATCCTTTAAGAAAGAAAAGAGTTTATACACCATGCCTAACTCGTTGCTTAGGGAAATCAATAGCTTAAGGAGTATACACCATGCTCTTAGGTTGACAACATTAGGTATTAATAATGTAACTAAAGCATTGGCACAATGTTTTATTGGGAAAGCATGATTAGTGGTGGATATCAAAGCCCTACACTTTTATCATTATCGAATCAATTCACTTTTTCTTCTCTCTTTTTATATTGCAAAATTAATTTTAAATCAAAATTTACCAATCCTTGTGGGAATGATCTCGCACTTGCACACTATACTACTATGTTGACCTTGTGCACTTGCAAGTAAAACGTTCAATTATTTGCTTATTAATTTAGGTAGATTTTTGGACAATAAGTTTTTGGTGCCGTTGCCGGGGATTGTGTTAAATTCTGTTTAGAATTATTTTTTGTTTAGTTTTCTTATTTTGTTATGTTTAATTTTTTTAATCAAAAATCTAATTTTTTTTCGTCTTTTTGTTTTTCTGTTTTTGCTTCAGGTTTTTGGCAGAGTGATTCCTGGCATTGCGATCAAGTGCAAGTCAATAGCGATCGAGCGCTGTTCTTGGAGTGATCGAATGCAAGTCCACAAAACTACCCGAACAACAGTACTGAAACTACTGCACTGAAGAGTTTCAGTTGATTCATGCAAGGGCTTCGATCTAGAAATCCAACCATCTTTCCACTCGATACAGAGATTGAGTGGACCATTCGACAAAGGCCTGGAGACAACGTTGAGGAGGAAGAAGAAGAATTCGAGGGAGAGGCACCAATGGCGGAACAGCTTGACAACCAACCACCACCAGAGCAAAGACCCATGAAACAATCCTTCATCCCACAGAAGCTCAATCAACCCTCATGCATTGCTTCTCAACAGGAGGCAGAAGGCAATTATTACATATCCCTGCAGATACTCAATGTGTTGACTCACTTCAGGGGTACACCTACTAAGGATCCACACTTGAATCTTCGAGAATTTTTTATCTCTGCAAGTTCTAGCATATCCGGGGCCTAGATCAAGAGGGAATCAGTTTAATTCTTTTCCCTTTTTCATCAAAAGATATTGCTAAGTTGTGGTACAATTCATTACCTGTAGTTTTTTTCCATACTTGGGAAGAGCTATCTAGTAGGTTCCTAAAGAAGTTTTTCCAAGCACAAAAGACAAGATAGATGAGGAAGGAGATTCAATCTTTCCAATAGAGGGATGGAGACCTTTTCTTTAAAGCATGGGGACATTTCAGTGAGCTGCTTCTCAAATATCCACATCATAATCTACCTCAAGATGAGCTGGTACAAGCTTTCTATGAAGGTTTAAGTGACATGAATAAAGGTATTGTTGATTCAAGTTGTGGAGATGTGCTAATGAAAAATAGTAGTGAAGAAGCCATTGAGTTTTTTGAGATATTAAGTGAGCACACCCAAAAATTCTCATCCAGAGGTAGACCAGGAGTAAAGAGTAAGGGTAAGTATGAAGTGACCTTAAATAGTGGCTCTCTAAATCAGATGGCTGTTGTGGAAAGAAAGATAGATATGATTGTGAAAGCCATGACTGCTCAAAACTTCCCACCTAGTCTATAAGCCACACAAGTCTAGGTATGTGCTATATGTTCTCATTTTGATCACACTACTGAAACTTTCCCATTGTATTCATCTGTAGATCAAGAGCAAGCAAACTATATGGGACCGAACAACTATCCTCCCAAGAACAATCCATATGCCAATACCTATAATCCTGGATGGCGAAACCACCCCAACTTCTCATTGAATAACAATCAGAATGCCCTGAAGCTTCAAAGGCAACAAAGAAACTCCCAACCAGTAGCCCAATCAATTTCGGAATCAAAGAAGAGTGACTTAGAGAGTATTGTGAGGCAATTGGCAACTCAACAACAACAACTGATGACTTCACAAGAACAATTTATGGCAGATGAAAGACAATTTCGGATTGAGCAAAGACAAACCAATGCAAAGCATGAGCAAGCTATTCAAAGACTAGAAGTATAAGTGGGGCAATTGGCCAAGGAGCTAAGTGGAAGAAAGCAGGGTGAACTTCCAGCCCAAACACTACCTAATCCAGGAGGACACCAACAACTAAAGGCCGTTACAACTCTCAGAAATGGTAAGATCATAGGAACCGATGAGCTTGCACAAGCATCTCTAGATAAAACATCTGCATCAAAGGTAAGTGAAATGGAGAAGGTGAATGCACCACCCTTCCCTCAAAGGATAGTAAAGCCAAAGAAAAAAAATAAATTGGTTGATATTTTTGAAACTTTCCGAAAAGTAGAGATAAATATTCCTTTATTAGATGCAATTCAACAAATTCATGCTTATGCTAAATTTTTTAAAGATTGTTACACTCATAAAAGGAAGTTTCAGAAGCATGAAACAGTGGCTTTAACTAAAGAGGTAAGTGCAGTGTTGTTAAGGAAACTACCACCAAAGCTAAAAATCCAGGTAGTTTTATCATTCCTTGCAAGATAGGTGACCAGCTTTTTGAGTGTGCACTACTAGATCTAGGAGCGGGTGTCAATTTTCTGTCATTCACTGTATTTGAAACACTATGTCTATTGAGGTCAGTAGTACTGAGGCCACTGAGTACGGTACACTTTTCTTCTTTGTTTGTTGTTTTTCAATATTTTTAACTTTTTTCGTCCTTTCCTTAGTTAATTTAGTGGTTCGGTACATAGGTGTGGCATTCTGTCTTTGTGATCGAGCGTACTTCACTGTGCGATCGAGCGCAATCTCACCATGTGCCCAACGGTGCACTAGCACATCCACACATGCACACACCTGAGCACAAGTGCGATCGAACGCACTTAATAGTGCGATCATGTGCACTCAAAACAGAAAGTCATATGCCTATTTTAGGTTATTTTACCCCTTTTTCCCTCCCTTTCACTCTCTGCACTTCACTTGCACTCACCCTCTGCACCACACTCGCTCACACCCAAAGCACTCACAGCATTGCCACCACACGCCACCGCACACCACTGTTCACACTTCTCGCACCCACCAGACACTGCACAGCCACAGTTTATTTTTGTTTCCTCCCTTATTAACATTTTCCCCCTCTCTTCACATTTGTTTTGTTATTTCTAACAATTATATTGCATATACAACTTATTTTTTTTCCTTTTTGATTGGTTTTTATTGAATTGCAGGAGGTTAGACACTTTTGGAGATTGTCGCCCACTACTTGGGTTCAGAGTCGCCCCCCACCTGTTCGACAAAAGTCCTCAGTGACCTTCCAAGTGGCGTGATCGAGTGCAAGAGGAGTGTGACCGAGTGCAACAAGCATAGTGCAATCAATCGCACCTTACTGTGATCGAGCGCACCACTGCTGCCCTTTGTGTCCAAGATGCCTAAGAACATTGCATCCACATCCCACGCTTCGGGAAGCCGAGCCAAGTCCTCAGTATACACCATGCTAAATCCTTTAAGAAAGAAAAGAGTTTATACACCATGCCTAACTCGTTGCTTAGGGAAATCAATAGCTTAAGGAGTATACACCATGCCCTTAGGTTGACAACATTAGGAATTAATAATGTAACTAAAGCATTGGCACAATGTTTTATTGGGAAAGCATGATTAGTGGTGGATATCAAAGCCCTATACTTTTATCATTATCGAATCAATTCACTTTTTCTTCTCTCTTTTTATATTGCGAAATTAATTTTAAATCAAAATTTACCAATCCCTGTGGGAATGATCTCGCACTTGCACACTATACTACTATGTTGACCTTGTGCACTTGCAAGTAAAACGTTCAATTATTTGCTTATTAATTTAGGTACACTTTTGGACAATAAGTTTTTGGTGCAGTTGCCGGGGATTGTGTTAAATTCTGTTTAGAATTATTTTTTGTTTAGTTTTCTTATTTTGTTATGTTTAATTTTTTTAATCAAAAATCTAATTTTTTTTTCTGTTTTTGCTTTAGGTTTTTAGCAGAGTGATTCCTGGCATTGCGATCAAGTGCAAATCCATAGCGATCGAGCGCTGTTCTTAGAGTGATCGAACGCAAGTCCACAAAACTACCCGAACAATAGTACTGAAACTACTGCACTGAAGAGTTTCAGTTGATTCATGCAAGGGCTTCGATCTAGAAATCCAACCATTTTTCCACTCGATACAGAATTTGGGTGGACTATTCGAAAAAGGCCTGGAGACAACATTGAGGAGGAAGAAGAAGAATTCGAGGGAGAGGCACCAATGGCGGAACAACTTGACAACCAACCACCACCAGAGCAAAGACCCATGAAACAATCCTTCATCCCATAGAAGCTCAATCAACCCTCATGCATTGCTTCTCAACAGGAGGCAGAAGGCAATTATTACAAATCCCTGCAGATACTCAATGTTTTGACTCACTTCAGGGGTACACCTACTAAGGATCCACACTTGCATCTTCGGGAATTTTTTATCTCTGCAAGTTCTAGCATATCCGAGGCCTAGATCAAGAGGGAATCAGTTTAATTCTTTTCCCTTTTTCATTAAAAGATATTGTTAAGTTGTGGTACAATTCATTACCTGTAGTTTTTTTTCCATACTTGGGAAGAACTATCCAGTAGGTTCCTAAAGAAGTTTTTCCAAGCACAAAAGACAAGATAGATGAGGAAGGAGATTCAATCTTTCCAATAGAGGGATGGAGACCATTTCTTTAAAGCATGGGGACATTTCAATGAGCTGCTTCTCAAATGTCCACATCATAAACTACCTCAAGATGAGCTGGTACAAGCTTTCTATGGAGGTTTAAGTGACATGAATAAAGGTATTGTTGATTCAAGTTGTGGAGATGTGCTAATGGAAAAAGAGTAGTGAAGAAGCCATTGAGCTTTTTGAGATATTAAGTGAGCACACCCAACAATTCTCATCCAGAGGTAGACCAGGAGTAAAGAGTAAGGGTAAGTATGAAGTGACCTTAAATAATGGCTCTCTAAATCAGATGGCTGTTGTTGAAAGAAAGCTAGATATGATTGTGAAAGCCATGACTGCTCAAAACTTCCCACCTAGTCCATAAGCCACACAAGCCTAGGTATGTGCTATATGTTCTCATTTTGATCACACTACTGAAACTTGCCCTTTGTATTCATCTGTAGATCAAGAGCAAGAAAACTATATGGGACCGAACAACTATCCTCCCAAGAACAATCCATATGCCAATACCTATAATCCTGGATGGTGAAACCACCCCAACTTCTCATGGAATAACAATCAGAATGCCCTGAACCTTCAAAGGCAACAAAGAAACTCCCAACCAGCAGCCCAATCAGTTTTGTAATCAAAGAAGAGTGACTTAGAGAGTATTGTGAGGCAATTGGCAACTCAACAACAACAACTGATGACTTCACAAGATCAATTTATGGCAGATGAAAGACAATTTCGGATTGAGCAAAGACAAACCAATGCAAAGCATGAGCAAGCTATTCAAAGACTAGAAGTATAAGTGGGGCAATTGGCCAAGGAGCTAAGTGGAAGAAAGCAGGGTGAACTACAAGCCCAAACACTACCTAATCCAGGAGGACACCAACAACTAAAGGCCGTTACAACTCTCAGAAATGGTAAGATCATAGGAACCGATGAGCTTGCACAAGCATCTCTAGATAAAACATCTGCATCAAAGGTAAGTGAAATGGAGAAGGTGAATGCACCACCCTTCCCTCAAAGGATAGTAAAGCCAAAGAAAGAAAATAAATTGGTTGATATTTTTGAAACTTTGCGAAAAGTAGAGATAAACATTCCTTTATTAGATGCAATTCAACAAATTCATGCTAATGCTAAATTTTTTAAAGATTGTTACACTCATAAAAGGAAGTTTCAGAAGCATGAAAGAGTGGCTTTAACTAAATAGGTAAGTGCAGTGTTGTTAAGGAAACTACCACCAAAGCTAAAAATCCAGATAGTTTTATCATTCCTTGCAAGATAGGTGACCAGCTTTTTGAGCGTGCACTACTAGATCTAAGAGCAGGTGTCAATTTGCTGTCATTCACTGTATTTGAAACACTATGTCTGTTGAGGTCAGTAGTACTGAGGCCACTGAGTACGGTACACTTTTCTTCTTTGTTTGTTGTTTTTCAATATTTTTAACTTTTTTCGTCCTTTCCTTAGTTAATTTAGTGGTTCGGTACATAGGTGTGGCATTCTGTCTTTGTGATCGAGCATACTTCACTGTGCGATCGAGTGCAATCTCACCATATGCCCAACGGTGCACTAACACATCCACACATGCACACACCTGAGCACAAGTGCGATCGAACGCACTTAATAGTGTGATCATGTGCACTCAGGACAGAAAGTCATATGCCTATTTTAGGTCATTTTACCCCTTTTTCCCTCCCTTTCACTCTCTGCACTTCACTTGCACTCACCCTCTGCACCACACTCGCTCACACCCAAAGCACTCACAACATTGCCACCACACGCCACCGCACACCACTGTTCACACTTCTCGCACCCACCAGACACTGCACAGCCACAATTTATTTTTATTTCCTCCCTTATTAACATTTTCCCCCTCTCTTCACATTTGTTTTGTTATTTCTAACAATTATACTGCATATACAACTTATTTTTTTTTCCTTTTTGATTGGTTTTTATTGAATTGCAAGAGGTTAGACACTTTTGGAGATTGTCGCCCACTACTTGGGTTCAGAGTCGCCCCCCACCTGTTTGACAAAAGTCCTCAGTGACCTTCCAAGAGGCGTGATCGAGTGCAAGAGGAGTGTGACCGAGTGCAACAAGCATAGTGCAATCAATCGCACCTTACTGTGATCGAGCGCACCACTGCTACCCTTTGTGTCCAAGATGCCTAAGAACATTGCCTCAACATCCCACGCTTCGGGAAGCCGAGCCAAGTCTTCCTGAAAAACTTTTGAGCGGTGGGAGATCCTCTTTGAAACCACGTTTAACATCGACGTTGAGTTCAAAAATTTTGAAGCAACTCAATGGGTCTTTCAAGAGTTCAAACGCCGTGGGTTGAAAAGGTTATTCAAGCCCGTTAGCTCTACCGCCTACATAAGATTTATTATGCAATTCTATGAGAACCTCTCCTTTGACTGCAGTAGGCAGGGTGTCTTATCCTTATCTGTTCAAGGCAAGTACATTGATGTGGCTTCATCTGATATTGCTGCTGCTCTCAAATGCAAGGACGACTATCCACCTGAGGGAGCCCAGTTGGACGAGCAGCCAGAGTTGTTTTCCATTTCAGCTATCATTGAAGATATATGTGCAGGGCAGTATACAGATAGGCACAATAATGCTGGCAACCAATCCAAGTTACCTCCACAACTATGGCTTGTGGACTCTATTCTGCAGTGCAATGTGTGCCCAGTGGGATACAAGACTCAGAGGCTTGACTAGTTCCTGCAAGCCTTGTATGCCTTTTAAAAGGCCATTGGTAGTCCATCCCTTCGATCATCTGGAGCCAAATTCATAAATTTTGGGATCATGTACATGCACGCCAAGTCACCACTACAAATGCATGGGGGCTTCCGTTCCCGTTCATCCTCACTTACATCTTCAAGAAAAAGGGAATCAAGGGCACCTCCACAGATGGACCAGCTAGGGAGCACCCACTCTTTGGTAAAAACCAGTGGACCCAAAGCTAATCACACATGCCAAGAGGACTTTGGGGGCCAGCACCTGCTACTAAGAGCGTAAAAGAAGACCCTAGGAAGGTCGAGGAACCAGCAGCAAGCTAGACTTGGGAGGAGGACCATGTTGACATGGGACACACAGAGTATTAGTACATCTTTGATGAGATGTCCTCCTTCTAACATGAGCTAGCTGATATTAGACAGGAGAATCAAGAGGATACGTACTTAGTTCACCAGTGCATAGAGAGGTTGGAGTCGCACTTTGATAGGCAAGAGGCAATGCTCCAGGCCATTCTCGATCGATTGACTCTCGCTTCAGGGGCCTCGTCTTCGGCACCACATGGAGGACAGCAGTGAGAGGGTGCATCGTCTGGCTGAAGACGTAAAACTTAGCGCTCATAGGAGGCACCCTACAACATATCCTTTCTGTTTTTATTATTTTTCATATTTCTTGTTACTATTTATTTTTCGTACTTTTTGTTTTCTAGTATTACTTTAGTATTTATTTTTCAAGGACAACGTGTACATCAGTTCAAGTTTAGGGGTATGCTATGAGCCATGCCATTCCAGCTAGTTCTCCATCTCCCATGTCAGCTCTTTCCATGTTTTTCACACATTAGGGACAATGTGTAATTTAAGTTTAGGGGTATGGGAGACACATTTACCCACACTTTGTCCCGATTTTTTCTTTTTATTTATTATTGTTTAAAAGAGAAGATAAATGCATGCTCATGTTGTTTTGAAATTTTGGTTGATCTAAACAAAAATTGTGATGTGATTTCATTAGTGAGCTTAAAATCTTGAACACATGATCTGATGATAGAGTTTTAAAGTTTAGTTACTTACTTTAGGCATTTAAGAATTCATATGTTTGATCTAATCTGACACGAGCACATTAGCACATAATTGTGTGAGGTATGACATGTGATTTTAATGTGTATGTTCCCATGGCTTAGCTGAAACCGGATGACTTGTTGGATGGTCATTTTGGCATAGAAAAGTAAAAAAAAATTGCACAAAAAAAGAAAAATGCTCATGATAATCATTAATAAACTTTCCACTGAGTAACTGGACCTCTTGCCTCAGTAAGCAATGAGTGTTCACATCAAAAGGTGAGAATTTTGCTCATAATGATCATTAATAAACTTTCCACTAAGTAACTAGACCTCTTGCCTTAGTAAGCAATAAGTGTTCACGTCAAAAGGTGGGAATTTTGCTTGGTTGCATTAAGGCCAATTTAGTTTCATAGCCTTTTTTACTCGAGTTAGTAAGTCTTTAGGGGTGTCTTTACACCTAATGCCCTAAAACCATCTGGTTTGGGAGTCATTGACTCAACACTCGCTACATGGGTCAATTAGAAAGCTTAAAGGAACTAAACATGGAGGAAATAAAACTATGCCATTGTTGTTCATTCTGATGGGAAATTCGGTGAATCATTAGACATGGAGATATTGCACATTGGAGTTATTTGGAAGCCTCATATTTATGTGCTAGTTCACTTTACACTGATTCGGACTTGTGATACCTTAGCCAATCTCTTGTAAGTAATTAGATTTTAAAATTCCTATTCATTGCAAAAATGAGTTTATATTTTAAGCTTGCCCATGAATGAATATCATGGTTTTGTGTGATACTTAAATTTTTGGGTACCATGAAAGATGGATTTATCTTTGTGTTCTTTGTTTTTCAGTTAGTTTTTAGTTTCGTCTTGCTAAGGGACTAGCAATATGTAAGTTTGGGGGGTGTCATAAGTGCTTAAATATTCATAATTAATCCCCTTAATTTACATTTGTTAAGTTCCTAGATTGTGTTATTTTGTGTGATTTCATTCTATTTTATTTCTTTTATATGTTTTTTGTGTTTTTCTAGGTTTTTGGAGAAAATGGAGCATTATAGAATTATCTGGCTTAGAGAGCAAATCTGGAAGAGCTGGAATCTACCTAGTGCAATCGAGCACAGAGGCTTGCGATCGAGCGCAATAGCACTCAAGTGCCCAAGCCAAGGATCGAGCGCACCTGCACTCGGGCGCGTAAGAAGAAGGCTCGAGTACATTAGTCTGTGATAGAGCGCACACATGCATCAGTGAATAGTAAAATGGTTGTTCTTATATTGGAAATAAATGTAGGGTTTTGTTTTATGAGTTTTTGGGATTCTAGATGTTCCTAAACTTTATAAATAGGCCTGTAAACACAGAAATAAGGGGATTCGAAGAGAGATTTTGGAGAAGAATTGACGACTCGTCTAGGAAGTATTTTCGGGTTTATTCTTCTCCTTTATTTTACTTAATGAAGATGTTTAACATCAAACTCATACGTAACTAAATTACTAGTAGGGCTTGATTTAAGCCTTGATTATCCTTTTCCATAATGAAATATTGTTGCCTTTGTCATAGTTATATTATAATGCTTACTTGATTAATACTTGTTTTCTTGAATTCCTCATATGTGTTTGCCTGATCAACATATGCATGTGGTATGGATTAGTTAATTAAATTAATTTGAATGACCGAGTCCTGGGTTTAATAATAGTAACAAAAGAAATCCACGCCGGGTTCTTGGGTTAATCAACATGGGAAACCGGGAGTGTATAACATGCCCTAGGTCCTGTGTGTTTGTCGATTTTCACGGATATTATGCTCTCTTAAAGAACAACTTATTATACACCATGCTAAATTCTTTAAGAAAGAAAAGAGTTAGAGTATACACCATGTCTAACTCGTTGCTTAGGGAAATCAATAGCTTAAGGAGTATACACCATGCCCTTAGGTTGACAACATTAGGTATTCATAATGTGACTAAAGCATTGGCACAATGTTTTATTGGGAAAACATGATTAGTGGTGGATATCAAAGTCCTACACTTTTATCATTATCGAATCAATTCACTTTTTCTTCTCTCATTTTATATTACGAAATTAATTTTAAATCAAAATTTACCAATCCCTGTGGGAATGATCTCGCACTTGCACACTATTCTACTATGTTGACCTTGTTCACTTGCAAGTAAAACATTCAATTATTTGCTTATTAATTTAGGTAGATTTTTGCATAGCAGTCATCATGTTTTAATGCTACTTATATGTGATAATAATCATTAGTTACATAAGGGTAGTAATTGCGTGTGACCACTTATGCATGGATGTATGTGATTGTACAATATAGGATCCATCACTCTTAGTAAAAGAGGGAGAATATCCTGTGTGATCTGATTAAGTCATAGCTTGAAAATTCCTTGGGCAAGGTGGGGTGGAAATTAGAAAGAAGTTTCTAATTTCACCATCTAAGTTATGAACTTGAGATCTTGATATATAAGATAAAATAATTGAAGCTTGACAATAAATCCATGCCTTAGATTTAATCAGGGATGTTACACGATGGAAGGATTGAATTGTTTGGTAACTGACAATGGAAAGGTTCACATTAATTCATATTGCTTGGGTAGTCATGACATACTGATAGGTGTTAATTATTACTTGTAGAAGCCCTTAAGAATTAATTATAATTAATTCATAATTAAAGGGAGAAACAAAATGAGTTTTAATTCGAATTAAAGTTAAAAGGAGTTTTAATTAATTAGATAGGATCCAATCCTTATGTAAAAGTTAAGACTTATGGCCAGTGTGATATTGAATCTAATAGGTCACACAAAATAGTAAAATTGTAAGAATAAAGAAAACTAATAGGCTAATAGATATAATTTAAGGAATTACTTAAACTAGGTGTTTAGCTGTAATTCTAGAATTTTTGAGCTTTTGGGAGTAAGGGCTCTATATAAAGGTTTTATTTGATAGAAACCCTAATGCATATTTTGTGACAATAAAATTATATTTTAGACACACTCTCTCTAAAAGTCGGAAAAACCTAGAGCTAGCACTCTGAATTTTTGGCTAGCCCTAGTCCTCTTCCTCACATGGTGTTCAACATCCCGTAAAAGGAGATCTTTATCCTTAGTTGGTCGTGTGGATACACTTAGATGCCAAACACTTAAATGGCTTGTGGAATCATCTCCAAAGGATCAACATGACTATTTATTGAAAAACCCTATCCTTATATAGAGAATTTATTTATCATTCTAATGTATTTGTAGAGAATTCTTGGGGAAATTTTATTAGTATAGTTAAGAAAATTTTTAAATTCGGCCGCGTTATCTATGTCGATAAACTCACAAGGTTGACACATCCAATAAACATCCCACTGTTTCCATGCTCTCATATTTCTCAAATGCCTTGCAAGGCAAACCCTTATTCATAAACAATGTAATAAACTAATTGTATGTTTGTGTATCAACTTTACAACCTGAGTTTTGAACCTTCTTGAAACAATAGAACTTACCCCTCCAAAATCTATACTTTAGCCAATCACTGAATCACCCGATGATATGCAATAAAGGATGAAATCTTATTAATAATTCAGTCTTAAACCATTTCATCAGACATAGCTTGGATCCCTTCAAACTATCTACTATGGTTCAACCTGTCAAACAACATAACATAGAACTTATCACTTGGTGAATAACAAGGCTATCCCTTAGTCCATCTATACAAACTTAATGACACACCACTTTAAAACCTTTCAGTCCTGAGTTATATGAACTATGTTTGGCATAAACTAGAGCTTATCGAATCGAGTATCAAATTCTAGCCCCCATTTCCACCTCTTCACAACCTCAACAATCTTTGTAACTCTGAGGCATTCATGAGTGGATTCTTTAGCCCACCCATCATTACATGATCGTCGAGCCATAACTTTGCAAACCCTTATTCATAAACAATGTAATAAGCTAATTGTATGTTTGTGTATCAACTTTGCAACCTGATTTTTGAACCTTCTTGAAACAATAGAACTTACCCCTCCAAAATCTATGCTTTAGCCAAACATTGAATCAGCCTATGATATGCAATAAAGGATGAAATATTATTAATAATTCAGCCTTAAACCATTTCATCAGACAAAGCTTGGATCCCTTCAAACTATCTACTATGGTTCAACCCATCAAACAACATAACATAGAACTTATCACTTGGTGAATACCAAGGCTATCCCTTAGTCCATCTATACAAACTTAATGACACACCACTTTAAAACCTTTCAGTCCTGAGTTATATGAACCATTTTGGCATAAACTAGAGCTTATCGAATTGAGTATCAAATTCTAGCCCTCATTTACACCTCTTCACAACCTCAACAATCTTTGTAACTCTGAGGCATTCATGAGTGGATTCTTTCGCCCACCCATCATTACACGATCGTCGAGCCATAACTTAATAGACCTCATACATTTACCACTATATATGATGCGGTGTGATTGATCTAAATACTTTATCTCTTTAGTCCACTCACAAGAGCTGTCGTCATCGCTTTTCCTAGACATGTACCTCCTCTTAATATCAGGATTTTGAATACAACTTAGTTTACTTTTAAATATAAGGATTTTGATAAAATTAGGATTTTTTTACAGAGAAAAAATTGAGGAAATTGAATTAAGACCCATCAAAGAGCTTAAGAAGCTGAAGTTATTTAATAAATTATTGACCAAATTTGTATAAGAACTAAGATCCAATGAATTGAAGAGTGAAGTGGAGACTCAGAGCAAGGATTTTTGGTAAGCATGTGTGGATACATGAATTTGAGCTTCATTTTCTTTCCACTTTACATTCCGAGGTTCAATACTGAAAAGGACAAATTGAAACGACAACCACACTTTTGTCCACTTTATATTCCGACGTTCAATACCGAAAGAGACAAACCGAAGGGATATAGTTCCTCGTTAATGGATTATCCAAGTATCTGAAAGTGTGCTAATGACATAAGGCCATTGGCAGATAATCACATCAATGAGTCTCTACTTGGTTTTAGGAACCAAGAAATCATATTGCCACTAGTCTTAATTTATTTAGAGATTCGGGTCCAGAGACTGGGTATGCAATGGATAGGTCACGAATGAGCTGCCCAAGTGTGCCTAGGCTTCGATGCGCCTAGGCCATACTCTAGCTTTTAATTAATTTAGATTAATTGGATCTTTTTCAATGTTCATACATGCATGTAATGTTATGAAATTTGACAAATGACACAAAATATTATGAACATACAAGAGTATGCATCCATCACTAACAACTTATAAAACAATTAAAAAGCACAAGAATGTAAAGAGTGAAAATTAAAAGGAAATAGTGATATAATAAAAGGTTCCTAACCATGACTTACATTCCCAAAAATAAATGAACGAAAATTACTAAGAGATACAGATAAATTAAAAGTGCCTAATCATGGCTTACATTCCAAAAAATTGTGAAAAAATTAAATAAAAGTAATAAATAAACCACCCATAGCAATTAAATAAATCCATCCATAGAAATATATATATTGACTCCATTCCCCTATAAATATATAAAATAAATCCATTTATCCATAAACCATAAGATAATAATTAAACTTATCCATATTTAAAACAAATAAAATTATAGCTAATCCATCCATTAGAGCATATAATTTCAATTAAGAACATATAATTAAGCATCAATTCATCAATAGAAGCATGTAATCTCATCTAAGTGCTAACCAATCACATAATCATGCAAGTTATGACATGTTCTTAATTGAAACAATAAGTTTATCACATCATCATGGTATGGACATTAACTATTTTGCATCAAATCAAGCATGTGATCATCATGGCAAATTCAACTATCATGCATATAGTTCATAAATGGCACAAAATAGAGACATGGGAGCATATTTATCATTAAAAAAAACACTAGAATATAGTGATCATCTAACAAAAGACAAAAACTTTAGCCTACTATTATCTTCATATAACATCCATAAACAACCAAAACATACTCTACTATCCAAAATTACAATATCACCAATAAAGCATGCTTTTTAGGGTTTCAAGTTCATGATCGTTAAAACATATTAACTTACGATTCAAAATTCTAAAATATATTTTTAAGTTATTTTAAAATTATATGAATCATACAAAAAAGTTTGGAATAATTCAAGCATCGAAAGCAAACGAAAAACGTAAAGCAAAATCTAGAAATTACTAGCTTGGTGCACCACTTTAAAGTTTCTCCTAGGCTTATATTTCCCAAAAATTAGCGCCTGGACCAGAAGCCTCTCCAACTTCGACTAGTTTCGTGCTTTCTAATTCTTAGGATTCTCTAATGAATTTTAAATTATCTAATCATACAAATTGTCTTCTAGACTAACATATAATAAATCTTGAATAATAAAAACACTAAATCAATTGTGGAATTAATTTATAAAAATGAATCATATGAAGAACAGGAAAAGTTGCAAACTTTGTAAGAATAAAGAGAGATCTCTACTTTCGAAACAAGTTAGGATGCTTGTAGAGATCAAAGTCATGTTATAAGATTTCTCTAAATCAATCTAGCATGCAAAATAAGGATCATAGAACTCATATTCTTATCTGAATTGGTGTATGGGGCGGTCTCCTTGTTCCTCTCAACAAGACACTTGTTCTATAGTGCTTTACGATTCCGAAATAAATTTTTGCTTCGTTCTTTGTTTCTATGATCAAAGATTAATATTTTTAAGTGTTCCTATTATTTGAACAATAAAATTCAGACTCTATGGAAGTAGTATTAGGGTTTAAGTCACAATTTTAGGGTTTCTCTCACTAATTCTCTCAAAATTCGAATATTAATTGTATGCTTGATAAGTGCTTAAATATTAATATTTAAGCCCCTTAATTTACATTTGTTAAGTTCGTAGTTTGTGTTATTTCATTCTATTTTATTTCCTTTATGTGTTTTCTGTGTTTTTCTAGGTTTTTGGAGAAAAGGGAGCATTATGGAATTATCTAGCTTAAAGAGCAAATTTGGAAAAGCTGGAGTCTGCCTAGTGCGATTGAGCATAAAGACTTGCGATCGAGTGCAATAGCGCTCATGTGCCCATGCCAAGGATTGAGCGCACCTGCGGTCGCCCGCGCAAAAAGAAGGCTCGAGCGCACTAGTCTGTGATCGAGCGCACACATGCATCAATGAATAGTAAAACGATTGTTCCTATTTCAAAAATAACTGTAGGGTTTTGTTTTATGAGTTTTAGGGTTTCCAGATGTTCCTAAACTTTATAAATAGGCCTATAAACACATAAATAAGAGGATTCAAAGAGAGATTTTGGAGACGAATTGACAGCTCGTCTAGGAAGTATATTCGGGTTTATTCTTTTCCTTTATTTTACTTTATGAAGATGTTTAACATCAAACTCATGTGTAACTAAATTACTAGTAGGGCTCGATTGAAGCCCTGATTATGCTTTTCCATAATTAAATATTGTTGCTGTTGGGAAACCACCTCAAGATGCCTAGGTGGTGATCTTCCAAACACCCAAGTCTAGAATGACTTGTAAAGAAAAGAAACAGCAAACGAAGTAGGAAAGAACACAAGCAATTGTTATCGAGGTTCGGCAATGTGCCTGGGTCCCCGTGAGTTCCTCCAAACTCTCTACACTAAATCAATGGTTCTTACAATTACAGCAACACCTCTTCAAGAACACGATCAGAGATGGATCTTAACCGTTCTTGAATCACCCTCAAGAATACGATCAGATCTTGATCTTAACACCATTCTTGAAGAACGAAAGAAGAGAAAAAAGAAAGTGATAAGGTCTTGAGTTACCCTGGAATTTTCCCCAAGAAAATTCCACTTACAAGTCCCTTGAATCCCCAATCTATACCACTCTCTCTCTCTCTCTAAATATCTAGCCTCTCTACAATGAGATCTCTCTTATGCTTAGTGTCCTTCCACTCTCACACACCCATGTGTTCTATTTCACACACACTCACATGTCATCACATGTTATGTCACACTTCTCTCTATTTCTTTGAAGCTAGGTGACCCATTATATAGTGCACCAACTTCTTGACCAATCTTGAGGGTCAATATCCACCCTTAGATCTTGAGGATCAATCAATCATAGCTCCTCATCAATCCTAAGTGATCCTATATGTTTTAAACTTGTCCTATGCACCTTTCAAAAGGCTAGAAAATCAGCATCGGTGTGCCTTCAAGCCGCGGCCTAGAACAGGGCAAGTCGTGGCCTGAAGAAGGGGAGGTTTTGATGTCATGCTGGAGGCCGCAGCCTGGAGTGGCTGAGCCATGGCGCACACTCCTTAGGCCACGATGCACAGCCCCCTCACCCAACTTCTGGTCTTCTTTGAGGCCGAGGTGCACACACCTTAAGCCGAGGCACCAAGACCTGATGCTAAACCCTTTCAAACCATGTTTAAACCTTAGACAAATACAAACAATCTCTACCTTTTTCTAAGCAATTAAACCCGACCCCATTGTGCAGAGAACTCAGGATCCAAACTCAACTTGAGTCACCATATCAACCGTCTCCAATCCTAAGAAGTCCAAGGTAATGATTGAACTTACTTAGAGGTAGAACTTTAGTTCCTAAATCTGCAGGATTTTCTTCCGTAGCTATCTTGTCCACATGAATGCATCCTTTTGTAACATTTTCCCGAATGAAATGGTACCGAACATCCATGTGTTTTGTGCTCTCATGGAACACTAGATTCCTGCACAAGTGCCATGCACTTTGACTATCCGAAGACACCACCATCTGCTCTTTTAGGACCTTCCACTCATTCAACAACCCTTTGCACCACATAGCCTCCTTTATGGCTTCTGTAGCCGCTATGTACTCAGCCTTGGTTGTTAAGAGTGCTACCACCGGCTGCCATTGAGCCTTCAAGTACCTCAGTAAACACTTCATCCCAAGCCAAAGCTCCTTTCTGGGATTACTCACAAATCTTCTGAGAACACCCATTGCCTAAGAAATGTCAGGTCTAGTGCTTACCATCATAAACATGACTAATCCAACCGCACTAGGGTAAGGGACCTTTTCCATTTTCTTTTTCTTCTCATCTATTCTAGGACATCGATTGCTGGAGAACTTGAAATGACCAGCAAGGGGAACCTTCACTAGTTTACAATCTTCCATAGAAAACTTGTACAACACCTTTTCTATGCTAAAAGACCGAGAAACCTTCAACCCATTTCTCTCCCTTTCCTGAATTCTCCTCATACCAAGGATCTTTTGTGCAAGCCCAAGATCCTTCCTCTCAAACTCCTCATTGAGTTAAGATGTCAACCTTTCCATCCTCTCCCTGCTGTTCTCATTCAACAGCACATCATCAACATAAATGAGGATAATCACCACTTCATCCACCTTACGACCAAGTGAGAAGGTTTCAATGAAATCTATATCGTCTCTTTGCGTGAACCCCTTCATCATAAGCCTAGCCTTATTCCAAACTTCATCCCCTGGAGTGTTCCCTTCTTTGATCTTATAAGTGCACTTACAATCCACAACTCTCTGTTTTTTTGAAATGTGCACCAATTCCCAAGAGTTGTTCTTCCTCAAAGAATCCATTTCTTCCTCTATAGCTAGCTGCCATCTTGATGAATCCTTACATCTTATGGCATCAATGTAAGTCTCTAGTTCACTTGTCCCTCCTTCTGTCTAAGGAACTGCTGCATCCGTAGCCGCAGCCGCAAAACCATATCTCAAAGGTGGTCTGACCATCCTTCTTTCCCAGTCCCTTGTGAGCTGATAGTCATTCTGACTTACTGCATCATCCCCTTCTAATTTAGCCTCCTCTCGAGTGTCTTGAGCTTGTCATTCATCAATGAGCTCTACCTGGTCCAAACCCTCTTGCCTTCCTTGCTCTACCTAAACTGAATTTTCCTTGAAGCTATGCTCCATAAATACCGAATTGGTTTGCTCACTATCCCCTGCAGGGTTAGTTTTCTCCAAATAGGGAAATAAATGTTCATTAAAAATTAAATCCCTGCTTATTATGAGTTTAAATCCTTCTTTCTCTAAGGACCACAACCTATACCCCTTAGCCTCTTCCCCATATCCTAGAAACACACATTTTCTAGATCTTGGGCTAAGTTTATCATCCTTTTGATGTGCAAATATAGCACATCCAAAAGTCCTAAGGTTGTCTAACTCAAGAGGTTTACCACTCCACATCTCCTCGGGAGTCTTGAGCTCTAAAGCTCTAGAGGGCGATCTATTAACCAAATACGCAGTAGTAGACATCGCTTCCCCCAAAAAACATTTGGGTAATCTGGATCTATTTAACATGCACCTAACCTTTTCCATAAGGGTCTTATTCATCCTCTCAGCAACTTCACTTTGCTGAGGGGATTTCACAACCGTTCTATGTCTTAGAATGTCATTTAACCTATAGAATTGATCAAGTTCCTTCTTAAAAAATTCTAAGCCATTATTGGTTCTAAACACCTTAACTACCCTGCTCTTTTGAGTCTCCTCTGGCTTTTTCCACACCACTAACTTACTCAAAGCATCTGATTTATTTTTAACCAAATAAACCCAAACCTTTCTTGACTAATCATCAATTAAAGATAGAAAGTAAAGATTACCTCCCTGTGTTGGTGTTCTTGCTGGTCCCCAAAGATCTGCATGAATGTAGTCAAGAATTCCCTTAGACTTGTGCACTTCGGTGTTGAAGCTGACCCGATGTTGCTTCCCAAGAACACAACATTCACAGAAATCAAGTTTCTCTACTTTGTCACCACCAAGTAGACCATCCTTGCTAAGAACTTGTAGGCCCTTTTTGCTTATGTATCCCAAGCGATTGTGCCAAAGGGCTGCCCTATACATCTCAACCATCAAGCTTGCTGCTTGATCCTTGATCTTCATGTCTCCGATCATCTCATAGAGACCATCCTTTATTGCTGCTTTGATCACTATCAAAGATCTCTTGGTTACCTTGATCTTTCCTCCCTCTGCCTTGTATGTGTATCCCATGGAATCCAGCTGCCCCAATGAGATCAAATTCCTTCTCAACTCTAGAAGATATCTCACATTCCTCAGTAGCCTTACTATTCCATCAATCATCCTCAACTGGATGACTCCCGTGCCCCTCACTTGGTAAGAAGTATCATTCCCCAGGAAAACCTTTCCATCATCGGTTTTCTTGAAATTCTTGAACCAATCCTGGTGAGGACACATATGATGAGTGCACCCGCTATCCAAGATTCATTTCCCACTGCCTTCTTGCCCTCTGCTCACACTTGAGCACACAACAAGAACATTATCATCTTGCTGTTCTTCCTTGGCAACCGAAGCCTCTCCATTCTTGGTATGGCTTCTTCCCTCATCCTTTATCATCTTCTTATAATCTTTCTTGAAATGACCCTCCTTATGGCAGTAGAAGCATCTCCTATGGCTTTCTCCTATACCTATGTCCTGGTAGTAGCCATATATGTTATTGTGCACTCTTTCATGGATTTCTCCCCTACCTTTGTCTCGGTGGTAGCCATGGATGTTGCTATGCACTCTCCCATGGCTTTCTCCTCTACCTCTGTCCCAGCAGTAGCCATGTATGTTGCTGCCATACCGAGTTGCTGGCCTTTCTCTAATGAATAGCCCTTTGCCTCTTGATACACTCCTCATCTTGGCATCAAAATTATCTTGCAACTCTTTATTAGGATCTATTTTAAAAGCAAAGATTCATTTACGAAGATACCTCTTATTAGGGAGAGTCTTGGTAAAAAACAACTCATCTAGTTTCTTCCAAATTACAGTTGGATCTTTCGAATCTCCGTACTCCCTTGTGACACTATCCGACATATGCAAGAAGATGATGTTGTATGCCATCTTCTTCATCATTTTGCTGGACCTCTGTGATACTTGCTGGAAAAATGTCATCTTCTCCAATTGCCAAGTCCACATTTTGTTGTATAAGAACCGCCTTGATCTTCCGCTTCCAAAAGGCAAAATCTCCATTTCCATCAAACTTCTCAACAATGAAGTTTGAACTTATCTTGCGGAGAAGATCCCAGATTTATGCAGCACCCACAATTGCTTTCCAACTTCTTTTAAATCTCAAGAGCACGATCGAAGATTAATCTCAATACCGTTCTTGAATCACCTAAGAAGTTGACCTTTGATTCTTGGAGTCTTGCTCCAATACCTTCAGTTCTTGCTCCGATACCCGCTATTGTAGCTCTAACACCACTGTTGTGGTATCTTCTCTAGCTCTGATACCACTGTTGGTGGTATCTCTTCTAGCTCTGATACCACTGTTGGAAAACCACCTCAAGATGACCAGGTGGTGATCTTCTAAACACCCAAGTCTAGATTGACTTGTAAAGAAAAGAAACAGCAAAAAAAGCAGGAAAGAACACAAGCAATTGTTATCGAGGTTTGACAATGTGCCTATGTCCCCATGAGTTCCTCCTAACTCTCTGCACTAAATCAATGGTTCTTACAATTACAGCAACACCTCTTCAAGAACATGATCAGAGATGGATCTTAACCGTTCTTGAATCACCCTCAAGAACATGATCAGATCTTGATCTTAACACCATTCTTGAAGAACGAAAGAAGAGAGAAAAGAAAGTGATAAGGTCTTGAGTTACCCTGGAATTTTCCCCAAGAAAATTCCACTTACAAGACCCTTGAATCCCCAATCTATACTACTCTATCTCTAAACATCCAGCCTCTCTACAATGAGATCTCTCCTGTGTTTAGTGTCTTTGCACTCTCACACGCCCATGTGTTCTATTTCACACACACTCACATGTCATCACATGTTATGTCACACTTCTCTCTATCTCTTTGAAGCTAGGTGACCCTTTATATAGTGCACCAAATTTTTGACCAATCTTGAGGGTAAATCTCCACCCTTAGATCTTAAGGACCAATCAATCATAGCCCCTCATCAATCTTAAGTGATCCTGTGAGTTTTTAACTTGTCTCACCCACCTTTCAAAAGGCTGGAAAAATCAGCATCAGTGTGCCTTCAAGCCACAGCCTAGAACAGGGCAAGTTGTGGCCTAAAGAAGGGGAGGTTTTGATGTCATGCTGGAGGCCACGGCCTGGAGTGGCTGAGCTGCGGTGCACACTCTTTGGGCCACGGTGCATAGCCCCCTCACCCCAACTTCTGGTCTTCCTGGAGGCCGAAGCGCGCACACCTTGAGCCGAGGTGCCAAGACCTGATGCTAAACCCTTTCAAACCATATTTAAACCTTAGACAAATACCAACAGTTGCCTTTGTGATACTTATATTATGATGCTTACTTGATTAATGCCTGTTTTCTTGAATTCCTCTTATGTGTTTACCTGATCAACATATGCATGTGGTATGGATTAGCTAATTAAATCAATTTAGATGACCGAGTCCTGGGTTTAATAATAGTAACAAAAGAAATCCACACTGGGTTCTTGGGTTAATCAACATGGGAAACCGGGATTATATAGCATGCCCTAGGTCCTGTGTGTTTGTTGATTTTCACGGATATTATGCTCTCTTAAAGAACAACTTGTTATACACCATGCTAAATCCTTTAAGAAAGAAAAGAGTTAGAGTATACACCATGTCTAACTTGTTGCTTAGGGAAATCAATAGCTTAAGGAGTATACACCATGCCCTTAGGTTGACAACATTAGGTATTCATAATGTGATTAAAGCATTGGCACAATGTTTTAATGGGAAAGCATGATTAGTGGTGGATATCAAAGCCCTACACTTTTGTCATTATCTAATCAAATTCGCTTTTTCTTCTCTCTTTTTATATTGCGAAATTAATTTTAAATAAAAATTTACCAATCCCTGTGGGAATGATCTCGCACTTACACACTATACTACTATGTTGACCTTGTGCACTTGCAAGTAAAACGTTCAATTATTTGCTTATTAATTTCGGTAAATTTTTGCACAACAATGCTCAGCTAAAGATCCTTTAAAGAGTGTTATAAAGATGTATTTACAAGGTAAAAAGGGTCCTATTAAGGTTAGAAATGAGATATGGTCTACTTTGAAGCAAAGGATCTCCAAATAGGTAATTTCCAAAATTAATTTCTCGATTTCATTAGGAAATTTTTTAAATTTTGAAGTTTAACTTCAAATGGGTCGTTCTCAGTCATCCAGATGATTTAGGAGGCCTAATTTCACTTACAATAAATTCCAAAGAGTATAATTTCAATCCCAAGTAATCTCACGTAAAAATTCGTTAGTGATTTTAAATGTGGTTCGTTGCACTAAAACTGGTCAGTTTCAGAGTTATTTTTGTAAACAAATAAGTCGATCTCACTCTTATATTATCTTAAAGAGGCTCATAATATATCATTGGAAATCTAATTAAAAGTTTTATTAATCTAGAGAAGGACAAGGTCTCAGGTTTTGTAAGTAAAAAGTTATTAAGCTTAAAAGACAAACACTCGAAATATGAGATTTTGACCCTTTTAACATTCCTAACTTTAATTAATCTCTTGATTTTATTTTAAATTACCTCTTAATCCCAAGTAGGGTACGTAGGCAACTCACAAAATGAGGCACAACCTTGCTTTTTACTTATCTAATTTAAAATTTTGTGTACCTGAGTGACTAAAGAATTTTTCCAATAGCATGTTAATGGATAAGTGTGAGTAGAGTATTGATTCAATCCATAATCCAACTATGGTAACACATTCATTTTGCGCACCATTACATATCCATTATGGCTATACCGTCATTTGACACGCTAGTGCATTATGACTATGCTTTCATTTTACTCGTCAGTGCATATCCATTCTGATTATGCACTTATATGACAATGCCAATCTACATCCATTCTGACTACATCTACGTTTGATGTGCTAGTCCATGTCCATTATCTGACCATACCTTTTGTTATGCAAGTTCATATCCATAATCCGACCATACCTTCCGGTATGCGAGGCCATATCCATAATCCGATCATACCTTTTGGTATGTGGGTTCATATCTATAATCTAATCATACCTTTCGGTATGCATGTTCACTAGTATTCATTTATCAAAACAATTTCCATTCCATGCATTTTCCAACTCAATTTCCATTCCATGTATTTTCCAAGAAAACTTTTCATTCCATATTATTTTCCAAGACAATTTCGGTTCCATGTATTTTTCAAGACAAAGTGATTTTCCTAAGCAAGATAATTTCAATAGCAAAGCACATTTCATAACAAAATAACATCCAATTTAACTAAAGAGACAATATCAATGAGAAATTAATTTCCAAAATAATTTTTCAATAACCATAACTAAAAAATTAAGAAAGCAATATCCATGACAAACAATACTTTCCATGATAAAAATATCCATAAAAGTTTCCAAGAAAATTTTCTATATATATATATTTACTTTTATGATTTTTCCATTTTTTTAATTCTTCATGACCCAAATAATTAATAGTCCTAATCTTAATCTTAATATTTCTTAGTATATCTTACTTTAACTAATTTCCTTGTCTCATTCTTAAATTTCTTATTCAATAGAAAAAAGAGTAATAAAAGAACTATTACTTTAGCGCATGTGCTTAGAATCCAAAGACTATATAAGACATGGCATAAGCCACCAAACTTAGCCATTGCCTTTTTCCATTCCGAATCCCCATTTCTTCCTTTTCTCTACAATTTGTTCTTACTATTCCTAACTCAATTCTTTGCAAAATTCACTCAAATTTCTTCCTATCTTCCATAATAATCAATGGCTAAAAGTTCCCACTCTAGAGAGAGAACCTATCCTAATAATATTCCATCGGATTAAATTGAAAGAGACATTTAAAGACATGTATCGACAAGGATGAATGAGAGAAATACATGTTTGGCGTCACATGGTGCGAGCACCACTTTAAAGTGGCACCTTACCTTAGTTTGAGACAAAAGTGGCACCCCAAGTAGAAACTTTTCAAAAAATTTCATTTTTTACATTTTTTGCTTCCTCAATTATTCTAATGAAATCGTAACATATTTCCGTGCTTTTTGTAGAATCGATTAAGATCATATGGAAGTTCAAAACATGCAAAAGAATGGTACAAAAAAGTGTGAAGCAAATAAGGGATGAATCGAGATTTAGAGATTTCATCCTTTCCTTGAAGAAGTGGTATAGTAACAAGTTCTGTTAGTAATCCATGCTATAGAGGCGGTCAGATACCACACTTACCTTTCATTTTTGGGAGAGAAAAGCGACCATTACCCTTATTGACTTCTCGACCATTACAAGCTTACCGTTACATGGAGATCTATTGGAATATGACTACAATATCCATAATGAAAAAGAAGAAATGTTCAAATTGGTTGGAGAAAATCTTGCTTATATGAACACACATCATGTGAGGCATATTGATTTGAGAGCATGGTATGAACCAAAAACAGGAGATACTCTTATTAAATGTGAGCGAATTGCTTAAGTCTACATCTTGTACCTTCTTGGATCCACACTTTTCTGAATTATTGTAGTTCCCTAGCCCTACATGGTAATCACATTCTCTCTTTTTCACTTTGTAGACAAATAGAAATCCATGAGAGCATAGGTCTACTTGGCCTTTGTACATACAGTTCAATATTCCAACCAATCAAATGTGTGTCCTCTTATCCTTGTTGAAGATCTTGGTACTTGGGTGAGAGAGTTTCCATTCAAAATTGTTGTCACATGGAACCATAGCTACTTCAGCCACCACCGGACTCCAAGCTTGCAGATTACACACCCACTCAAGCTGAAGTCAACAAAGGACCAAGCGGGAGTATGGTTACTTATTTCTTCTATGAGATGACAATCACCTATGAACAATTCACAAAGTCTTATCTCATGCCTCTATACTTTCCAGTATATTTTCTTATCTTATTACTTTTGATAGTAGTGTGCCCTACAAGCCAATCACATTTGATGTTATGGGCATGTTACTTGTAATTAATCTTATCCATTTATTGATAATAAACATTTATTTAGGCATTTATTTTTTTTAATGTGTTCATTACAAGTCATATCTAGAGTGTTTACATGATAAAGCTCATAGAATAAAAGCAATGGAAATAAGAACCATGATGAAATCATGCTAATGACATGTATTCTTTAAGCTTGGTTCTTAAATGTTCCTAATCATCGGATCACTAAGAAGGGCATTAGTAAATCAGGATAGATTAGTACATACTATTTTTCCTTAAGATGTTAAATTAATTGATCTCATGGTCACTAGTGTATAGGACACTAAAACCAGTTATGTAGGTGCTTGTTAGAGAACAAGTACACCAAACTGACTCGACTAAGTAATTCCTAATGGACATTTTATTGGCTGCCAATAGGAGTTCTTACGGTGTAGTTGTACAAGTGATTCTTAGACTTGAGGCATCATGGATGCCTTGTGTATAGGTCATCATACTTTGATGCTGCTTAAATGTGACCTTAACCATGGGTCACATAAAAGTAGTAATTGGGTATGGCAACTTATCCATGGAGTTATGTGTGTGAATAATAAAGGTTCTATCACTCTCAGTAAAAAGATATAAAATGTCCTATGTGATATGATTAAGTCATATCTTGGAAATTCCTTTGCCAAGGTGGATGGAAATTATAAAAGAGTTTCAGATATAGCCATTTAAGTTTTGGACTTGAGATCAAGACACATATGATTAAAGAATTAACGTTTGACAGTAATTTCATACCTTTTGTTTAATCAAGAATATTGCATGATGGAATGATTAAATTGTACTGTAACTGACAATAGAAAGGTTCACATTAAATTCGTATTGCTTAGGTAGCTATGACATACTGCTAGGTGTCAATCATGACTTGTAGAAAGCCTTAAGAATTAATTGTTAACAATTAATTCTTAATTAAAAAAGATACTAAAAATAGTTTTAATTTGAATTAAAATTGAAAAGATTTTTAATTTATTGGACGGGGTCCAATTATTACGTAAAAGTTATGATCTATTGTCGGCGCAATACTGAAGCTAAGGGGTAACACACAATTAGGCAATTGTGAGAAGTAAGGAAAACTAAAGGGTCAATAAAGAAAATTCTAAGAATTAAATTAAATCAGAGGTTTAATTGTAATTCTAGAATTCTTGGAGCTTTTAGGTGTAAAAGCTCTATGTAAAGGCTTCCATGTGCTAGAGACCCTAATGAAAAACATTTTGAGGCTTCAAATTGGATTTTAAACCATCCCTCTCTCTTTCTCTTTATAGTCCAGATCCTAAAGCTAGCACCGAAGGATTTTCAATCACCTTATAGCTCCTCCATGCATGGTGTTCAACATCCCAAAAAATGATATTTTTATTCTTGGTTGTTCGTGTGAATATATTTAGAGGCCTGATGCTTGAACGACTTGTAAACTCTACACCGAATTTTCATTTAGAATCTTCATTAAAGTATAAATTTTTAACCTTGTATGAAAATAATCCATAGAGCATTTTTGGAATTTAAGTATGTCGGCATGAAAAAAAAATTAATTTTTGTTGCGTTTCTATGTTGGTAGATTTACAATGGTATCAAAACCAATTCTATGGATTATCATAATGAGCTTAATTTTTTTGTTATGGAGAATCTTTTGAAGAAAGAATACACTATATTCTTAACCTCTTGGGGTTGTGTAACAAACGGTCCATTATGGATCAAATTGCTGACTGAATTGTTGCGCTTCCTTCTGGAAGCAGCCTGATGAAAATATTTAGTATTACGATCACCCACTTCCAACCATCTCAGTCTTGACTTTTGGCATATCCAACTTCTCAAACTTAGACAAGTTTTCCACGTCCTGTTTCCCAATTGGTTGATTTTTGTTGAACTGAAACTATGATTTTTCGCTTCTCCATTGCACGTTCAAACCTTTTATTCCTTTCAATTCCTGAAATAGCCTATAATATTTTGATATTTTAGAAAAACAAATTTTAAATAAAACAATTTTACTTGAAAAAATTCATTTTTTTAATTTTAGAGAAAAAATTGAGAGCAGTATCAATCTTAAATGAAAATATAGAGCCGCCACCAATACTTTAGTCCAACCGATTGAATACTTTAAATATATTTATTTTTTAATATTAATTCTCTAAATTAATATTAAATAATCAATAAAAATATCCACGAAGCAAATTATGGATCCAAGAGACCTATTTGAGTCTGAGAAAGGGTAGCACCCCCCTAACTCCCTGTTACCTGTCACACACTATCTTTTATTAAAATAGAAACAGCTCAAGTAACACCGCACATATCTTGAATCAATATTATTTACATGCAAAAAAAAAAAAGTTTCATACTTCTTTTCCTTTTTTCTTCCTTGGCACATATCTCAATTTCATGACTAATTCCATGCTTATAAATTCTATATGAAAATTTATTTCAATCAGTCACTTCTAGCATGCTTATAATTTTCCATTCGAGTAAGTCCAACCTCATTTAACATACTTCCTAAACATCCATACAAATTCAATTAAAAAATAGGAAATTATACCTTGGCTGCCCCAATCGGGTCCGTGTTGGGCAAGCTACAAGTCAAGCAAGAAACAGAGAGAGATCGCCCCCAAGGCATATGGCGCAGTGGTAAGTTCGGCCTTCGAGATGACGGTGATCTCGTAAGGTCTCAGGTTCGAGTCCTGCCACTGCGCTGCATATGCTGCGATTTACATTCTCCATAGGGTCCTAAGGCAAAGATTGTGGAGGCGGTCGTAATGGTCTGTTATCCAAAAAAAAACAAAGAGAGATCATTAGTATCAAATGGACCTTGGGCCCCATAAGTACATGTATGGATCATTAGACAGCATATCCAAATAAGTGTAAATGGGCGTTGGCCCTTCATTAATCCCATAACAATGAATAAGAAAATTGAATTTAGTTGGCTTCAAATGGGCTCAAGGCCCTTAGAACAAAATAAAAGGGCTTCAATGCCCAAATCACTCTCACTCTATCCCAACCTGGAACTAGCCTTACAATGGAACGCAATTAATCAAGTAGCCAGAACCCACTAAAGAAACGTTTGCTGTAAGCATCACCAACAATTAAGCAATAGATGGGCAGTAAACAATCAGTAAATTTATCCTCAAAGTCAGGCAGTAGCAAGAACATGCAGCATATAATATAAGCGACACGATCAGCATGTTAAACAAAGCACTATGCAACAAAGATAGCTAACAGCATTTATTATCATGAAATAAAATGCTCTAAACCCTTTCTCTCCATAGTAATGAAATGCTATGAACTAAAAGGGAGCCTGCACCAGAATATATGCACATGCTTGATGAAATTCAGCCTAGCTTTCTCCCTAAAACTAGAGACCAGAATTCATACATGAATGATTATCAAACCAGCAAAGCAAATCATACCACAGAGGCAATTCCTGCGTCATATTCATGCTGACAAATGCAATAAATGTCCCTGCCTAACCCTCACTTATATTAGAACCCAAATAAACCACGAACGAGATCTACTAGTCTGGTGAGGCAGCGTGCTAGGTGAATGCAACATTTTCAGCATGCTAAACGATATTAGATCAGTAACAGTTTTTAATCAAACAGCCGTATAGACACCTCCAGAATACGGTGTCTATTCAGAGGATAGAACACTCAGGAAATCAGGCATGCTCAAAAATCATGTATATCAGAAACCTTAACATGTAGACAGTCATAAACTGAGAACAGATTCCAACCCAAACATCTATTGGTCTCTAATTTTACCATTAGATATATTATTCACACACCATATTCGAAATCAAACCCCAAAGTATTTACTCGTCTCGTCCAAGATAGAGGTGCCCAATATTACATGTGTTAGAGTTGGTGCATACTTCACGGGACCAGATCTGTAGAACCCCGAACGAGCACGGGGTCTCGCTCCTCAGAGAGCGAGCGACGGCTA
Source organism: Bretschneidera sinensis (assembly GCA_023935145.1). Taxonomy (NCBI): domain Eukaryota; kingdom Viridiplantae; phylum Streptophyta; class Magnoliopsida; order Brassicales; family Akaniaceae; genus Bretschneidera; species Bretschneidera sinensis. The sequence continues at coordinate 13,414,361 of CM043704.1, forward strand.
GGGGGCAACACCCCCAAAACTTTCAGGCCCTGTACATGAGTTGGGTCTAGTTTTTTGCTTGGCAGTTTGACCTTGGGCCCATGAATAGTCGTAGTTCTGTAGTAGGGCGGAAATCCTAATTAGACCCTAATTAGGACTTCTTAAGTTGCTTATAAATACTCTTTATGTACTGAGCATACATTATAACGAGAGATTTGTGAGGTTTATAATAAGAAACTTCTGGCAAAACGTAGCCCTATTCTGGGTGAACCTGGGTAAATCTTGTCTTCTTCTTTTTTCTATTTATAATTCATGTAATTGACAGGTCTCGAATCGTTCAATTGGTATCAGAGCCTTGTGTTCGAGGATTAACGATCAGAGATGTCAATTGGATCACGGAATGAAATCGAGAAGTTCGGAAGGAAGAGTTTCGAGTTATGGAAACTAAAAAATAGAGGATCTACTCATGGATAAGAATCTGTGGATGGTGATAGTCAATGAGATACTGAAGAGTACGACGTCCATGGTAGAGGCATCGCCGGTGGTGGTTTCGACATAATCTTCAACGACTATCACGGAGTGGGAGAAGCTCGATCGGAAAGCATGAAGTTTGATTCAGATGTGCCTGGTCGATACTGTCTTGATAAATGTTTATGGAGAAAATGCTGCGAAAGATATATGGAAGAAGCTCAAGAGCCTTTATCAGAGTAAATCTCTGATAAACAAGTTGTTTCTGCGGAAGAAGTTGTACAACCTTCGGATGGTTGAGGGTAATTCTTTCTCTGTTCATCTACATGAGTTCAACACTTTGATAGGTCAGTTATTATCTATTAGTGTTGATGTGACGGGTGACGATAAGACTATTACACTGCTCTGTTCATTGCCTGATTTGTGGGATAACTTGATAGTTGCGATTGGTAGTGGTACGACTAATCTGTCTTTTGAGAATGTCATGGCAGCCTTATTGTCTGAGGAGATGAGGCGGCAGGTTATAGAGAACTCGTCACAGAAGGCCTTATCTATGAGAGGGCAAACCCATGATAAAGACTACAAGTGGTCTGGTGATAAACCCAAATTCAAGGGAAGATCAAAAAGTAGGGATAAATCTAGGTTGAAGTGTTGGAAAGTGTAGGAAGCTTGGGTATCTAAAGAATGATAGTAGAAGTAAGAGTGTGAACCCTGAAAAGCGGACATGCGAGAGATCAGCTTCAGAAAACAAGGACCAGTATGATGATGATGCTAGTGACTTAAATATGGCATCCTGTTTGGCTCAATCAGATCAGAATGTTTGGATAATTGACACAAGAGCATCCTTTCACATGACACCTCACAGGGACTAGTTTCGTGAGTATGAAACCTTTGATGGGGGAAATGTTTTATTGGGAGATAACTCTCTGGTGAAAATTATTGGTCATGGGAAGGTAAAGTTGAGGATGAATGATGGGATGGTCAGAACACTTCTAGGTGTGATGCATATTCCGGGTCTCAGCAGGATGGCAGGTGGGGGAGTGAATTTCAGCTGTGACAAAAATTCGTGCAAGATAACTCGTGGATCGTTAGTAATTGCACGAGATTTATGGTATGGTACGTTGTACATGTTGTTGGGAAGTACAGTACAAAGTCAGTGTAGTGGAGGTTTTATCTCTGAGAAGGCGACTGATGATGAGACGGCGTCCTCTATGTTGTGGCATCAAAGGCTTAGGCATATCTATGAAAAGGCTAATCTATCATCAAAGCAGATGGTGATGGGAGTCCCAAATTGCTTTATGGGATTCGATTTCTATGAGCATTGTCTACATGGCAAGAAGAACCATGTGAGTTTTAAGTCCGCTGGCATGAGAGCAAAGGGTATTCTGGATTTAATACATAGTGATGTGTTTAGGCCAGTTTTGGTCCAATCTCTTGGAAAATCAAGGTATTATGTCTTTTTCATTAATGATTTTTCAAGGTATGCATGGATTTACTTCATAAAGAGTAAAGCTGAAGTATTTGATAAGTTTTGTGAGTTTAAAGCATGGGTATAAAATCATATGGAAAGAAAGATAAAGGTACTGAAAATAGATAATGGAGGGGAATTTTTCTTAGACAAGTTTGAGAAATTATGTGTGGCAAGCTGTATTACAAGATAGAAAAAAACTCCATATACACCTCAACAGAATGGGGTGGCCGAGAGACTCAATTAGTCACTCGTGGAGAAATCGATGAGTATGTTGAGTTGTGCAAGCTTGGAGTCGGAGTTCTGGGCAGAGGTGATTGCTACAACATGTTATCTGAAGAACAAGTCACCTACATCAGCTTTGCAGGATCAGACACCGTTTGAGGCACAATTCAGGAAGAAACCGAGTTTGGATCATATTAGGGCATTTAGGTGTGATGCTTATATGCATGCGCTAAAAGAACAGAGGAACAAACTTGACAGCAAATCAGTGAAGTGTATTTTCATTGGTTATAAGGATGGGCGTCAAAGGGTACAAGTTATGGAATCCAGAAAATAAGAGTACAGTTTACAATAGAAATGTTATGTTCAAGAAACACAAAGGGATGTGGTGGCTGTCCAAGATGTACCAGAATAGCCAAAGCAGGTTCAGATTGATCTTAGCCCGGGAGATAAAGAATAAGAGACTCCCCACAAACTGCATCAAATAATTCAGATTCTGAGTCAGTTGGGTATAAGCACAATATCCATGTTTCTGATGTGGAGGATGAGGATTCAGATGCTGGCTCGAGGGTAGAGATCATGCTTGTCATAAGGCGATCCACATAAGTGAGGAGACCACCCATCAGGTATTCCCCTAGTGCTTGCAGTGCATTATATGATTTAAATATTAGTGGTGATAATCCTAGCACAGTGAAAGAGGTAAGGACCTCGGAGGATGCAAATCTATGGGAGGATGCTATAAAAGAGGAGATGCAGGCACTGGACAAGAATGAAACATATAGCCTTGTGAAATTTCCTAAAGATAGGAAAGAAATTGGGTGTAAATGGATTTTCAAGAATAAAACAATTGCAGATAGAATGGTAGAAAAGTACAAGGCACGTCTGGTTGCAAAAGGGTACTCGCAAATAAAGGGAATTGACTATGATGAGATATTTTCTCCGGTAGCAAAGTTGATATCTATTATATGTGTCTTATCCATGGCAATTGTTTATTATCTTAGAGGTTGAGAAACTAGATGTGAAGACAGTTTACCTTCATGGGGACTTAGAAGAGGAAATTTATATGAAACATCATGAAGGCTTTGTGAGCAAAGGCAAGGAAGAGTTGGTTTATAAATTGAAGAAGTCTTTGTACTGACTAAAGCAGTCACCATGGATGTGGTACCAGAAGTTTGATACATATGCCATTCAGCTTGGGTTTACTCGCAGCTATGCTGATCATTGTGTCTACGTGAAAAGTTTAGGGGTTGATTTTGTCATTTTAAACTTGTATGTTGATGATATGTTGTTGATTGGAAATAACAAGAAGATGATTAGCACTATGAAGGCATTATTAGCAAGGTAGTTGGACATAAAAAACCTAGGGCCAGCAAACTTTATCTTGGGCATGCAGATAAAAAGGGATCGTGAAAATCGAAAACTATGGCTAAGTCAGAATAAGTATATTGAAGAAGTGTTGAAGAAATTCAACATGTCTGATAGCAAGCCGATAGGGACTTCCATGCCTTTGGGAACCAAGTTATCTGCGGAACAATGTCCGAAGACGGAGGAAGAAGCTGAAGAGATGGTGCACGTACCTTATGCTAGTGCGGTTGGAAGCTTAATGTACGCCATGGTGTGTACGTGATGTGAACCCGTGGAATGGAAATCCCTTGAACCCACAATAAAATTAAAACTTACCTAAGAAAACCAAGAATCGAGTCAAGATAATCTAGACCCGTTGAAATCTTATTTCAAGAACCTAGATTTGGTGAGAACGCCACAAAGGATTTTCCTTTGATAAGTTCTTGGTTCAATCAAGAACAAGTAGAGAAAACTAAAAATTATTTATGAAGAAAACTTCATTCATATTTAACTTACCCTAAAAATACGGCTACAAGTGTTTTTGTACCCCTCCATGAAACTCTAGGGCCGCATAAGGCCTACATCAATTAAAAGACGTGGTTGAACATCTTTAAGCCCAAAACATCCTAAACTACACACCTATAGCTAATATAAGAAGTTCACTTAATGAATTAAATAGGCCCAAACGACTACAACCATAGAAATATAAAATAGGCCCACATACCTATACTTAATGAAATAAAAAGTCTACACAAAACCATTAGCTATGCTACCCCCCTTTGTAGCTTGGGTCGGAGATTGGTGCAATCCAATTGGGCCGAGTTTGCAAATTTATATAGCAAAACCCCCACATTCAAGATGGGCTTAAAAGAAGAAGAATCATCTTTAACCCATGTAATACAAGCTACAGAGGGGGGCAGCATAGCCTAGTGGTTTTGAGTAGACTTTTTTTTTCATAAGTATAGGCATGTGGGCCTATTTTATATTTCTATGGTTGTAAGCATTTGGGCCTATTTAATTCATTAAGTGGACTTCTTTTATTAGCTATAGGCATTAGTTTAGGATGTTTTGGGCTTGGAGATGTTCAGCCATGTGTTTTAATTGATGTAGGCCTTATTCAGCGCTAGGGTTCCATTCCACTGGTTCACATCAGTTGGTATCAGAGCTCAGGCTCCAAATCAAGTCTGATTTATCCTTTTTAATTCTTACATTTGGGTTTTCTATTTTGATCTGCGATTCCTTCTTCATTATTGTTAATTTTGTGTGTTTGAATTCATATATGTGATTTTCACAATTGATTACTTGTGCACTTGATTCAAGGATTCAGATCTGTGAATCCTTTAATAGATTACAAAAATCTTTGTTTTAATTTCCAGATCTGTAATCTTTGCTTTGATTCCTTCTATTTCTATGTCTAGTTGATGAAATCAGATCAATCTTTTTGAAAATTGCAATTATTGTTGTTGTTTGTGACCAAATCTGTATTAAAAAAATGAAAAAAAAGAAGGCAGCATATTCAAGAGCTGCTAATAGTTATAAAAAAAGAAAAGAAAAGAAAGAAAGAAATTTCAGAACTGACTGTTTGATATAATTTGCAATCCGAAAATTGAAGTGATTCGGTGTTGATTGATCTTTATCTTCAAAGGGGTTGAATATATCATCTTAAGTATCTTGTTTCCTAATTGCTCTTTCCCTCATAAAAATTCTTTAGGATCTGTGCCATTTTTTTCCTTTCTTGTTTCTTGAATCTATTGCTGGTTGGAATAATACAAGGTCGTGTCTTGATTTAGTTCAACTAGTTCTTAAAGAACTTGAAAGGGAAAACAGGTGAGGTAAAAGGCAAGAGTGGGTGAGAATAGTATTGGAAAAGGCTAAAAGAGTGAAACACAAGTGGAGTGACAATATTTGAGCGTAAACACCTAAAGAAATGTGTGAGGTTTTATCACTAACATTCTTGTTTTGCAGCGCATTAAAAATGTCTCATAAGAGTGACTCAACACTTAAAGATGAGGTGGATAATTCATTCTGTGTTACAGGCCATGCAACAATAGTTTGAACAGTTGAATTTGGTGTTGGGGGAGGTGAGGGATAGGATGGATCAGCAAGAGGTAGTGATTAGAAATCTGCAAAGTGGGCGAGATAGGAGGAGATGTGAGCCTAGCATTGAAAATGAGTATGAGAACGAAGAAGATGATGCGGATGAGGAAGACATAGCATCTGAAGTTGGAATGGGTAGACCTAGAGGAGGTAGGCGTGGAAGAGGACCTAGGAAAAATCCAAGGGGTCGAGATGGGGTAGATAGGAACCTTGGGAGCATCAAAATGAAAATACCATCTTTCCAAGGTAGAAATGACCCTAAAGTCTATTTAGAGTGGGAGAAGAAAATAGAGTTGATTTTTGATTGTCACAATTATTCAGAGGAGAAGAAGGTGAAGTTGGCGGTAGTTGAGTTCATTGATTATGCAATTATTAGGTGGGATCAATTAGTGACCAATAGGAGGAGGAATCATGAAAGACTTGTAGAAACATAGGGTGAGTTGAAAGCTCTCATGAGGCAAAGCTTTGTACCTAGCCACTACTATAAAGACCTCTACCAAAAATTACAAAACCTTACACAAGGGTCTAGGAGTGTAAAGGACTACCATAAGGAGATGGAGGTGGCTATGATTCGGGCTAATGTAGAGGAGGATCAGGAGGCCACAATGGCCAGATTTTTAAGTGGTTTGAATAGGGACATAGCCAATGTAGTTTAGTTGCAGCATTATGTGGAGGTAGAAGACAGAGTGCACATGGATATGAAGGTGGAGAGGTAGTTAAAGAGAAAGGGGGCAGCAAGGTATACTTTAGTTTCTAGCACTCCTTTGAAACCAAAGTGGGATAGAAATGATCGAGTTGTAGCAAAAGGGAAGGTTGAACCATCTAAGGGAAAAGATCAGGAAACTAGCAAGAATAAACCCAAGTTAGATTTCCAACCTTCATGAAATAGAGATATTAAATGTTTTAAATGTTTGGGTTCAGGGCACATCACGTCTCAATGTCCAAACAAGCGGGTAATGGTTATGCATGACATTGGGGAGGTGATGACTAAGAGTGAGGATGATAGTAATGAGATACCCAAGTTGGTCATTGCTAGTGATGATGATAGAGTGGAATACCTTGTAGAAGGTGAGTCTCATGTTGCCAGGTGTGCTCTCAATACGCAAATTAAGGTAGATGAAATGGAGCAGCAGAGAGAGAACATATTTCGTACTAGATGTTATGTAAACAACAAGGTGTGTAGTATGATTATAGATGGGGGAAGTTGCACCAATATAGCTAGTACCACCCTAGTTGAGAAGTTAAGCTTGCCTTTACTGAAGCATCCTAGACCTTATAAGTTACAGTGGTTGAATGAATGTGGGGAGGTCAAGGTCAATAAGCAGGTTTTGATGGCTTTTACCATTGGGAGGTATAGTGATCAGGTGCTTTGTGATGTAGTTCCTATGCATGCTGGCCATATTTTGTTAGGGAGACCATGGAAGTATGATAGGAGGGTGATTCATGATGGGTTTAGGAACATGTACAGCTTTGTAAAGGATGGAAAAACAACCAAGCTTGCTCCTTTAACTCCAAAACAGGTCTATGAGGACCAACTGAAGTTGAAAAGTGAGATTGAGCAAAAAAGGAAGGGTGAGACCAAAACACAAGAAAGAAAAATGAGAGAAAAGAAAATAAAGATTAGGCCAAAACCTCAAGAAAAAGATACGATGAAACAGAAAATAAAGAGATGGCTGAGAATAAAGAAAAGAGGGTGGAGCCACGAGAGAAAAAAGAAAGAGAACCTACAAAGAGAAAAGGAAAGACAAAGATGAGTTTTTATGCAAAGGAGAGTAAGTTTAAGAGGGCTTTCTTTGCAGATCAACCTATGATTTTTTTTTTTTGTTTACAAAGAATTTTATCTTAATCTTGATGAAACTAACCAATTTCTTCCTAGTTTGGCTATTTCTTTGTTGCAGGAGTTCGAGAATGTATTTCCGGAGGAGATGCCGAGTGAGTTGCCGCCCATTAGAGGCATTAAGCATCATATTGATTTTATACCTGGAGCCGTTATTCAAAACCAACCAGCCTATAGGAGTAATCCAGAGGAGACAAAGGAGCTTCAAAGGCAAGTTAAAGATTTGATGAGCAATGGGTACGTGAGGGAGAACATGAGGCCATGTGCAGTACCAGTGTTACTAGTGCCAAAGAAGGATGGAACTTGGAGGATGTGCATTGATTGCAGAGCGGTCAACAATATTACGGTAAAGTATCATCATCCCATTCCTAGATTAGATGATATGCTTGATAAATTGCATAGCTCATGTATTTTCAGTAAAATAGATCTTAAAAGTGGATACCATCAAATTAGAATGAAAGAGGGAGATGAATGGAAAACTGCTTTTAAGACTAAATATAGACTTTATGAATGGTTGGTTATGCCATTTGGACTTACAAATGCACCTAGTACTTTCATGAGAATAATGAACCATGTATTACGTTCGTTTATAGGCAAATTTGTAGTCATGTACTTTGATGATATCCTAGTGTACAATAAGAACTCAGATGAATATATTGAGCATTTAAGATGTGTGTTCGATGTATTGAGATGTGAAAAGTTGTATACTAATTTTAAGAAATGTACCCTTTGCATGGAAAAAGTTATTTTTCTTGGTTATGTTGTTAGTACAAAAGGTATTGAGGTGGATGAAGAGAAAGTCAAGGCCATTAAGGAGTGGCCAACACCAAAAGGCATCATTGAGGTAAGAAGCTTTCATGGTTTAGCTAGCTTTTATAGGCATTTTGTTAAGGATTTTAACACCATTGTTGCACTACTCACTAAAATAATTAAAAAGAATGTTGGATTTCATTTGGGGATTGATCAAGCGAATGCATTTGCGACTATTAAAGAAAGGTTATGTTTTGCACCTGTGTTAGCATTACCTGACTTTAACAAAACTTTCGAGATTAAATGTGATGCCTCAAGAATAGGAATTAGAACCGTTTTGATGCAGGATAGGCGGCCCATAGCCTTTTTCAGCGAGAAGCTAAGTGGGGCAGCCCTGAATTACCCCACTTATGACAAAGAACTTTATGCTCTTGTTCGCGCTCTAGAGATGTGGCAGCACTACCTTTGGCCTAAGGAGTTTGTGATCCACACCGATCATGAATCATTGAAGCATCTCAAGGGTCAAGGTAAATAAATAAGAGACATGCTAGATGGATAGAATACATCGAGATCTTTCCTTATGTCATCCGTTACAAGCAAGGTAAGGAGAACATTGTTGCTGATGCTTTATCACGGAGGTATGTACTTCTTACTTCTATGAGTGCTAAAATGCTTGGGTTTGAATATGTGAAAGAATTATATGCCAATAATGTTGATTTTTCTGATGTGTATATGGCATGCGATAAAGCTACATTTGGTAAGTTTTATAAGCATGATGGTTACTTGTTTAAAAAAATCAAATTATGTGAGCCAAATTGTTCAGTGCGTGAATTATTGGTGTGTGAGGCACATGGTGGGGGATTAATGGGACACTTTGGTGTCAAGAAAACCTTATAAATTTTACATGAACATTTCTTTTGGCCTAGGATGAGAAGAGACGTCACTCAAATATGTGGTAGGTGCATTACATGTAGAAAGGCCAAATATAAGGTTTTACCATATGGGTTGTATACACCCTTACCCATTCCTAGTGAGCCATGGGTAGACATATCTATAGACTTTGTTTTGGGGCTGCCTAGGTTAAAAAAAGGGTAGAGATTCTATTTTTGTGGTAGTGGACAGATTTAGTAAAATGGCACATTTCATTCCATGCCATAAAACAAATGATGCCACAAACATATTTGATTTGTTTTTCAAGCAAATAGTGCGACTCCATGGTGTACCTAGAAGTGTTGTTTCTGATAGGGATGTTAAATTCCTTAGCTACTTTGGAAGGTTTTGTGGGGAAAATTAGGTACCAAACTTTTATTTTCCACTACTTGTCATCCACAGACTGACGAACAGACTGAAGTAGTCAACAGGACTCTAACTTAACTCTTACGCACTGTCACTCAAAAGAATTTAAAATTTTGGGAGGAATGTTTGCCATTTATAGAGTTTGCATATAATAGGACTATGCATACTACTACTTCTTATTCTCCCTTTGAAATTGTTTATGGTTTTAATCCACTTACTCCTTTAGATTTGATGCCTTTACCTATTGATGAAAGGATTAGTTTGGATGGACACAGGAAGGCCGAATTGGTGAACTCGATTCATGAGAGGGTACGGCTTCAAATTATGCAGAAGAATAAAAGTTTGCTTTCCAAGCCAATAAAGAGAGAATGTGTGTCATCTTTGAACCAGGAGATTAGGTTTGGGTTCACATGCTCAAAGAAAGACTCCTAGCCCATAGAAGGACTAAATTTCATCCTTGAAGAGATGGACCTTTCCAAATCCTTGAGATAATTAATGATAATGCTTATAAATTGGATCTTCTAAGTGAGTATAATGTCTCTGCTACTTTCAATGTTTATGATCTTTCTCCTTTTGATGCAGGTGACGATTCGAGGTCGAATCCTTTTGAGGAGAGGGGGAATGATGGGCACCATGGTGGACCGAGTCTTAAGGATCCCTTGCAAGTTCCAGATGGGCCAATCATAAGGTCAAGAGCTAAAAAGATCAAGGAAGCAATGCAAGGATTGGCGCAATACAATTAGGCCGAGTTTGCAAATTTATCGAGCAAGACTGCAACATTTAAGATGGGTTTGAAAGAAGAAGAACCAACTTTAATTCATATGATACAAGCTACAGAAGGGGGCGGCATAGCCTAGTGGTTTTGTGTAGACTTTTTATTTCATTAAGTATAGGCATGTGGGCCTATTTAATTCATTAAGTGGACTTCTTTTATTAGCTATAGGCGTGTAGTTTAGGATGTTTTGGGCTTAAAGATGTTTAGCCATGTCTTTTAATTGATGTAGGCCTTATTCAGCCCTAGGGCTTCATGGAGGGGTACAAAAACACTTGTAGTCATATTTTGAGGGTAAGTTAAATGTGAATGAAGTTTTCTTCATAGAGAATTTTCAGTTTTCTCTACTTTTTCTTGATTGAACTAAGAACTTGTCAAAGGCAAACCCTTTGTGGCGTTCTCACCAAATCTAGGTTCTTGAAACAAGATTTCAACGGGTCTAGATTATCTTGACTTGATTCCTGGCTTTCTTGGGTAAGTTTCAATTTGATTGTGGGTTCAAGGGATTTCCATTCCGCGGGTTCACATCAGTACGAGACCAGATATTGCCCAAGCAGTGGGAGTATTAAGTAGATATATGTCTAATCCCGGGAAAGAGCATTGGACTGAAATCAAGAGAGTTCTTAGATATCTTCGTGGTATGTTAAAGTTTGCATTGTATTATGGAGGTATAAGAGGTAATAAGAATCTTGATATTGTAGGATCAGTTGATGTTGACTGGGGAGGAAACATTGATAGCAGGAGGTCTACAAGAAGATATGCGTTCAATCTGTTTGGTGGGGCAGTGAGTTGGATGAGTAAAAGGCAAAGCATTATTGCCCTTTCATCTATAGGAGCAGAGTATATGGCAATAACTCATGGTGGAAAGGAAGCGGTTTGGCTTCAAAAGTTATATGTTGAGCTTGGGTTTAAACAAGAAGCAATGAAGGTGAAATGTGACAATCAAGGTGCTATCTTCTTAGTAAAAAATCCTGCATTTCATTCACGGACGAAGCACGTTGATATCCAATATCACTTCATCTAGGAAAATATTGAATAAAAGGTGATAATCTTGGAGAAAGTGGATACAGCAGTGAACAACACAGATTTCTTGACTAAGGCAGTTAGTTTAGAAAAGTTTGAGTGGTGTGCTACTGAGATGGGCTACAGAGTTCTGGGAAGTTTTCCATATATGTTAAGTATTTACCAAGTGGGAGATTGTTAGAGTTGGTGCATACTTCACGGGACCAGATCTTTAGAACCCCAAAAAAACACGAGGGTTCCGCTCCCTAGAGAGCGGGCGAGGGTTAGGGAGTAGTGCCCCCAAACTTTCAAGCCCTGTACATGAGTTGGGTCTGGTTTTTTTCTTGGTGGTTTGGGCTTGGGCCCATTAATAGTCGTAGTTCTGCAGCAAGGCGGAAATCCTAATTACATCCCAATTAGGACATCTTAAGTTGCTTATAAATACCCTTTATGTACTGAGCATACATTGTAACGAGAGATTTGTGAGGTTGATAATAAGAAACTTCTGGCAGGACTTAGCCCTATTATGGGTGAACCTGGGTAAATCTTGTCTTCTTTTTTTTCTGTTTATAATTCATGTGATTGACAGGTCTCGAATCATTCAATATGATTATCAATGAGCACAGAGCGGATAAATCATACAAGGCACAGAAATAGTACAAACTATTGAGAACGCCCAGAGAACAGAACCAACTAATAAAATTATATTTTCAGCGAAACAAAATCATAGTTTTAATCATTCAAAATCAACATGTATGCATAACACAAGTCATATACATCTCATAACAAAGCTGTTGGATTTCGGGTCTGGTTGGACGCTCATGATGAGCGGCCTGACTCGCCCAAGATATCTTTTGAATACAAGTGCAAAAGATACAATTATTTCAAAACGAAACAACTTCTCTACAAGACACAACTCTTCATTTTCTTATATATTTTTTTGGTTATTGGTAACCAACTTAATATTGCTGGAAATAAGAATACACACAAAAAATGTAGAGAAAAATAGCACATGTTCTAAAGAGAGAAACGGTAGTGAGAGAAAACCATCACCATTTTTCTTGAGAGGGAAGCAATGCATTTGGGTGGTGGAAATTCATGTACTTTCCATTTTTTTATCATACAAGTGACCATGGACTAGTTAGAAGACGTGAAGACTGGAGATGAGTCCATATTACAAGAAGTTTCGGGTCAAAATCGGTATGAGTTGCTTTTACCATTGCGTTACTATTTTAAATTGGTATCAGAGCTTGTGTTTTCTTTTCATGGGCGTATGTATTCTCTATAAACATAATTATATATGTTAAATTGATTGAGAATGCCCAATTAGTGCACAAGAGTAGCCACTTTACAATTTAATGAGTAAAATAGCCTGATAGAATATTATACATGTAAAAGATTCACTAAACAATTTTTAGCTATGTATATAAGTTTTATGCTTCGGTAGTATAAATTGATATAAAGCTTATTTGCGCCCATTATGTCATGGTTGAGCATAAAGGTGCAGTGTCATTTAAAACAACTTGACTACATTTTTTTCCTTAGTGATTGTTTTTGCCTGGTGGGGAGCTTGCAATGCTCATTATGATGTACATCGAAGATACGATATTTCATATCCTTGGTGGGGACATTATTTTTGAGTTAATAGTGATGCATTTTCAAATTGTGCATCACACAGTTAAATGAATTTTATCAACATCATTGATATTGAAGTAATGAGAAAAGATAAAATTTTAATGCTCCGATGGCATTACAAGATAAATTTTAGCATTAAGTGGAATGAAAAGCACTTTGATGGGCAGTAAAGTGATTATAATTGAAATTTTTAGACAACAAAATGCAACCATATATATAGCCTAAAATTGCTTTGCTTGTGTGTGCACTAGAAGCAACTTGAATTTTAAGGTTGATTTTTTTTTACTTCAAAATTGTTGTGATTTTTTTCCTTATGGGATAGAAGAAATAAAGTATAATCTTGGAAGTGGAGAAAAGATAAAACAAATGGTTGTTGAATATTAGAAAAGCCAACTAAGGAAATAAATTGATAAAGTCGTGCATAAGTAGTGCAATCATACTCTATATATTGTTGGAGTGAAATTGAGAAAGTTTTTCAATCATATAGATTTGGAAACTTCATATTGTGGCGCTCACTATAAATCGGTTGAGGATCTAAGAAATATCTTTAATCTCCTGACTCTAGTGGGAGTGACACAACAGATTGTGGAATTGGTCCACAAATCATCAGTTGTATGAAGTACTCATGAAAAAAAATTGGTATCATCTTTGGAAGATTAGAAAGGAATAGTCTTTTCATTTACTTCGCATGATGATGATAAACATATAAGAAGAAGAAGACTTTGTCACTTCTTAATATAGAGTGGATAGAATCCATGAGAACAAGCCATGTCTATGACTTAGTTATGCTCTTGCCTTGAAATAGGGAAATTGGGAACATGTTCTCAAAAGCCCAAGTGCAAGATAAGTTTGATTCGTCATAAAAACTAAGGTATGCCTTATGGCAATGATCTAAACCTGATAAAAGGGGTTATCTTATTTCCTTAAGCGCTTAATTTTAGTAAAATTTGTTAGCGTGAGTTAGTCTAAATTTCATTTGAAATTGTGAATCTAAGAAAATTTATTTTTATTAGGTTGATTATAAATATCTATAATGAATGTCTAAACATATTTAGATAGAAGTAGATGGTGTTTTAAAAATGGTTAAAAGAGTGGTATGAGTATTTTTTAGGATTAACCATTTTTCTAGTTTGAAGCATTGGCAAATATAAGGGAATTTAGTACACAATAATCTCATCATATCACATGACTATAATAGTCAACTTGACTCTCATGATATCTGAAAGCGAATCAGTTTACACAAATGATCATTAGAAGAAACAATATATAAAGTTTATGATTAGAGTATTTTGTGAATTCTCGCTATGACAAAGCTGAGAATAAGATATTAGAGTAATATTATCTTTGGGGTAGATGCTATAGATTGTGACCTCATTTGCTAATGAGTGGTTGAATATAGTACAATGTAAATATCTTTATGGTGTTGTCCCAAGTAAGCTTAGATCAAAGAATGAGTTTCAGAGTGATTTAGAGAATCTCCGAAAAATCACTTTTATTCCTGGGAATGTGGAGAATTCATTGTTTGAAAAAGTAGAAATCGGTTTCGTGAAATTTTTTTATAAATTTATAAAAACCCTATCTCTTATATTTTATTGCTAAATAGGTTTTTTCAAGTAAGGTTGACAAAAATAGTGGGAGTGAAGCTCTATTTAATAAATTTGGTGTGATTTTTCACCTAATGGGAGTGTACTATTAGGAAATGATTCTCATCCAATTTATGATAAGTAAAAGCAGTAAAGTAAATTCTCTTTTGCTCTATTAGAGGTTAATAGAGAATTTTTGTGTGTGTGCTTCATTGTGTTATATTTTGGGAACTTATTATCTTTGAGACAACAATATAATAAGCTTCTCTCGTCGACATACGATTATGAGAGAATTAATTCTCTTGTCATCAAAAGATTAGTAGAGAATCATTTGTTTGTGCTTTATGAGTATTGGTTGGAAAATGTCATAAAGTTGCATAATCTATAGATGAATGGTTAAAATTTAGTAAACTGAGATAGATTCTTTTGTGTGATCCAACTTGGAGTTGTTGCTCATGTTCTAGCACTAGTAAATGCCTATGTAAAAAGTGTGGTGCTTGATGAAAGAATTTGTTAAATAGTATGAATCCATACATTGGTGACTGGATAGTTTGCTTTATTATGTTTTTGTCACTTAATGTCACTAAATCGTTTCTCGATGGACATTGGATGACCTAGATGATTGTGTAGCTTATGAAGCAGATGGTATAAGTTCACTTGTAAGCTTCATGTACAACAAAGAATAATGATCTGAGGAAGACTATTGAATCTTATCAAACTATGATAAGGAATCTTGATGTGTCATCAATGATCCTTGAAAAGAGTACACATATATAGAGTATATGTCGTTGATATTGAAAGAAAAATTGTCGCCTAAAATGGTTGTCTTGATAGATATAGACGATCAATTTTGTGAACTCTAGTTCATTCAGATTATGGATTTGAGTAAACCCATAGACAATTTAAAGAGATGGATTATACCATATATCTCAATTGTAGCTAATAAGGATGACTCAAGTTTCATAAATAAAATTACAATTGCTTATAGTATGTTTTTGTAGCGTACTTAACGGTATCATAATTGTTCCTTATTAAGTAGAAATAGCTAATGTAAGTCATGATTCAGTGTATCCATGTAAATATATTGAGGCATGCATATTATTTTGCTACAACGAGTGAAATGAAAATAAGAATGATTGCATTTTTTTAGAGTTACTATGGTAAAGCAAGAACTGTAAGTTTTAAAGGATTTGTTGCTTGAAAGCTAGTCCGTTCTACTTCCATTTATTTGCAACATTGAATGATAATTTCTAAGACCTCAATGAAGCTAATGGATTGCTATAAATATTTTCACTTAAATGAGATTCTAGGTGAGATCATGGTCGCAAAGACATGCGGACCTGATCTTGGTACTTGGTAACCTTTTGGGATTACAATCCCTAACTTAAGTTGGCATAATAAAAGTTAAGACTGAGCAATAAGTTTGACATGTTAATTTTTTCAATAAATTGATTATATGAAAAGTAGCACACACATATCATGAAATTGGTTTTCATGATAAAAGGTATGTCACTAGGTTAGGATCGGCTCTCCCACATGAGCGATCTCCTCAGGCGCCTTGACAACGAGCTGAGATGAGACACTATATACTTTTGTCACTTAGAGAGTGAGAAAAATTGTATAATAAGTGTTGACAAAATTACTTTGCTTTTGTCACCTTAACTAGGGTCAAGATGAGGTCTGTAAATTTTAAATGATAACCTGACCGGACATGATCATCCTACAATCATGTAAACCTAGAAAGTTAATCGGATGTGAGATTTTAATTGGGTGCTTCCGAGGAGTAATCAGGTTGCTTGAAATAGTGATCCAATTGAAGACTCGGGTTAGGTGCATGTGCACGTTAAATGTATAGTTGTGATTAGACTAAGATTCGTATGGTAGTCTTAATTTATTAATAAGTAAAAGACATACACTCTTTTTAGAAGAGAAGTCCACCATAGCATGTAATTCATACTACATATGCTTAATTAGACCTAGAAGGGAATTGAGTATATGAATCCTTCTTTCCTCATTGTGTGAGTTCCTTGAGGTTAAGTAAGCCTCAAATAGTTCCCTATGTCACTTTCGACTGTGTTCTTGAAGTGACAGGTTGATGTTCGCTACTTTAGCATGTTTCGGACGGTGATATGTGGAGCTCAATACCTAAATTAGAATATTTTAATTTTGGGGTTTGTACATCGACCCGTAAAGGCGGGTGCTTGTTCAATTTGAGTGCTAAAATTTTTGTTGAGGCTTGTGAAAGCTTGAAAATAGGTATACAATTTGAGATTTCAATAATGAAGATAATCTAGGGGGAGCTTTTGGAGCTTTAAGAAGTGTTGGGGTAGATGGTGAAAGGGTTATAAACTGAAAGGGTAGTTTTGTAATTAAGAGAGAGATTCTCTATATATAGGATAAGGGGGAGTGAGAGACCAGTATTATGTTGAAACTCTATAGAAGAGCCGAGAGAGATGAGAGAAAAAGAAGAGAAAAGGAGAGAAAGAAAGAAAGAGAGGAAAAGATGGGAGGATTATTGGCAAATCAAGTTAAAATCTTGATCCTTCTTTACTTCAAATTGTCAAGTATGTCTTCTAGACTAAGATCTTGAGTTTGGGGTTTTGAATTTGACGATTTTCTCAAGAAAGTTTGGGCAAAATATTGTTTTTTTTATAAAAAAAAAATAGTGAGTTTTAGACCAAAAATGTTGATTTGAGGGTTTGAGTTCAATTTTTCTCTTGAGTAATGTAAAGTTTTTGAATTTAAACCCTTGGAAACTTGTATTATTAAAGATTTGAAAAGAAATTTTAAAATCAAGAAGGATTTTGGAGAAAAACATGAGCTTTCACAAAGACTTTTGCTGAAAAATGGGGATCCAGTCGACTAGATCAAGTGCCCAGTCGACTGGATAAATCACTTGAACCGGACAAGGGCTGAACCACTTCATTCAGTTTACTGAATGAAGTGTTCAGTCGATTGAATGGAGATGCTGAAATTTTTGGACCCTTTTCAGTCGACTGAATCAAACATTCAGCCGACTGAAGCATGCTGATTTTTTGAAATTTTTTACTTTCCTTTAGTTTTTGAGTGTGAAACTTTCCCAAAATGAATTTAATGTTTATATACATTTGAAGTAAGATTAAAACAACTTTGAAATACCTAATTTTCATGAGATTAAAAAACTTTTGAAAACCAGAGTAAATGATTTGAAAAAGGAACGAAAAAGAGTACAACATTTTGGTTCCCTTGATTTTTGTTGCTCTCAAAGTACGCACAAGATACTTTGAATTTACAAAAAAAAAAAAATTGAGTTGCTTGATATACTTTTAAAAGGTTTAAATTAATTAGAATTAGTGTGTTCACTCCTAGGTGCAAGTGGGAAAATCCTTGATAGAAAAAGCTAGTAGTTGGGACTAGTTTGCGAAATCAGGTAACGAGGTGAGTTTCACCTTACTATTTGTAAACATTGTGAAACGTACAAATGAAAATACAAATTTATCAGTAAATATGTTTTTGTGTGTGTGTGTGTGTGTGTGTGTGTATAATGAGTATGGAAATGTGAATAATAGAGTTATAGGATTATATATATATATATATATATATATATATATATATATATATACACTTTTGTGATAAGAATTGTAAAACTATGAGGCTACCATTGAAAATAATAAAGATTTATATTATGATGACTTTATACTTGTGCGTTGAAAAATGAATATGTGAGATATGAGTTTGGAAGTGACTTGATATAGTTGTGTTTGGGAAATTTTCGTGTGTGTGAAATGTGATGAAAATTGATTGATTGGTTTATCGCGAGGTAGAGATGTGATTGGTTGAAAATGATTGATTGCAAACCATTTATTTATGAATGCATCTTTGCATGATAATAATTGTTTGAAGGTATGTTATTGAGGGAAGAGTGATGGGTGAGGGGGGTAGGTCCCTTCCCATAAGGGGTGTAAGGGTACCGAACAGAAATTGGACAAGTAGGACCCGACTCGGATCAAGGGGGTTCTGAAGGTTTGATGATTATGATGATTCGATTATGAAACATACCGGTACATGGGGAGACATCCTTGTGATGATGAGATTAGCCCAATGAGGGGAAATGATATGATTGGGTATTGCATTGCATTACATCGTATAGCATTTGCATTTCATTTATATAGTGTGGTGATTGGCCCATGAGGAGCATATTGGGTACTTGGCCCATGAGGAGCATGTATAATATGATTGGCATGGTGAAGGGCATGATTTATCAATTATTGTATATTGAAAGACATAGTAATGATTTTTGCTCAAAAATGGTTGATCTAATGAGTTTGGATGTGATTTGGTTTACGATCGTATTATTTGAAATGTTGATTATTTCCTTTTGTGATAAGATCTAAGAAAAGTAAATCAAAAGTTTATATATAAAAAGTCGTACTATATTTATAATTATAATAATAACATGTATAATAAGATCAATAATAAATGAATTACTTTTTAAAGCGATTACTTTTACTAATGTGTTTCTCACTGAGCTTTTTATCTCATCCATTTTATTTTTACTAACATTTTAGGAAAGTACTGGAAGTTTGGGGTGGAAGTTGAAAGGAGTCCTCGTCTATGGCATCCTCATCTTTTTAGTCTTGTGGGAGTTTAAGTCTCTATTATATATTAGTAAATGTAAAAGTGTCCAAGTTAGTGGAGATTGAGAAGGATTTCTTTTTCTCAATGTCTTTGTAAAACGTTAATAGTTAAATTGTTGTGCTAAGAAGTTTTATGTATATGAAGATATTTGTTTGTGTAAGCTTGTGATATTGGAAAGAATGTTGTTGTTTTGTAAGTTTTGTATGTTTGCATATAGGTTGGGGTTCTCGAAGCTGAAAGGTGATAATATCTTCTCGGGTAAGGCCCACCCAGGGATGGGTCGTTACATTTTTGCTATCAGAGCTTTAGATTTAAGGTCCAATAGACTTTAGTTGCATTGTGCAAGGTGCATAGGGTAGTTATAGAAAGTCGATTGTGTAGAGTTGAGGAATGGTATCCAATGATGGATTAGGTAGGGGTAACATGTCTTGATGCTACGTTGAGTCGACTTATGTTTGAATGCTATATGAATTGATATTATTTGGTTTGACTTATTGTATTTCATGAAATTTCACTATTGATGTTCTGAATGAGAATATTTGATGTAAATGTCATAATGTGATGAAATGTTTTGTTTGATAAATAGTCTGCATATGCTCGCAGAATTATTTTTTTATGATCAGATAATTTGATTAGTGTGTTGTCTATATATATGTGTTTGGGAATATTAATATATGATTGGTTAGTGAAAGGATTTAAAGATGAGGAATGAGAAAAGATTTCACCCTTAAGTAGTCTTACTAACATGAAAGTTTTACGTTGGATTGTAGGAGCTTGGGTAAATTGTTGGTTAGTTGCTAAATAAAGAATTTAAAAACTTTGCCGTGAAGTATTCTTACCGTATAAGATTAAACCGTGTAATGTTGATTTATGCATGGATTTTTTTCCTTATGATTGTGTAAATATTGTGTAATTTTGGACTAAGGAATAGTTAATATAAAATTTGTAACTTGAGATAGTTAAAGTTTTGCGTAGTGGGTTTTTTTGTATGTATACTTGAGTGATGAGAATAGGACGAAAGTAGTAGTTTGACTATTAGGTTGGAGTAATTTGAAAGTCAAGGTTGTATTATCAATTATATTTGGGGAAATTCGAGACTTGGAAAGTAATACCGATTCATAGAAAGTTGAAGTATATTATTAGGATGTGAGACTTAAAAAGGAGTAGGAGTAAATCGTTGGATAAGTAGCTAGTATTAAGTATAAGATTTAGTAAGAAATGGTGGCAGTAAAATGAGAGGAATTATTAGAGAGAGACTATTAAATTTAGCTTTCATCCACTGTTAATAATAAGGACTTGATGATTGGTAGTAACAGTGAAAAAGGAAGAGATTGCAAGATGAAAGTCTAAGCATCAATGAAAATAGGAGTACAATAGAAAAAGAATAGTGTTTGAGGAAAGAAAGATTTTAACTAAGTTAAAAGTGATAATGAAATATTGAAGATGTTGGGATTTGTCCAAGAATTAAACAAGTGAAAAATTCAGCATCAGGTCAGCCCTGTACGCCGCAGCCCAGCCTTGTGCGTCGCGGCCTCTAGCAACTCCAGAAGCTCCCCCCTCCAGGCTGTGCCGCGGCACAGCCTTGGGCGTCGCGGCCCCCAGAAGATGATGGTCTTGTGCCTTGTTGTGCACCGTGGCTTGCCCTGCTCTGAGCCGTGGAGCAAGGCACACCTGACACCTTTGAATCAGCACTTTGAGATGGGGACTTAGTTAAAATGCACAGGATTACTTAGACTCTTAGAGAGCCATGAGTATTTGGTTCTTGAGATCTAAGGGTTAAGAATGATCTTAAAGATTAGATGAGGTGGTCATTGCCCTATATAAAGGGTCATCTAGGAGCAATCACAAGAGTGAGACAAGATAAGTGAGATCAAGTGTGAGAGTGCAAAGACATAAAACACAAGAGAGGCTCATTGAAGAGAGGCTGGTTGTTTAAAGAGATAGTAGTATAGATTGGGGATTCAAGGGCTTTGTAACTAGAATATTCTTGGGGGAAATTCCAGGGAAACACTTAGTCTTATCACTTTCTTTTTCTCTTCTTTCATTCTTCAAGAACAAGAGGGATCTTGAAGAGGTGTTGCTGTAATTGTAAGAACTCCATTGATTTAGTGTAGCGAGTTCGGAGGAGATCATGGGGACGTAGGCACATTGTCAAACCTCGATAACAATTGCTTGTGTTCTCTTTTATGCTTTGATTCTTGTTTCTGTTTATACAACTCATTCTGGACTTGGGTATTTGGAAAGATCACAACCTGGGCATAGAGGGTGATTTTCCAACAGTGGTATCAGACCTCGGTTCCAAGAATCAAATGGTTCTTAGGTGGTGATACAGTGGGCATCCGAGCAAGAATCAAAGGAAACTTCTTGAGAGATTCAAGAACGGTGTTGAGATCAAGAGTTGATCGGGTTCTTGAGATTCAAAAACGGTGTTGAGATCAAGATTTGATCGTGTTCCTGAAGTTTAGAAGTTGGAAATTGTGGGTGCTGCATAAATCTTGGGATTTTCTCCGCACGATGGGTTCGAACTTCATTGTTGAGAAGTTTGATAGAAAGGGAGATTTTTCCCTTTGGAAGCGGAAAATCAAAGTTGTTCTTATGCAACAAAAGGTAGACTTGGCTATTGGAGAAGATGATGATTTTCCAGCAAGTATCATGGAGGTCCAGCGGAATGAGATGAAGAAGATGACGTACAGCACCATCTTTCTGCACATGTCGGATAGTGTGACAAGGGAATGTGGAGACATAGAAGATCCAACTGCCATTTGGAAGAAACTAGATGAGTTATTTCTTACCAAAACTCTCCTTAATAAGATATATCTTCTGAAATGAATATTTGCTTTTAAAATGGATCCTAATAAAGAGTTGCAAGATAATCTTGATGTGTTTAATAAACTAGTTCAAGATTTCACTGGTTATAGTATAACATTCCCGGATGAACAATTGGCTGTTATGCTATTGAATTCTCTTCCTGATTATTTTGAAAGTTTGATTAATGCTATTGAATACAGAAGAGATATACTAACCAAAGAAATTGTGATCAATGCTATAAGGGCCCATGATTTCAAAGCCAAGATCAGGGAAGCATCAAGTGGGGAAGAGCTGTTCGTTAGAGGAAGACAAGTAACTCGGTATGGCAGCAACATCCATGGCTACTACCAGGACAAACCAAAGGGTAGAGGACAAAGCCATGGGAGAGCGCACTCTAAACCAAGATTTGGAGGAAAGAGATGCTACTACTGCCATAAGGAGGGTCATTTCAAGAAAGATTGCAAGAAGATGCTGAGGGATGAGAAAGGAAGAGGCCATGCCAACAATAGAGAGGCTTCAGTTGCCAAGGGAGAACAGCAAGATGATGTTCTTGTTGTGTGCTCAAATGTGAGCAAGTGGTAGGGCAGCGAGAGATGGATCTTGGATTCTGAGTGCACTTATCATGTGTCATCACCGGGATTGGTTCAAGAATTTCAAGGAAACCATTGATGGAAAGGTTTTCTTGGGGAATGATACTTCTTGCCAAGTGAGGGGTATAGGAGACATCCAGTTGAGGATGTTTGATGGAGTTACAAGGCTGCTGCGGAATGTAAGATATCTTTCAAAATTTGAGAAGAAAATTATCACATCGGGGCAGCTTGATTCCATAGGGTACACATACAAAGCAGAGGAAGGAAAGATCAAGGTAACCAAGGGATCTTTGATAGTGATCAAAGCAGCAATAAAGGATGGTCTCTATGAGATGATCGAAGACACAGACATCAAGGATCAAGCAGCAAGCTTGATGGCTGAGATGGATAAAGCAGTACTTTGGCATAATCACTTGAGATATATGAGCAAAAAGGGGCTGCAAGTTCTCACCAAGAATGGTTCACTTGATGGTGACAAGGTAGAGAAACTTGATTTCTGCGAATGTTGCGTTCTTGGGAAGCAACATCGGGTCAGCTTCAACACTGGAGTGCACAAATCAAAGGGTATTCTTGACTACATTCATGCCGATCTTTGGGGACCAGCAAGAAAACCAACACAGGGAGGTAATCTTTACTTTCTGTCTTTAATTGATGATTATTCTAGAAAGGTTTGTGTTTATTTGCTTAAAAATAAATCAGATGCTTTGAATAAATTTGTGATGTGGAAAAAGCTGGAAGAAACTCAAACGGGTAAGGTAGTTAAGGTGTTAAGAACTGATAATGGCGTAGAATTTTTTAATAAGGAATTTGACATATTATGTGAGTTAAATGGCATTCTAAGACATAGAAAGGTTGTGAAAACCCCTCAGCAAAATGGAGTTGCTGAGAGGATGAACAGGACCCTTATGGAAAAGGTTAGGTGCATGTTAATTGGTTTCAGATTACCCAAATGTTTTTGGGGGGAAGTGGTGTCTACTGCTGCGTATTTGATTAATAGATCACCCTCTAGGGTTGTGGACCTTAAGACTATCAAGGAGATATGGATTGGAAAACCCCCTGAGTTAAGGAACCTTAGGACTTTTGGATGTGTTGCGTTTGCACATCAAAAGGATGATAAACTTAGCCCAAGGTCTAGAAATTGTGTGTTTTTAGGATATGGTGAACGGGTTAAGGGGTATAGGTTGTGGTCCTTAGAACCAAAAGGAATGAAATGCATAATAAGTAGGGATGTGATGAGAGTCATAAAATGCATCTAAACAATACTTAATTGTTAGCATTGTAGGGTTGATCAAGGTTGGAATTACACTTCTATACCTTAATAACTCTAAAGTGTTATTCTTGAATCATTGACTTATTTCAGTGCATTTTCAGGTACTTTGAGCTTAAAAAAAAGATAGAAAAGCTATCATCATTTTAAACACGAAGCTTCAATGAATACTCAAGTGAGATAATGGTCGTGGAAGAGCCAAGATGAAGAGAAACCAAGAAAGGAGTTTCACTAAATTGCCAGAATTACCCGTGCAGATCAATCATTTTTGCAGATTAAACTGTATTGATACAAGAAGAACCAGGAGATGAGCCATATATTCTTAGAAAGATACGGAAGTCTATTTTCTGGAGAATTTTACGGTTCGTTAAAACGGATTTTTTTCGAGAAAGTTATGGCAGTTTTAGTAGACACAGGTCAGGCCTCCAGAACAGCATCCACCTAGCGCCGTGCCTCTCACTTTCCAGCGCTGCATCTCATTTTCCAGCGCTGCACCCCTCACTTTCCAGGGCCCACTCGCTCCAAGACCAAATTAGGGTTGCACAATGACATTTTTCGGACCAAAATGCCCCTAACTACTTGTGATCTATAAATACATGCTTAAAGAGTGTGCAGCCAACATCATTAATCAAGAAGGAGAAAAGAAAAAGGGGATCCAAGGGATCCAAATCCATAATATTTCTAAGTCTCTTGAGGGTTGGAAATCAGAGGGAGAGCATCCATATTTTTCATCCACCTTGAGCTCCATGGCCAACTAATCATCAAATAAGGGAAAGGGATGAATCCTTAGGGTTTTGTTGTTCTTATTTCCTGTTCTTGATTCATTTGTATGGACTTATTGTTAAAACATTGTCTATGATTTACTCTTTGATTAAGTAAGAAGGATTTGAGTTCATGTGATAGCTGCACTTTATATTCTTCTTCTTTTAGATTTTCTTAACCTGGTGATTGCATGCTCCTCCCCCATATAAGTCTAGCCATGCTCTTCTTATGTGATGTTGGTTAGATGTGATTGATTCCGGTAGATCTATCTTATTGATTCGTCCATTACTATGATATTGTCATAGAGATATATTGTCATTTTTTGATAATCTTTAAAGATCGGTCATGTGTGCTTGAATCAGAATCAATGAGTAATTTGTAGCAATTACATTAGAGTTTATAAATGTGCTTGACTGAATATTTTCTGATTGCTTGTTTGGGATGTGAAACTTGCAATCGAGATAAAAAACAATTGAATCGAGAGTGGAACAAGGTAACGAACCTAAAGAGGATTCTCGAAACCTTGTTATTTCTCATTTATATTTCATTTACATTTACACAATTTTTCTCACAATACACCGTTATCAAAACTCATATTTTATCGTTTAACTTTTATCGTTCTTTTTAAGGTTTACACATTTTCCTTTGTAATTAACTTGTTTCCCTGTGGAATCGACACCCCAAAGCCGTACTACAATTACCGCGTTATACTTTGGGCGTAATCAAATTTTGGCGCCGTTGTCGGGGAAACGCGCTTATGTACAAGGAAGTTTGTCAACTTTGAGCGTGACGGTAGAAGAATTGTAAATATTTTTCTTTTCAGCAGTTTGTAAATACGGTAATATTGTTCCTTTACCTTTGTTTTGATTTTCTAATTTTATTTTATTATTATGTTTTATTTATTTTATTTTCTTGCTTTATTTATTTTATTTCCCCTCTAAATTAATTGGTGTATGCTTAGACCGAGAGATTCGCGAGGTAGATTCATTAGAGGACCCGAATTAGAGTTACCCTCTCCTTCCACGTCCGTTGGTGAAACCTCGCCTAGATCAAACCATAGTGCACCCCCATCCGAGAATTTAGAGGATTTTGTTAACACGACCAATAATCCTAATGAGAATGTTGCTAGGACACTTCAGGATTACCTCCACCCTACACGCACAGCCACACCATCATGCATCATGTTTCCAGCCAACACTCGCCAACTAGATTTTAAAATAGGGATGATACAATTACTCCCTAATTTTCATGGCTTGGATAATGAAAACCTATATGTGCACATTAAAGAGTTTGAGGAAGTAGTCGCGATTTTTCATAGTCAAGATGAAACTGATGACATTGTGAGGCTTAAGTTCTTTCCTTTTGCTTTGAAGGATAGAGCTAAGAGTTGGCTATACTCACTAAGACCACGATCTATTGGGTCATGGACTGAGCTGACTCGAATTTTCTTTAATAAATACTTTCTCCAACATAAGACCAATGCTTTAAAAAGACAAATCTCCACCTTTGCACAAAAGGACAGCGAGACTTTGTATCAGTCTTGGGAGAGATTTAAGGAGTTGTTGAGTACGTGTCCTCACCATGGGTATGAGAATTGGCATTTAGTGAGCTATTTCTATAAGGGTCTTACCTATAGAGAACGCCAATTTGTAGAGATGATGTGTAATGGTGGGTTCTTGGAGAAAGATCCTAATGAGGCCATAGAGTACCTCAATGAGCTTGCTAAAAAAGCTCACACTTGGACTAGACCTAGTGCTACTGAGAGCATAAATAGGTCACGACCTATAGAGAACCCAAATAGTGGTGGAATTTACCATCTTAGGGAAGAGGATAACCTTAAGGCCAAGGTCGAGATGCTCACTAGGGAACTAGAGGTATTAAAGACTAAAAGCTCAAAGCCAACACAAGTAGCTAATCATGCAACATCTTTGAAACCATGTTTTGTGTGTGGCGGGGTAGACCATCTTGCCCAAGAGTGTCCCACATTTGCTGAGATAAGAGGGATGTATAAGGAACAATGTAATGCCTTAGGCATGTACACGAAGCCTTCTACACCCTTATCTAATACCAATAGTCTGGGATGGAAAAATCACCCCAATTTTAGCTGGAAGTCTGAAAACCAGTAGCTTGTACAACCCCCTGCACCATATCATGCACCTGTATCTTCTAGGAGTCCTTTAGAAGACACTTTGCATGTTTTTATTGAGGCACATGGTAAGACTAATCAAAGGTTTGAATCTTTAATTATGCAGGTTGTTGAAGAACATAAAGAGATAAAGAGCCAAGTGTCCAAGCTGACGAGCTACTTGAGTGTGACTGAGTGAGGTAAGTTCCCTTCCCAAGCTCAATCCCTATCCTATGGTCAGTACCTAGCGCAACAGAATAAAAAGGAGGTGAATGCCATTGAGACACTTAGTGGTAAGTCGTTACACATCCCAACAACGAAAAAATCAGAGGATGTGGACAAGAACCACCAAGTATACATGATTGCTTCATTCATGGAAAAGGTCCATCACCTTAATCCATTAGAGTGCACCCTCATCCATGGCTTCACAAGAGCATATATCGAGCCAGAATCTGCATATGTTATTAATAACATCCTTAAGGCCTCTCCGAAGCACACAAGCACCAAATTTAACAGTAAAGCAGTTGCTGGTGCATCCAACTCATGTTTGTCTAGGAGGGAATAAGAGTGTCTGGTTGAAGACATAAAACTTAGCACTCATGGGAGGCAACTCATAGCATATCCTTTTATTTTTATTGTTTTTCATAATTCTTTTTCTTATTTATTATAAGTATTTTGCTATTTTCCAGTTTTACTTTCGTATTTCTTTTTCAGGGACAAATATACGAAGCAGTTCAGATGGTGGTGCACAATTTTCAGCTTCTGTGCACTCTTGGCTACAAAGGGAGTTTCCTTATCTTTTGCTTTCACATTGAGGACAATGCATACTTTAAGTTGGGGGTGGAGGAAACATATTCCTGTTTTTCATGTTTTTCATTGAACTACTTTGTGTTAGCATGCTTTGTGTTAGCCTTGGAGTTAATTCACATGTCGATGATATAAGCCTAATTGAGATAGCATATAGTGTTTAGAAGAAGTTAAATCTTGCTTCACTTTGAGAATAAATTAAGTGTCAATTTTTCTTTGGTTTGAGACTCTGGTTTGTGGTAAGATTGCATGATTAGTCTAAAGCATTTGGAGAAGTTTTATGTGCGATTGTCTTATGAATACTTTTGCGGTCTCAACAAGCTCTAGAACTTATTTGATAATCACTTGAGGCAAAAATCATAGAATGCACACTACTTAGGATATGATATAGGCCATTTTTGGACCGTTTGAGCCTTTTTAAACTTACCCTTGTTATATTTATCGCTAGTCACCTGCTTGAGCATTTTTCTTGATAAAGAATTTGAGCATTTTTTTCTTTCGATAGCCCATTTACTCACCTTTATGAGCTTAAAAATATTTTATCCTTACCTTTCTTTTAAAAGAACTTAGTTATACATATTTGTTGAGAAGCACTTAAGAAGAGTAAGGATGGAAATATGAGAAAATATTACTACCATAACCCAAGTACATTAAAAGAGATAAGTTGGGGGTTGTGGAAAAGAAAAGAACGAAAAAGAAGGTGAATGGTTATGTGCCAAAATATATAAAAAAAAATTAATTATAGCAAAGAAAGAAGAAAGAAAGAAAAGAAAAAAATGGTGATTTATTACGAGAAATGCTCGAAAAATGGGTGAAAGAGTTGGGTATTGAAGTAAGGTTATCTTGTGCTTAAATTAGTTGTGTTTAAATTAAGAGACTTAGTTCTTCTATTTGTTTAAACTTTCCCGTTCTTTCTTGACCTTTACCCTAGCCTAACGGTACAAGCTTATTAAAGACCTATTGATCCGATGTAGTGTGATTTTTCTACATAGTGGAGAGTGATTTGAAAAGTGAGCTTATGGAGCTTGATTTGTGATTGATGTCACGCAATTTATTATGTTTTTAGAGGCCAAGACTTGTATTCATGAACGTTATGCATAAAATCATCCGGGTGTTCGGATTAATGTATTGTGATAAGATGGATGTTAAGAGTCGATAACGATTTTAAAGTTGACATTTGGATTATTCTTGGACTTGAGTGATATTTAATGATTCTATATGCTGTATGTTATGCATGATTCTTGAGACAAAGATTTTTTTATCACTCTTGGTTAATGCCAGCATTGCTGTATTTTGCTTTGATTTCTAAATAAAGAATTCATTTCATGTCTTTCGCTTGAATTGCTAGGGACTAGCAATAAGCTAGTTGGGGGTTGTGATGAGAGTCATAAAATGCATCTAAACAATACTTAATTGTTAGCATTTTAGGGTTGATCGAGGTTGGAATTACACTTTTATACCTTAATAACTCTAAAATGTTATTCTTGAATCGTTGACTTATTTCGGTGCATTTTCAGGTACTTTGAGCTTAAAAAAAGAGATAGAAAAGCTATCATCATTTTAAACACAAAGCTTCAATGAATATTCGAGTGAGATAATGGTCGTGGAAGAGCCAAGATGAAGAGAAACCAAGAAAGGAGTTTCACTAAATTGCCAGAATTGCCCGTGCAGATCAATCATTTTTGCAGATTAAGCTATATTGATATAGGAAGAACCAGGAGATGAGCCATATATACTTAGAAAGATCCGGAACTCTATTTTCTGGAGAATTTTACGGTTCATAAAAAAGATTTTTCTAGAAAAAGTTATGGTAGTTTTAGCAGACACAGGTCAGGCCTCCAGAACAGCATCCACCTAGCGCCGCGCCCCTCACTTTTCAGCGCTGCACCCCTCACTTTCCAGCGCCCACTCGCTCCAAGACCAAATTAGGGCTGCACAATGACATTTTTCGGACCAAAATGCCCCTAACTACTTGTGATCTATAAATACATGCTTAAAGAGTGTGCAGCCAACATCATTAATCAAGAAAGAGAGGAGAAAGAGGGGATCCAAGGGATCCAAATCCAGAATATTTCTAAGTCTCTTGAGGGCTGGAAATCAAGGGGAGAGCATCCATATTGTTCATCCACCTTGAGCTCCATGGCTAACTAATCATCAAATAAGGGAAAGGGATGAATCCTTAGGGTTTTGTTGTTCCTTATTTCCTATTCTTGATTCATTTGTATGGACTTATTGTTAAAACATTGTCTATGATTTACTCTTTGATTAAGTAAGAAGGATTTGAATTCATGTGATAACTGCACTTTATATTCTTCTTCTTTTAGATTTTCTTAACCCGGTGATTGCATGCTCCTCCCCCATATAAGTCTAGTCATGCTCTTCTTATGTGATGTTGGTTGGATTTGATTGATTCCAGTAGATCTATCTTATTGATTTGTCCATTACTGCGATATTGTCATAGAGATATATTGTCGTTTCTTGATAATCTTTAAAGATCGGTCATGTGTGCTTGAATCGGAATCAATGAGTAATTTGTAGCAATTACATTAGAGTTTATAAATATGCTTGATTGAATATTTTCTGATTGCTTGTTTGGGATGTGAAACTTGCAATCGAGATAAAAAACAATTGAATCGAGAGTGGATCAAGGCAACGAACCTAAGGAGGATTCTCGAAACCTTGTTATTTCTCATTTATATTTCATTTACATTTACACAATTTTTCTCATAATACACCATTATCAAAACTCATATTTTATCGTTTAACTTTTATCGTTCGTTTTAAGGTTCACACATTTTCCTTTGTAATTAACTTGTTTCCCTGTGGAATCGACACCCCAAAGCCGTACTACAATTACCGCGCTATACTTTGGGCGTAATCAGGATGTTATTCTTAATGAGCATGTATTTCCCTATTTGGAGAAATCTAACCCTGTAGGGGATAGTGGGCAAACCAGCCCGGTTTATGTGGAGCATATCATTAAGGAAAATTCTGTTTAGGTAGAACAAGGAAGGCAAGAGGGTTCGAACCAGGTAGAGCCCATTGATGAAGGCCAAGCTCAAGACACTCAAGAGGAGGCTGAACTAGAAGGGGATAATGCAGGGAATCATAATGATTATCAGCTCACAAGGGATCGAGAAAGGAGTCTGGTCAGACCACCTTTGAGATATGGTTTTGCGGATGCTAATGTAGCAGCTCCTTATTCAGAAAGAGGGAGTGAACTAGAAACTTACATTGATGCCTTGGGATGTAAGGATTCGTCAAGATGGAAGCTAGCTATGGAGGAGGAGATGCATCCTTTGAGGAAGAACAACTCTTGGGAATTGGTGCCCAAATCAGAAAAACAGAGAGTTGTGGATTGTAGGTGGATCTACAAGATCAAAGAAGGGAACGCTCCAGGGGATAAAGTCTGGTATAAAGCTAGGCTGGTGGCGAAGGGGTTCACACAAAAAGAAGTCATACATTTCACCGAAATATTCTCACCAGTTGTGAAATACAAGACGATAAGGATAGTGTTAGTAATGGTGGTCCAATTTAATTGGGAGATCGAGCAAACAGATGTGAAGACAATGTTCTTACATGGAGAGCTTGATAAGACCATCTACATGAGGTAACCCGAAGGCTATGAGGAAGGAAGGCAGGGAGATTTGGTGTGCAAATTGAAGAAATCTCTCTATGGCCTGAAGCAATTACCTCGGTAATGGAATAAGAGGTTTGATTCCTTTGTAACTAGCTTGGGTTTCATGAGGAGCTACTATGATTCATGTTTGTACTAAAAAGGTCACAAGGTGGAGGAAATGGTGATCTTCCTCATCTATGTTGATGATATGCTATTGGTTGGGAGCAACATGGAGAGGATAGGAAAATTGAAGTCTCAACTCAGTTCAGAGTTTAAGATAAAAGATCTTGGCCATGCACAAAAGATCCTTGGGATGAGTATAATTCGGGAAAAGGAGAGAAACAGATTGAAGATTTCTCATACTTCCTACATAGAAAAGATGATATCTAAGTTTTCTATGGAAGATAGCAAACCAGTGAAGGTTCCTCTTGCTGGTCATTTCAAGTTCTCTAGCGATCAATGTCCGAGATCGGATGAGAAGAAGAAGTAAATGGAAAAGATCTCTTACTCTAGTGCGGTTGGATCAGTCATGTTCATGATGGTAAGCACTAGACCTGACATTTCTCGTGCAATGAGTGTTCTCAGCAGGTTTATGAGTAATCCCAGAAAGGAGCATTGGCTTGGGATGAAGTGGTTGCTGAGGTACTTGAAGGGAAGCCCAGATGTGGGGCTTATTTACAAGAAGAGGGGTAAGTCCATCTGTCTTAAAGGTTATGTGGATTCGGACTATTGAGCAGACCGGGATAAAAGAAGATCGATTACCTCCTACTTCTTCAACTTAAACGGATATTGTATAAGTTGGAAGGCTCAGTTGCAGCAGGTGGTAGCACTCTCAACAATCGAGGCAGAGTACATAGTGGCAACGGAAGCCATTAAGGAGGCTATGTGGTGCATAGGGTTGTTGGAAGAGTTGAAGGTCCTAAAAGTACAGGTGGTGGTGTATTCGGATAGCCAAAGTGCATTGCATTTATGTAAGAATCCGATGTTCCATGAGAGGACTAAGCATATGGATGTTCGGTATTATTTCATTCGGGAAAATGTTATGGAATGATGCATTCATGTGGACAAAGTCGCAATGGAAGAAAATCCTGCAGATTTAGATACTAAAGTTCTACCTCTAAGAAAGTTCAATCATTGCCTTAGACTTCTTAGGATTGGAGTCGGTTGATATGGTGACTCAAGTTAAATTTGGATCCTAAGTTCTCTGCACAATAGGATCGGGTTTAATTGCTTAGACAAAGGTAGAGATTGTTGGGATTTGTCCAAGAATTAAACAAGTGAAAAATTCAGCATCAGGTCAGCCTTGTGCGCCGTGGCCTCTAGCAACTCCAGAAGCTCCCCCTTCTAGGCTATACCGCGGCTCAATCTTGGGCATCGTAGCCCCCAGAAGATGATGGTCTTGTGCCCTGTTGTGTGCCGTAGCCTGCCCTGCTCTGAGCCGCGGCGCAAGGCACACCTGACACCTTTGAATCAGCATTTTGAGATGGTGCATGGGACTTGGTTAATATGCACAAGATTACTTAAACTCTTAGAGAGCCATGGGTCTTTGGTTCTTGAGATCTAAGGGTTGAGATTGATCTCAAAGATTGGATAAGGTGGTTATTGCCCTATATAAAGTGTCATCTAGGAGCAGTCGCAAGGGTGAGACAAGATAAGTGAGACCAAGTGTGAGAGTGCAAAGACACAAAACATAAGAGACTCATTGAAGAGAGACTGGTTGTTTAGAAAGAGAGTAGTATAGATTAGGGATTCAAGGGCTTTGTAATTGGAATTTTCTTAGGGAAAATTCCAGGGAAACACCTAGTTCTTATCACTTTCTTTTTCTTTTCTTTTGTTCTTCAAGAACAAAAGGGTTCTTGAAGAGGTGTTGCTGTAATTGTAAGAACTCCATTGATTTAGTGCAGAGATCTTAGAGGAGCTCATGGGGATGTAGGCACATTTCCCAACCTCGATAACAATTGTTTGTGTTCTCTTTTATGCTTTGATTTTTGTTTCTGTTTGTACAAGTCGTTCTGGACTTGAGTGTTTGGAAAGATCATAACCTGGGCATAGAGGGTGATTTTCCAACAGAAGATTTGAGACTAGATTTTTACAAAGCGTATAGAGGAAGAATCAATCATGGTCGGACTAGAAGTACCTTCTAAAAAACTGTATAAGACCTTTTGCTGTGAATGTTGAGTAATGCGTTCGAAGACTATTAGTTATAGTGAATCGATAGAAACTGCTGAAATTTTTTTATGTACACTAGGTGGTTTGACATAAAAATTGGCAAGGAGAAATGTAGAAGCAAGGTCTTAAATGGATTTCTAGAAGATTGAATTATCATAAACGGATCGAAAAAATAAATGACAAAAGAGAAGGAGTTGAATATGTAGATAAGTTAAGAGAGTAATTCAAGAGTATAAAAGGTTTGTTAGAAAGATAGAAGTGGAATAGGGAAATGAAAATATTATAGTTCAGTGAGTTGACAAAAAGAGTTGAGTAAGGATTATGAAATCTATGCTACCACCTAGGTATTTCAAAGGAGAGAGATGGTTGAAATGATGAAAGGAGAGGAAAGTTATACAGTTTTGTCATAGGGATGAAAGGAAGATGGAGAAATTCAATAAGGATGATAGGAAATTGGGAATAGGTTGAATTAGATATGAGGACGAGTGGAATCATTCAGTTGAAAAGTATATGTGAGAGTTTGTTGATACAAGGACTAACAACTATAAGGTTAAAGGATATAGATTCTTAGAAATTCTTGAAGGAAGAGCTCCTTAAGCAAGAGGAATAATTATTGGGCTTGAGTTGTAAAGTCTATAAGATGAGTAAAAAGATCTAGAACGCTATATGAAGGATTAAAAGGACTAAAAGAGAATGATACATTTAAAGTATGATCATCATCAAGGGAAAGGTTTACGTGGGTAAGATCTTTTCAAGTAGAAGTTAAGGACAAAGTTAAATCAATTATTATTGAAGATATTTAAGCGACAAAGTTGGAGAAGAAAGAATAATTTAAGGATGAATAGTTAATAAAAGGTGAACACCGCTTATTAAGTAAAAAGAGTTTCTAGTAAATTAAAACGAAGTTTATTGACCTAGTGGGTTAGATCACTCTGGTAATTTATAGTGAATTAACAGTAATAGATAGAAAGTTAAAGATGATTGCGTAATAGGAAGTTTAACCTCGTAAGGACAAATATTGATGAAGGTGAAAGATTCATAAAGGATACTTGAGAATGTGAAACAAACTTAAGAAAGTATTAAACCTGATATTTTATGAACCTTGGTCAAGGAAATTTCAAGAATGAAACTTTTATTAGTGAGGGAGAATTGTGGAGCTCGGTACCTAAATTAGAATATTTTAATTTCGAGGTTTGTACGTTGATGCGTAAAGGTGCATGCTTGTTCAATTTGAGTTCTAAAATTGTTGTTGAGGCTTGTGAAAACTTGAAAATAGGGAGACAATTTGAGATTTAAGTAATAAATATTATTTAGGGGGAGCTTTTGGAGTTTTAAGAAATGTTGGGGTAGATGGTGAAAGGGTTATAAAGTGAAAGGGTAGTTTTGTAATTAAGAGAGATATTTTCTATATAAAGGAGGAAGGGGAGTGAGAGACCAACAATTTTGCTAGAACTCTCTAGAAGAGCCGAGAGAGAGGAGAGAAAAAGAAGAGAAGAGGAAAGAAAGGAAGAGAAAGGAAAAGATGGGAGGATTCTTGGCAAATCAAGGTAAAATCTTGATTCTTCTTTACTTCAAATTGTTTAAGTATGTCTTCTAGACTAAGATCTTGAGTTTGAGGTTTTGAATTTGAAGATTTGCTTAAGAAAGTTTGGGGAAAATGTTGTTTCAAAGAAGAAAAATGGGTTTATGACAAAAAAAAAATGTTAATTTGAGGGTTTTGAGTTCAATTTTTCTCTTGGGTACTGTAAAGTTTTTGACTTTAAACCCTTGAAATTTAGAAACTTCGAAGATTTGAAAAGAACTTTTAAAATCAAGAAGGATTTCAGAGAAAAACATGAGCTTTCGCAAAGATTTTTACTGAAAAAGGGGGATCCAGTTGACTCGATCAAGTGCCTAGTCGACTGGATAAAGCACCTAAACCAAACAAGGGCTGGACCACTTCATTCAATCGATTGAATGGAGGGGTTGAACTTTTTGGCCCTTTTCGGTCGACTGAATCAGACATTCAGTCGACTAAATCATGCTGATTTTTTACTTTTCCTTCAGTTTTTTAGTGTGAAACTTTTACAAAATGATTTTAATGTTTTTATAATTTGAAGTATGATTAAAACACCTTTGAAATAACTAATTTTGATGAGATTAAAAAAATTTTGAAACCCAAAGGAAATAATTTGAAAAAAGAATGAAAAAGAGTACAACACTTTGGTTCCCTTGATTTTTTGTTGCGCTTGAAGTCTGCCCATGATATTTTGAATATACAAAACACTTTGGAGTTACTTGATATACTTTTAAAAGGTTTAAAGTAATTTAAATTAGTGTGTTCACTTTTATGTGCAAGTGGGAAAATCCTTGAGAGAAGAAGGTAGTAGTTGGGACTAGTTTACGAAATCAGGTAACAAGGTGAGTTTCACCTTACTATTTGTAAGCGTTGTGAAACGTGCAAATGAAAATACAAAGTTATGAGTGTGTATGTGTGTCTATATATATATATAATGATTATGGAAATGTGAATAATAGAGTTATAGGATTATATATGTACTTGTGTGAT
This sequence comes from Bretschneidera sinensis, assembly GCA_023935145.1. Taxonomy (NCBI): domain Eukaryota; kingdom Viridiplantae; phylum Streptophyta; class Magnoliopsida; order Brassicales; family Akaniaceae; genus Bretschneidera; species Bretschneidera sinensis. The sequence goes on from CM043704.1 coordinate 13,450,126, forward strand.
AAGAATTGTAAAGCTATGAGGCTACCATTGAAAATAATAAAGATTTATATTATGATAACTTTATACTTGTGCATTGAAAAATGAATCTGTAAGATAGTTTGGATGTGATTTGATATAGTTCTGTTTGGAAATCATGAGTTAGAGATGTGATTGATTGACAATGATTGATTTCGAATCATTTTTTAATGAATGCATCTTTGCATGATAATAATTGTTTGATGGTATGTTATTGAGGGGCGAGTGATGGGTGAGGGTAGTAGGCCCCTTCCAACCAGGGGTGTGAGGGTATCGAACTGATATTGGATGAGTAGGACTCAACCTGGATCAAGGGGGTTTCAAAGATTTGATGATTCGATTATGAAACATATTGGTACGTAGGGAGATGTCCCTGTGATGATGAGATTAGCCTAGTGAGAGGTAATGATATGATTGTGCATTATATTGTATCCCATCGTATAGCATTTTCATTTCATTGATATACTGTGGTAATTGACCCATGAATGGCATGTTTGATGATTGGCCCATGAGGGGCATGTTGGTTACTTGGCCCATGAGGAGCACGTGTAATATGATTGGTCTAGTGAAGGATATGATTTATCAATATTGTATATTGAAAGACATAGTGATGATTGTTGCTCACAAATGGTTGATCTAATGTGTGTAGATGTGATTTGGTTTATGATAGTACTGTTTGAAATTTTGATTATTTACTTTTGTGATAAGAACTAAGAAAAGTAAATCAAAAGTTTATATATAAAAAGTCATACTATATTTATAATTACAATAATGACTTATATAATAAGATCAATAATAAATGAAGTACTTTTTAAAGCGATTACTTTTACTAATGTGTTTCTCACTGACTTTTTAGTTCACCCCTTTTATTTTTACTAATATTTCAAGAAAGTACCAGAAATTTGTGGTCGTAGTTGAAAGGAGTCATCGTCTACGACATCCTCATTTTTTGGTCTTGTGAGAGTTTAAGTCTCTGTTATAGAATAGTAAATGTAAAAGTTTCCACGTTAGTGGAGATTGAGAAGGATTTCTTTTTCTCAATGTCTTTGTAAAATGTTAATAATTAAATTGTTGTGCTAAAATATTTTATGTCTATGAAGATATTTGTTTGTGTAAGCTTGTGATATTGGAAAGATTATTGTTGTTTTGTAAGTTTTGCATGTTTGCATATAGGTTGAGTTGCTCAGAACTGAAAGGTGATGATACCTCCTCGATTATGGCCCACCTAGGGATGGGTCGTTACATGATGAAATAATTAGCCTTATGGAACATGTCTAGGAAAGTGGTTGGTCTAAAACAAAGAGAAACGAGTGTGAAAAGAAGACTGTTTTGTAACACATCTTGCATTGGTGATTTGTAGCCCGAGCGATTATATCTAAGATTAGGATTTGATATAATCATGAACACCAAATGGCAAAGTTGGTTAAGTATAGCTTTGAGCAAAGAGGCTTATGAGGGAATAGAGATACTTGAATCCGATGTGGCCAAAATTAGTCTGGGACATGTAGAGACACTGATATTAACGTTATTATTTTTCTTAGGGTTGAAGCCATTATGTATCCCTAACATGTGCATAGTATTGAGTTCCCAAGTGCAAGTGTACTCGTAGGTCGTACGACCCATTTGCTCGTTTGAATTTCTCAAAATGCAGTTTGGTGTTAAAGATTCTTTTTCTCTCTAGTTGGTAAGTGTTGAGTCCATCATGTGCGAGTGAGAGATGTTGGATTTCGAGTCGGGTTGGGCATCCATGATGGGCAGCCCGACCTGCCTAAGATATCTTTTGAATACAAGTTCAAAAGGCACAGTTTTTCCAAAATGACACAACTCCTCTACAATACACAACTCTTCATTTTCATATATATTTTGTTGGTTATTGGTAACCAACTTAATATTGCTGGAAATAAGAATACAGACAAAAAATGAAGAGAAAAATAGCACATGTTCTAGAGAGAGACACAATAGTGAGTAAAAACCATCACCATTTTTCTTGAGAGGGAGACAATGCATTTGGGTGGTGGAAATTCATGTACTTTTCATTTCATGATCGTACCACGTGACCATGGAAGAGTTAAAAGATGTGAAGACAGGAGAGAAGTCCATATTACAAGAAGTTTTGGGTCAAAACTGGTATGAATTGGTTTTACTGCTGCGTTATTATTTTACAAAAACAATTTGCATAGAGAAATTAACACATAAAATATTCACATGCTCGAGAGGAACGAATTGTAGAAAGTAGTTATGCCTGTGCAATTGACATAGTCTTTAGCTGCTCACTGTTTTCAGATAAACTCTGATGAACACAATTGATGTGGGGTAATTTTTCTCGACTAATCAGATTGTGACACGTAACACCGCTACCAAAAATACAACCAATAATATGATTACACATTACAAAGGGTAAATAGTAATTTCACTACTAAACTCTAGTTAATAGAAATCCTAATTCTACAATAACACTTGACTCTACTCCAAATCATTATATAACGAGGGTTCTCACCACCTCACAAGTATCACACAACTCTCTAGCCTTTTCATTCTCTGATTCTTCTTTCAGATTACTGAAATAGGCATTGAAGAGTCCCCTTGGGGCACCACCCCAGGGGACCTTTTAGTTTATGTGTTTGTCATGTGCGCAGGGGTCTGTGAGCTCGTTTAACAAATTTTTGACATCAATAGAATGATGTCATCCATGGTAAACGATAAAAAATCTCATATGAATATATTGTTACGGATGAGTAGCACCACGTTGGCGCCAAGCTAGCATCTACTCAGCACCAAGTCAATGCCACATCATCATCTGGTCAATGTCATGTTAGCACCACATCAACACCCAATAACTACCACATCAATGCCATGTCAGCATCGAGCCACTATCATGTCATTGCCATATACTGATATATCAATGCCATGTCATTACCACTTTAGCTTCTAGTCAGGGACATGTAAGCACAACTTTAATGTTGTGTCAGCTGACTCAAACCAGCTAGTTCAATCAGGTGTAATCACCTAGTTCACCACTTTGATCAACTGGTTTAGCTATTTCAGACTCGGTTTTGAAATCCAATAAGACTAATTCCTAAGGTCTTTTGCGTACTCTTTTCAAATCAGGACTCAGAATTTCAAGCTTCTACTTTAACAGATGAATTTTTTCACAAGCTATCTACTTTGACTTACATTTGACCAGTCGGTTCACCCACTTCAAGCTAGTTTCAGACCTTGCCAATTCAGCTCCCAAGGTTTTTCAGCTTGCTCTTTCTATAACCAGTCTCAAAATTTCAAAAATTGACTTCTACAGCAAGTTTCTTATAAATGGTCAAGAAAACAATCGTTATTTCTCCTCTAAAAGGCCACAAACGCACCGAAACCCAAACCAGTGGAGCTCAAACAACCAGAAAACATCATGATTGTTGACAATAAGGCATGATTTTTCCTTCCTTCATATATCATCATGTTGTCTTACCGATTATGCTTTCATAAGCACCAGGCCACTAAAAAAAATACAAATATCAAGACCACCTATATTAGAGGGATAAAATCAACAACGGTTGCAAAAGATGTCAACAAAAATCACTTGCTAGGATTTTCATCCAAAATTCGAGTTGAGAACACCAAAGTCATCGACTTCGACACACCAAAGTCTTTGATTTCGACACACCAAAGTCATCGTCTCCGACTCACAAAATCCATCGTCATCGACTCACCAAAGTCATCAGCCTTCGATGCACATAAGTCACTTCGACACACCAAAGTCATCGTCTCCGACTCACAAAATCCATCGTCATCGACTCACCAAAGTCATCAGCCTTCGATGCACATAAGTCATTAGCCTCTAACATAATAAAATCTATCAGCCTTTGATCCACCAAAGACCTAGGTTTATCTAGACTCGAAGAGTGGCATAACAACAAACTTGGGAGTTTATGCCCATCTTCGAGGGCCCAACACCTCGAGATATCAACATCCCAATACTAAAATGATGAGCTCTAAACCCCAATGGTAACAAACCTGAGCTTAACGCCCTAAGGCATCCTCAGGCAAAAATTTGCAAACATACCAAGCTCATACTTAGAACTCCTCCTTACATAAACCAAGGAGAATCTTACAAGCCTCAAGTACCTAGCCGTGTATATTGATGGTCATACAAAAGGTAAAAATTAACGAGGAGAGGACCTCGAGCTCTTTACCTCCTCATTATATTTTTTTAAAAATGGCTAAGGTGAAGGCCCCAAGCTCTTCACTTCCTCATTTTTTTAAAATGGCCAAGGTGAAGGTCTCAAGCTCTTCACCTTCTAATTTCCCAAAAATAGTCGGGGTGAAGTCCTCGATCTATTTACATCTTCATTACAATTTCTCAAAAATGGCCGAGGTGAAGGCCCCTAGTTATTCACCCTCTAATTTTACAAAAATGGTTGAGGTGAAGGGCCCAAGATCTCCACCTCCTCATTTCCCAAAACTAGATGAGGTAAATCCCTAAGATCTTCAACACCTTATTACAATTTCTCAAAACTAGCCTAGGTGAAGTCCTTGAGTTCTTCACCTTCTCATTTTCCAAAAATGGCCAAGGTAAAGGCCCTAAGCTGTTCACCTCCTCATTTCAAAATGACCAAGGTGATGGCCTCGAGCTCTTCACCTCCTCATTACAAATTCTTAAAAATGGTAAAGATAAAGGCCCCGAGCTCTTCACCTTCTCATTATAATTTCTTTAAAATGGTAGAGGTGAAGGCCCCGAGCTCTTTACCTCTTCATTTTTCAAAAATGGCCGAGATGAAGGTCAGGCTCTTCACCTCCTCATTGCAATTTCTAAAAAATGGTCGAAGTGAAGGCCATGAGATTTTCGCCTCCTCATTTTCTAAAAAAATCCAAGGTGAAGGCCCCTAACTCTTTATCCCTTCATTATAATTTGTCAAAAATGGTCGAAATGAAGGCCCCTAGCTCTTCACCTCCTCATTTTTTGAAAATGGTTGAGGTGAAGGCCTCAAGCTCTGCGCCTTCTTATTTCTTAATAAGGGCCGCAGTTAAGGCCTCGAGTTCTTCACCTCCTCATTTTCCAAAAATGGTCGAGGTGAAGGCCCTAAGCTCTTCACCTCCTCATTAAAAGTTCTCAAAAATGGCCGAGGGTGAATGCATTGAGCTCTTCACCTCCTCATTTTTGAAAAGTGATCGAGGTGAAGGCTTTGAGCTCTTCACCTCCTATTTTCCCAAAAATTGCTGAGTTGAAGGCCATAAGCTCTTTTTTTACTTATTTTTACTTTTTTAAGAAACAACTCCTTATGGTGGAGAGGGGTTTTACATGACCCCTATGCATTTATTAATAATAAAAAGAAAGTATAAATAAATGTAGGGATAAAAGGGCACCATACTTGATGGAGACATAAAACCTTACCTCAAAGGGCCCTAGGCTTTACCCTAAATAAAAACAAATTACAAGCGCCTATAAGATGCCAAACCTAACCTATCAAAATGAATTTCTCTTTTACTAGATTCAGGGAGATCCAAAATAGTTCTATACACCTTGGAGCTACCATAGGTCGGCCCATGTTTCGCTAAACTGTATGCTAACTAGTTGTCTTCGTGATAAACATGCTGAATCATAACATCTAAAGGAATGCCATGAGCTCTTTACCTCCTTGTTTCCAAAAAATGGCCAAGATGAAGGCTCTAAGCTCTTCATCTCCTCATTTTCCAAAAATAGCTGGGGTTAAGACCCCAAACTCTTCACCTCTTCATTACAATATCTCAAAAATAGCTGAGGTGAAGGCCCTAAGCTCTTCACCTCTCCATTTCCTAAAAAATATCGAAGATAATTCCCAAAGTATTTCACCTCCTAGGTCATTTTTTCTTTAAAAACATGACGATAATGCCCCAAGCATTTCAGCTCCTTGACTATTTTTCTTTTAGAAACCCGATGATAATAACCATAGCATTTTACCTCATCGACCATTTTTTTCTTCAAAAGCTAAGGATAATACACCGACCATTTCACATCCTCAACCATTTTTCCTCAAAACTTTTGAGGACCCACTTACCTCGAGACCTTTATAACCAACAAATCATGAAGACATAAAAATTCGTTACACCTTGTTGAATTCCACTACAACACTTCCTTTCAGAATGCACTTAGCAAAACTTTATTTGAGGTTGTTTATAGGAGATTACCTCCTTCCCTTCCTACTTATCATAGAAAGACTGCTACCTTGAAAGTTATTGATCATGACTTGGGAACAAGGTAAAAAATTCTTCAACACCCGCCCCAAGAACACCTTCACCAGGCCCAACAAAGAATAAAGCAGGTAGTTGACAAGTGTAGAACATAACTAACCTTTGAGGTGGGTGATTTAGTACTATTCAGATTACAGCCTTATACAAAAGTAACAGTAGCTACGAGGTCCTCTCATAAAATGAGTAAAATGCTCTTTGGTCTATTCAAAGTTCTTAAAAGGATTGGCTCAATTTCATATTAGCTAGAACTTCCTCCTTGCTCCCTCATCCACCCAATGTTCTATATTTCACTTCTCAAACCCTATTATAGCCCTCAATCTCAGATCACTCATTTATGCTTACCTACACCTAGCACAAAGAACAAACCATAGTGTTGATATTTGTCTAAGGTTTAAACATGGTTTAAACAAGGTTAATGTCTAAACCAAGGTTGGAAGAATAAATTTCAGCATGTTAAAGAAGTGCACACAAGTGTGCACGGCACCTTGGAGCAAGGCAAAGGTAGACACACTAGTGTGTGCGCTTAAGCACACAAGCTGGAAAATATGTGCATCAGGTCAGGCCGTGGCCCAGCTTTTTCCAGGCTATAGCACACAGCATGGAGGAATGCTGGAGGAAGGCCAGGCCACGGTGTACCCTACCCCAGGCCACGGCTTACAGAGTGGTAGTAAGTGTGCCTTGTTTTAGGCCGCACCTTGAAGGCACACAAAGTCCATTTGATTCAGCCTTTGTTAAGTGCATGGAGACATGTCCAAAATGCATAGGATCACTAAGGATTGATCAAGGATATGGTTGAGTGGTCATCAAGATCTAAGGGTGGAGATTGACTCTCAAGATTGGACAAGAAGTTGGTGCACTATATAAAGGGTCACCTAGCTTTATTCTCATTAATATTGTGACATAATTTGAGATCAATTGTAAAGAGTGACAGGCATACAAGAGAGAATTGTGTGAGAGTGCAAAGACACAAAACATAAGAGGGACTCATTGTAGTGAGGCTGGTTGTAAAGAGAGAGTAGTATAGATTTGATAGAGAGCATTGTAATAGTTCTTATCATCTTCTTTCTTCTCTTCTTGGTTTCTTCAAGAACTTGAGGTTTCTTAAAGAGGGTTGTTGGATTGTAAAGAACCATTGATTTAGTGTAGAGAGTTTAGAGGAACTCACGAGGACGTAGGCTATTATCAAACCTTGATAACAATTGCTTGTCTTCTTTTCTTTCTTGCTTTGGTTGCTGCATCTTTTCTTTACAAGTCATTCTAGACTTGGGTGTTTAGAAAGATCACCACCTGGGCATCTTGTCAAGGTGATTTTGAACAGTGGTATCAGAGCTTGCACAGCTGGGTATTGGAGCAAGAACAAGAAGGTGACGGAGTCAAGTCTCCAAGAATCAAAGATCAACTTATTGGGTGATTCAAGAATGGAGTAAAGATCAAGATCAGATCGTGTTCTTGAGAGTGATTCAAGAACGGTGTTAAGATCCATCTTCAATCGTGTTCTTGAGGTTGAAGAAAGCATTTATGGGTATTTCATAAATCTGGAATCTTGTCTACAAAGATGGCTTTAAATTTCATTGTTGAGATGTTTGATGAAAAAGGGAGATTTTTCCCTATGGAAGCGGAAGATCAAGGCTGTTCTTATGCAACAGAAAGTGGACTTGGCTATTGGAGAAGATGATGCTTTTCCAGTAAGTATCATAAAGGACCAGCGGGTTGAGATGAAGAAGATGGCTTACAGCACCATTTTCTTGCACATGTCGGATAGTTTCACAAGGGAGTGTAGAGACTTGGAAGATCCGGATGTCATATGGAAGAAACTAGATGAGTTGTTTCTTACCAAAACTCTCCCTAACAAGATTTATCTTCTTAAAAGAATCTTTGCTTTTAAAATGGATCCTAATAAAGAGTTGCAAGATAATCTTGATGTCTTTAATAAAGTGGTTCAAGATTTGGCTAGTTGTAGTATTAAATTCCCGGATGAACAATTGGCTGTTATTTTGTTAAACTCTCTTCGTGATTGCTTTGATAATTTGATTAATTCTATTGAGTATGGAAGAGATACTTTAACCAAGGAGATTGTGATCAATGCCATAAGGGCTTATGATTTCAAAGCCAATATGAGGGAGGCATCAAGTGGAGAAGGGTTGTTCGTAAGAGGAAGGCTAGCAACTCAAAATGGCAATAGCACTCATTGCAACTACCGGGAGAAATCAAGAGGTAGAGGGCAGAACCATGGGAGATCTCATTCCAAGACAAGACTTAGAGGAGGAAAGAGATGCTTCTACTGCAAAAAAGAGGGTCATTTCAAGAAATATTGCAAGAAGAAGGTGTGGGATGAGAGAAGAAGCCATACCAACAATGGAGAGGCTTCGGTTGCCAAAGGAGACATCAAGATATTGTGCTTGTTATGTGCTCAAATGTGAGCAGGAGGCAAGGCAGCGAGAAGTGGATTCTGGATTCCAGGTGCACTTATCACATGTGCCCTCATAAGGAATGGTTTAAGAATTTCAAGGAGATCAATGATGGAAGGGTCTTCTTGGAGAATGACAATTCTTGCCAAGTGAGGAGGATAGGAGACATCTAGTTGAGGATGTTTGATGGAGTCACAAGGCTGCTGCGAAATGTGAGGTATCTTCCAGATTTGAAGAGGAATTTGATCTCATTGGGGCAGCTGGATTCTTTGGGGTATACATGCAAAGTAGAGGGAGGAATGATCAAGGTAACCAAGGGATCTTTGGTAGTGATCAAGGCAACAATAAAAGATGGACTTTATGAGATGATTGGTGAAATAGAAACCAAGGATCAAGCAGTAAGCTTGATGGCTGAGACGGATGGGGCAGCCCTTTGGCACACTCGTTTGGGACATATGAGCGAAAAGGGCCTGCAAGTTCTTAGCAAGGATGGTCTACTTGGAAGAGACAAAGTAGAGGAATTGGATTTCTGTGAGTGTTGCATTCTTGGAAAGCAACACCGGGTCAACTTCAACACCGGAGTGCACAAGTCTAAGGGCATTCTTGACTGCATTCATTCGGACCTTTAGGGACCAGCAAGAACACCAACACAGGGAGGTAACTTTTACTTTCTATCTTTAATTAATGATTATTCAAGAAAAGTGTGGGTTTATTTAGTTAGAAATAAATCAGATGCCTTGAATAGATTTGTTGTGTGGAAAAAGTTGCTGGAGACTTAAACGGGTAGGGTAGTTAAGGCTTTACGAACCGATAATGGCTTAGAATTTTGCAATAAGGATTTTGATAAATTATGTGAATTAAATGGCATTCTAAGGAATAGAACGGTTGTAAAAACACCTCAGAAAAATGGAGTTGCTGAGGGGATGAATAGAACCCTTATGGAAAAGGTTAGGTGCATGTTAATAAGATCCAGTTTACCAAAAAAATTTTGGGGAGAAGCTGTGGCTACTGCTGCATACTTGGTAAATAGATCACCCTCTAGAGCTTTAGAGCTCAAGACTCCTATGGAGATGTGGAGTGTGAAACCCCCTAAATTAAGCAACCTTAGGACTTTTGGGTGTGCTGCATATGCACATCAAAAGGATGATAAACTTAGCCCAAGGTCTAGAAAATGTGTATTTCTAGGATATGGTGATGGGGTTAAGGGATATAGGTTGTGGTCCTTAGAAAAGAAAGGCATGAAATTCATAATAAGTAGGGATGTTATTTTTAATGAATTATTATTTCCCTACTTGGAGAAAACTAACCCTGTAGGGGCTAGTGAGCAAACCAGTTCGGAATTTGTGGAGAATCACATCAAGGAGAATTTGGTTCAGGTAAAGCAAGGGAGATAAGAAGGTTCGGACTAGGTAAAGCCCATTAATGAAGGCCATGCTCAGGGCACTCAAGAGGAGCCTGAACTAGAAGAGGTTGATGCAGTAAGTCAGAATAACTACCAGCTCACAAGGGATCGGGAAAGGAGGATTGTTAGACCACCTTTGAGATATGGGTTTATGGATGCTAATGTAGCAGCTCCTTGGATAGAAGGAGAGGTTGAACCAGAAACTTACACGGATGCCATGGAGTATAAGGATTCGTCAAAGTGGCAGCTGGCTACGGAGGAAGAAATGGATTTTTTTATGAAGAACAACTCTTGGGAGTTGGTGCCCAAACCAGAAAAATAGAGAGTTGTGGATTATAGATGGATCTACAAGATCAAAGAAGGGAATACTCTAGGGGATGAAGTCCGGTATAAAGCTAGGCTGGTAGCATAGGGGTTCACACAAAAAGAAGGCATAGATTTCACCAAAATCTTCTCATCGGTTGTGAAGTACAAGATGATACGGATAGTGTTAGCATTGGTGGTCCAATTTGATTGGGAAATCGAGCAAATGGATGTGAAGACAGCATTCTTACATGGAGAGCTCGATGAAACCATTTACATGAGGTAACCCGAAGGCTATGAGGAAGGAAGGCATGGAGAGTTGGTGTGCAAATTGAAGAAATCTCTCTATGGCCTGAAGCAATCACCTTGGCAATGGAATAAGTGGTTTGATTCCTTTGTAATCAGCTTAGATTTCATGAGGAGCTACTATGATTCATGCTTGTACTACAAGGGGCAGAAGGTTGAGGAAGTGGAGATCATCCTCATTTATGTTGATGATATGTTGCTGATTAGGAGCAGCATGGAGAGGATAAGGAAATTGAAGGCTCAACTCAGTGAGGAGTTTGAGATGAAGGATCTTGGCCATGCACAGAAGATCCTTGGGATGTGTATCATCCGAGAAAGGGAGAGAAACAGATTGAAGATCTCTCAAACTTTCTACATAGAGAAGATGATATCTAAGTTCTCTATAGAAGATAGCAAACCAGTGAAGGTTCCCCTTGCTGGTCATTTCAAGTTCTCCAGTGATCAATATCCGAGATCGAAGGTGGAGAAGAAGGAAATGGAAAAAGTCCCTTATTCTAGTGCTGTTGGTTCTATTATGTTCACCATAGTAAGCACTAGACCTGATACTGCTCATGCAATAAGTGTTCTTAGCAGGTTTATGAGTAATCCCGGAAAGGAGTATTAGCTTGGGATGAAGTGGTTGCTGAGGTACTTGAAGGGAAGCCCAGAAGTAGGGCTGGTTTATGAGAAGAGGGGTAAGTCCATCTGCCTTGAGGGTTTTGCGGATTCGGACTATGGAGTAGACCGAGATAAAAGGAGATCGATTACCTCCTACTTCTTCAACTTAAATGGATGTTGTGTAAGTTGGAAGGCTCAGTTGCAGCCGGTGGTAGCATTCTCAACAACCGAGGCTGAGTACATAGCAGCAACGAAAGCTATTAAGGAAGCTATATGGTGCAAAGGGTTGTTGGAAGAGTTGAAGGTACTAGAGGAGCAGGTTGTGGTGTTTTCGGATAGTTAAAATACATTGCGCTTGTGCAAAAATCCGGTGTTCCATGAGAGGACAAAGCACATGGATGTTCGGTACCATTTCATTCGAGAAAATGTTACGAAAGGATGCATCCATGTGGACAAGGTAGCCACAGAAGAAAACCTTGCTGATTTAGGTACTAAAGTTCTACCTCTAAGTAAGTTCAATCATTGTCTTGGACTACTTAGGATTGGAGTCAGTTGATTGATGACTCAAGATGAGTTTGGATCCTAAAGTTCTCTGCACAATGGTTCAGGTTTAAACACTAAGACAAAGGTAAAGATTTTTGATATTTATCTAAGATTTAAACATGGTTTAAACAAGGTTAATGTCTAAACCAAGGTTGGAAGAATAACTTTCAGCATGTTAAAGAAGTGCACACAAGTGTGCGCGGCACCTTGGAGCAAGGCAAAGGTAGGCACACTAGTGTGTGCGCCTAAGCACACAAGCTGGAAAATATGTGCATCAGGTCAGCCCGTGGCCCAGCATTGTCCAGGCCACAACACACATCATGGAGGAATACTGGAGGAAGGCCAAGCCACAGCACACCCTACCCCAGGTCGCGGCTCACAGAGTGGCAGCAAGTGTGCCCTGTTTCAGGCCGCACCTTGAAGGCACACATAGTCCATTTAATTAAGCCTTTGTTAAGTGCATGGAGACATGTCCAAAATGCATAAGATCACTAAGGATTGATCAAGGGTCATGGTTGAGTGGTCATCAAGATCTAAAGGTGGGGATTGACTCTCAAGATTAAACAAGAAGTTGGTGCACTATATAAAGGGTCACCTAGCTTTATTCTCATTAACATTGTGACATAATTTGAGATCAATTGTAAAGAGTGACAGATATACAAGAGAGAATTGTGTGAGAGTGCAAAGACACAAAACACAAGAGGGACTCATTGTAGTGAGGCTGGTTGTAAAGAGAGAGTAGTATAGATTTGATAGAGAGCATTGTAATAATTCTTATCATCTTCTTTCTTCTCTTCTTGGTTTCTTTAAGAACTTGAGGTTTCTTGAAGAGGATTGCTGGATTGTAAAGAACCATTTATTTAGTGCAGAGAGTTCAGAGGAACTCATGGGGACGTAGGCTATTGCTGAACCTCGATAACAATTGCTTGTCTTCTTTTCTTTCTTGTTTTGGTTGCTGTATCTTTTCTTTACAAGTCATTCTAGACTTAGGTGTTTGGAAAGTTCACCACCTGGGCATCTTGTCAAGGTGATTTCCAACACATAGGTTATGTCATTGGCCATTATTTGGGAAAGGAACATTAAGAAGCAAGACAAGTGGATCCAATAGTGGTTGGTTCAATAGGCAGACTTACCATTAGAAGAAGCTTCTTGGGAAGATTTTGAGGAACTCCAACAACTTTATCCCAACTTACACCTTGGAGAAAAGATGTTTTTTCAGGAGGAAAGTAATGATACAACTACAAAACAAGTAAGGGAAGGGGAACAAATAGATACAAGGTCAGAAGACACAAGGGCAGTAGCTTGGGAGACAAAATCAGGAGTAGAAGGGATTGATAACAAAAGAACAAAGCCAATAAGAATGAGAACAAGGCCTAGTTGGCTAAAGGATTTCATGTGCTGCTAATTAAGCAAGTACAAGCTTAAGAATATTGGACAAAGCTCAAGATAATACTATTAGCATTCTATTACAAAACAATTAATTAGCTTCTTGTTAGAAGTTAGTTAGGCTTGTAACTACTTTCTAAGTGCGGGATATATAACTTGCCCTCTTGTACATAAATTAGATAGAAAAGCATAATCAAATTCTCTCAAATTATCTCAATTTCTTTCTTCTCTAAGAGTTTATTCTTGGCCTATCAAGAATATTTATGATACAGTTTAACAACTTGTATCACATCACGTCCAATTAGAACACCAAAGATGAAGAAAAAGAAGGGAGAAAAACTGAAATAATACCAAATAAACCAAATCAGGCCACACAGCCAAGGGCACATGATATAAACTTTATAGATGATACGAAGGAATTCAATCAAAAGAAAGATCTACCATTGATTTATTTCACATCAAAAGTGCACATCTGATATTTCAATGACAAAAAAAGAAAATAAAGAGGGAGTAAGTTTGATAGTACCTAGGCTCAAATTCGATACGGCGATGGCTATATGGTCAAGCTTGATGGTGACAACACAATGATGGAGAACTTGATTAGAAGACTCTGTGACTTGGGCTCGACACAGATAAGGGATGTCTCCGGTGACATGGCTGCAGCAGTTAAGAACGAGGCAACTCTTGTAATACCCTGAACCCAAAATAAATAAATATATTCATTATCATTATATTGTTAACTAGGACATAAGCGAAAGAAATATATTTTTTGTTACCTTGGGTGGTAATTAATTATTTTATTAAATTTTGGGAGTTATTTGTAAATAAGGGAAAGCATAACAAAAACCTAAAAGACATTATTTTGATAGGAGAATGAGAGAAGAAATGAGAAGGGAGACTAAGGTTTAACAAGTCAAGAAAAATTAGAAAAGTTAAGAGAAGATTTAAGTCACTTAAGAATTGGGTTAATCATATCAAATAGTAATAATTAGATTGTACGGGTTAATCACATCAAACAGTAAGAATTAAATCGTACGAAGCTTCTTTATGTTGATCTATTTGACAAAAATATTTTGATTGTAAAAATTTAGGGATTTGAGTTTTGAATTTGGGATTTTATGTAAAAATTATATTCTTAGTGGGGAAAAATAGATCTATAGGACTTTAGTGAAGATACTCATTATGGGGATCGAAGATCTGGTCATTCAATTTTGACTATTGATGCTCATTATGAGTCATGTATGTTGAACCTTGTTGAAACCGGATTTTTATTTTCCAAGAGTGAAGATGCTTTAATATAAGACTTTAGTTGGCAAATAAAAGTCTAGAATTGGAAAAGTTATTGCCAAGCATAGATCCATGAAAGATAAATTAAAAAATGGTCCATCCATCCATTGAATAGCATGAAAAGAGAGAGAAAAAAAGATTTAATTTCTATTTAATATTGAGATGGACACTTGTGCCATGTATTTTTTATGGACCTAGACTAGACAAGATTTTTTTTTAGAATCGAGGGACTTTATCAATAAATGAATTAATGTCCTTGATGGTGAACTTTTCCTTCACCCATTTACATTCTCATTCCCATACTCAAATATGAAACAACATCATCACAAATCAAACTAAGCAACGAGAAATGAAAATTTCAAAACAAAATATTAAGAGAATAAAGCATCCTTTCATCATTAACACTAGCACCAGATCCAACATCAGATAGTGGATTCAGATACATGGCTTTGTTTTTATTTGTTAAATTAAAGCAAGATTGGAGAAGAATTCTTTATATTATTGATATGTTGCGAAAGACAAATATATGCATATATATAGAGACTAAGAATATAAAACCTAATAGGAATAGAAAACCTAGGGTTATATTAAATCAAGAAACTAAACTAATTAGGAAACTAATATTGCAATAGGAATAAGAAATATAATGTATGTTAGCAGCCCTCCTCAAACTCAATGTGGTAAAGTGGATGCCAACTTGAGTTTGTAAACCGAATTAAAGAAGCACTAAGAAGAATAAACTTCGATGAAGAACTCTACTGATTGATACCAAGCTTTGATAAAGAACTCTGTGAAAGTAACTCCTCCTCACATGCAAGCTCACCTCGTTGCATATGCCCTCTCTGAAAACAGGAAAAAGGACCCAAACAGAGGTCAAGATTGGGTGAAGATTATTGAGGGATATGAGAATAAGAGGATTACTTCGATTCAAGATGGTATTTGAAAGCTAACTTAGTGGAACACATGATAGCTAAGCTGTCGACTACTATAACGAAACATGTGGCTAATAGGGACCCGGAGCGGAATCACTGGTGGTGGAGCTTGACAGGACCTGAAACGGAATCGTGGGTTGCAGAGCTTAGCAAAACTTGGAATGTAATTGCTGGTTAAGGAGCAAATTTTGCAAACTATAAACAGATCATCGGGCTTAATTTGTTCAACGTTTTCGGTGTAAATTGATTTGCAGTGGTGAAAATAAATCTGAAAGATTATAACAGTTTGGAACAAGAAAGAAAGGGCCTATATCAAGATGAGTAACATTAGGTCGCCCGTCAAAATTGTGGAAGCTCAAAAGATAACTCTCAAAGCAGGATTAATAACTTTGATACCATGTTAAAACAAAATAAGATTGGGGAATAATTATTTATATTATTGATGTGTTGTAAAAGACGAATAGATGCCTATATATAGAGACTAAGAATATAAAACCTAATAGGAATAGGAAACCTAAGGTTATAATAAATCAAGAAACTAAACTAATTAAGAAACTAGTACATATGAAACTAAGAAACTAATATTACAATAGGAATAGGAAAATCTTATACGTTAACACTTTTATTACTTCATAAATAATGAACCTTTTTAGTAGTTGGATCAAGAATTTATTTTGGAATTGAATCATATCCATGTAATAGAGACAGAATTCATTGGGAATATGTAATTTACGAACTAAAATATGGATCAAATGGAAGATCATTAAAAAGAAAACAAAATACGAAGTTGGCTTGGAGGATACAAAGGATTAAATCAAAGTTATTAATAAATATATATATATATATATATATATAATCTTTGTTGTATTTTTGGTTCATGAGAACTTCAACATATTAATTATTATAGTCCTATGATTGATTGAAAGAAGAAATTTGTAACTAAACTTTGGATGTCTTTCGGTCTCATGAGGTAGGTGACTTGCATTGGATGTATGTACTTCAGTAAAACTAATTCAGTCCATTTAGTGAGATTTTGGGCACTTTAAATTTAATAGTTTTGCAATGAAACTCATAATAAAATTGTCTTGAAATGTTTACTATGGCATATAGAATTCGTACCATCACGCCTAAATGAGTTGCATGATCTAAATCCTAAAGAGGATTAATCGCTTTTAGTATGTGAAAAATAAACTGATATTTAGGAAGTGAATTGAAGTTTACATAGATCTCTTGAAGTATGAATTTTGATTTCATTGACATATAAGAGGTAAGTAATTTTCTTCCATGTCATGTCTTAAGGCAAATTGTTCCTCTTATATGTTATGGAGAACATGTTTGTATGGAATGTATTCTACTTTGAGGATGTTATCTTATTGAATATATGATAATTCATTATTAAAGTACTATTTTTTTGGACCTAGACACAAGGGTTAAATGTGTCAACTTTTGAACCTAGAAACAGGAGTTAAATGTATCATGTTTTGGACCCAAACATGAGTTAAATGTATCAAATTTTAGATCCCGATGTAGGGGTTAAATGTTTTAATATTTTAATTCAAACACATGGGTCAAATGTGTTAACATTTGGACCCAGACACAATAGTTAAATGTGTCAACTTTTGAACACAGATACAAGGGTTAAATGTGTTAAGTTTTGGACCCAGACATGGCAGTTAAATGGGTCAACTTTTAGGCATCGTCTTTAGGCTAAGTGTGGTATTGATAATTAAATTAAATGAATTGACTAATATTGTAATTGATGATACCCTTGTGGACTGAAAATTTAAGTCTTATTATTTTGTTAGTTTCAAGTCATGATTATTGTTTAAGAACTTGCTTGATTGACTATTACTTATTGGGCTTTAAGGTCATTAGTTTTGTATAACTTTACTGATGATAAATAAAGCTAGAATCATAGTTGATTAAGTGGAGTCTTGATGGAGATTTCAAGGATTTGAATTTGTTGGAATAAATGAATGGACCACCATTATTGTTCTTTAAGGACCTATGTCTAATGAATTGTAATTTGATGTTTATCAAGGTTACTTTGTTTGAGAGGGTTTGTGATCTATGAGTCTTGAAACTATATCATTATGTAATTTTAGATGTTACCAATGATCTAGGTATCATATATTAGATTTTGAAAGATTTTATCTTTATGTTCAAATGGGAAATATCTTGATGATTGAAATTGAGGTGTAAGAATTTTATTGTACATGAAATAATGTTTTCTTGAATATGTTGCGTTCAAAATTTTTTTGTTTGAATTTTGGGGCATGACAACTCCGACTTGTAAATCTTGGAGAGGAAATCACACCCTGTTTTCGTGGTTGTAGCTGAAAAGATGAGGGAGTATAGGTTTCATTTTGAATTTCTAGTGATAGTGTGAAGAAGGTTAAGAGTTTCGCATGTGGCTACATGAGAGTGGCTATGAAGAGGAAGAAAATAAGGTTTTTTATTTTTTGAGAGTTTTTCTCTCAACCTCCTTTTGTGTGGCGGCTGTGTAGTAGGAGATAAAAGCTAGGTTTTCTTTTAGGTTTTTTCTTTGGTTTCATTATACTTATACCATAATTTTGCTAACTCAATGAAATGTTGTTATGTATCTACAAACTCCCTAATTTTGTACCAATGACATGCCCTGACGGCACTACAAAATCAAATGATTTTTCTCCAATTATGTGACACCAAGTGGCCATAAACTTAAGAAATTAAAGCCCTTCTATTAGTAAAATATGGAGAAGACCAAAGTTAATGAAATGGTGCACTATGAAAAGTACCGATGTTTTGCGTTTTGGACTTAACTACAACACCACGTTTTGGGAATTGAAACTTCATATTGTTGAGGCTAAGAGAACATGTAGAGAAAAGTTAGGAAATAAGTTATTGCTTGTTAATTTATTTATATTAGCATCTCAACACGCGCATTAGCACATGTTGATCTGCTCTTCTATCGAATTAAACAAAAATGAGATTAACAAAATAAAAAATAATAACAATACTTTTAATCTTTTGACCATACATGTGCATCCATTAAATTGCATTGCTAACATCTTTTTCTCCGTTTTATGAACTCAAAGATAGAATGTTATGAAAGGCAAAGAAAATGCTAGCAATGTAATTTAATTTGCGCACATGTATGCTCATAAGATTAAAAGTATTGTTATTATTTTTTATTCTGTTAATATCATATTTCATTTAATCCGATAGAAGACTAGATCAACATGCGCATTAGCATGTGTTGAGATGCTAGCATTTCGTTTAATCCGATAGAAGAGAAAATCAACACACACTACATACGTGTTGAGATGCTATTATCATCTAATTGAAATCATTCTTTTAATCTATAATAGAGAATAATTAACATGCATTTTGATCTTCTCTTCTATCGGATTAAAAAGGCTAGCATCTTAACAAGTGTTAGTGCAAGTTGATTTGCTCTTCGATGAGGTTAAACGAAATATGAGATTAATAAAATAAAAAAATAATTTTAATCTTATGAACATCATTGTGAACATTAAATTGCATTGCTAGCATCTTCTCTGCATTTTACCCAAAAGTAGAATGTTGTGAAATACAGAGGAAGATGCTAGCAATGCAATTTAAAGTGTGCACACATATGGTCATTAGATTAAAATTATTTTTTTATTTTATTAATCTCCTTATTTCATTTAATCGGATTGAAAAACATATCAATACTTGTGTAGCACGTCAAATTCTAGATTTTTTTAATCCAATAGAAGAGTGGATCAATATGCGCTAGTATCAATATGTTAGAGAATATATAGTAATTGATAATATACTCAGTAGTGAACGGGCAAACATGGAAATAATTACAAAGAGGTTTCCTCTTGTTATTCAAATGAATTTAAAGATAGTAATGATCACTTTTTGGTTTTTATAGAAAAATAAGAAAAAAGGTGATATAGCTAACAATCAATATGTGTAGTATAAAATTCAAAATTAAATGCATTTTATGGGATTGTTTGATATTGCTCTGAATCTATAAAAAAAAATGAAAGAAAAATTAAGCATATGTATAGTACTATGGAGAAAACCCCATTCTCATTAGAGTAGCCTTTGAAAAACAACTGTCACACCAAGAACTCAAGAACTAAAAGGAAAAGGCAAATTCATAATTTTCTTACATAATGAAACATGAATCTAGGTAAAACAAAAAAATTTCAAAAATAATAATGTGAGAAACCCACATGGCTAAACTTAGCAATTTGCAATTAAAGTAGAGCAAAATTAGATCAACATCTAAAAAAGAAAGGGAAAAAAACACTTTGTATGGCAAAATATTTCATTGCAGACGCTTACAACATCTAAAATTTGTAATAAACCCACCAATTGAACTTTATCTATGCAAAATATACTAAACCAATGTTCAAAATTTTTAAGGGGAAAAACAACTTCCAAGATGAAATATATTTAGAGTTTCAGGGCAGAAAATCAATATGTAAATGAAACATGAGGATAGTGTAATTTTTTTATATTTATATTAACCATGAATAACCTTTATCACTTTACAATTCTATTTAGGAAATCGTGGCACTTGAAGAACAAATAGCAAATCCTTTTAGTATATACGTGCACTCGTACAAACATTTACACATAGGATATGTAATGGCAAGAAGTATGAGTATACGAACAAAATGATTGTGTTAACTGATATGGTAATGGACATCCAAGATAATCAAAACTATTTGAATATGTAAGCCGCAACTATCAACCATGCCTCACAACTGAGTGGCAACTTAGTTCTTCCTTAGAGTCCTTTCTATTTTGTAAAGTGACTGAATTTCAAAGAGGAAATTAGTGACTTATGAGCAATGTAGGGCGAAAAGTGGTAAGAATATTGTAGAAGCACATAACACAAAAAATAATATTCTACAATGTGAAATGGAGTAGAGAAAAAATTGTGCTTTATATCTAAGAAGAGAAATTTGGTGATAATTAGATCATTTGATAATAAAATGAAGAAATTTCTTAATTTGAATTAGAACAAACTTAACCTTGGAAAGAGAGTATATGTGAAAGTAACCTTAGAGAGGGAAGAAAATACTAAACATAAAGGAAATTTATCGAATGTCATTTTCTATACAAAAACAAATGTTACAATAAGGAAATTAAAAAAAAAAAAGAAAACCTAAGTTGCAGAGGAAAAAACTAATTAACATTGAAATCATTGAGCCCTTGAATTGATGCATCAAAAAGGAAAACAACGAAACAAACTTGTCAAAATTGAATACAACTTGTATGTATACAACAACTTATATGTATACAAAAACTATAAGTTCTTTAAGAAGGGGTAATAAAAAGACGCACCAAAGAAATTAGACAGTTTAATTTAAGTTCCAATTATAAAAAGATTAAAGGTTAAAAAAAAGACATAAAAGGCAACATTAATATGGTGAAGAATGGTTTGCCATTGGAGGTCCTCCTATTGTTTAGCATTCAATTATTCTAAAACATTGGTAAAAAATAAGATGTCAATGCAACTTCGCAACTTTTAGAATAAACAAAAAAAATAGAGTTAAATGAGAAAGAGAGAGAAGAAGTTGGAGAAGAAATAGAACAAAAATCTTCTCACCAATAAGCATTAGTTATGCCAATTAATTTCCTTTAGTTTGATTGACAAAAGGAACTTTGCAAAGGAAACACATGAAGTCAATTCAAAATTAAACCACAAAACTATAATGGATTTCTTCTTGGTTGCTGAAAGCTGAGCATAGTTAAAAAAATATTAAATAAAGACATCAGAGTAAAAACACTCATTTACTAAAGCCTGGTAATTAAGGGTTTTTAATTTAACATTTCCTACATTTTCTCCTAAACCAAACAAATCACAAAAGGGTAATGAATAATTTAACATTTCTTACATTTTCTCATAAACCAAACAATGCCAAAAAAGAAAATTCAACATATAGAGGCTGTAGAGCTCAGTATTTTAGAAAGAATGTTAAAAATCATGGAGTTCCACTTTGATACGTTTTTGGCATCCTTGTTAAGATTTGGGCTAGAAATTTTTTATTATTGTACTTGAATTTGTGGAACTTGGGGACCAGTAAATAAATTAAGGACCAAGTATTAAAATAGTTATCACTTGAATTTTTTTTTAACTTTTAAGGAATGGTGACAAGAACCAAGAAAAACATAAATTTAGACAGTTTTGTTGTGGAAATAAGAAAGGGTACAAAGTAGAAGGGTTAATGTGCAATAAATTTAAAGATTTCTTTATAAATAGATTAGAGTGGAAGAGTGAGAGACCAGCCTTATGCTGGAAATCTCTAGAAGGGTCTAGAGAAGGAAAAGAGAAAAAGAGAGAAAGAGAAGAAAAGAGAAAGAGGGAAAGAAGGAATGAAGGAAAGAATTATTCTTGCAAATTTTAAGGTAAAAGATTATCTCTCTTCCTTTTAAATTATGAAGTATGATTATTACTCTAAGATTTGAGCTTTTAGAAGTTTGATTTGAAAAGTTTGCTTAAGAAAAGCTTGAGAAGAAAGTTGTTTCCAAAGAAAATGGTTTTGTGTTAGATTTTTAAGTTTGATGTGTTTTCACATGAGATTTTGCTTTAGGTAATATAAAATATTTGATTTAAAACCCTTGAGAACTTGTGCTGGGTTTTGATTGGAAGTTACATGGGAGACAAGAAGTTATTTTAAAGAAAAATAGAGTTTTTGCCCTAAACTTTTTTGATTTCACGACCAAACAATTGATTGTCTCGAGTGCACAGCCGACTGTGCAACTCTCTAGACATTGGAAAGGTGATTATCCATTTGGATAGTCGATTATGCAAGCTTTTGGGTAGCCTACAATTGACTGCCCAATATGGACGGTCGACTGTCCGATCCCCTGAACCTGTTTTCAACCCTGTTTTTCTTAAAATGAGCCACCTTTTTTTTTAAGTATTTCAATCATAGACTTCTTCCAAGGTACTATGAAATTAAATACATGTTAAAGTTTTGAAAGTTAAGATCTTGAAAGGATTTCATTTGTTTTAAACGATGCGAGAACAAGGTTTATAAAAGTTTTATACAAAAGGAAGAAGATTTATAACTTAACATCTAGTTTAGTATACTAGTTTGAACTCTATGAGATGTTTGGATGTAACTGATAGTATGTTTCTTGAATGAGTGTACTAAGTAACTATTTACATAGAAGGAAAGAAACTAGACTCTTAAATTACAACAAAACTTTCTTTTTGTCTAAATAATTTCATAAACCTTGCTCTTAGGGATTTTAAATGAAAAGAAGTAGTCTTTTTAAAACCATAAAGATCATAATTTTATCTTTAAAATGTCATTAGTTTTTTCTAAAAAGGTTTAGGGTTAAAAAAGGTATGAAAATTTATTGTTTTTGTACGAAAACAAGGTTCCACAACCGACTATTTAATTGCACAGTCGACTGTCTGAGCTATAGAAAGTTTAGATAGTCAACTATGTAGCTTGGACAGTCGACAGTCCTTGCATCCTAGGTTTTTTGCTCAGATCACAGTCGATTATGGGATCGTCACAGTTGACTATCGACTGGTGAAAATCCTTCCTTTTTCTTTGTAAAATCTTGTAATTCCTTCAAGAAACTCTTAGATATTTTAAAGCAAAGGTCTTCTCAGGTGTTAAATCAAACTTTTACACTACTAAAGAAAAGATTTAAACTCAAAACTCCCAAATCCTCAAATTTATTACATAAAACCAATTTTTCTCAAACTTTCTCAAAAACACTTGAACTTCAAAACCCCAACTCAAAATCTCAACTTAATAAACATGTATGAACTATTAAGAAGAAGCAAAACAAACTTTTACCTTAAGCTTTGCAAGAAATTTCCATTCCTTTCTTCTTTTCTCTCTTTTTCTCTTCTCTCTTGGCTTCTCCAGAAAGTTCCAACAAGTTCTGGTCTTTCTCTCCCACTCCCAACCTATTTATACCCACACTCTTCCTCAATTACACAAATATCTTTCAAGTTTGTCTCTTTTCTATAAGTTACTCCTCTAATCTTTTTAAAACTTCAATTTCAACTAGTTTGTCTTATTTCTCTTCTTAAACCTTTGAAATTCTTCCAAGACCTATCTTTATTTCTTGATTCTCATTTTAATTACTTGGTTCAAGTTCCACAATCCAAATACAAATTAAATTCTAACTCTAAACTAAACAAGCATATTAAAAATGAGTCGAAAAGAAATCTGTGATTTAAAAAATTCGAAATGAAGTATTGGGTTCTACAATTCTCCCCTACTAATAAAAATTTTGTCCCTAAAATTTCCTTGGTCACAGTTCACAAAACAACAAGGTTATTACTTTCTTAGTCCGTCTCACATTCTTAAGAATATTCCTCAAATTCTTCACCTTCATCATAAATCTTTAATACGGAGTTACTTTCTATTCATCGATGTCAACCAACTATTTATTACCAGAGTGATCAAATTCACTACTTTAATAAACTCTATTCTAACTTACTAGAAGCTCTTTTAACTTAATAAGCGGTGTTCGTCATTCTATCAACTATTCACCTTTATAATTTATTCTTTCTCCTCCATCTGACCTTCAATTCACCCAACTAGTCCCTCAAATAACATATTCCTAATCAAAAGCAATACTCAAAATCATTCCCTTCTTATATCTTCCTTTTTACTCTTGGTTTTTAAAACAAAATTCTACCATCTCATACTTTCCTATGAATCCTTTAATCTATATCTTGACTTCATGCTTTAAGAATCTCAATTATGTTATGACTTTAAACATGCATCTCTCCCAAGGTACTTCTTCATCAAGACACTTACCAACTAATCATTCTCTCTTATCAATCAGTAACTTCATCCCTAACTATACATTATACTTAGGATGCGTCAATAGTGTTATCAAAATTTTGTACTTACTTCAACTTAGTTCTTGCTCAACTCCTTAATCTGTTTACTTTACGATTACAATTTCAATTTCAAGAAGAAATAATAAAAAAATTAATCTAACTTTCGATCCTTCATAAAATTTCTAGCATTTGTCAAGTAAAAGCCCAAATTAGTAATTTACTCTCCTTCCTCAACACTTCTCTTAGCTCTACTCCAACTTTCTCACTTATTGTTTCTATTTAAACCTTAACTTATCCACCATCAACCAAGGAATGCTTACAAATAAACTTTTATATAACTTACTGAAGCAGCAACAGTTAACATTCGTACCATTCACCGAACCTAACACATCACATGCATTTCAAGGGAAATTCACAATCATTACCTCTATGGGTCAATACCATCACAACATCCATTATCAATGATATGCAATGCAAATGCGAATATAATGAGATGTATAATCATGCATAAATTTATATTATCATAATGCCCCTCATTGGGCTAAGCATATGACAACAGGGACGTCTCCCCACGTACTGGTATGTCAAATCATCATAATCATTTCTCGGTCATATATAAAATTCTTATGACATTATCCTTATTGTTGTGAGTTTTAAATTACTTGCAAGCGCATGAGTCATTTACAATATAGTGTTGTGCAAGTGCAAGGTCGAATCCACAGGGAATTGCGTTGTGAAAATATAATTTTATCTAAACTAATCTTATCTTAACCTAGTTCCGAATTTTGAATTGTATTTTGCAAAACAAATATAAACTAAACTAAATTGATTTAAAAACAAATGATAAAAACACTAAGGTTTCTGAATCCACCCCACCAAAGTAAAGCATATATCTTCATGTTCTATATAAAAGAGATTTATTAAATGATTCCGTGAATCCAACTTTAAACAAATCACAATAAATATCCTAATTAAACCAAAACCATCCAATGTGTCCGTTTAATTTACAAATCACAAAGGATATCCAATTTAATCAAAATGATTTGATGTATCCGTCAGATGAAACACACGAAATATCCAACTTGAATAATTTAAAAACTATCAATCGTAAGAATTTACTCAAATAATTGAAATAGAACATTTAATACCAAAAATATCATAATTGTATGAACATATATGAAAATATAATGCTAAACAATGGAAAGGCTTCATCTTCAACCTTAGCTGAAGATTTTAGCCACTCATGATTATGAAATTAAATTTCACAATTAAAGTGCTAAGCATTAAAACTCAAAAAGAAATAAATTAAAACTGATTATATATTGAGAGAAATTTCACTCGCAGTTGTTGAGCAGCGCTTCCCCCCTTTGTAGCAAAGCCCTTGGAGATCCACCAGAATGCTAGTAGAAGTCCTCTAAATTGCACTAAAATGGCACCAAGATTGCTTCTTAAAGATGAAGTGAAGAGGGGCTTATATAGGGAAACATCACAAGTGCAATATGTTTCTAATCCGATGTGGGATACTGCATATTCCAGCTTTTATTCTTTGACCTTTGTCTACTAAAACTGCCATAACTTTCTCTAGAAAAATCATTTTATTGATCCGTAAAATTCCCCAGAAAATAGACATCCGGATATTTCCAAGAATATATGGCTCATTTCCTGGTTCTTCCTGAATCAATACAGTTTAATCCTCAAAAATAGCTGATCTGTCACGCTGAAATCATGCACAGCCTGACCTTTGTCTACTAAGACTGCCATAACTTTCTCTAGAAAAATCATTTTATTGATCCGTAAAATTTCTCAAAAAATAGACATCCGGATCTTTCCAAGCATATATGGCTCATCTCCTGGTTCTTCCTGAATCAATACAGTTTAATCCTAAAAAATTATTGATCTGTACAGATAATTCTGGCAATTTTAGTGAAACTCCTTTTCCAGTGCTTGTAAACCTGGAAAACAACGAAAACAACTCAAAGTAACAAATTCCTAAGCTAACAAATGTAAATTAAGTAGCCAAAATATGCAATATTTGGCACTCATCACTTATTATACCCACACCAAAATATTATATACTCACATTTCTTATAATTTTATTTTTTATGATTTCCACAATCAAACATGTTCTTAAACTTTTATTGTTATCATACGATTTAAAAGCTTACTAAAAGTAGGTGTAACTCATCTATTGAATCAACTTCTAATCCAGATATCTCCTTGTTTTTGAAACGAACCTCCACTACACCTAACGGATATAACAATTAGCAAATTAACCAAGAAGTACACACACACAAATTTGAAATCATCCAATCCATATTTACATAGAGGGAAAAAAACTAGACTTTTTTAAATTACAACAAAACTTTCTTTTTGTCTAAATATTTTCATAAACCTTTCTATTTGGGATTTAAAATGAAAAGAAGTAGTCTTCTTAAAGCCATAAAGGTCTAATTTTATCTAAAAAAATTCTCATTAAGTTGTTCTAAAAAGATTTAGGGTTAAAAAGTGTATGAAAATTTATTATTTTTGTACGAAAATAGGGTTCTACAATGGACTATCTAATTGCATAGTCGACTGTCCGAGCTCCAGAAATTTTAGACAGTCAACTGTGTAGCTTGAACAATCGATTGTCCTGGCATCCTGGATTTTTTGCCCAGCTCACAGTCAACTGTGGGATTGTCACAGTCGATTGTGGGATCATCATAGTCAACTGTCGACTGGTTCAATACCCAACCCCCACCCCCCCGAAAATCCTTCATTTTTCTTTGTAAATCCTTCAAGAAACTCTTAGATCTTTTAAAGCAAAGGTCTTCAAAGGTTTTATATCAAACTTTTACATTACCCAAGAAAATATTTAAACTCAAAGCTACCAAATCCTCAAATTTATTACATAAACCCCATTTTTCTCAAACTTTCTTAAAAACACTTGGATTTCAAAACCTCAACTCAATACTCAACTTAATAAACATGTATAAACAATTAAGAAGAAGTAAAACAAACTTTTACCTTAAGTTTTGCAAGAAATTTCCCTCATTTTCCTTTTCTTCTTCTCTTCTTTCCCTCCCTTTCTTCTTTTTCTCTTCTCTCCCTTCCTTTTTTCTTTTTCTCTTCTCTCTCTCAGCTTCTCCAGAAAGTTCCAGCAAGTGCTAGTCTTTCTCTCCCACTCCCAATCTATTTATACCTACAATCTTCCTTAATTACATAAATATCCTTCCAGTTTTTCTCTTTTCTATAAGTTACCCCTCCAATCTTTTCAAAACTTAAATTTCACTTTGCTTGTCTTATTTCTCTTCTTAAACCTTAGAAATTCTTCTAAGACATGTCTTTATTTCTTGATTACCATTTTAATTACTTGGTTCAAGTTCCACATTCCAAATAAGAAATAAATTCTAACTCAAAACTGAACAAGCATATTAAAAATGCGTCGAGAAGAAATTCTGTGATTTAAAATATTCGAAATGAAGTACCGGGCTCTACAACCTACTGTTGGAAGTGAAAGTGTTGCAACTGAGTCTATTGGAACTGAACCAAGAACTCAAAACTCATGAGTACATGGCCAATATTCCATAGATTTACCTATGGAACCAAGGCCAATAGTCCCTATAGTGCATGTACCCCCAAGGCCACCAACACACAGGACAGTAAGAAAGCCTGCAGCCCCAAAGCCACCAGTACCAAGAAGAAGGCCTACAGCCCTAAGGCCAGTAGCCCCCACAATGCATGTACTCCCAAGGCCACCAGCACCAACAATGCTTGCAGCCCTAAACCTAGTAGCTCCTATAGTGCTTGTAGTACCCTCAAGGCCACCAACCCCAATGGCATCAAGAAAGGTTTAGAAACACCAGCTAATGACCCTATAGCAAGTATGCCTACATCAACAAGACCATAACCAAAAACAATGCCTTTATCAATGTTCCCTTTCCCTTTGACACCAACTAGTGGTCATTCAGTTATTAGTGTAGAAAGTTTGATTACTGCAAGTAATGAGAAGCGGTACATGCAAATGTTGCGTGACACTAATCATGCTTCTTCAAGCAATTCTAAGGCGGATGGGAAAAGGAAGAGATCAGAGTAACATGACATGTGTTTGGGATGTGTTAGAAATAGAAGGATGTTTTTTTGGGAAATAGTGTGGATTATTTTAGGAAATAGGAGGATTTTATTTTGGGAAATAGGTTGATTATTTTGAGAAATAGGATGATATTTTATTATATGATGCTTGAATGAAATGCTTGGAAATAGGTGGATTATTTTGTGTTGTTCTAATGGTGCTTTATAACAATAGGTGATGAGTGCCAAATATTGCATATTTTGGCCCCTTAATTTACATTTGTTGGCTTAGGAATTTGTTACTTTAAGTTTTTTTTTTCATGTTTTACAGGTTTACAAGCACTTGGAAATGAGTTTCACTAAATTGCCAGAATTGCCCGTACAAATCAGTCATTTTTGCAGATTAAACTGTATTGATTCAGGAAGAACCAGGAGATGAGCCATATATGCTTGGAAAGATCCAGATGTCTATTTTCTGGGGAATTTACGGCTCGTAAATATGATTTTTCTAAAAAAAAGTTATGGTAGTTTTAGTAGACAAATTTCAGGTTGTGCGTGATTTCAGCGTGGCAGAAGTGATTTTTGCGGATTAAAACTGTAATGATTCAGGAAGAACCAGGAGATGAGCCATATATGCTTGGAAAGATCCGAATGTCTATTTTCGGGGAATTGTACGGCTCATAAATATGATTTTTCTAGAGAAAGTTATGGCAGTTTTAGTAGACAAAGGTCAAGCTGTGCGGGATTTCAGCGTGGGCAGAAGTTTTGAAGGGCATGTGAAGGCTTAAATCCCACATCCCACATCAGTTGGAAACACATTCTATCTCCACATCTCACATCGGATTGGAAACACATTGAACTCATGGAGCTCCCCTATAAAAGCCCCATTTCACTTCATCAAATGGGTGTGTAATCCAAAGGACTTTTGCGAGCAATCTGGGGGATCTCCAAGGCTTTGCTACCAAGGGGGGGAAGCGCCGCACAACAGCTGCGAGTGAAATTTCTCTCAATGTATAGTCAGTTTTAATTTATTTCTTTTGAGTTTAAAGTTTTATATTTAGCACTTTAATTGTGAAATTTAGTTTCATAATCATGAGAGGCTAAAACCTTCATCTAAGGTTGAAGATGAAGCCTTGCCATTGTTTGGCATAATATTTTCAAATATGTTCATACAATTATGATATTTTTAGTATTAATGTTCTGTTTCAATTGTTTGAGTAAATTCTTATGATTGATTGTGTTTAAATTGTTCAAATTGGATATTCCTTGTGTTTCATCTGCCGGATACAGCGGATCATCCAAAGTAAATTGGATATCCATTGTGATTCTAAAGGGATACATTGGATGATTTGGTTGAATTAGGGTATTCGCTGTGATTTATATAATAGTGGATTCATTGAATTATTTGATAGATCACTATTATACAGAACATGAAAATATATGCTTTATTTTTGTGAGGTGGATTTAGAAACCTTAGTATTTTTATCATTTCTTTTAACTCAATTTAGTTTAGTTTATATTCTTTGCAAAATATAATTCAAAATTCGAAACTAGGTTAAAATAGGTTTAATTTAGATAAACATATATTTTCACGACGCAATTCCTTGTGGATTCGACCTTGCACTTGCACACACTATATTGCAAATGACTCATGCGCTTGCAAGTAATTTAAAACTTACAACAATAGGCTTTGGTTACCTTTGTATTGATTTTGTTGGATGGTTTTATAACCAGCATGACATGCTTGGATTGATTATGATATTGAGTTTGATGGGTTGATTTTCTTACATAATTGTTTACACAATTCTGTTCCAAAACGGGGAAGATTTTGCACGTATTTAAAATTGTTTTTAGTAATGTGCATTAAGATTTAGCTACATAGTGCATAATTTGGCAAGTATTCGAAATACAAACAGGATATGAATTTCGTTTCATTTCATATATAATTGCAATACAATAGTCAACAAAAGCAGTATGCTGCAGCTGCCATCTCTCATTCTCATTAACAAAACCTACCCTCCATTCTCATTTCCTATGCCCATTTTAAGTAAACCTCAAGCACAATATGAATTCAAACTAAACCCTCCAGTACAATATGAACATAAAAACTGCAATAGCCATCCATGACGAACCTAGTAATAACCATTGTAATATCTCTCTCTTACGATGAAGCTTCACTAGCTCTTGCAATTGCACAGTGTCCTCATATAATTTGGGTAGCAACTCCTTTCCACGATCACAAATAGGTGGATCAAACCAATTGAAAAATCTACAATCACCACAACACTGCAAAAACAACATATGCAACTAAGTTAGCGAACACATAGCCCATAAGAGGAAGAGGAAGAGGAAGATCAGTGGAACAACATAACCGAACCCCGTAACTCCAGCATGCATAGAAATGCCTCCCTAGACTGTCAACCATGCTCGACGTCTTCAACCGACTTGATTTCCCGCAGTAGCAAAGCCCCCAATTCTAGTCATATCTCATTTCCCTTTGTCTTTTCATCTAGCCTTTTCTTCTCTTTTCCTGGAACGACTCTGTTCTAGAGAAATGGCTCTGTTTTAGAGAACTAGCTCTGTTCATTCTAAAGCACAAAGGGGGAAATTAAGGGTTTATTAAAACAGAGAGGGAGGCATGCAGGTGGATAGTGGGATTTATAACATGTGGACGGCTCAAATTCGGGAGAATATAGGTAGAGTAGAAAGAATTGCGCAGGTGGACATGAAGTACTAGTTTTGTCTTTGTTTTAGAGGTCGTGCGTGCCATTCGCGTGTCTTTAAACGTCTCAAATGGACGGAATGGTTAATTGACAAGTATTTTAATGCTCATGGATAAATTGACACTCACACAAAACTGAAGATCAAATTGACTCAATAATAAAACCTCAAAGATAAATTTATTATTTTCCAAAAAAAAAATTCAAAACTTTTATGGTTAAAACATAAAATGGATCACGCTTCAAGAAAAGAAAAATGGCCTTGTAAGAATGATTAGAAGAGGAGGCTATAAGTGTAAAATCAGCCTGGATTTCAAAATGAAAGCAAATACAAAGAAGCGGTCTCAGATCTAACATTTGCAACGGTACCTTTCTCTCTCCTTAAAGCCATTAGACTCAGTAGAGAGTAGCATAAATCGTAGAGCGAAGATTCAAATTTCCAAGAAGATGGCTTTAGTTAAGGTATCTCCATAAAACCCTTTTTCTTTCTTTACGCACATACATACTTAAGCAGATACGTTCCTGTGTATGCAGACATGTATCTGTCTACAGACTAAATCTTCAATTGGAGAAAAATAATGCATGTCATAATTATTAATATGCCTATAATTATGTGATTAGACAAGGATTTTTTTTTCTAATTTTCTTTCTTGATAATTCAGAAG
The DNA here is from genome assembly GCA_023935145.1 of Bretschneidera sinensis. Classification (NCBI taxonomy): domain Eukaryota; kingdom Viridiplantae; phylum Streptophyta; class Magnoliopsida; order Brassicales; family Akaniaceae; genus Bretschneidera; species Bretschneidera sinensis. The sequence goes on from CM043704.1 coordinate 13,481,765, forward strand.
ATTTGGGTTTATATGCAGTGCGCTTATTATTCACAGAAGAATGATTTTCTCGGTTATTTTTTGGGGTTTTCTTTTCAGTTAACAAGTGAGAAGAAATAGGTTCTATACAGCATAGAGAATTTAGGGTTTGGAGAGATGAAATGTATTGTAGAGAATTTTGGGTACAATGCCCTGTTTGTATAATATAACCAGAAAAAAATTAGGGTTTCCTTTCTTTTCTTTTATGATATTTGAGAAGAGTTATCTTCTGTTTATATAAGCAGAGAGAGAGAGATAAATTTGTGAGGCACTATCTAATGTCATATATTATTCTTTTGATTCTTCATTTTTTTCTTTTTAATTTTTTTTTTCTGCTGAAATTTCTTTTTCTTTTAAATTTGGGGTTAAACGACTTTATTGAAGCAAACTAAGGAGGAAATAGAAAAAAAAAGGAGAAAAACCCTTCTATTTGATAGCAATAGTTTCACTCTCTCTAGACTAAGAACAGAAGCTGAACACTCAAAAGAATGGAGAAACAAAAAACAATATGGTGGCTAAGAAAATAAATAAAAAAATGCCAAGCATTTCTTTGTTGATTCATGTATCTTTTTGTTTGGCCAGTGCAGCATTTTGCTGAACATTGTTTTTAAATTGCATATTTTAGGGAACATTTAAGGCTTCTAATCGAGTCACTGGAGATAGCCGCACCCGCAGGAGTGGTAAACAGTTCATTTTTAATTATTTATTGATAGAGTTTCAATGTCTTGGATTGCAATTCATATACCTGATTCTCTTTTTCTTATTTTACTTTCAAACAGTGGGTGTCAGAAGTTTCAAAGTTTATTCCGAAAGTGAAAAGGTCAAAGTTGATAATAGTAGCGCGTAAGTGTGGTGGTTTCATTTGGTTTCTCTTACAAAAGTTCTTGTCACTGGGTAAATTTATAATTGTTCTTTTTTTTCCTGCAGTAAACCTGCAAGAGAGAGCCTCATGCCTGCCGGGTTAGTGATGTTCCAGTTTTGAATTGTGAAATTATTAAGTTTGTTAGTAATGAAGAGCAGAGGAAAGAAAAACTAATTAATATTTTATGTAGAATTTTTTTTGGTTGCCTAAAAGAAGGAAAAGCCCCCAACAAGTGAAGCCAAGTAACATAATAGAGTTGTATACCTAGCAACCCATTTGGTGAAAAACATATATATGTTTGTTAGCTTTGTTTTACAGATACAATCTAAGGGGCTATTAAAAAAATAAAATTTAGAGTCTTTAAGACTTTTTTTAGATGGCTTCTACAACAACAAAAAAACAGGACCCCCCAATTGACCTTCTACAACTATTTGGCCTAGCGGAGGTGGGTTTTCATTTTAGAAACTGCAACAATGTAGAACACATGACCGGAATTTTTTTGTTTGGAAACTACTATTATGGAGGCTGAGGGAAAACTTTATCATCTTTACCTTTTCTTATAATTTCTATAAATTTTATTTAATCCTTAGAAGGAAGTCTGTACCAGTGAGCAAAGGAGCTACTATGACTAGCACAAGTGATTTGAAGGTAATTATCTCCAGTCCTTTCCTTAATTCTTGGTAACTGGATTTGTGATTGGGTAGAGACTGTCTGAGTTCTTTTAACATGCAACGGTTTTATGTGCACTTATACTTACCTGTATCTTTTAATATAAAGGGGAGTTCTAAAATTTTGGAGAAGTGCAAAGGCAAGTGTGACGGTTCTGGTAAGGCTCTACTAGACTAGTTTGTGATTCAAACCTGAGGCTGTATGTGTAACTCTTTTCACTGTTTCTCACCTCCTCTTCAGAAAGTATAAAGGTTCAAAGAAAAGCATTGGCTGATGTCAGCAATGTCAAGGGCAACTCTGAAAGGAACTTAATGCTTGATGGCGCCAAACTGATGTGAGTTTTCTTCTATTCTGATGTAGCTATTTCTTTCCTCTTTCTTTAAAGGGTTAAAACTTCATGATCATTTGCTGGGTTTTAAGTTCCCAGAAATTGCTTCTTGATGTAACTAAGGCAAGTATGATTTTTTATTCTTTATCAAAAAAGAAGAAGAACAGCATGTTCTGCTATCTAGATGTTTTGGCTCTTGATTGTGATTCTAAAGTCACATGTTGTATCACAACGCAGGAAGGGTAGGAACGAGAGAAGTACAATTTTGCAAAGGTATGCAAACGAAAATGTTATTGTCATGATATCATGCTTAGACATTTGAAGTGGATATGTCCCCAGTTTGGGGATTTTATATACTTTAGATAATCAGATGACGAAATATGAGTCAGGTATGACTCATAAAACGACTTCTTAGAACAAAAATAACTTGTTCATGAAAGTGGTGTGGTGTATATACACTATTTTATCTGTGGTTTTATGTTTTGAGCATTATGTATGTTTTTTTGTGATTTAGTGCTCCGATTAGATTCTTTTTGTTGTCAATGCATGATGTTGTCGATTCTCTCTCTCAGTTAGCTTTTGAGAAAAGATATCGCTCTATTATCCAATTGAATGGGAACTGAACTGGTAATTTAGTTTTGAAGAAGATATACCATAATTCTCTTCTTTTTTCATTGAAAACTGAATTCTTTTAAGCATTCACTGATTGACATAAAAGAGCTGCTCTGTTGATGCCTTTTTCTGAGCTATTTTTCTTACCTTATTTTATCTTATGATTGTTTGTTGTTTATTTAATGCTAATTAATGCTTATCTGGCTCTCCATCTTTAATGAATTTTGTAGGGTCTCGGTGGGTCCAGGTTCTAGATCTCTGAATGTCTCATCAAGAAAATCTATTATGGTATGAAAAGCAAATGCTAAGTTTACCTTTTCTTTATAGCTTTGTTGTTCTCTTCGTAAATGCAGTATTTTTATACTCTTTTTATTTACCCTAGTTAGTTATGACTAGAAAGGGATAAAACAAAACGTGCTGAGTACTTTCAATATTACTCCATCAAATACAACTAGTTAAATGCCGTTATAATCTACAACCAGCCTTTGTTGGACAGTGTGTCATGAACTCTCTATTAGGGGGGGGGGGTTATGGAGTTTGGTATAGTGTAATCATTCTTTTTTCCTTTTTATGGTTTGGACTGATATAAACCTGCTGTAGTTATTTACCGAAAAGACTCGTTATTGTGTGATGTTACTGTCCTGCATAAGTACAAGAGCATATGAAGAAACTCGCCTTGTACTTTTGCATAACTGCTGGTTCAAAACTTAGAAGATTGCAAATTGGTTGTAAGTGCGAGTTTTAATGCTTTTTTACAGGTTGCTACTGATTTTTATATCAAAACCTCAGTAACGACATTAAAACCCACTAAGAGGAGGATTCTGATCTTCAATTCTTTCTTCTTTTAATGAGAAATATTAAGTGCTTGGGAAGAAACATGTAGGAAATTGGAAGATACCTCTAGCGTGAGAGGATAAAGCAAATAAGTGGGAACAGAAAAAATACAACTGAGGAACAATGATGTCAAATATTTGGAGGTGGATCTTAAGGGAATAAAGATATGATTATCCAAATGTAAAGCTATTCTTTTGAAGATTTCTAAACTGAAGATTCAGTTTTATGAAATTTATGGATGCAGTTTAAACTGCAATTGCGGATTTAAATTAATTATTTGAAGTCTGCAGAATGCTCGAACTTATACCACCTAGGATCTAGGAACTGAAATCCCAAATTTAATACATGTGCACGATCAATGAGGTGGTTTGGGTATGTTTATTTTCTTTTCAAAAATTAGTCAGGGGACCTCAAGAAGATATTTGAATTCTTCTATTTTCCTTTGTTCTGCTAGCTGTCAATTATACCTTATTTTTATGGTGGCAGAATAATAAAAGTCTATTGTTAAGGCTAGCAAATATCAACATCTCTCATTTCCATTTTTGGCCATCCTTTTGTTGGGGTTATAACTTATAAAGCAACTGATTTTTTTGTTCACTTTTTATTTTAATATAGGGAAAGGAGAGGGAAAATCTAAGTGAAGGTGTTAGTAAGGTTCATACTTCTAAGAGAGGTGACTTTCTATACTTAAGAAATTTCAATATCTTAAATCTCTCTTCAGCATTTGCAGTATCCAGTAGGTATTTACTGGTGTAGGACCATGTAGGTATTAAAGGCATAAAGGCCATTTCAGATGATCAAACGACCAATAGAAAGAATTCAAGCCATGAATCTGATGCTACTGGAAGCAGGTACCCAGTTTCATTTTTCATATGACTACTAGAACTTTAGAATTCTGACTTAGGTATAGAAATCTTATGAAACTGATAGAAGTATTCTGAAATATTCTTATCTGGTTCATGCTCACCTGAGCTATAATTTTGAAGAATTCTTCAAATGGTAATTTCTTTTGTTTTTCAGGACTCTGAAGAAATCTCTTATTCCCACAAGGTTTGTGGATCTTTAGAATATATTGCAATCTATTTGTTGAGAACAGTTTTTATATCTTCTACTGAAGCGATTTTTGTCATCCATTTCTGCATGAAGGAAGTCTTTACCAGCTTTAAAGAGGATGAACCAGGCAGATAATAGTAATATGAAGGTGGTTGTAATAATACTAAATCTTTTTCCTTTGAGTTTTGTGCCAAATGTTATGTAGAATAGAAAAGCTAATCACAAAATAGTTGCCTAATGTCTTACTATATTTGTTTTCTCTTGTTGAGGTTCTTCTGATTTTAGGCCTGTTGAACAGTCTAAAACTTTATTTTTTTCTACATGCAGGAAAATGTGACAAGCTCAGGAAAAGCTAAAGAAGCTTGTGGGGATCCAAGTAAGATGCAGTTATTTATATTGAAATTTCCTGACATGCATGATAGAGAGCTGGACTCACCAAGACATTTTTTTTTCCTTTTGCGGGTGGGGCTGGTTTCTTCAGTTAAGACAATAGTCAGCAAGAAGATCGTGCCTCGAATGAGCAATACTAGGACCCATCTTTGGAGGAATGGAGCAAGTGATGGCTTCGTACTAATGTGAGTGTAACAATCGTCTGTTTTCTGTTTTAATGCGAATGGCTTTTCTTTTTGATGAGTGAAATGGCAACATCTCTTCTTACACTTCAATGAACAATTATCTCACTGGCTTGACTGTGGAAGAACTCTGTATCAACATGTTAGTATCATAAAGCGAAGAATAAGTGGGGAATACATTTTATATATTTGAGGGATTATAATAAAAGAAGTTGTATTATGAAGAATCTGCTCGAACTTCAAATTTGAATCGTCAAAATTTCCATTTAAACTGTTCTCTACAATCTCATGCAACTGTAGTCAGCAGTTTTAAATCTTGAAGGTGAAATTATAATATTTGCTGCTACATCTGCTATACTGGTGTAAATGAAAAATAACAAGCTCTTACATGTACATTTGAAAAAATATAATATATAAATGAGCCCAACAATAAGAAGACAGAATGGAAAGTATATGGTATACAATAACACATGTTTGCTCTACTCGAGAAGGAAAATGAATACTATAAGCCATGCTTTTCATTTTCTTCAGTTTTTGTTCTTGATCTATGGAGACTAGATGGGAACTTAACTGAAAAGAATTTAGGTGGTGTTGGGATTATATCTGTTCTACATTTACGTTGTATCGTTTGGAATTAAAAGTACACTTTTCATCCTCGATATCTACATGTCACAAACTGAAAAAGAAGAGTACCATAATCCTGAACTCTACTTTTTCTTCTTTTTGATTTTTCATAACTTGCAGTTGCTGCGCTCTGTGAAAAACTTTGTTCCTTGTGTATCTTCTTACAGACATTTGTGCATATACATTTCACATGTACACCACCAGTGGGCATCACCTGTGGTCATTAAATTCAAAGTGGTTTGTGTTTTCCATCAGAAAGGATTGGTGAAGTATTTCTTTGGGGATTTTGAGGAGGTTTCCTGGGTAGAGAGACTTGAGGGCTCCTGTGACCACCTTTATCCACTATATCACTTTTATTTAAGTTATAGCACCTCCCTTAAATAAACTATTTTTTTTAGTTTTACTTTATTGAATTGTAGCTCGATTTTTATTGCTTTGTATGACTGTTGACAATGTTGAAAGTTCTAGTTATTAATTGTTAATTTGTATGTTTGTAACTAGGGCTCCTAGGTCTCAAACTAACATGGATTCTCGTCCTTTGTTAACAAAATCGATCAAGGTATGCAATATGTTCTATACAGCTTTTTTTACTTTCTGTTAAAATATTCTCCATTTTCTTGACATGGTTTTATTTCTTAGTAGTTGAGATTCTCATATCTGTTCTGGTTGGTAGAATGACAAATGATAATGTGACAATGTTCTTCTTGGTTTCTTAAGACTAATGGTCTTGATTACTTATATTTGTTTGGTAATGCAATACAACTGTCTATAATTCAGATTATGGTGTGAAGACAATTATTCATGAGGAGATTGGATTCCATCATAGTTATTCATGTGATTTGGTTTGAATTTCACTCTGTTACAGATTGTTCAGTTTTTATAATTTTCACTTAATATCAGCTGACTTGATCATATTTAGTAGTAGTACTTGCTATGAGGTTGTACTAGTTGGTGTGGATATGGAGCACACTTTTCATGTTGCAATAAATATAACGAATTCCAACATCCTTTTGATACTTTTAGGATGCATAGGATGAAGTAGCCCACCATTAACTTGAATTTTCACATCTAACCAGAGAAAATCTATTTCTTTTCTTTCGCTGTATTCGATCCCAGGTCTCTTGTACAACAACAAGTGACTTTATAAACCAAGCTAGTTGTCGCCCACCCTTTTCTTTTTTTCAAATTATAAGAAAACTGATATCAAGGTTCTCTGTGATGTTTTAAGATCAAAATTTTGTGCAAGTTATTTGATTTTTTATCAGTGATGGTGGCAAAATGGAGATTCTATTCTGTATGCTTGTCTGGTTTCGTCTAACTTTTAGGATATTAGTACTTTTTATTCATTCTTGTTATTATTTTTCCTCTTTTTTGGACATTCTCTTCCACTCTAGTTTTTCCATGAAAAATCACATTTCATACTATGCTTCTTGCTCAATCAAATGACTGAGCGATATTTTTATTTGCAAACAATCTAATTTTCAGATCATCAAACTTTTGTTAAAACTCACTTTTACTTTTTTTTTTGTCCGGAATTCCTATTTAGTTTCTGTATGTTATTCTTTTAAATGAATAAAACACTCCTCTTTCATTCTTATTCAAATCCTCTTCTTGGATGGAACTTATATGACCTGTTTAGATGCTAGAACTACAATTTGTTTCCACACATCTGTCTCTTTATAATTGGGACGGAGAAGTGTACCCAACTAATTCCCAGAGATGCTCTTGTTCAGCAAAGTGCATCTCAAAGTAAAATTTCCCACTGCACATAATGGGGCAATGAAAACCATCATATGTTAACTGCTATCTGCTATGAAAGGTTGTCCTTTTATATTTTTTTGGGGTAATCCCTGCTGTTCCTAAGTCTTTTCAGGATGAGCTGTCCTACTTGTCTTTGGTGAGCTTATGAGATGCCTACTATTAGGCCTGTGCTAGCTTTAAGCTTAGATATAGGCTTCTTGGTCCTTTGCAGGCAAAACGTTATGGCATTTTAGACGAGATAATTTCCTCATTTGTGACGATGACTATTTTTACTTGAAAGGATTTTATAAATGCAGCATCATTTGGTGCTATTTAGTTTACCCTTGTGATTGCTTTATGCCAATTTTATGTTTTTATCTTCTATGTTGCAGTTACTGTCATATTTCAGTTAGATTAACATCATTGCATCCATAATCAAAGACTGTTAAAGAGTTTCTGACCTTACTTCTTGACACCCATGGCATATGTAATTAACATACAGCTAGACTAGGATGTGCGCTAACCAATTTTAGTAATACACTCCTTTTGTGTAATCACAACCCAGCCAATTGTCAAGACGACACTCAGGGCTTCCAATGCTCAAAAGACTTTAAAGTCCAAGTGCTCATCAGGTCCCAAAAAATCAATATCTATAGCTGAAATCTCATCCAAGAAAGAGGAGAGAGTTGCAGCATCTTCTTCTAATGATGCTACTCAAGGAGAGCCTTCATCTAAAGGAAACAACTGCCCAGTTACAAATTCATCACATATCATTGCCAGGAGAAAATCAGATCGTAGAAGATCTTATACATCTTTATTAATGACAAGATCAAAGGTTCTTTCCTACTATATTATGACTATTTCTTTACTATTCCCTTGTTAATTCTAATGACAATTAACATTACTTTCAGTTCCTTGAGGGACATGGTGAAGTTACAAAGCAGGAGAAGCTACCGAGTATCGATGATGATTGCAATCAGCTGGAAGTTGCGGAATATGTTGATGAGATCTATCAATATTACTGGGTTACTGAGGTGATTGTTATTCACATTCCTCTTCTTGGTTTATTTTCCTTTCTAGTGATGTTTTTATTTTACTCTTAGGCTTCGTTTTTATTTTATGATCTTCTTCTTTTTCTTTTTTCTTTTTTTTTGGGGTGGGTGCCTCTGGAGTGTTGTGATGCATCTTCCTTAGTACTAATAAAAATCAGACGGTGGAATGACTACTAGGGGTTTGGATCTCGATCAGCATCATGGATCCTAGAAACCTCGCTCTAGTGAGCAACTACTGTATCTCTTAGTTTTAGCTAGTAAATAGTTCTCTGATAACAAGTGACAACTGGAGAGGTCTAATTTTGGTAAGTTGTTCACAGCTTTGTTGAATAAAATGTGCCAAATAAGATATTGACTGTACTAAATCAACAGTTACATGCTTGGAGTTTTAAAGCTAACGATAAAGGAGATAGAAATATTGGAAATGTATTAGCTACTAAAAACTGGTTCACCTGTTATATGACAATAATAATGTTATTCGAGAATCCTAGCTTAACGAGTACATTTGAAGGGCTACATTTTGGTCTGCTATACAGATGATAGATCTATTTTAAACATAGATGTATCATCATATAGGTGTTCAAAATCCGACATTTTGCTCTTTTGTCGATCTTTGGATATTGGAAAGACTAACTTGGCATGGTGTGCATAAGAACAGAATTTTTCTATTAGGTATATTCTAATTGGTCTGGATTTTGAAAGGTTTTAGCCACTCTTTAATCATTTGGGCAAAAAGTTTTTTTCTTTCTTTCTTTTTTTCTTTTGTTTCTTTGTTATCTCCGAACTTTTATTGTAGAGGGGGTTTCTTTGTTCTTGGCATGGTTCATTCTATTGAATGATATAGAGCTGGTATTTATAGTTTCACGAGCGTCTTTTCTGAAGTCTCGTTTGACTTGAGGGAAAAATTAAGACCGGATTGGAATAAAATTATAGTGGGATAGGGTTAAGGCTGGGATAAGGTGGAATTGATGCTTTATGGTGTTTGGTTCAAGGACTGGATTATGTGAATCCCACTGATGTAGAACAAGGGGATTGGAAGAGAAGTCAGACTACCCTGGGGATTAGAAGAGAAAAGAGAAATCAGGCCACCCTAGCGAGGTTGAGAGGAAACCGATGATGCTCAATATCAATTTTTATTCATTCAAAAACTAATTAAAAATTAACATAGGGATCTCTTATATAGAGATCTGTAGGAATCATAGTCTTAATCTAACACTGTAAATAAAAAAATTCAATACTGATCAATTACTATGTCCTAATCGTATTCCAAGAAATTAAATCCTAATAAGATACTAGGTCCTAAGATCCCTATGAAAATATAATTGTAATATAATACCTTTATGATTACAACTATAAATTTGTCCCTGTACCCTTCTGTACCTCCATACTCTTTTGTACCCCATCATTCTCCACCACATAGAAAAAACTCGACCTCGAGTTTTTAAGTAAGGAAGCAGTAATCTGTGATGCTTGTAGAAATAAAGCATAGTCATGAAAGTCTTGAAAAACGAGGTCTATGCCAAAAGAAAAAAATTTGTAGAGAATGTCTGCTGTATAGGTGCTTCAAACCAAATAAGCAGAATAAAATCAACACTAGGAACCTACTTAACAACCACTGTCTCATTCATGTCTTCTAACTTTTCATGAACTTGCTCAATATGTGACAAAGGAATTGTGGCTAGTACAACCTTCCGATCTTTTATCAAGTATGATTGAGCTTAATAGCACAGTTTTGAAAAACTCTCTATGCCAACTTTTGAGCTACAAGTGTAACTTCCTCATTGTCGTTTTTAACACTATCTAAGATTGTGGAGAGCAATTCACAGGAGATTTCTTCACTTTCTTCTAATACAAGGGTCATAATAGTCTCCATAGATGAGAAGATATTCTTTGGTGATAATCCCTTTGAAGAAATGTTGGAACATCTCATTAATCAAAGCATCACATCCAAGATCCATCATCACTACACATGATCTGACTTTGGCAACAGTCTCAAGAATTGATACCATCTTAATATATGATTGACTAGACTAGATTGAATAGTCAGCTAGATTTTCAAACGATGACACAATCAACTGAAATATCTCATTTATTTGATCATCATCATAAGGGGTGTTTGGTGCAGTTATTCTTGTTATATTTCACTGATGCGAGTGGCAACCACAATTTTCACATCAATATGTGAATGTTTGAAAAGCTGGTCAATAACTAAAACTTTCATCAACAAAACGAGTGCAGTTTACAACAATGTAAGAGGTGATTGTATTACCTTTGAAAGACATAGTGTGGTTTGGTCAAGAAGATAAAGGAAACTATCAACTAATGAATGAGGATTTGTAAGCATATACCGAAGCTCAGTGAGTTATTAGTTATGCTCGAAAATAGAGAACATAATTCTAATTTAATAAATTAGAAACAGTTGAAAATAGATAACATGTTTCTAATTTAAATTAGAAACATAAATAAAGCAAGAAAAGGAAACTTTTTTTTTTTTTTGCTTTTTTCTTCTATTTTTATGTTTTTTTTTCAAAAAGAAAATAGATTAAATAGAGCAAAGAAATTGAAAGATAAATAAAAAACCTTAGAAATCTGCATTGGCAGATCTATAGCAGCTGGCCAAAGACAAGCCGACCTTGACCAAAAAATAGATAAGCCACAATGGCGAAGGTGTTGGGTTATACTCGTCGGAAACTTCTGCACGTCGTGGTGGTGGCTATATGTTTTAAGGAGCAGTGGAGGTGATTGGATCTGGCTCTCCCTCTCTGCTATTTGTCTTCTAAAACACTTGATCTATTATTGTTCACGTGTTACTGTTCATTATTTGATTTTTTTGGAGATGCAAGGACCTTTTGCACTAATACCAAACTGTTGTAGGACAAGGAATAAAAAGAAGAAGAGATAAAGAAACAGAAATCAGGCTACCCTAGGGATTAGAAGACAATTTTTATTCATTTAAAAGCTAATTAAAAATTAACATAGGGATCTCTTATATAGAGATCGTTAGGAATCCTAGTCCTAATCCAACACTGTAAATAAATAAATTCAATATTGATCAAATACTAATCCTATTCCAAGAAATTAAATCCTAATCAAATACTAGATCCTAAGATCCCTACCGAAATATAATTCCTTTATGATTACAATTACAAATTTGACTCCACCCTTCTGTGTCCCATCATCAACTCAAATCATTTGTTTGGTTCAGAGTTGCAGGTCAGTATAGGGTGGGATTAGACACCAAATTACCGAAATACCCTAACATTGTAAATGAAGAAAAATGAAAAATAGTATTTTATGCAAATGTTAAATATTTATTCATATCATTAATCATTAATTTTTTATCACTACTTTTATCAACTCCAATGATTTATTTTTCTGACCTTAAATTTAACAAATAATGTTTTTTAATTACTAATAAGTACATTCATCATCTTGTGACCTCAAATTTTATCAATTTCAATAATAAATTTATTTTGTGACCTTAGATACATAACTAATAAAAAGTTTAATTACAATAATAAAATTATTTTATGACTTTAAATTTAAATTCACAACCTCAAAATTCTCAATCTCAAAATTCTCAATATCCCCAAAATCAACATGAAATTCATGTTAGCAATCAACCGAATAAACCAAATGTATCAATTTTTTCAATCAATATCAACTTGAATTTAGCAATTCAATACAATAAATATCCAGTTGAACTTAAAATTCATAAACCAAAAAACCATATCTGAGGCAGTATGCAGCCACACGAGCAGCAACAGAACCAGAGAAGGGGTTGGGAGGGAGGGAGAGAAAGAGAATCGCTGCTGCACGCAGCCATGCAGCTGCAACAGCAACAACTAGAAGGGAGGCTGGGAGAGAGATACGCTGCTGCGAGCAGTCACATGGCTATGTGGCTGCAGCATCACGCACCCACAGCGGCAACCCAAGAAGGCGTTGCAGAGAGAGATCAGGTGGGGAGAAAGAAAAACAGTGGGGTAAAATATATTTATACTAAGGACATAAATGGTATAACTAATTTAGGTCCGAGATAATTTTATCCAAAATAAAAATCATGTTATTCCCACCAGGTGGGGATAAAATGTATCCCAGTCCCCTGGTGGAATGGGATTAACTCAATCCCACCTCTTTTTCCAACCAAACACCAGTATTGAGATTAGGTTTAGCTTAGTCCAGTCTCATTCACCTAATCCCACCTGTCCGTGAACCAATGGGCTGTAAATATATAATCTGATGTCAAGTGAGTCATTTAGATATTTAATGATCTCTTGGTATATAGCATTCAACTAGTTCAATATCTACTTTATCAAAAGAAGGAACAAACTATAAAAATAATAAATTTATTGTCTTAATTCCATTTTTGATACTTCAACGATTAATAAAGTAAAATAAAAAAACAAATATATATATATATATATATATATATATATATCCAAGGTCTTGGAAGACTATCTGCAAAGTAGCAGCATGGGTCACCTTTCTGATGTAATATTTGTAGAGATCGAGAGATTCTTCTTCTAAGTGTATCTAAGGAGGAGATTCTTCCAATAACTTGTATACATAGCTGTACATCTAGCTTTGATGGCACCAAGGATGCTTAGCGTGTTACTACAATTGCTCCTTTCATCACTTTGCAGTCTTCCAACCTGTAGCCATTAGTTAAGTAAAATCCAAATTTGTTATGCTAAATTGACTTGTACCTGCAGGCACAAAATCCACCATTGGCAGATTACATGTCAATTCAGACAGACATTACTTCTCGTATGCGTGGCATATTGATCAACTGGCTAATTGAAGTAAAGATCTATCTTTTTCAATGTATTCTGATGTAGTTTTCTTTCTTGATCAGTTCTATGGTCTTCCTGGTGTAGCTTATCAGGTAACATGTTGCTCATTTTCAGTGCTAACTGGCAAATTGTTTACCATTCTTGTTGCAGGTACACTGTAAATTTGATTTAATGCAAGAAACTCTTTATCTCACGGTCACGTTGTTAGACCGTTATCTCTCTCAAGTCCAAATTAAGAAGAATGAAATGCAGTTGGTTGGTCTTACTGCATTCTTGCTGGCATCGAAGTATGAGGACTTTTGGCATCCTAGGGTAAAGTATTAATGTGCAAAATTGCTTATGAAATATGTAAATTTCAGTTTAAATCTTTATTGTGATTTCTATGTATGTTGTGCTGATTTTCTGCTCCATTCATTACAGATCAAAGAGTTGATTAGCATCTCAGCTGAGTCATACACAAGAGACCAAATGCTTGCAATGGTATGTATCTCTATGTTGTTGAATGAATCCTTTTGATAGGATTGCCTTAATCCCAGAAGGCATAATCAGTGTATTACACTTGTAAGTAACTGATGGTTTTTGATTAAAAAACAAACTATTGGTTGGTTAAGAGTCTTATGAGGTCAGCGCGTGGGGAACCTGTCTAAGATGATTTGCTTTGTGTATCTTTTTTTTTTTTTGAGTGGAATATGCTTCTTTTTAACCATTTAGAATTCTGCATGTGAAACAAATATTATGGTAGATTTATCTCTTGCCCCTGTTCTGTTAGAAATAATGGCAATAATATATTATATTGCCGTTTAAGGTCGGCCCTTCTTGATCTTACTGAAACATTCTTGCCTTTGCTTTCCAGGAGAAGCTTTTTCTTAAAGAGCTGAAGTTCCGTCTAAATGCACCTACTCCATATGTCTTCATGTTAAGGTTTCTCAAGGCTGCTCAGTCAAATACAAAGGTACATGCTAGCTTTCAACGAAAAAATACTGAAGTTTAACCATTTGCTACTCTTAGATTGCATAATTTCAGGGTAGGTAGGTAGTAGAAGAAGATAAAAGAAAAATCCTGATACTTTGAATGCGCATTGAAAACTTTTCTCTACACTAATGTCTTATCCGATAACAACTCTAGATTTTGCTTACATTTTGTGCTGCCTTTTGGATGTTGCCTGTCAGCTTGAGCATCTGGCCTTTTACCTTATCGAGCTGTGCTTAGTTGAATATGAAGCTTTGCAGTTCAAGTACTCGTTGCTATGTGCTTCAGCTATCTATGTTGCACGTTGCACTCTGCAAATAACCCCAGCTTGGACCCCCCTGCTTGGAACACACGCACGCCATGATGTGCCACAGATGAGGCACATCTCTTTTAAGAATTAAGACTCATTTTGTTCACCAGTCTTAAATTACTGCACAATGTTAATTATACTTTGTCTCATCACAGGGATTGTGCAGAAATGATTCTAAGATTCCAAAAAGCTGCTAGAACAGGACAACTGAAGGTCGTATTTGAGAAATATATGAACCTTGATCTCAGCAGTGTTGCAGCCATAAGACCCTTGGATAGTCTTCCCCTTTGATTCGACTTGGGTGGATTTGCTTTTGACCTGTAAATAAGTTGGTATGACAAGTTTTTTGGAAGAAAGCAGGTAATGTTTTTTCTTCTGCCCCTTCTGCTCATCTAAAGGACCTTCTTCTGTCCTTGAGACCTTGCAGGAAAGGCATCTACTTTGATGTATCTCCTTTAGCCATTGCTCATAGTGAGATTTAACATAAGAAAGATATCCACTGATGAAGAATATTGAACCTTTGGACATTCTTTTAGTTACAGCAGCTTTGTTTTGTGGTGCTGCTTATGTGTTGTGATTGTCACTTGTAACTGTGGGCTGAGGAAAATTTATTAGTATGGATTTCATAATTCGAATTCAATGTGTATTTATTGAATACAAGCACCATGAGCTGCTCATGGCAATGTTGTTAACTACTCGTATTGATTTATGGGTATTGACTACATATTGATAATACTTTCTGCACTAGTTCATGTTTTCTATTTCTAAAAAGTGAACTTTGCGAGTATTATTTTCCAACCCAAGTAAAATATGATTACTATGAGATTTTATAAGTATTTTAAGTAATTCGGTGCTGCTGGATTGGTTCTTCTACCGACTACCACGTATGCTGTATTTTCAGTAAGCCTAATTTTGTCAATTCAATTTATAATTGGGCAATTGAGTTGTATCATCAGTAACCGTCAACAGAAGGAAACTGCTTCACCATTTCTCTTTGAATAAAGATTGTGGAATACTCCTATTAAACATCCTGAAAACTTGGGTGGTAACTGCAGTATTTTAATGGAGTGTCTCAGTAGCATGACTTTTTGTTTTATGGTCCCTGCTCTCTTTTTATAAAAAAAATATTGTAGTTTGGGTGTTGATTTTCCAGCACCTAACAATACAACACTAAATCTCACTTTGTCAGTGCAGAAAGAATTTATGACCGAAAAGAATTACTCCGTATTATAAAATGGCTGAAAACAAAATTGAACACAGCCCGTATCACTCTAGTTCCTTGCCTGAAAGCATTACAGAGAAAATGCATACTAATTTACTAGACCAATTTGCATTTCTGACTTCTAACAGGGAACAAATCAGATAGCAAAGCTGATTCTAATTTACTCTCACAATTTTTAAGCTCAATTTTGACAACTATTCTTAAAATTGAGTCAAATTGCATAACGAGGGGAAAAAAAGACTACCGAAGATTCAATAAAGTCATGCTTTCTATGTCTAACCCTTGAGTTTGTGTACGATACACATAGGAATGGAATACTAGATTCGCTTATTATGCTTCTCAAAAATGGCGACAAGAAAATTCTCAACCATAGAATTCTGTTTTAATAGTTTGACTAATTCATACAGGCAAAATAGTAGTATGACAGAGACAAGCAGTCAAACAGATAGAACGGATTACGTGAATCTGTTACCTGTTCTCAATTCTGCATTAAGTTTTGAGTTATATATGCGAATATGCGATCCCATGGGAAAATCATTGGAGAACCTAGGGTTCAAAGGTGTTTTCGCTTTCAGTATGACATCAACTTCAGTAAATGAAATCATGAACATAATGTGAACCAGAAATGAGGATGTGGGCCTAGGGTTCTAAGATGTTTTCAGTCTGTTATGTGGAGATAGAAACAAGGAAGCAAATTCAACAAGAACATGCAACTCATGGAGACATGACAACAAAGTGGAAACTTTCAAGGTAACATACAATCCCACGAGAAAATCATAGGAGAACTATAAAAACAACATGCTTAAACTAAAAGTAGCATAAAAGATGATGTAGAGAAAGAAAGTAGACAAAGATAACAAGGAAGACACAAAGGACAGCATATAATATCACCAAATGGAATTCTGAGCATACACTTGGTCTTAAAATAATAAGGTCAGTAATAAGAGTATGGGGTTAAACATCTTGCTCACTTTGGAGAGCAGGTAAGGACACTTTTCAGCCTGCTAAGTGGACAGGGGTTCAAGGCGTGTGGATTTTAACAATAAAAAAAGTATGGGGTTAAACAATGGCGAGAACAAAAGATCTATACTGCTGTGACATAATAGGTTAACAAAATCCCTATAAGATTTCTGAGCAAAGGTTCCAACATAAAAGGCTATCTATAAGAAGTAAAAGAATTAATTGCTTGCATAGAATCTTGTGGGAAATCTGTCAATGAACTCAAGCTGTTTAAGCGAACAACACTCTGGACAGTTAACAAGTATAATTCATACAAGATGACTTGCGTATCTTGGAAAATTTCAAACAAGTAGTGGAAATAGATGGTTTCAAAATAAGCATCACAAGAGAGCAGGGTGGAGAAATACATTATCGAAGAGTGAGAACTGAGAACTAAAGGCAGCTAATTACTAAATTGGATACCAAAAACAAATACTAAGAAAACTTTCAGTACCCAATTTCCTAAAGATGAAAGAAAGGATCGGCAATTAAAGTACTCTTTTGGATAATAAGAACCATCTTTCCCTCATAATTGACCTGACAAAAACAAATCTACTGGAGAAACAAAAGCTTTCGATGAACATTGTTCTTCAAGCAGAGCAAAGAACAAATATATTGCTCAAACAAACAAACTCATCATGAAAAGGATCACAAGACCAAGAAGTAATAGGTGAGTTAAGAACTTAATAAAATACATATCATAGCCTTGGGAAAATATGAAAGAACTACAAATATTAGGGGATTATCTCAAAACTCAAAACTCATGGATGGAATATTATATCCAATTTGCTCTCCAATTCATCTCATCGCTACTAAATTATACGACTGTGAGAAGAAAATGCCAAAAATCCCAACTCTTTAACGATCGCAAAATCCATGTAAGACCAAAATTAAAAGGTTTGATTTTCTTATATGAAACAACCCCAACTTAAAACAATAGTTGAAGATTCTGTATACACGCAGTATGCGCTCATCAAATATGCTCAAGCTTCTCTGCCTTGAGCAACAAAAGAATTACAATGAACTATCCAGCATCCCTGCCTATGTATATATAATCTTTATCCTTAGAAAATCAATTATTTGCTATAAATTACACAAGATTTAATGCACTAATATATGTATACCTTATAAAATTTTCAGTGTATACAGATACTTATCTAGTAGCTCACTACACTATGAACAGGTAACGAGACCATCTTGCACAAGCATGTACCCTTCTCGATCCAATGTCTCCCTTACTGCCTGATAAAATTTCACCCACGAAGATGAGTACACATCCACTGGGCCCCACAAAAACGTTGGATTAGGGCTTGCAGGGCATGCAGCCACCAAATCCAAAACAGAAGCCGCTGGTTTAAGCGAATAAGGGAAATTGAGAGCCAAATTATCGACTTTATGTTCGTAAATTTTTCCATTTCGGTCCAATTTATACCTTGAAGTACCCTGAAATTGTCCCTTAGCCTCCCATGGGACTCTAGGGACACCCTCAAGTTCCACCTAATCAATATTACGTTCTCTGATGGTTGCCAAATCCTATAAACCTCTAGTGAAATCTCTCTAAACAGCATCTTTCCATGAAATCTCAATGCCCAGAAGATCAATTTGTAGTTTTCAATACCACTAAATGTATTCAAAGGGTCTACAAATGTAATATCATCCCTGGATTAAAAAAAAAAAAAAAAAGACACCAAATTCAACAAGAATTGTAAATATTCTCGGGAAACAAACTGAAATCCAAGTAAACAAAAGATACCCAGATGAGGAAATTACCTGTAGATTTCATAATTGAGGTCCCTGGCGAAGAGTAAAGGCAAATCCTCACGGAGAGTCCGTACAGCTAGACCAAGGTTGACATAGAAGTCATCTCTTTCGTGCTGGTGCTTATCCTGACCACTTGGTGCGGTGTTAACCTGCGCACCCTGGAGAGGTGGGGACTGGACGCTGGTAAGAGAGAGAGTTTCAGTGTTGGGTTTAGAGTTATGATAAGAATAAGAAAAGAGTGATTGGTGAATGGGTTTTTCTTTTGAGGATTTGTTGGTTTGGAGGAGAAGAGATGGTGAGAGATTTGGTAGAAGAAAAGCCATGGCCTTTTTCCTTTTATTATTCAATTTGGTCTCAAAGGTTTTTTAGCTTATCATGGGAGAGATTTTCAGTGAGAGTTTTGAGAAGAGAATATGATTTGTGTGTTTTCCCTTATGTTGCTAAAAAAGAAATGATCTGTTAATTTTTGAGTGGTTTTAAAGATGGCCATCAAACTCTGTCAAAAGACTTCCGTGACTTTTGTTCTTTGTTTTTTCGGACATAGTGTTTTTTTACTTTTTGTACTTTTTCTTCGTTCCAGTGTAATTTAAGGCTCTATTTTAATTTTGTAAAATTGCAAGGAGCAGACAAAAAAGTAAGTAAAAAAAGAAACAAATAAATAAATTGTTTGCATGTTTGGATGTGCAAAAAGAATGTGAAGAAAAAAATGAGAAAAATTTACTCCATAAAGCTTTTTCTTTTATGATGTTTTATCATTCTATTTTTTTTTCTTCTCTTATTTAGTTTCTCTCTCAATTTTGTATGCGGGTTGAGCAGCTCTATACGTAAATTTGATTTAAAATATCTAAATATAATATCAAGTTATGTTCAAGTTAGAAAAAAATTGTTGGAGTTTGGTTCACGAGTTATATTTAATGTTTGAGATTGTCTCGCCTTGCTATGATCAAGCGGGTTCAAGTTTTTTGAGCCAAGTGAGCTAACCCGAGCTCAAATTCATACTTGAATTAGAAACAATTCATAATTATTTTACCTTAAAAATAATATATTATTGAACATGTATTCTAATGATAAATTCATAAAATATATAAAAACCTTAATAATAAAATAAAAACTATAGTAATGATATAAGACTACACACACATGAGACAGTTTTCCTTGAAATAAGTTTAATTTCATTTTTTACAATTACAAAACATTTTTTTTTTGGTACGGACATGTTAGGTTGTTAATAATTATTTAATTTAAAAAGAAATTTCTTTTAAAAGTATATTTCCTAAAAATTTCCTTAATTTTTCTTAATTAAATTTTAGTTGTTAAATAAAACTACTTTTTAAATATTTCTTAATCAAGCTTAGATTTGTAAATATAAAAAAAATCTTAATTGAATGCAAAAATGAAAAAAAAATCAAATTTTAACGAAGTTAAATTTAATTGTCGGAAAGAAAAGTGATATGATAGTTAATTAAGAGTATAACATTTTAAACCATGGTGAGTTGATTTTAAATCAAATGGGCTAAGGGGCACTAGACTCCCAAAGATAAATAATAATAATAATAATAATAATAATAATAACAAAAACATCTTTATATGAATATTCTTATATAAAAAACAAATAAATTCTTTTGATTTAATTGGTGATCTCCCAATTCGTCAAAGATATATATATATATATATATATATATATATATATATATATATATGTTCTCAAGGTTTTATTTTAAAAACTATTTTGAAAACCACAATCATACCATCACAACTTTACAAACAATCTATCATTGTAATAGGCCACACAAGCCTATACAAAATGGAATAAATAATCAACATATAAATTGAATAAATAACCCATACTCAAAATAGGAAATCAAACTTTGGACATTGTATTCCCACGGCCTCAGCCATTTTTTCAAACAAAGAAAGATGAAATTTATATTGAATCAATCAGCGGATGGGAAGGATTACAGTGAGAAGAAGAAACCCAGACTAACAAAGAAACCAAAGAACTACACCAAAAGACCATACATATATAACTGGAAAAAAATCCCAACCTAGATGTGAAGTATACTAGAAACAAAAACACACTAACATTGAAACAACACTAGAAGCAACCACATGGTAAAAATCTGGTTGAAACATCAGTAGCAAACAGCAATACCAACAATCAAGCCACCTTTCTGCAGAGACAATATAATGCTGACCTACCACAAAAACCTCCAATCTGTTACACTTGTGAAATCTGCAGAAACTGACTCTTGAAGGTAACAACCACAGGAGGCGACAATAGGCAGCAACTACATTCCCTTGTCGACCTAGGAAACAGCCACAGTAGAATCTGATTCAATGACAAGAGGCACACATTCCTTCTCAAATGAGACCTACAGAATATCCTCAAGGCTTCTAAGATCATTAATAGCTTTGCAAAATTAGAATCAGCTATGCCAATGTTTTTCGAGAATACAACTGACACATGACTATTGCCATTCCTTAAAATGCCTCCCACACTGATACTGCCAAAAAACACACACCTAATAAGAAGACGACACGTGGGCCATCCCAAGGGTAGGCAGCAAGTCGACATGCGGATGACCTAGGCTCGGATAGCTGGACTCCATGTCATCACCGCCCTCCGGGAAACACCGCCCTTGACACAAGAGCCGCCTCATACGTGGATGGCCCCTAGCCAAGACAGCAAGGCCACACAACTGGGCCTTCAGAGCATCATTGCCCACCTAGCTGGGCCTCCACATCATCACCGCCCTGGATGAAAGGCCACCTCAGAGCCCTATAAAAGACTCACGTGCGCATTCCAAAAGGGTAGCTTCTTCTGAACCTAAAAAGAGAACGCTTGTTACTCTCATACATCTTATCTTGCACTAATAAAAGCTTCGGAGCATCCTCGGAGGCACTCCCTCCGGCGACCCTCTAGCTCACCTCCTTGTCCTTGCGCAGATTTCCACGAGGTCCGGCCTCCAGCTCAGCGAGCACATTTTTGGCATCAACAGATTGGCACCGTCCATAGGAAACCACCATCTCTCACTAAACAGTAAAAGCGAAGAAGTTTAAAGAACTCATCTGTTGTCATGCCACCTAAGCACACCGCCAAGGACGCTGGTAAAGGAGCAGCGGGGGCTAGTGCTCGCACCCATCGGTCCGGATCAAGTTCCTCAACCGAATTTGATGCACGTCTCAACATGGCTACGCTCCAAGCACAATTCATAGAACTTTCACGGTTGGTGGCTGACCTAGCAGCCGAGGTTCACAGAAGGGCTCGCCAGCCTTCTCCCGCACCGTCACTGCGGGACCCCAACCTCACCGACTATGCCAGCTGTAGGCCCCCCGTCGACGGCTGTTCGGCGATGGAATCCTCCCCACCCCGGATCACCAAGTCCAAAGAAAGACCCTCGTCCAAGAGCAGTGAAGGCCTCGGTAAGCGAATAGAGGACATAGAATGACAGATTAACGAAACACTCAAGGGCCGTAACCATAGTGATGAGAGTCATAAAATGCATCTTAACAGTACTTATTTGTTAGCATTTTAGGGTTGATCTAGGTTTGAACTACACTTTTTATACCTTGACAACTCTAAAGTGATATTCTTGGATTATTAAGCTATTTTGGTGCATTTTTAGGTGTTTTAAAGAGAAGAAAAAGCTATTGTTGCTTGAAGCACAATGGCTCGATGCATACCAGAGTGAAGACATGATTGCGGCCTGGCAGTCTGAGCCGTGGCCTGGAGGGTCTGAGCCGCGGCCTACAAAAACGTGAAGAAAACCCCAAAAGACTGAGCTACGGCCTGGATTAGTGTGAGCCATGGCGCGAGCGCGATGCTTTGTTTCCGAGTCACGACCTAATTAGGGTTTTAATGATAGTTTAAACTCGAAAACACCCTCGGACCTTTTGTACTATAAATAGATCACTTAGAGTTTGATAAAGAGAGATTCAAAAAAGGCTGAAAAACTCAAGAAGGCTGCTACATTCTCCTCCATCAAAATGTTCAAGCATGAGCCCCATGGCCAACTAATCTCCAAGCAAGGCGAAGGGATGAATTCCTAGGTGTAGTTGTTCTTAATTTATATTCTTGATTCAGTTGTAGTTTTGATTCATTGTTAAACATTGTTATGATTTACTTTTTGATTTAATTAGAAGATTTTATTTTAATCCGGTGATTGCATCTTTCTCCTCTATATAAGTTTAGTAATGCTCTTCTTATGTAAAGATTGTTGGATGTGATTGATTCTGGTAGATTTATCTTTTAGGTTTATCCATTACTGCAATATTTTCATTGAGATATACTGTCATTTCTTGATAAATCTATAAGATAGGTCATGTGTGCTTGAATCAAAAGTAAAAAGTATTTCATAGCAACTATAGTAGGGTTTACATGTGCTTTGATTGAATATTTTCCGATTGCCTGTTTGGGATGTGAAACTAGCAATCGAGATAAAAACAATTGAATCAAGATTGGAATAAGGCAACGAACCTAGGAAGGATTCCTGGATCCTTGTTACCTCTCCATCATATTCTTCATTATATTCACACAATTTTCTCACAATACTTTATTATCAAAACTCAGATTCTCTCACTTGATCTTTATCGTTCGTGTTAAGGTTTACACTTTCCCTTGTAGTTTGTTTTTCCTTTTGGGATCGACACCTCAACTATACACAATAACTGCGTATTAGTTTGAATGTAATCAAATTTTGGCGCCGTTGCCGGGGAGACGCACTTAAGTACAAGGAAGATTGTCAACTTTGAGACAAGACGGTAATATTGTTCTTTTCTCTTTATTTTGATTTTATGAGTTTCTTTTATTATTCTATTTTATTTATTTCCCCTGTAACTTATTTGGTGTATGCTTAGACCGAGAGATTCGCGAGGTAGGTTCATTAGAGGACCCAAAATAGAGTTACCTTCTCCTTCTACGTCCGTTAGTGAAACCTCGCCTAGATAAACCCATAGTACACTCCCAAATGAGAATTTAAAGGACTTTAACATGGCTAATAACCCCAATGAGAATGTTGCTAGGACACTTAAGGATTACTTGCATCCTAGCCGAACAGCCACACCATCATGCATTATGTTTCCAGCCAATACTCGCCAACAAGATTTTAAAACAGGGATGATAGAGTTACTCCCTACATTTCATGGCTTGGAAAATGAAAACTCATATGTATACATTAGGGAGTTTGAGGAAATAGTTGCGACTTTTCATAGTCAAGATGCAACTGATGACATCGTGAGACTTAGGTTCTTTCATTTCGCTTTAAAGGATAGAGCTAAGAGTTGGCTATACTCGCTGAGACCATGATCTATTGGGTCATGGAATGAGATGACTCAGGTTTTCTTAAATAAATACTTCCCTCAACATAAGACCAATGCTTTAAAAAGGCAAATCTCCACCTTTTCACAAAAGGACAATGAGACTTTGTATCAGTCTTGGGAGAAATTTAAGGAGTTATTAAGTATGTGTTCTCACCATGGGCATGAGAATTGGAGCTTAGTGAGCTATTTTTATGAGGGACTTACATATAGAGAGCGTTAATTTGTAGAAATGGTGAATTTTTACAGAAAGATCCTGATGAGGCCATAGAGTACCTCAATGAGCTTACTGAAAAAGCTCACACTTGGACTGAACCTAGTGCTACTGAAAGCACAAATAGGTCACGACCTGTAGGAAACACGAGTAGTGGTGGAATTTACCATCTTAGGGAAGAAGACAACCTAAAGGCTAAGGTTGAAATGCTCACTAGGGAGTTAGATGCATTAAAGACTAAAGGCTCAAAGCCAACACACGTGGCTAATCATGCCAAATCTTTGGAACCATGTTTTGTGTGTGACAGGGTAGGTCATCCCGCCCAAGGGTTTCCCACGTTTGTTGATATGAGAGGGATGTATGAGGAACAATGTAATGCCTTAGGCATATACAAGAAGCCTTTGGCACCCTTCTCTAATACCTATAATTTGGGGTGGCGCAATCGTCTCAATTTTAGCTGGAAGTCTGAAAACCAGTAGCTTACACAACCCCCTAGATCATATCCTGCACCATATCATGCACCCTCATCCTCTAAGAGTTTTTTAGAAGACACTTTGCATGCTTTTATTGAGGCACATGGTAAGACAAACCAAAGATGTGAAGCATTAATTATGTAGGTTGTTAAAGAGAACAAGGAAATAAAGAGCCAAGTGTCCAAATTGATGGGCTCCTTGAGTGTGAATGAGCGAGGTAAGTTCTCTTCTCAAGCTCAGTCCACACCCCATGGTTAACACATGGCATAAGCAAATCTGAAAGATGTGAATGCCATTGTGACAAGAAGTGGTAAGTCATTACACATTCCAACAACAAACAAATCTGAGGATGTGGAAAAGAGTCAAGGTAGTAGTGATGCCGAGCTGCCCAAGGACCCTGAGGTTACCAAGAGCCCTGTTAAGGCACCATTCCCTCAAGCCTTAAAATCAAACAAGAAAAATCTGGACCTAAACAATAAAATCCTAGAGAACCTAAGGCAAGTAAAACTTAATATTTCTCTTTTACATGTGATTAAACAAGTTCCTACTTATGCAAAAGTTCTCAAGGATTTGTGTATAATTAAGATGAAGCACCATGTAAAGAAAATAGTGTTCCTGACAGAGCAAGTTAGTGTTTTAATTGAGCAAAGGATTCCCCCCCAAATACAAGGATCCTGGCTGCCCAACCATTGCATGTAGCATTGGAAATCATGAGGTTGGACAAGCATTGCTAGATTTATGAGCTAGTGTAAATCTGATGTCGTTTTCTATTTATTTGCAGTTAGGGTTAGGAGAGATCAAACCAATTGCTGTGGTATTGCAATTGGCTGACCGTTCAGTCAAAGTATCCCAGGGCGTGGTAGAGACTGTTCTTATTCAAATTGATAAATTTTATTATCCTGTTGATTTCCTAATTCTGGACACTACCTCTGTTGTTGACACTACCTCTAAAATTCCTTTGATTTTGGGTAGACATTTCCTTGCCACTGCAAATGCTCTTATTAATTGCAGGAATGGACTCATGAAGCTGTCCTTTGGAAACATGATCCTCGAGGTGAACATCTTCAATGTTGTAAAATAGCCAAAAGATGATGATGAGAGCCACCAGTTATACATGATCGAGTCACTCATCGATAGGGGAGTTTCTATAGCTCATGATTTTGATCATCTTGAGTATTTTCTTGTTAATTCTGAGTTTTATTCTATCAATGATAAATCTGATGTAATTGATATTTGTGCTATTTTTGATAAATCTCAAGATTATGGCACTCGGGCATGGCAACCGAAGTTTGAGGAGTTGCCTGAAAAGAGTGAGAAACAAATTCCCTCAAGTGTTGAAGTGCCCAAAGTCGATTTGAAGCCTCTGCCTAAGGGTTTGAAGCAAGTTTTCCTCGGTCCCGGTGATATTTTTCCTGTTATTATCTCATCTGAATTATCTGAGTCTCAAGGTGAGAAATTAATTCAGACCTTAAATGAACATAAATCAGCCTTAGGTTGAGGCATGACTGATTTAAAAGGTGTTAGTCCCCTGGTCTGTTCTCATAAAATTAATTTAGATGAAGGAACTAGCCCTCGTAGAGACCCCCAGCGTAGGCTTAACCCCACTATGAAAGAAGTGGTGAAAAATGGAGTGTTAAAACTATTAGATGCAGGAATTATATATCTCATAGCTGATAGTAAATGGGTAAGTCCTACATAGGTCATTCCTAAAAAGTCAGGTGTCATTGTGGTAAAGAATGACCTAGGAGAGTTAGTCCCTACAAAACTTGTGACCGAGTGGCGAATGTGCATTGATTACAGAAAATTAAATGCTGCTACCTGGAAAAACCATTTCCCACTCCCCTTTATTGATCAAATTCTTGAGCGTGTAGCTGGTCATCCTTTTTATTGTTTCTTGGATAGTTATTCTGGTTATTATCAAATTGAAATTGCATTAGAAGGCTAGGATAAAACCACTTTCACTTGTCCTTTTGGTACTTATACTTTTCTTAGAATGCCATTTGGAGTGTGTAATTCACCTGTTACTTTTCAACGTTGCATGATGAGCATTTTTAGTGACATGGTTGAAAATTGCATGGAAGTCTTTATGGATGACTTAATTGTTTTTGGATCTTCATTTGATGCATGCTTATTGAATTTAGAAAGAGTATTGGTTCGTTGTGAGGAGAAGGAATTAGTTTTAAATTAGGAAAAATTCCATTTCATGGTACCTTCAGGTATTGTCCTAGTGCATAATGTTCTTTTAAGGGGATAGAGGTTGATCAATCTAAAATTGAATTAATCTCTAAATTGCCTACACCTAAGACAATAAAGGATGTGTGATCCTTTCTTGGTCATGCTGGTTTTTATAGGAGGTTCATACAAAATTTTTCCAACATATCTAGACCACTATGTGCCCTTCTAGTTAAAGATGCCCCATTTGAATGGACATAATCTTATCAAGAGACCTTTAAAATGTTGATTGGCAAGCTTACTTCAGCACCCGTAATGTATTCACCTGATTGGACTTTACCTTTTGAGATCATGTGTGATGCTAGTGACTTTGTTGTAGGTGCTGTTCTTGGACAGCGAAGGGAGGGGAAGCCTTTTGTCATTTACTATGCTAGTAAAACTCTAAATAGTGCTTAGATGAATTACTCCACCACTGAAAAGGAATTGCTAGCTGTAGTATTTGCTTGGGACAAGTTTTGTACTTATTTGATTGGTTCTCCTATTCTTATTTTCATAGATCATGCAACCCTTAAGTACATTCTTACAAAGAATGATGCTAAGGCACGACTAATACGGTGGATCTTACTCTTGCAAGAATTTGACATCACCATCAAAGAAAAGAAAGGAGTAGAGAACATAGTGGTTGACCATCTCTCGAGGCTCACATTTGAGGACACCTCTGACGACATACCAATAAGGGATGATTTTCCCGATGAGCAATTACTCTCTATTACTTCTCTACCATGGTTTGCTCATATCGTGAATTACTTGGCTGCCGGTGAGATACCGATGGATTGGAGCAAGTTCATGAATGAGGTACGTAATTTTTATTGGGATGACCCTTATCTTTTCAAATACTACCTTGACCAAATTTTAAGGCGTTGCATCCCTAATGAAGAGATTGTCAGTGTCTTGGAATTTTGTCATTCCCAAGCTTGTGGGGGCCACTTTTCAATAAAAAAAACCGCTGCAAAAATTTTACAGTGTGGATTTTATTGGCCCACCTTATTTAAAGATGCAAACATCTATTGTCGCTCATGTGAAAAGTGTCAGAAGTTAGGAGTTGTGTCTCGTCATAATATGATGCCCTTAAACCCAATTTTAGTGATTGAAATCTTTGATTGTTGGGGTATTGATTTTATGGGACCATTTCCTCATTCTTTTGGATATCAATATATCATTGTGGCAACAGATTATATGTCAAAATGGGTAGAGGCAGCAGCTTGCAGAAGCAATAATAATAGAACGATAATTAAATTTCTCAAAGAAAATGTGTTATCTCGATTTGGTACACCACGTGCTATAATTAGTGATCGAGGTATGCATTTTTGCAACCGTTCTTTTGAAGCTTTGATGAAAAAATATGGGGTGTTACATAAAATCTCTACTGCCTACCACCCTCAGACAAGTGGACAGGTAGAACTTACAAACAGGGAAATTAAACAAATTTTAGAAAAAAAACGGTCACCTTATAGGCTTATTTTTGGAAAGCCTTGCCACTTACCTGTAGAGCTCGAGCATCGAGCTTATTGGGCCATCAAGCATTTCAACTTTGACATGGGAGAAGCAGGTAAGCTTAGATAATTTCAGTTGATCGAGTTAGAGGAGTTGAGAAAATATGCTTATGAGAACTCTAGAATCTATAAGGCTAAAATGAAAGTGTTTCATGATAACAAAATTTTGAGAAAAACATTTAAGCCTAATGATCGGGTGTTCTTATATGATTCTAGACTCCATAAGCACCCAGGAAAACTTTGATCGAGGTGGACCGACCCTTTTATAGTAAAGAATGTTTTTGCAAATGGGGTGGTCGAAATAGAGGATACTAGAGATGGTTGGATCTTTAAAGTAAATGGTCAACGCCTTAAAATCTTAATCGATAGGCAAGATCCGGAAATGTAAGACATTCCGCTTATAGATCCGGTCTATTCACCTTGACCACACCTCAAAGGTATGTTTTCGTTTATTTTTCTTTTGTTTGTTTTGTTTTTAATTAAGTTTATTTCCATTTTAATTTTTAGTTTTTTTAGTTTAATTTAATCTAATTTTTAAGGGTTATTTTTATTTTACTTGGCACAAGCAAGTTTTTTCTATTAGAACCAGGTCCGGGCCACTCCTAGGCCCAGCAACCTGCGCCTTAGCCCATAGAAGCTAGCCCCCCAGCCTGCCTCTCGCGCCGCGCCCCAGCCCACAGCACGCCGCAGTGCACAACAAAGCAATAATTGGGAATTAGGTCACCAAGCTGCGGCGCGAGCAAGCCCAAGCCGCGACTCGAACCCGTGAACTGGACCATTTTAAAAACCTCATTTCTACTTGGAGAACACAGCAGCACACTCATTTCTCTCTCATCCTCTCTCCAAACCCTCACTTACCCACTCATTTTTCTCACTATTTCTTGCTTCTAACACCATTTCTTGAAGGATTTAGGACTAATATTGCAGATTTTGCTGAAAATTTCTCCAAAAAGCTTGGTTCTAAGAAGATTTTTGGTTCTTTAAGAAGATTTCAAGTTGGTGGGTACTCTTTCTTCTCTCCAACTTTGGGCATCAAGTAAGATCAATTTCTTCTCTTTGTTGTGCTTTTATGCTATTTGGGTGGTTAATTTTGAATTAGTCATGTTGTTCTATACATTTGATTCAAATGGCCCCTAAAACTAAGAGACCGAGGGGGAAACAACCTCAAGAGTATGATGAGAGAAAATTTGTTAGTTTTGAGACTAGTGAGAGATATGTTAGCTTGATAAATGCTAGGAAACCAATTCCTGAAAGAGGATTCGCTATCACAGAGAGGGGAAACCTAACCTTGTTTAGAATGATTATTGATAGGCATTGAGATACATTTGCAAGACAACCATCTCATTCCCTTGCAAATGTGGTTAGAGAATTCTATGCTAATGCAGAAGAACATAGGATGGTAAGGTGATGGTGAGAGGAAAAACAGTTTCTTTTAGCAGCACATCTATCAATAGATTCTATGAGCTCCCTGACATAGAAAACAGTGAGTATATTTCATATGCGTATAATATTGATTATGAAGAGATTTGCAATACTCTTTGTATTCCGGGCACAACATGGAAAATGATGGGTGATATCCCTAAACCTTGCCCGGTACTTCTCTGACTGTCAATGCTAGGGCTTGGCAATATTTTGTGTGTCAGAGGTTGATGCCTACTACACACTATAGTGACTTTACTGTTGAAAGAGCTGTTCTGATTTATGCCATTTTGATGGGCATGACTATTAATGTGCGCCAAATCATATTTAATTCTATCACACACACTGTGAGACAAAAGACCTATATGATATAGGTCATTTTTGGACCGTTTGAGCCTTTCAAACTTACCCTTACTATATTTATCGCTAATCACCTGTTTGAGCCTTTTCTTGAAAAGGAATTTGAGCCTTGTTTCTTTTGATAACCCATTTACTTACTTTTATGAGCCTAAAAATATTTTATCCTTACCTTTCTTTTAAAAGAACTTAGTTATACACATTTGTTGAGAAGCACTTAAGGGAAAGATAGAAATATGAAAAAAAAAAATATTACTACCATAACCCAAGTATATTAAAGGGGTTGTGGAAAAGAAAAGAATGAAAAAAGAGGTGAATGATCTTATGCCAAAATAAATAAAAATAAAAAAAAGAAGTGAACTATGTCAAAGAAAGAAGAAAAGAAAAAAAGTGGTGATTTATTGAGAGAAATGCTCGAAAAATGGTTGAAAGATTTGGGTATTGAAGTAAGGTTATCCAGTGCTTAAAGTGGCTTTGTTTAAAACTAAGAGATTGAGTTCTTTTACTTGTTGCATACTTCCCGTTCTTTCTTGACCTTTACCTTAGCCTAACGTTACAAGCTTATTAAAGACCTATTGATCCAGGGGTAGTTGTTCTTAATTTCTATTCTTGATTCAGTTGTAGTTTCGATTCATTGTTAAACATTGTTATGATTTACTTTTTGATTTAATTAGAAGATTTTATTTTAATCCAGTGATTGCATCTTTCTCCTCTATATAAGTTTAGTCATGCTCTTCTTATGTAAAGATTGTTGGATGTGATTGATTCCAGTAGATTTATCTTTTAGGTTTGTCCATTACTGCGATATTGTCATTGAGATATACTGTCGTTTCTTATTAAATTTATAAGATAGGTCATGTGTGTTTGAATCAAAAGTAAAAAGTATTTCATAGCAACTATATTAGGGTTTACATGTGCTTTGATTGAATATTTGTCGATTGCCTGTTTGGGATGTGAAACTAGCAATCGAGATAAAAACAATTAAATCAAGATTGGAATAAGGCAACGAACCTAGGAAGGATTCCTAGAACCTTGTTAACTCTCCATCATATTCTTAATTATATTTACACAATTTTCTCACAATACTTTATTATCAAAACTCATATTCTCTCACTTGATCTTTATCGTTCGTGTTAAGGTTTACACTTTCCCTTGTAGTTCGCTTTTCCTCGTAGGATCAACACCTCAACTATACACAATAACCGCGTATTAATTTGAACGTAATCACATAGCGTCATGGACAAGCTCAACATCCAAGACCCTTCCTTAACTCAAGAGGTCCTTGAGGCCCCCCTCCCGCTGAACTTCCGGATGCCCCAGATCAAACCTTACGACGGTTCTACGGACCCCCTGGATCACCTCCAACACTACAAAGCCATGATAACAAGGAAGTTATTTATTAATAGCGGTTATGGTCCCCAAATCACACGAACGATTATTCTTCTATTCTTTGACATCCCATCATCAAAGAGAGAGAAAAAGAAAACAAAGAATTCTCTAAGAGAACATGCTGATCTGGAAAACATACCACACGGCTCTAGAGAGTAATTGATTGTCATGGATTCAGGTACACTTCCGCATATTAATATGTTCATTCTTGGTTATTTAACATGAATGTTTCCTGGATTTTGAGAGATATTTTACATCCAAAAATATTTTCTAACAAGTGGTATCAAAGCCCGCTCATGTTGAATCATTGGGAATCGAAATTTCATTCGATTACATGATGATTTGTATGTGTTTTTGGATTTAACGATTCTGGATAAGGTGTTGTTAAATTCGAGAACAATTTTGGTTGTTCTTTATATAATTTTTCTGAAATTTGGTTGATTTAGAAGGTATTTAGGGTTCATTTAAAGAAAGTCATGAAATTGTATAATTTTTTTAGAATTTGGTTGATTTTCTGCCATAGATCAGTTAGGAATTAAAAAATGAGCAAAACCCCTTTTGAATCGTCGAAAACGAAGTTCTAGAGGCCAAGATATGGCCGGGTCAAGTTTCAGGTCTTGATTCGGATCACGCGACCCGGTTGGAGGTCAGGGATGACCAAAAACGTCATGTTGTTTCGGTTAGGGATGACCAAAACATCATGTCATTTATCTGGGTTGAGAAAATGACGTGTCATTTTCTGTTTGACTAAAACGACATGTTTTAAGGTAAGGGCGTTGATTTCGGTTGACCGATGTAGACTTTGACCAAAAAAAAATTTGGGTCAATTTTGGTGCAATTTAATTTTACATATTGGTATGATTATATATATTTTGGAATGAATTAATTGAAGCAACATGTCACCAAAGTGACTTCTCTTGTGGAAATTAATTTGTTTTGAAATATAAACGGTTGTGTGCATGTAACTTATGTGAATATTGACCAGCCCAAAGGAAGGTTGATATTTAACAGAATTGCATAGTCACCTGTGGTAATAAATATGTCATGATAATTTAGTTTTTTCATGTGAACAATACATCGGCCCAAAGGAAGATTTATTTTTCGACATGTTTCTTATTATCAGTGTTTGATTACTACTCTAAGATATCACTTACAAATTTATATTTTGTCCAAAGACGAAATATTAATGGCGTGCTCGGTATCTTGAGATGGGATTTACCTCTATTTAAATTTTATTGTTGTTTCTGTTATGAGTAACCTTGTTTTGTTTGTTTGTTGTTCTCTGGATTCAGCTACAATCACTCCTTCTAATATTACTGCCAACATCAACTCTATTCCTATGCTAAATGGCACAAATTTCAAGTCATGGCAAGAGAACCTCTTGATAATTCTTGGAGTCATGGATCTCGACCTTGCATTAAGGGTTGATTCTCCTACACCTCTTATGGATAAGAGTACCTCTAATAAAAAGAAGGATATTGAAAGGTGGGAGAAATCAAATCGTATGTGTATGATGATTATGAAGATAACCATTCCGGAAGCATTCAAAGGCACAATGTCTGAAAAGATTACTACGGCTAAGGAGTTCATTGCAGACATTGAAAAGAGGTTTGTTAAGAACGAAAAGGCTGAAATAGGTACACTCTTGACAAGTCTAATTTCACTGAGATACAAAGGCAGAGGCAATATCAGGGAGTACATCATCTAGATGTCTCATCTTGCTTCAAGGTTTAAAGCACTTAAGTTAGAACTTTCTGAGGACTTACTAGTGCATCTGGTTTTGATATCCCTCCCGACACAGTTTAGCCAGTTTAAGGTGAGCTACAATTGTTAGAAATAGACTTGGTCTCTAAATGAGCTCATCTCACACTGTGTTCAGGAAGAGGAAAGACTGAAGCAAGATAAGACAGAGAGTGCTCACCTTGCCTCAACCTCTAAGAACAAGGACAAGGGAAACAAAAGGAAGAAGGATGAGGAAGCTACAGATACGACACCTCAAAAGAAACAACAAAAGAAACCAGATCAACCGACAGGTACTAGTTGTTTCTTCTGCGGTGTTGAAAGGCATATGAAGAAGCATTGCACCAACTACCACGCATGGCGTACTAAGAAAGGTGTGCTTCTTAATTTGGTTTGTTATGAGATTAATTTAATTTTGGTACCTAGACACACGTGGTGGATAGATTATGGTGCAACACATCAGTGTGTCTATGCAGGGTTCCCTGAGTTACCGAAAGCCAAGTGATGGTGAAAGATACATCTATGTGGGCGATGGCAAGACGGTTCAAGTTGAGGCAATAGAAAAATTTAGATTATTATTAAAGACTGTAATTTATTTGGATCTTAATGAGACATTTATTGTACTGTCTTTTAGACGAAATTTGATTTCTATTTCTGCTTTGGACAAATCTGGTTATTCTTATTTATTTGGGAATGAAAAATTTAGTTTGTTTCATGATTCAAAATTGGTTGGTTCCGGTTCTTTTTCGGGTTATGATAATCTTTATTTGATTGATACAATTGCTTCATTTAATTAAACCCTGCAATTAGGTACACGAGATATAAAGAGAAAATTAACCAATGAGAATTCGATTGCGCTGTGGCACCAGAGATTAGGTCATATCTCCAAACGGAGAATAGAGAGACTTGTGTCAGACGAAATTCTAGACCCCTTAGATTTTGCAGATTTTGATGTTTGTGTTAACTGCATAAAGGGGAAATAAACCAATAAAAGGAGATTTGAAGCTAACAGGACTTTGGATGTCTTAGAACTTATACATACGGACATTTGTGGGTCATTCCCTACGGTTGCTTGGAATGGTCAACAATATTTTATAACGTTCATAGATGATTATTCCAGATATGGCTACATATATCTCATTCATGAAAAGTCACAATTGTTGGACGATTATCTACCTAATTAAATATGCAAATAATCATACTTGTTTTACTTGCAAGTGCATAAGGTCAATGGTAGCATAGTGTGCAAGTGCGAGATCATTTCCGCAAGGATTGGTCAATTTCGATTTAGAATTGGTTTCTTCAAAGTAAAAAGAGAAATAACTGTTGAGTGTGAGTTAATAATAATGAGAACATAGGACTACGATATCCACCACTAATTACACTTTCCCACTAAGTAAGGTGTGAATGCTCTAGTCTTATTATGAATATTTAATGGTTGCCAACCTAAGGGCTTGGTGCACACCTTAGGCTATTGATCTCCCTATGCAATGAGTTAGGCATGGTGTATACTTTAACTCTTTTCTCTCTTAAGAGATTCAGCATGGGTGTATACTGAGTTGTTCCTTAAGAGAGCATAAGAGCTGTGGAGATCGACAACCACACGGGACCTAGGCCTTGGTCCTCTCCCGGTTTTTCGTGTTGATTAACCCGAGAATCCGGTGTGGATATCTCTTGTTACTATTGTTGAACCCAAAACTCGGTCATCCAAATTGATTCAACTAACTAATCCATACCACATGCATACGTTGATCAGATACACACATATGAGGAATTTAAATAAAAACAGGTATTAATCAAGTTAAACATTCTAACATGGCTATAGGCAAAGGTAATCAATGAATAAATATTTGGAAAAGCATAACTAGGGCTTCAATCAAGCCCTATAAAAGTTTAGTTACACATGCTAGTTAAACTAAACATCATAACCATGATGAAACAAAAACAGAAAAATAAAACTTGAAGAAAACTCAAGAGACGAGTTGTTAATTCCTCTCTTCAGCTTGCAACTTCAAGTCTAAAACGAAAGGTATGGTTTATGTGTTTTACAAAGCTATATATAGGGCTCTCATGGTGTCCCGAAACCCTAATTTCTTATTTGAGATCTGGAGACTTCTTTCCGTATATGGCTCTGCCGCCTCTAGAGTGTTTGTGCTCGATCGTATGCGGGCTACGCTCGAGCGCATGTGTGCGCTCGAGCATTCTACAAGTGCACTCGTGTGCCTGTGCGCTCGATCACAAGGGAGGTGCGCTCGAGCGCACCTTGCTGGATGGAAAAACTTGACTTTTTTACTCCTAAAAGCTCCAAAATATCATCTTTTTGTCAAAGCCCTGTGGAAAACACATAAAACACGAAAATGAAATAGAATCTACTAAAATAGATAAACAAAGAGCTTAACAAGCGTAAATTAAGGGGCTTAAATATAACTATTTAAGCACTTATCACACCCTCAAACTTATATATTGCTAGTCCCTTAGCAATACAAAATGAAAGACTATGTTAAAACAAAATTAAAGATAAATTCGTTTTCATGATATTCAAAAATTTGGGTTGTGCATAAAACCATGATAACCGTTCATGAGTAAGCTTATAATAAAAACACATTTTTGTATTGAAAATGGATTTTTAAAAGCTTATGTTACTTACCTAAGGTGCGCTTAAGGCATCGCAAGTTTGATTTGTGTGTGATGAATTAGCACGAATAAGATGGGGCTTCCAAATATTTTTAGCGTATAGTGTTTCGGTGTCCAAACCTAGATCGAATTCCTTATAAAAAAGAACAACAACGACATGATGCTTGCTTCTTTTCTTTTTATTTTATCATGCGATTTTTGCCACGTTGAGTTCCATTAAGCTTTCTAATTGACTCTTGCAATGAGTGTTTAGCCAATGACTCCCAAACAAGCTGGTTTTAGGAGATTAGGTGTAAATACACCCCTAAGGACTTACTAACTCGAGTCAAAAAGGCTACAGAACTAATAGGTTTCAATGCTTCCTAGTGAAATTCCCACCTTTTGACGTGAACACTCACTGCTTATTGAGGCAAGAGGCCCAGTTACTTAGTGGAAATTTTCATTATGATCATTAAAGGCTTAATTCTCACCTTTTGACGTGAACACTCATTGCTTATTGAGGCAAGAGGTCCAATTACTCAGTGGAAAGTTTTTAATGATCATTATAAGCTTTTTATTTTCTTTTTGCATAATGAACGTTTTTCTTTATTTTTCTTATGCCAAAGTGTTCTTTTAACAAGTTATCCGATTACAGTTAGGTCGTGGAAATATATACAAAAGAATTATATATCATACCCCACACAAATGCGTGCTAATGTGCTCGTGTAGATCTGGATCAAACTCGTGAATTCTTAAGTGCCTTGAGGTAGGTAACTAAACTTTGTAAAATTCCTATTACAAGACTATGTGTTCTAGATTTTAAGCTTACTAATGAAGTTTTATCATATTTTTAAATCAACCAAAATTTTTATCACCAAATGAACATGCATTTATCTTTTTTAAAATAATAAAAAAAAAACTGGGACCTAGTGTGTGCATGTGTTTCAAGTGTGTGCGTAACAGTGTCTCCCACTACCCCCAAACTTAATATACACATTGTCCCCAATGTGTGTGTGACATAGAAAGATCTGACATGGGAGATGGAGAACTAGATTGCTTGCTTTGCTCATAACATGCCCCCAAACTTGAACTGAATGCACGCACTAAGCTCCTGACATAGAAATATAAACGTTGTGCCGGAAAACAAGAAATATGGATAATAGACATGTAAATATAAACATAAACAAAAGAAAATATTAAAATGAAAAAGATATGCTATGGGGTGCCTCCCATGAGCGCTAAGTTTTACGCCTTCAACCAGACAGGGTGTCCTCTCACTGCTGATCATCAGGTGGTACAGTCGAAGAGGTACCGGGTGCAGAAGGTAGGTGATCAAGGATGGCCTGTAGCATCGCATCTTGCTGTGCAAACTGCACCTCTAACCCATCGATCCATTGATGGATCAAATGGGTTGCCTTACGATCCTCCCGGAGGATGTCGAACAGCTCATAGCGGAAGGAAGACAGCTCATCTAAAAGGTGCTGATACTCTATGGACCCCATGTTGAGCTGGTCCTCCTCCTATGTAGGGCTCACCGATGGATGATCGGCTTCCATTGAATCATCTACCATAGGCTCAGCAACAATAATCTGCACCTGGGGTCATCGGGGAATGTGGCACTGGCTGAGGCTCCACTGGGCTCTCCTAAAGAAAGGATGATCACTAATCGGGCGGTTTATAGAGGAGCCTCAAATCCCCTTCTTCTTGAAGATGTGACTGAGCAAGAAGGGGAAAGGGAGGCCCCGTGCATTAGTTGTGGTGGTCTGACGGCTATGTTCACTGTCCCAAAACTTGTGTATCTGACTCCATATAATTGCTGGGATAGAGTACCAGTGACCCCGATGAAAGGCGTAGAGAGCCTGTAAAAACTAATCCCGCCTCTGTGTCTTGTGCCCTAAAGGACATACATTACACTAGAGGACGGAGTCTACGAACCATAAGCGAGGAGGCAACCTCGATCGGCTCCCTGTATTATTGTGGCGGTTTGCATACTAGCCCGCACACATGTCCTCTATGATGTGTGGTAGAGGAAACGGGTCAGGCTGCTTCTCCATGTGGCTGTCCTCTGACGGGGACTCATCACAGCAATGCAAAGAACCAGCTATGTCGGTGGTGCTCAGCTTTATGAATCTGCCCTGGACTGAAGAAGATAAGATCTCTGGTCTGGTGCAGTCGTAGGTCAGGTTCTCGTAGAAGCTGACCACAAATCTGGTGTAAGCCGTTGAACAGCCGCTTGAGAGCTCGAGCTTTGAACTCTTGGACCGCCCATCTTGTGGCGTCCAAACTCTTGAAGTCCTCATCTACGTTGAATGTAGTTTCGAACAGTATTTCGCACTGCTCGAAACTAGGCCGAGTGGACTGAGAGCGGCTGCCGGAAGCTCAGGAAGTGGAGGCCATGTGCGGAGAATAAAAAAACAGTATAGTTTCTGTCGTTTTTGCACTCGTTCGCAGCTGATAATGCGCTCGATTGCACAGAGTGATGAGCGCTCGATCGCTAATACCTAGTGCTCGATCGCACTCGTTCAAGCAATAGGTCGAACACTTTACGTGCAACAGAAACCCGAAGCTATAGAAATTACACACAGTTGATCCAAACCTCCTGCAAATACGAAAATACCCAATCAACACACAAGATGAACATATATAGATAATGAATATGTAATTTAAAGATCAAGAATTGTGTGTGTGTAAGTATCTAAAAACCAAAAATGTGTGTACCATGTGTGCTTAGGATGATAGTGGGCGTGCAAGGGAGAATGAAAATGTGTTGGCTTGGTGGTGGTTGTTTGGAGTGTCGGATGTGAGTGGGCGGTTGGAAACAAATCTTTTTAGTTGGGTGAGAGTAGTTGCGACAGACGGGGATAGAAAGTGCGCTAGAGCGTAAGTGAAAAAAATGGGTTTGTGAGTGTAGGTGAATAAAAACCCTCACGTGCCTTTTCTGCCTCGAGTGCGCTCGAGCACATAGTGAAGTGCACAAGTGTGTAGGGTGTTGCGCTCGCGCGCACTGGAGTGTATGGCAAGAGTGCGCTCGAGCACACTATGTAGTGCACTCAATCGCAGTGCAGAAAATGCTGATAGTAATGAAATATTAAACTATTAAAATAATAAAGTGAACAAGAGGAAGAATTGGTAACAATACAACCATACCATATTATAGTGGCCTCAGTACCACTAACCTCGATAGAGGCGCTTGAGCCAGATGTTATGCAAGTTGGATTTGCTCAAACGCTCTCTATAGTAGCTTCAGTGCTACTTTCTTTGAAGGAGGCACTTAGAGCTCACATTAGGTGGTTCCAGTGCCATCGATAGCTGCTTCATCTCCAATTTTGGTGCCTGGTCAGTAAAATAGGGAGAAGTATTATTAGTAAGTTCAAGGTTTTCAACTCGAGGATTATACTTACTTGAAGGCTTTGGTGTGTTCTTGATGGGGTGCATGGCTCCATTGATATCATTAATCACATCGTCATCCTCTAGGCTAATTTCCAATCTTGTGTCATCTTGGTTGGGGATGGTCTCCAATGGAGCAGTGTGATGGACCTGAGAAACTTCCTCAACAACACTTTGCATTAAGCTTACATTATAACACTCATTATCATTTTTGGTTGATTCTAATGTATTAAATATTTTGAATTCCATCTCCTCATCATTTACTTTCATAGTGACAATGCCCCTTTTTACACTAATATTTGTGTCGGCAGTGATCATAAATGGTCTTCCTAAGATGATAGGGAGTGGTAATGGCATATGGCATTCTTCCATGTCCAACACAATAAAATCAACATGTAAAATAAATTTACCTACTCTTACCAAAACATCCTTGAGGATACCTCTTGGTCATTTGATGCTTCTGTCAGCCAATTGCAAAGTAATGGAGGTTGGTTGGAGCTCCCCCACACCTAGTGTCTTGAATACACTGTATGGCAACAGATTGACACTCGCTCCTAGATCTAATAACGCATACTCGAAAAGCTGGTCACCTAGCCTGCAAGGAATGGTAAAACTACCTAGATCTTTTAGTTTTGGTGGTAATTTTCTTAATAGCACAACACTTACCTCTTCAGTCAGTGCAACTGTCTCATGCTCCTGAAACTTCCTTTTATTAGTACAACAATCTTTCAAGAATTTAGCGTATGCAGGAATTTGTTTAATTGCTTCTAATAAAGGAATGTTGACTTCTACTTTTCTCAAAATTTGAAAAATATCAATTAGTTTAGTCTCTTTCTTATGTTTTACTAACCTTTGAGGGAAGGGTGGAGGTGCAGTTACCTTTTCCATCTCACTTACCTTAGATGTGGATGTTTGGTCTGGCGATGTTTGTGCAGGCTTATCACTGCCGATGATCTTACCACTTCTTAAGGTTGTCACAACATTCAATTGCTGATGTCCTCTTGGATTAGATAGTGGCTGGGCTGGAAGCTCTCCTTGCTTTCTAGTACTCAGTTCTTTGGCCAATTGCCCCATTTGTACCTCTAGTCCTTGAATGGCTTGATCATATTTTGTCGTGATTTGTCTCATCTCAGTCCGAAATTGTCTAGTTTCTTCCATGAACTGTTCATGTGAAGTCATTAGTTATTACTGCTGAGATGCCAATTGCCTCCCAAGACTTTCGAGGTCACTTTTCTTTGTCTCGGGAGCTGAATGGGCTACTGATTAGAAGTTTCTTTGCTGCTCTTGACTGTTTTGATTGTTGCTCCAAGAAAAATGACATTGGAGTGATGGAAGATGATCCGATCAACTTTCGTCAAGCCATGGAAAATTCTAACTATCAGAAGTGGATTGATGCCATAAATGAGGAGATTAAGTCCATGAAGGATAATAACGTGTAGGATCTTGTCCTATTGCCAGAAGGTGCGAAACCCATTGGTTGCAAATGAATATTTAAGACCAAGAGGGATTCGAAAGGCTATATGGAAAGGTACAAGGCTCGTCTTGTCGCTAAGGGCTTTACACAGAAAGAAGGCATCGATTATAAAGAGACTTTCTCTCCGGTTTCTTCGAAAGACTCTTTTAAGATTATTATGGCATTGGTGGTGCATTTCGATCTTGAGCTATATCAGATGGATGTAAAGACAGCGTTTCTCAATGGTAACATTGATGAGACGATCTATATGGTGCAACTAGAAAACTTCATGTTGGGAAACCCAAAGAATATGGTTTGCAAACTTAAAAAATTCATCTATGGGCTTAAGCAAGCATCTCGACAATGGTATTTCAAGTTTCATCAATTGATTATCTCGTTCGGTTTTGAGATGAATTTGGTCGATGATTGCATATACCATAAGTTCTGTGGGAGCAAGTATAATTTTTTGGTTTTATATGTCGATGACATTTTGCTTGCCAGCAACGATATAGGCTTATTGCACGAAACCAAGAGATTTTTAGCTAAGAATTTTGAGATGAAAGATCTTGGTAACACCTCTTTTGTATTAGGCATAAAGATACATCAGGATCGCTCCAGGGTTTTCTTGGATTATCACAAAAGAGCTATATCGAGTAGGTTCTCAAGAGATATGGCAAACTAGGTAATACCCATGCGGCAAAAGGAGACAAGTTTAGTCTCAATCAGTGCCCTAAGAATGATTTTGAGGAAAAGGAAATGTAAAAGATTCCTTATGTGTCAGCAGTAGGAAGTCTGATGTATGCTCAGGTTTGTACTTGTCCGGATATTGTGTACATTGTTGGGATGTTGGGCATATATTTAAGTAATCCAGAAGTAGACCATTGGAAAGGAGCCAAACGGGTCTTGCAATACTTACAAAGAACAAAAGACTACATGCTCACGTATCGGAGATCAAATCAGCTTGAGATCATTGGGTATACTGACTCTGATTTTGCTAGATGCCAAGATAGTATAAAATCTATGTTGGGCTATGTTTACCTGCTAGCTGGAGGTGTTGTCTCCTGGAAGAGTGCTAAACAGTCTCTTATAGCCTCTTCTACTATGGCGGCAGAGTTCATAGCGTGTTATGAGGCGTCCAATCATGGATTATGGCTGCGAAATTTTGTCACAGGGCTGTGTATAGTGGACGGTATTGAAAGACCACTCAAGTTATTTTGTGACAATAAGTCAGCAGTTCTATATTCCAATAACAACAGGAGCTCGACGAAGTCAAAGCATATAGACATCAAGTTCCTAGTTGTTAAAGAAAGAGTTTAGAGTGGACAGTTGTCTATAGAGCACATCGGTACAAACTCCATGATTACGGATCTGCTTACTAATCGATTGCCACCCAACGTGTTTCATAAGCACACTGCTCATATTGGTGTCATG
The DNA here is from genome assembly GCA_023935145.1 of Bretschneidera sinensis. NCBI lineage: Eukaryota > Viridiplantae > Streptophyta > Magnoliopsida > Brassicales > Akaniaceae > Bretschneidera > Bretschneidera sinensis. The sequence continues at coordinate 13,523,700 of CM043704.1, forward strand.
TCATTTGAGGGTATTCAGTTTTAGTGGGAGTTTTTAATTTCATATGCTTTTCTGATATAGACATATTTTCAGTTATTTCAATTCATATGGATATTTTAAAGTTATTTTCTGCAGAAATAAAGTTTTGGTTTATTTACACTCTGAATTTTGGTATGGATTGATCTCACTAAGGCTTAAGGGTGTACCAGTTGGAAATAGGCATGTTAAGATCACATTGCATGAAATTTCCATGCTACACATCCACATCATGATCCATGTCATTCAGTTGTATTGGCATACGTGACCATTGATGGGTCGAGTTACGAAAGATGTAACGAATGCGTCTTTGATCCTATGTTGGTATGATTGATGGACCGGATTGGTTATAGATACATTTCAGTAATGACAGCAAAGTAGAGCTCATATGATTATTATTTTGCAATGCATAATTTTAAAGTTACACATATAGCCTAAGTGGGAGATTGTTGGATCTTTAATCCAACATTGGGCTTATATGTGAATAATTATGTGTTGTGGACTGTCATATAAGATTAAGCCCATATAAAGTGGTCTACTCAGGTTTAGGTAATTTCGGCTTTAATGTATCTAATAGGGTGTGGGCCTTTAATGTGTAGAGACTTAAGAGTAATTTCTATTTTTATGATGGAATAAAATAGAAATTCCAAAAGATAACATAGAAGTTATCTATTAATAGTGGTTATGGTCCCCCGATCACACGAACGATTATTCTTCTATTCTTTGACATCCCATCATCAGAAAGAGAGCAAGAGAAAACAAAGGATTCTTTAAGAGAACGTGTTGATCTGGAAGACATACCGCACGACTCTAGAGAGTAATTGATTGTCATGGATTCAGGTACACTTTCACATATTAATCTGTTCATTCTTGGTGATTTAACATGAATGTTTCCTGGATTTTGAGAAATGTTTACATCCAAAGATATTTTCTAACAGTATCATGTATGGTTGCCCCAAATAGCATTTATTTTCTCTATATGCCATTTCTACTATTCATATAGAAAGCTTGAATTCGACATTACGAATTTTACCTGACAAATGGGTAATTAAACCCTTAAACTTGGTATGATCCTTTGTTTTGAGATTGTATCTTATGAAATAGTGTACTTGTTCTTGTTGTAGCATAACAAATTGTTCATATCAGATGTCTGCAGAGATTAGTTTTAGTTTGTCGTTTGTTTTGAAGTGGTTCCAATCTAACAAGCAAACACAAAAAGTTATAACAAAATGCAGTTCTTAATAGGTTCAATACTTATTAGATATCTTAGGTTAATCTTCATGTTAACTACTATAATTTAATGTTCACGTTCTTTTGCAAAGAATTATGGCATGAAGCTTGTCTTTCTCGATGAAAATTATTATTAATTCAGGACATAAAAACCAACTGATACCAAAGAGGAAGATAGAGGTCCTCCAGCGACTTTTGCAAAGTCCACAAATCCAGATGCAATATCAGTATTAAGTGAGAACTCTAAAACACCTTCCGTTGAGGAGAATGCTGCATAGAAAACTTCAAAGAAAGAAGAAGAATAGAGTGAGACTAGTGTTTCCTAAGATAAAACCCTGAAGAAATCTAACAAGATTCTTCCTTGCCCCTGTTGTGATAGTATGGACACCAAGTTCTGTTACTATAATAATTATAATGTCAACTGTTGATGCTGAAAATCTGTTGTTGAGCTGGAAGTCTGGGATTTCACGGTCTATGCAAAGAAAGAGAGATAAACTAAAAAGTTACCGGAGGAAAAGGGGGTGGTGCCTTCGAGGACTCTCCGATGCATTTGTCAGTTTAAGGTTTTGAGAAAATGGAGAGGGTTGTGATATTAGTGTTTCAGTGATGAACTTGAATTGAGTTGAGATATACATACATTGGGCTTTTTATAGTGGTTAAGGGGGCAAGTTGACCATGTACTCGGGATGGCACGGTCCCTGAGATCACGTTTCTCTAGTAAAGGGTCTTGTTGCGTGTTCAGGGATGGTGCAGTCCCTGAAATCTTGCTTCCATTCTCGCATGTGAGAAGTCTATGAATGATTATGGCTTCGTCATCTGCTTTACTACGTGCCCGTTATTAACGTAGCCACGTATCATCCGGTCATTGGAGGGGAGTTATCCATGTGTCACCAAGCTATTGGAGAGTGAATTATTCACTACATCATCAACCAACCTTAGCACTTCTACAAAAACTACCAAAGAAACTGGATAACCAACGGGATAATGAGGAATGTCCCTGTAGGTGCTGGTCGACGCAAGAACAAGAATTCGACTTCTCACTACTGTCACATAACTGTGTCTGAAGCTCTCTAGAATGCTCGAATTGATCTTTCAAATGGCTTCTGTGTTGAACATTACAAATAAAACAGTGAAGAATTGTACATGAAATAGGTATCACAATCATGAGGAATTAAAGGTTCCAGTTTCTTGTGGAGTTGTGAAAAATGGGGATGATCATATGAATGGATCTTCAATCCTAAATTCAAAAGGTGAGGCAGGTACAAGAACACTGGTGACAAGTTTAAATCATGAAGCTATTATGACTCAATCAGCTCAAATGGGTCACATTAAAGATTATTTTGCTACATCTTACTGGAATGATTATTGACTTAGAAAAGCTCAATGAGTGGAGGAGTTTAGAACCATTTACTATTATTATAATATTTTCTATTTTACTTTTATTTTAATTTAATAGCTTCTTGTACTTTTATATTTGACATATGAGTATTAGTATTATTTTTCGACTTACTCATATTATCCAGATGCAATGTTGAATTTTGTTAATCGATTGTAATTTTATTTACTAATAGTGTCAATATAAAGATAAAATATTTCATTATAAAAGTTTACTTAATAATAATTAATCATTTTTAAAAATTTTCTTAAGAGAAAACAATATCACCAAACATATTTTATCTATTTTTATTTTTAAAAAATAGGTTTTATTTTCACGGACCAAATAAGTTTTTTAAAAGACAGAAAATGAAAAACAAATAACATTTTCAGAAACCAAAGGGACCCTTAGTTCTATTTTAAGCCTCAAACAACGTTTTAAAATTATTTCAGAGTGAGTTAAAAAAATATTTAACATTTCTTTTAATTTTTAACAACAAAAACTGTTTTAAATACTTTACCAACCCATGTCTTCATGCTGACAGTCAGTTAAAGAAAGAGTACAAGTTTTGTTGGTTTAGAAATAAAAATGACAAAAATATGTGTAAGATTTTGATTCAATTCTCTATTACGAAAATTTTTAATTGCATTGAAAATAATTTTTTATTTTATAATTATTTGTTTTAATAAAAATAATAACAATTTTTTATTGAATTGTTATTTATTTTAATATGATTAAAAATAATTTTTTATGTTATCTTTTTCTTATTAATATTATGAAAACACTCTCTATATAAAATACTCTCATAAAAAATTTGAAGCACATTTATAATACCCTTACAAGCACACTTACAATTTTTATATATATTTTACACTTATAATTCTTATATAAAACTAGATAGATTTACTATTAAAATAATAATAAAAAGTTTTAGTTCATTAAAATTTTGACTAATTAAGTAAATATAACATTTACATTTACAGTTAAATTAAGAACTTTTGTAACACTTTTAAAATTGTAATTAAAAATTAATAAAAATTATCAAACCTTATTAATTATTGTGTTATTTATTTTTTTGTTTATTTTATCTATTTAATTATTTATATATATTTTTTAAAATTTGAAGCTGAGTTTGTATTTATAGCCCATGGATACTAAGCCCATCTTGGTATCCTTATTGGACTTGCAACCAAGCTCGTCTAAAGTAAATGAAAGAAATCATTCTCTCTTTTAAACATTCAAGTCTCATCAATTAAATCTTACTGGTTTCTAAACGATTTTTTCTTTGGTCATCCTGGTAGTGAAAATGTTTGTTTTTATTTTCTAGTATAAAAAGATTTAAAATTTATTAAAAATTCCGCATGAAAAAAAATATCATAAAATTATTGTGGCATCCAATTATCCAAATAGTTTCTAAATTCATTTTCAGTGCATTCAAAAAAACTTAATCTAATAAAATCCTCTATTAAAATTAAACCTTAAATATTGTTTTATAAATATTAAAAAAATAAGAAACGGCTGCCGCCAAACAAATACAAAATCTCAGTTAATTGGATCACTAATGAAAAACTTCAAGAAAACAAGTTCAAGAGAATATGGGGAAAAAATGATGAAATCAATTTATACGCAAATTTATAAATGTGGGGACATCTGAATGCATAAGGCTTTACAGAAGCAAATGCCAGAATCACAGTCCCCCAATTATCAATATCGGCAACGTACAGCGCTGAACATACTATCAACGAGAGCATGCCAGAGACTCTAATTTATTGCCTTTGAGAAAATTATATTAACTATAAAATATCATTAGACCATGTCTATATATTAACTCGACCAGAATTCTTTAATAACAAAAAATAAAAAACCTTAAAAGTTTTGGAAAGAACTGACTGAAAAGAACAAATTGAAAGCTCAGCGGAGAGAGCCAAACTACAGTAATAAACTGAATAGATGTAGGGACATCTGAATGCATAAAGGCTCAAAGAAAGAGGCAAATGCCAGAATCTCAGTCCCCAGAAATCATTGTCGGCAACGTACAGCGCTGAAAACGCTACCAAACGGAGCGCATCAGAGACTCTAATTTATTGCCTTAAACACTAAATTACAATTAAATTAAACATAATTAACTCAACAAAAAAATAAAAAAACTATATTTTATTTTTTTAAAAGGCTCTGAGTTATGTTGACATCAACAAGCTATCTCAAGGGAGCTTTCATAGTTTGATGATATATAAGCTTCATCATCACTGCCTCTTTGTTTTCAACCAAAAAATTAGAGAAATTTATACCTTTATTTGAAAAGAGCAAAACAAAAACAGAGAAATAGAAATTTATACCTTTATTCAAAAGGCTCATAGTTATGTTGACATCAACAAGCTATCTCAAGAGAGCTTTCATAATTTGATGGTATATAAGCTTCATCATCACTGCCTCTTTGTTTTCAACCAAAAAAACAGAGAAATAGAATGGACGGACACAATGGAAATAAAACCAGAGAACGGCCTCAGGATTCAGAAAATCTATGTTTGATGCATCAAAGAATTTATCTCAGATGGTACGGACAAATTATGTACATCACCGGCCAAACTTTGGGCGCATAAAGATACATACAAAAGAAATAACGATTTTTCATCAGAACAGAAAAAAAAAAAAAAAAAAAGGTGAAAAGAAGAGTATGCAAGAAATTTACAGAACGAACTATATAAAAGAGCTATGAGATTTATATAAGTTGTAAAACCAAACCTGCAAAATTTAGACGAGATCAAGATTGGAGAGACTTGAGTATAAGGTGTCTTATATATAGGAGGAAGAAAGAGATTTGATAGAGAAAACCCTAGGGATCTGTCATTTAGATGATATTACACAAAAGCCACTTAAGCCTGCCCGGGCCTTCACAATTTTGTGAACGGAATGTTAAGCCCAAAGTGAGAAGATTAAGGCCCAATTATACCCCAATCACCACCCTACCATTACAAATTTACCGGTTAGCCTGGTAAATTTTTTTGGGTCAAGTACAGACTCATCGATTAGTAAATTATCTTTTATACTTTTCACTTTGACATATTTTTTGCGTAAGACATCTCTTTGTTGTTTGTTTGCATCAGTTTAAAGTTCGAACCCTATTGTTGTAACTTTCACTTTGATTATCATGTATTAATATTCTTTTGATGTAATGAAAAAAAAACTTCCACACGCATAGATGTTATTCATCGCCCACCCTCTCTTTTTTCTCTCTCACGTCCGAACAACTTTTCATTTCTCTTTCGTTATTTCATTTTCTCTCTTTTATTTTGGTGAAATACATATTTAGCTTTTAAATTTTATTATGGAGACCATTTATGACAAGTTTAGTTCACGGATAAGATTATTATAATACTAAAGTGAGACTAGATTGGGACATCATTATGATGAGATTAAAGTGATATTATTTGTATCATTGTTTGGTTCAAATTAGGATTGATTATGTTTTCTAAGAGTACTACATTTTAACCTTTATTTTATTAAATAATTATAAAATCGATAATTCTAATAATTATTAATATTATTTTAATTATGAAACAATTTTTTAGTTATAATTATAATTATACTTAGTATAATAATTATTGCAATTCTTATAATATTAGTGTCACCCCTCATAACTCGTCCGTGTGTGTGTATTGTGGGCATGTTATGTAATGCACATTGTTTTAGTCTGGATAAGCTTGACAATACAGCAATTGTATAGTAATTTTGGATTACAAAATTACCTAGGTTATTGAACGCCTATCACAGATAACAATTCAAAAGTGATGGAACTTACCAAAATGAGTAATGCTCAAAAATTGTATTAAGCTTAGAGAAAGTAAGAACAAGATTGATAGAAAGTAAGTCTATGGTAGCCTGATTACACTAGTCAAATAGAAATAGACTGAGAAGAAGAAATGAAAGGGGAGAATTTCAATTAAGATATGAGGTCGAAGAAGAAGAAAAACAAGAATAACATAAGGTTAAGAGATTAGAGAGTTAGTAGGTGATGCTTGCAAAGACGCTAAGTCTATGTTTGTAGTTGTGTGTCCCATTATCGTTGCTTTACTTGTATTTATAGTTGTCTATAAGTTGTTGCAATACTTGCTGCTTAATTCTCTTAACCTCTTCCACACTCGCACGATCTAACCTCCCATTTATCCAAATATGTAGATAGTTTAGAGATCATGGGAGAGGATATGGGAAACACGGAAGAGTTGGTCAAAATGGTTACTACTTGTCCCTGAATTTGAGAAATCAGTGAGACCTAGGTAGATTGATATTCTTCCTCATTGACAATTTTGCCTCTTAGCTAGATTTGCAGTTGATGGACTCTTCTATCTTTAGGCCCAAATAGCTTGTGGACCCATGATTATTATTGACATTTATCTCAAAAAATATGTCAAGGAACACATCAAATGGTGTGACACTTGTCAGCGCCAAAGATAGGAAAACATATGATGTAGAGCAGAATAAGAATAAAAAGAATAAAGAGATAGAAACTAGGCTACCTTGAGGATTGGAAGAGAAAACCAAGCTACTCTGGGGATAGGAAAAGAAATCGGGCTACCCTGGAGGTTGAGAGGAATTGATACTCAATATCAATATGATTTTATTTATTCAAAGCTAATTCGAAAAGTAACATAAAAATCTCTTATATAGAGATCGTTTAGACTGTAAATAAAGAAACCTTAATCCTAATACAAATTTGTCATATATAAAATTATAAATTTGTCCCAATAGTACAAAATTATAAAATTACCTCCATATCCTTCTATACTCCATCATTCTCCACTACTTAGAAAAAACTCGACCTCGAGTTTTGAAGTGAAGAAGCAGCAATAACGATGATGTTTGTAGAAATGAAGCATAGTCAACAGACAAGATAAAATCAACACTAGGAGTCTGCATAAAAGCCACTGTCTCACTTGTGTCTTCCAACTTTTTATGAACTTGCTCAACATATGAATGAGGAGTTGTGGCCAAGACAACCTTTTGATATTCTATCAGGTATTGTTTGAGCTTAGTAGCACAGTTTTCAAAAACTTTCGCTGCCAACCTTTGAGCTATAGGCGTAACTTCCAATTTGCCTTTCTTAACACTAGCTAATATTGTGGAGAGCAACTCGTGGAAATTTTTTTCACTTTAGTCTCTGTTGACCCATATTTGATTTTGATAATGACAAAACACTACTCTAATTGTACTAACAGTTTTATCTAAGTGTTTAAGCGTAAAAGCATTCAGCAAAGAAACAAGATGCAAGAACTCAACTAGATTCAGACGCCAAGACAAGATAGAAGATATAGAATATGCATTAAGGTATTGAAAACAACTATAAATCTCTCATGTTCAAATACTTAGCTTGACATATGGCTCATTTTACAAAAGGATTTTGACAAAATTATTAATACAAATGTTTTCAAGTCAAAAACGGTTTTAATACATGAAAAACTGAGTTGAAGGGTAACCCAGTCGACTAGCTCTTTATACCAGTCGACTGGGGTATGGGACAGAAGGTCCCCAGTCAACTGGTGTCAAAAACCCAGTCGACTGGTGCTTAGGACCCAGTCGACTGGTACTCTCCCATAGCCTAAAAAGTGAAGTTTCTCACTTGACCCAGTCGACAGGTAATTAAAAAAATATGACTGTTTGAGACGCGGGACTTGAGCATTTAATGCACCAAACCTACAAAGTTAGTGTCTAACGGCCATATTGATTCAAGGCTATATAAACCCACTTCAATAAGCATTTAAAGAAAGAAGAGAACACATTCAATTCACAAGTTTGCTCATTAATTCTCAAAATGCTTTGAAAAATTTATTGTTGAGCCATTCTTCAAGGTTATTCTTGAAAGAGAGATATTGTTCGTTTGTAAAAGTACTTATTGCTATCTCTCTACCATTTACTTTATGGCAAATCTCATTTATTGTAAAGGGGAAAGAGTTGTAATAACTTTTAGAGTGTTTAGAATTAAATACTTCTTTTTAAGCTTCCGTGAGGAAGGGATTGGTTGTAAGGTTTGTACAACACCCGTGAAGTTGTACAACTAAAAGTTTTAGTGGATTACTTTAAGGAGGTTCCTTAAAGAGAGTGGACATAGAGTTGGAAGGAATCCAATATTTTCGAACCACTATAAACTGAGTTTGCACTTTCTCTTCCTTAAACTCTTTTACTTAAAGTACATTACCTGTTTGTATGGTTTGTGTATTTAACTATTTTTATAAACTTGCAAATAATTAGCAAAAGTTTTTAAAAACCCAATTCACCCCCCTCTTGGGTTTGAACCTCGGTTTATAATTGGTATCAGAGTCTCGTTCTCAATTTCTGGCTTAAAATGCTTGAGTTGATCCGATGACATCTAATAGCTATTTCGAAGGACATTCCTATACTAGGCCTCCCTTGTTCAATGGCTCCAACTATAATTATTGGAAAAATATGATGAAAATCTTTGTCAAAGAACAAGATTACAATCTATAGAGAGTCATTGAGGAAGGATCTAGAATTCCTATAAAGGAAATAACTACTGGAGAAATCAATCATATAATGCCTAAACTCAAAATTGAGTTCAATGAAGAGGATTGTAGAATGATGTCTCTAAATAGTAGAGGCATAAGTATGTTACATTATGCTTTAGATATTTATGAATATAATAAAATTTCTGCTTGTGTTTCAGCTAAGGAGATTTGGGACAAATTGCAAATTACATATGAAGGAACTAGCGAAGTTAAAAAATCAAAAATCTATATGCTAGGTGTCCGAGTATGAATCTTTCAAAATGTCTCCTAACGAAACAATTTCTCAAATGCACTCACGTTTCACCACTATTGTAAACGGTTTAAAGCTTTTTAGTAGGAACATTAAGGAATTTGAACTAATGAGGAAGATCTTAAGGTCTTTGCCATCCACTTGGAAAGCAAAGAAGATGGCCATCATAGAGGCTAAAGATCTCGACAAACTTGATGTCAAAACACTTCTTGGATCACTATTGACATACGAGATGGAAGAAATGAATCCCGTTGTCAATGATGATGAGAAGAATAAAAAGGCGATTGCTCTCAAAGCCTCTACGAGCAAGAAAGAAGAAGAAACGGAAGAAGAGATAGAGAGTAGTGAAGAAGATGATGAGATGGCTCTAATCACCAAGAGGTTTCACATATTCTTGAAGAAGAGCAAGAAACCTTACACAAAGGATCCCACTTCAAAAAGGGAACTGCTTGTGTGTTATGGTTGCAAGAAGCCTCACATCAAGGCCGATTATACAGCGATAAGCAAACCAGATAAAAGCTTAAAAAAGAAAGCTATGATTGCAATCACTTAGAGTGATGACGAAGAAGAAGAATCCTCGAAAAATGAGGTTGGATACGAGGATATTGCCAACCTATATCTAATGGAAATCGATGACGAAAATAAGGTATCAAATTCTTCCCCTTCTAATAATAACATTGTTAGTAGTAGTGAATAATTAATAGAGGTTATAAATGAAATGCATGAAGAATTGAAGAAATTCGATTATAGGAATACCACCCTAAAAAAGGAAGTCTCATATCTTTCTAAAGAGATGGAAGGCTTAAAGGAAGAAAACGAAAAACTATCTTCCATGCTTTATAATTCTTCTCAAGATTTTCTTAAAGATGAAAATGAAAACTTAAATAAGAAAATAATAGAATTAAATGGAACTATCTCAAGACTTATCCTTAGAAAAGAAAAGCTAGATGGAGTGCTATCTTGCCAAAGGTTAAGTGGAGGAAAATCCGGGTTAGGTTATTCTCCATTAGGCAAGCAAAAATCAAAAGAGATCTTATTCATGAAAGTAACATGTGTAAATGAAGCCTCTACTTCCAAGGCCACAAGCAAGATCAAAAGTACTCCCTCAAAATATGCTAGTAAGTTTAAAAATTCGAATTTAAATTCTGATGCATATACTAGAGGTAAGCATCCTAGAAATACTCATGCATATATGTATGCTGACTCAAGAAATGCAAATGCTAGGAACAATCATTCAAGAAATGCATATACACATCCTAGGAATTACCATCATGTATATCCTAGAAATAATATATATGTTCATTATAATGTAAGTACACATCCTAGAAATCATTATCACACATTTCCTAGAAATGACCTGCATGTTTACAATCTTCACAATAAAAGCATGTATCCTAGGAATACTTATCCAAAGAACTATAAATATGCACAATTAAGAAATCCTAGAAATTTCAATAACTATTATCCTAGAATTGTGCATCATCAACATGTCTATAAATATAGAGCACCTTACAATGTTAAGAAAGTATGAGTCCTTAAAGGAACTGTATTACCCATACTTTCTAGGACTAACCCCAAAGGACCCAAGAAATTTTGGTACCTAAGAGTGCAATTGTATATCATTGTCTAATGTAGATATGTCTCAACACTAAGGAAAAAGTAACTATTGGTACCTTGACAGTGGATGCTCAAAGCATATGACCAGTGATCAAAGAGTATTTAAAGAGCTAACTCTAAGAGATGGCGAACATGTCACCATTAGAGATAACACAAAGATAAAAATCATTGGGCATGAAAAAGTTAGTAACGATTTCTCAACCATCGATCATGTATTATTTGTGCAAGACCTAAAGCCAAATTTACTAAGTATTAGTCAACTATATGACAAAGGCAACAAAGTCATATTTGAAACCTCTCATTGTCTAGTTATAGGCATCAAGAGTAACAAGATCAAGTTTGTTGGTCATAGACACGAAAATATCTATATAGTTTATTTAAAATCTTTGCATTCGGAAAATAAAATTTTTTTTCCCACATTTAGTGAAAACACATGGCTATGGCATAGAAGGCTTGGCTATGTGAATACAGATTTGCTTAAAATCATTTCAAGAAAAGACTTAGTCATTGGACTTCCAAAAATCAAATTTGAAAAAGACAAGATTTGTGATGCTTGCCAAATGGGAAAACAAACTAGAATTTCTTTTAAATCAAAAAATATAGTCTCAACCACTAGACCATTAAAACTTTTGCATATGGACTTATTTGGTCGAATAAGTAGTATTAGTTTAGGTGGCCATCAATATTCTCTTATTATTGTTGATGGCTATTCAAGATATACCTTTGTTATTTTTATTGCTTACAAGGACGAAGCTTACAAAGGATTTGAAAACTTTTGCAAAAAAGTTCCAAATGAAAAAGGAATTTTTATTTCAAGCATTAGAAGTGATCATGGAAAATAATTTGAAAACCAAAGTTTTTCAAAATTTTATGATGAAAATGAAATTGATCACAACTTTTCGGCTCCTAGAACTCCTCAACAAAATGGAGTTGTTAAGAGGAAAAATAAAGTTCTAGAAGAATTTGCAAGAACAATGCTTTGTGAAAATAGCTTGCCAAAATATTTTTAGGCTGAAGCCGTAAACACTTCTTGTTATATCTCAAATAGAATTTTAATTAGGAATATGCTTAACAAAACTCCATATGAATTATAGAAAGGTAGAAAGCCTAATATCTCCTATTTTCGTGCCTTTAGTTGTAAATGCTTTATCCTAAATAACAATAAAACTAACTTGGGTAAATTTGACTCAAAGACCGATGAGGGGATATTCTTATGATATTCAACCTCTAGTAAAGCTTATAGAGTCTTTAACAAAAGAACTCTAGTGGTAAAAGAATCCGTACATATAGCCTTTTATGAGTCTAACCCAATTAACAGTAGAATAGTTTCTTTCGATGATGATGCAGATTTCATTCGAAGAACAAAAATACCTACTCCCATTGTTGCCCCAAAGGAAAGCCCACCTCAAACAAGTCAAGAGGTAGAAGCTCTCAATCTTGATCAACCATATACAAGTCAACGAGAGGATAGTCTTCCCAAAGATTAAAGGTATGTAAATTATCATCCAATCGATCAAGTGATTGGTGATCCTTCACAAGGGGTAAGAACTCGTTCCTCTATTAGAAATATTTGCAAATGTGTAGCTTATTTATCTCAAATAGAACCTAAGACGTTTGTAGAAGCCGAGAAGGATGTTGATTGAATAAATGCTATGCAAGAAGAAATAAATCAATTTGAAAGAAACAATGTATGGAATCTAGTTCCTAGACCAAAGAATTATACTATAATAGGAACCAAATGGGTATTTAGAAATAAGATGGATGAAAATAGAATAGTAACTAGGAACAAGGCTAGACTAGTTGCTAAGGGATATAATTAAGAAGAAAGAATAGACTTTGATGAGACCTATGGTCCCATAGCTAGATTAGAAACTATTCGAATGCTATTAGGAAAGTAAAAAAAGGAAAAAGGAAAAAAGGAAAAAGGAAAAAAAAAAAGGAAAGAAAAAACAAAAACGTGGCAACACCTGGAGTCCAGGTGTTGCCAAATGATGGTAAGTAAACTGCATGTTTTGCAGCATAACATTTAAGCAAACGGTGAGCATAAAGTTATATATATATATATATATATATATATATATATATATATATACTGTTTTTCTTTTATTTATTCATTACTTAGCAAATCCTATTTGGTTTTCTCATTTCTTCAATTCAGACTACTCTATTTCTTTAAACACTTGGGGACTGAAAGAGTAAAATTTTGAAAGGGTTTACGGGAGAATTTTATAGAGATTCACAGTAAGCTATAAGAAAAACAGAAACATTAAGTTATTTTTGAAATTTAGCATACATAAAATTCCCGAAATTCAATGTGGAAATTTTTAAATGATGTGAATTATAAAAGAATTGAAGAATAAATTAGAAATTTTAATATAAATATTATGTCAGGTGCTGACAATCAGCAACCGGGGGAAATCGATGAGAGGAGCAGGAAAGGCAAGGAGGTGATCCACAGGTAGCTCTAAGTGCTTCGTTGTGAGTTAGATTTACTTTAAGTAATCAAGATAAATATGAAATATATAGTGATAGTATTTGAATAAATCATTAACTTATGATTTGGTTATAGATGAAAGTTGGTTGATAGGTATGATAGGAATAGTGGATGTGTAGAGAATTATTTTATGAGAAATAATATTATTGGAATAATGAGTTGATTTAATAATAAAGGAGATAAGTGAAATTCTTGATGAGCTATGGTTGATGATTCGATATGATTTATGAGGAGAGGAAATTTAGTGGATCTTGATGAGCTATGGTTGATGATTTGATATGATTTATGAGGAGAGGAATTTAGTTGAATTTTTCAAATAATAATTTGAGAATAATCATGATAGCTAATTTAAATGTTCGAATTCATGTTTGTTTCTATATTATTGTTAATATGCATATTTGATTACGCCCAAAGAGTAACGCGGTGTTGTAGTACAGCTTTGGGGTGTCGATTCCACAGGGAGACAAGTTAACTACAAAAAAAGGTGTAAACTTTAATCTAAAACGATAATTCCAAATGAGTAAGAGAATCTGAAATTGATAGTGAAATAATTGTGTAAAGTAGATTGTGAAATATAATAGGAAAAACAACAAGGATTCGAGAATCCTCCCTAGGTTCGTTGCCCTAAACCTAACTTGATTCAGTTGTTTTTATCTTGATTGCAAGTTTCACATCCAAAACAGGCAATCAACAAATATTCAATTAAAGCACATGTATAAACCCTAATTTGATTATTATGAAATACTCTTTATTTCCAATTCATGCACACATGATCTATCCTATAAGTTTATCAAGAAACGACAATATATCTTTGATGACAATATTGCAGTAATGGACAAACCTAAAGGCTAGATCTACCGGACTCAATCATACCCAAATAATCTTGACATAAAGAAAGCATGACTGAATTTATATCAAGGAAAAAGATACAATCACTGGATTAGATGAAATCTTATAATTAGATTAAAAAGTAAATCATAAAAATGTTTGAATGCTAAAACTCTATTACAACTGAATCAAGTAAGGGAAATAGAAACAACTACACCTAGGGATTCATCCCTTCGCCTTGCTTGGAGATTAGTTGGCCATGGGGGAGAGTGTGGCAGCCTCCCTTGAGTTTTCCAGCTTTTTTGAATGCCTAATTACAAACCCTAAGTGGTATATTTATAGTACACAAGGCCTATGGGTGTTTTATGGTTTAAACAAGTCATTAAAGACCTAATTAGGGTCTAACTCGGAGTGCATAAGGCTGTGCGCGCGCTGCAGCATCACTTGGGCGCGGTGCGGCTCTGTTTTGTCAAGTCAGGCGCTGGTGCTGTGAGCTGCGGCATGGATAATCCATGTTGCGGTGTGGTGCGGCTCTGTTTTGGTTAAGTCAGGTGTTGGTGCTGTGTGCTGCGGCGCGGATAATCCATGCTGCGGCGCGGGCTGATGCTGATTCAGAAGGTCTAACCTCTGTCCGCTAAAATTGCCATAACTTTCTCTAGAGAAATGATTTTAACAAACCGTAAAATCCTCCAGAAAGTAGACTTTTAGCTCTTTCTAACCAGATGTGGCACACTTCCTGGTTCTTTCTACATCAATACAGTTTAATTTGTAAAGATGGTTGATTTGTATGCCAACTCCAGCAACTTAGTGAAAATTCCTTCCTTAGTTTCTCTTCATCTTGGCTCTTCCGCGATCATTCTTTTGCTTGAGTGTTCAATGGAACTTCGTGTTTCAAAATGATGATAGCTCTTCCATCTCTTTTAACTCAAGATACCTGAAAAATGCACCAAAATAAATTAATGCTCCAAAAATACCACTTTAGAGTTGTTAATGAATAAAAATGCAATTAAGACCTAAATCAACCCTAAAGTGCTAACAAATGAGTACGATTATAATGCATTTTATGGCTCTTATCAATATTTCGTATCATTATTCATATGCATATGCATGAAATAAAAGAACCGGGAAAGCAGTCGGTCTAAATGAAAATAAAAGAATCAGGAGGGCAGCCGGTCTAAATAAAAACCATGACAACTGGTATATGCTGGAAATAAAAGAACCGGGAAGGCAGCCGGTCTAAGATAAAAATACGTCGACATATGGGAAGATGTTCCCAATAATAATAACATTTAAATTCATGCACTGCATTTGCTTAAATATTTATTGTTATTACTTGAGATGCTAAAGTGCAATTCATGATTGCAAATTTATAGATGAGTGAGTCACACAGAGAGACAATTATGCTGAGAAGAAATATGAAATGATTAGAATTATCTAGATGACTGATTATATTCTGTGAACCTCATAATGAGGTAATTATGAGATAAAATTGATAGTCTCAAGATGATGATTAATTATATGACAAGAAGAGATTTATAAAAGGATGGGGATTTGATATGAGTAGTGATAATAGAATGTTATTATCAAAATATATGAGATATAGGTGAATAAATATTGGAAGACTAATTATACAAATTGAATACTTCTAGTAAGTTTAATTCACTGATCTTGTGAAGCTCACTCCTCATTGTACAATGACTTCAGGTAGCAGACAAGACAGATAGTTTGGTGAGTTGAGATTCAGACGAAGTCGTTATCTATACGCCACGTGGTTCACATCCTCAGATTAATGGAAAAAAAATTGTAAATATTCATGCATATTATGTTGTATATAATGTTTAAGTCAAGATCTGAATGATATGTCTCCCATGTTGAGGGTTGAGGGTTGATGTAATAATTGCAGTTGGTATTATTTTTATTGTTGCATATATGTGTTGTACTGGGATTTTCAAAATATGACTACACCGTCTCGGGGGTCTTCAACCCAGGATGGGTCGTTACACATACTGAGTCATAGTCAATACATTTGCCTCAAATAAATAAAATCTCTCTCTTATTGGGCTCTAAAGGAATAAGGAAAGTATTTATCAAGGAAAAACTCCTAAAATCTATTCCAGGTTAAGGGTCTATCAACATATGCACTTACCCTAGGAAGAGTATCTTCCTGCCATTCTAAAGCTTCTCCTTCTCAAATAAAGCAAAGGTGACCCTCTGCCTATCAATCACTAGTAAAGTACCAAATAATCTCTCTACATGTTTCACCCATAGCTCAAGCTAAAGAGGATTCACAGATCCTTTAAACAACAAAGCATTCGACTTAATATATCTAACAAAATAATCTCTCTGCATCTCATGTATAAACTCACTTTTCCTCTTTTAACGTTTACCATTTCTGAATTTTCAACAACCTCAGGCACTGCTCTAGCATATTCATCAAGTTTATGCTATAGACTATCAACTCTATCATTTATTGCATTCATTTTCTCAAGAGCATGAGCAAGAGCTTCTCTTAACTCATCTCTTTAAACTTTAGATTCTCTCATACCCCTACTAATATCAATTATACTGTCAACACGTTCCTTTCTAGGAACCACAGACTTAGACTTAACTTCCATCTCAACCTCAGCTCAGTTAAAAATTGGGGCCTACCACGCCCTCTCAAGTCAACAACTCTAATTCTAGCTCTAACATATCCACGTGTCATCCTTAGACTATTCATTAGAATATAATTTGTTTTAATTTTCCACTTTTTTACTTTTTATGCCGTCAACAAAATCGTAAAATCTAATGCTCTGATACCAAAATTGTAACGACCTATCCCGGGTGGGCTACCCCCAAGACGGTGTCGTCACTTTTTGAAATCCCAGCATGACACATATATGCAACAATAAAAAAATACCAACTGCAATTATTTACATACGTCAATCCTCAACCTTTAACAGAGGAGATATATCATTCAGATCTCAATTGAACACTATATACTACATATTATGCATGAATATTTACAATTTTTTCTCATTAATATGAGGATGTGGACCACGTGGCTTACATAAAATGATTTAGTCTGAAACTCCACTCACAATTCTATCGGTCCTGCCCGCTACTTGAAATCATTGAACAATGAGGAGTGAGCTTCACAAGCTCATTGAATTAAATTTACTAGGAGTATTCGATTCTATACTCCGAATCACATCTTATAATTCAATTACTTCTAATAATCTTCCGATATTCATTCATCTATTTCCTCAAATAATTCAATAACAATATTATGAAATCACTACTTAATTTCATAATTCCCCCATTACACAATCTCTTCTTAAGTTACTTATCAAACACATCAATCTTTCAATCATATATTTAATCATCTCTAAACTCATAATTCAGCATCATCATTTATCTCATTATGAGGTTCACAACATATAATCAATCACTTAGACAATTCTCATCATATCATAATTCCATATTTCTTTCTTATCATATTTGTCTCTCTGTAAGACTCATTTGTCTATCAATAAATTTACACTAAAAAATAACACTTTAGCATCTCAAGCAATAACAATCAATATTTAAAGTGAATGCAATGCATGAATTTAATGTTATTATTATTTGGGAAAGTCTTCCCACATGTTGACATGTTTTAGTTTAGACAGGCTGTCTTCCCGGTTCTTTCATTCTCATTTAGACCGGCTGCCTTCCCAGTTCTTTTATTCTCATTTAGACTGGCTATCTTCCTAGTTATTTTATTTTCAACTATACCAGCTATCACGGTTTCATTTAGACCGGTTGCCTTCTCGGTTATTTTATTTTCATTTAGATAGGCTGCCTTCCCAGTTCTTTTATTTTCATTTAGACCGGTTGCCTTCTCGGTTCTTTTATTTCATGCATATGCATATGAACAATAATATAAAAACAGCTATACATTCAGACATTCAATTTAGCTATTCAACTTTTTATTATTTTATCATATTCATTAAATTATCTCTTCATAGTTCCTATCAAATTATCAATCATTATTTCAATACTATTACTTCCCATATCATAAAACCTTAACATATCAATTATTCCTATCATATTCATCAACTAACTTTCATTTCCCATCAAATCATAGGTTAATAATTAATTCAAATATCATCACTATATATTTCATATTTATCTCGATTACTTAAAGTAATTCTAATTCACCACATAGTACTTAAAACAACCCGTGGATCACTTCCTTTGCTTTCCTGCTCTTTTCAGCAATTTCACCCGATTGTTGTTTGTCAACACCTAACATAATATTATATTAAAATTTCTAATTTATTCGTCAATTCTTCCAGAATTCATACCCTTTAAAAATTCCCATATTGAGTTGTGGGAAATTTCATGTATGCTAAATTTCAAAAATTAAATTCACATTATTACCTTTAGTTTTTCTTAGAGTTTTTCTTAACTCTCTTAGAATTTCTCCCGTAAATCTCTTCAAAATTTTACTCTTTCGACTTTTCTTTCAGTCCCAAAGTGTTTAAAGAAATAAAGTAGTTTTGGATTGGAGAAAGAAGAAAACCAAACAGGATTTGGCAAATAAAATCAAACGATATATATATAAAAGAACAAATCATTTTTATAACAACTCACCACCCTCCATCATTTACACCATTTCTCCAAATGAAACCTGTCCAATTGCATGTAATACATGCAACACTTGGACTTCCAGGTGTTGCATGCCAACATTTTTTTTCCTTTTACTTTTTCTTTATTTTTTCTTTTTTTTCTTTTTGTCCTCCAAACCTGGACGCTTTAAATTTTTTTCTTTTTCCCTTTTCTTTTTCTTTACACTACCACACATCAAATTTTTTTCATCAAAAGAATTATTTTATTCAATAATAATTTTTCACGTATATATATTATTTTAATTCTATGTTATATTTATCAAATTACTTTGTTACCCATATTTTAAGAGCACAGGCATTACAACAGGTCTTGAATCGTTCAATTGGTATCAAAGCTTTGTGTTTGAGGATTAATGATTAGAGATGTCGATTGGATCATGGATTGAAATCAAGAAGTTCATAGGGAAGAGCTTTGAGTTATGGAAACTGAAGATGGAGGATCTACTCGTGAATAAGGATCTGTTGATGGTGATAGTCGATCAGATGCTGAAGAATATGATGAGCATGACGGCAGCGTCCACGGCAGAGGCGGCATCACTGGTGGCGGTTTCGATATCATCTACAACGGCCATCACAGAGTGAGAGAAGCTCGATCGGAAAGCATGAAGTCTGATTTGGGTGTGCCTAGTCGATTCTATCCTGATAAACATTTTTGGAGAGAATACTGCGAAAGATCTCTGGAAGAAGCTTGAAATCCTTTATCAGAGTAAATCTCTGGTAAACAAACTGTTTTTGTGGAAGAAGTTGTATAACCTTCGGATGACTAAGGTCGATTCTTTATCTGTTCATCTACATGAGTTCAACACTTTGATAGGTCAATTATTGTCTATTAGTGTTGATGTGACAGATAACGATAAGGTTATTACACTGCTCTGTTCACTACCTAATTCATGGGATAATTTGATAATTGCGATTGGTAGTGATACGACTGATCTGTCCTTTGAGAATGTCATGGCAGCTCTATTGTTTGAGAAGATGAGATGGCAGGGTACAGAAAACTCGTCAAAGGAGGCCTTATCAGTGAGAAGGAAAACCCGTGATAAAGACTATAAGTGGTCTGGTGATAAATCCAAGTTCCAGATAAGATCGAAAGTAGGGATAAATCTGGGTTGAAGTATTGGAAGTGTAGTAAGCCTGGGCATCTAAAGAATGATTGCAGAAGTAAGAGTGTGAACCCTGAAAAGCGAACAAGCGAGATATTAGCTTCAAGAAATAAGAACCAGTATGATGATGATGCTGGTGACTTAAATATGGCATCCTATTTGGCTCAATCAGATCGAAATGTTTAGATAATTGACACGTGAGCATCCTTTCACATGACACCTCACAGGTACTAGTTTCATGAGCATGAAACCTTTGATGGGGGAAACGTTTTATTGGGAGATAACTCTTCGGTGAAAATTATTGGTTGTAGGAAGGTGAAGTTGAAGATGAACGATGGAATAGTCAGGACACTTCCAGGTGTGATACATATCCCAAGCCTCTAGAGAAACCTGAAGTCAGATAACAAGATGATAGATGGGGTAATGAATTTCAACTGTGACAAAAATTCGTGCAAGATGACTCGTGGATCGCTACTAATTGCACGAGGTGTTCGGTATGGTACGTTGTACAAGTTGATGGGAAGTACAGTACAAAGTCAGTGCAATAGAGGTTTTATCTTTGAGGACACGACAAATGATGAGGCGAAGTCCTCTATGTTGTGGCATCAGAGGCTTGAGCATATTGGTGAAAATGGACTATCTACTTTATCGTCGAAACAAATGGTGAAGGGAGTCCATATTGCTCCATAGGATTCGATTTCTATGAGCATTATCTAAATGGAAAGCAAAACTGTGTGAGTTTTAAGTCCGCTAGCACAAGGGCAAAAAGTATTTTGGATTTGATATATATTGATGTGTTTGGGCCAGTTCCGGTCCAATCTCTTGGAAAATCAAGGTATTATGTCTCTTTCATTAATGATTTTTCAAGATATGCATGAATTTATTTCATTAAGAGTAAAGTTGAAGCATTTGGTAAGTTTTGTGAATTTAAGCATTAGTAGAAAATCAGATGGAAAGAAAGATAAAGGTACTGAGAACAAATAATGGAAGGGAATTTTGCTCAGACAAGTTTGAACAATTCTGTGTGGCAAGCGGCATTGTAAGACAGAAAACAGCTCCATATACACCTCAACATAATAAGGTGACCAAGAGACTCAATCAATCACTCATAGAGAAATCAAGGAGTATGTTGAGTTGTGCAGGCTTTGAGCCGGAGTTCTAGGCAGAGGTTGTGGCTACGGCATATTTGAAGAACATGTCACCTACATCAGCTTTGCAGGATCAGACACCTGTCATAAGGAGATCTACACGGGTTAGGAGGCCACCTATCAGGTATTCCTCTAGTGCTTGCAGTGCATTATATGCTTTAAATATTACTGGTGATGATCCTAGCACAGTGAAAGAGGCAAAGACCTCTGAGGATGTAAATATGTGGGAAGATACTATGAAAGAGGAGATGTAGGCACTAGATAGGAATGAAACATGGAGCCTTGTGAAATTGCCTAGGGATAGGAAGATAATTGGGTGCAAATGGGTTTTCAAGAAGAAAACAAATGCATATGGAATGGTAGAAAAGTACAAGGCACATCTGGTTGCAAAGGGGTACTCGGAAATAGAGGGAATTAACTATGGTGAGATATTTTCCCTGGTAGTAAAGTTGACATCTATCAGATTTGTCTTATCCATGGCACCTGCTTATGATCTAGAGGTTGAGCAATTGGACATGAAGACAAC
Organism: Bretschneidera sinensis; assembly: GCA_023935145.1. Taxonomy (NCBI): domain Eukaryota; kingdom Viridiplantae; phylum Streptophyta; class Magnoliopsida; order Brassicales; family Akaniaceae; genus Bretschneidera; species Bretschneidera sinensis. The sequence continues at coordinate 13,545,456 of CM043704.1, forward strand.
TTTCTTTCATGGGGACTTAGAGGAGGAAATTTATATGAAACAACTTGAAAGCTTTGTTTACAAAGACAAGGAAGAGCTGGTTTGTAAATTGAAGAAGTCTTTGTACGGACTAAAGCAGTCACCATGGACGTGATACCAGAAGTTTGACACATATGCCATTCAGGTTGGGTTCACTCGTAGTTATGTTGATCATTACGTCTATGTGAAAAGGTTAGGGGTTGATTTTTTCATTTTAACCTTGTATGTTGATCATATGTTGTTGATTGGAAATAACAGGAAGATGATTAGCACTGTGAAGGCATCGTTCGCAAGGTGGTTTGACATGAAAGACCTAGGGCCAACAAACTTTATCTTGGGCATGCAGATAAAGAGGGACCGTGAAAATAAAAAACTATGGCTAAGTCAAAAAAAGTATATTGAAGAAGTGTTGAAGAAATTTAACATGTCTAACAGCAAGCCGGTAGGGACTTCCATGCCTTTAGGAACCAAGCTATTTGTGGAACAATGTCCGAAGATAGAGGAAGAAGCTGAAGAGATGGCGCACATACCTTATGCTAGTGTGGTTGGAAACTTGATGTATGCCATGGTGTGTATGAGACCAAATATTGCCCAAACAGTGGGAGTATTGAGCAGATATATATCTAATCTTGGGAAAGAGCATTGGACTGCAATCAAGAGAGTTCTTAGATATCTTCATGGTAAGTCAAACTTTGCATTATGTTATGGAGATATGGGAGGTGAGAAGAATCTTGATATTGTAGGAACCATTGATGCTGACTGGGGAGGAGACATTGATAGCAGGAGGTCTACAAGCAGATATGTGTTCAATCTGTTTAGTGGGGCGGTGAGTTGGATGAGAAAGAGCCAAAATGTTGTTGCTCTTTCATCTACAGAAGCATAGTATATGGCGATAACTCATACTGGAAAGGAAGTTGTTTGGCTTCAAAGGTTGTTTGCTAAGCTTGGGTTTAAACAAGGAGTAGTGAAGGTGAAATGTGACAATCAAAGTGTTATCTTCTTAGCAAAAAATCCTAAATTTCATTCACTGATGAAGCACATTGATATCCAATATCACTTCATTCAAGAAAAGATTAAAGAAAAGGTGATAATCTTGGAGAAAGTCGATACAACAGTAAATGACACAGATTTCTTGACTAAGACAGTTAGTTTAGTGAAGTTTGAGTATTGTGCTACTGAGATGGGGTTGAAGAAACAGAGTTATGGGAAGTTTACCATGTCTATGAAGTATTTACAAAGTGGGAGATTGTTAGAGTTGGTGCATACTTCAAAGGGTTCAAATTTGTAGAACCCCCGACAACCCCAAAACTTTTAGGCCCTGTATATGAGTTGGGTCTGGTTTTTTGCTTGGCGGTTTGGGCTTGGGCCCACGAATAGCCGTGGTTTTGCAACAAGGCGAAAACCCTAATTAGGGCGTCAACCCTAATTAGGGCGTCTTAAGTTGCTTATAAATACTCTTTATGTACTGAGCACACATTATAACGAGAGATTTGTGAGGTTGATAATTGTGAAACTTCTAGGAGGACGTAGCTCTATTCTGGGGTGAACCTCGGTAAATATTGTATTGTTTTCTTTTTGTTTATAATTCGTGTGATTGGCAGGTTTCGAATCGTTCAACTAGTACTAAGTGTGCCACCATCATACAATGGTCATAATAAAATTTGTTGAACAAAACATTCCTAAACTATATTGTTTTATACAAAATCATATGCCAAGTAGAGCTGGAAATAGACCATATAAAGGCTTTCAAAATGCTAAATTGGCTGACCAGAAAACTCAGGCATGCTGTTTCCGTACTAGTTCTAAGTGACATCATCAAACAGTAATCCTAATCAAATTGTAATGCCAAAATAGCCCAATTGAAAGATTCATCATTCACTATGGTAGTTCCGTTCACCATCAGTAGAAGCCTAATCAATAGTGATCTTAAGTATTTCAAGCATAAGCATGTTTAAACATCTTATACAAGCCTTATAAACAATATCTTATAGAATCTAACAAACAAAATCTAATATTCCTTAACTAGTCAATGTCAAGTTCTATCTCACAAAATAATGAAACATCATTTGCAAACTGGAGATAGGCCTTCAGTAATATCGAAGTAGCCATGACCAAAATGATGTGTAAATGATTAGAAGCCAAGAGACTTATTCACCAAGTTCTGAAAGAAACCTTAAAATGATCCCATTAATCAAAAAATGAAAAAGAATAAGGTACATGAAGTGTTAAGTAAAATCAACGATAAGCTTGAAGCTGTAAATGATGGGAAACACGAGAAAGATTAGAATTTTGGATTTTAATTTAGGAATCGGGAGATATAGAGATAATTATATAATCAACAAATATTATGGGTGTCTAGGTGTAGTTAATTTCATATGTCAGTTTCCTTTCATAGTTCAGTTTCCATATCGGATTAGGATTAAGATCTCTAAATAAGAAGTGTCTCTATGTCATTGGTAATCAGTTTGGAGAATTAGTAAAAAATAGATTATTAAAATTAACCACTCTGTGATTGAGTTGTTGTTTTGCGCCATGTGATTTGATTGCAGTTTCTATGTGATTTAGGAAGATTCTTGTGATTTGTATCGGTTTTATCTTTTATGTTTAGTTTATCTTTATTTCTCCATTAGTAAAACTTGAGGGTTCTAATTAAAATTCAAAGAATATGACTACAAATGGGAGATTTTGTAAATCAATATAAAAATTGAACTTCTCTTCAATGCAAGCCTAGTTTGTATTCACTTCTTAAGATTTAAACACCAAAAGTGTACATTTATCTTTTACATTGATGTCGCCATTTCCAAAGGAGTTATTAAGCTAATCAACATAAGAGTCACATTCTCCTAGAATATGTTAAAAGGCATCACAATCATTTAGTAGAAAGTGCAGCGCTATTCCATTCAATTATAGAAATTGCAGCACTTCCACACGATACTAAACCTTACCTGTCCATTTTTTAAAATAATATTTTATGTGTAACGGATTGCTATTTTAGTGATTCAAAATTATAAGAAAAATAAAACTTGTTTATCAAGACCAACTTTTGCTGTATGCAACTTTTAAAGACATGTTTTCAATTATTGTCCACTTTCTAACATATCTCAAACTTTAGTACAAAATAGATGAAAAACTTCAAAACTTTTTAATATATAGCCTAATTTCTCAAGAGGGCAAGACCATATCTTTTACAAAGTAGGAACCTATACTCTTTGTGATGCACAAAAAATGCAAATCCCTTTAAAGCTTAATTACATAATTCAAAATGATGATTCTAGTTAATTTGTGCCATCTCTTGAATAAAAATTACAATAAAAAAATAAACACTATGAATCAGGCAAAGAATCATATACCCATTCCAATATTTTTACTATCCTAAGCAAAGATGATTAGAAAATGAATTACTTTCGTTACTTATGCCTATAATATTAATTAGTACTTCAAAATCCATAAAAAAAAAACTCAAAAACAAATAACTTATAAGTATGTTATAAAAGTTCAGGGATCTGTTTTTATATTGTTTCTCTCATGGGTAAAATTAAAATAAAAGCAAATTAATTCAGGTTTTTTTTTTTTTTTTTTTTTTTATGAAAACCAATTCACATAGAAACATAACTTTCATGGCAACTTAAACACCCAAACACACGTAACGATAATGTAACTGATTTAAGCATGTTTAAATCGATAAATATAAACAACTTTTACCTTAAGCTTACTGATCTAAACATGCTTTAATCAGTTCCAAACACTCTGGTTGTTTGGTTGTCAGAGAATGGCAGATAAGATTGTTTAATTGATAGTTACTTTCTTTCATGTAAATATTCCTTAGACAGAAAAAACTCTTTCTTAGGGATGTGATTCCAGAAATTTTTGTTGTGATACATTTCTTTTTTATATATGAAAAAACAATACTTCTGAATGAGAAAAAAAATTAAACAAACACGATTTCTCATTATCTAGTTTTTTCTTTAGCAACCAAAACATGTAACCAAAAACCCGATTTGTATTTTGTTCATCAAGAATTTAAAAATGTTAAATATATATTGTTACACCCAATAGCTAGACGACACGTGGATGGCCCTATGACCAACAGCAAGACGGCACGTGGACGACCCTAGGATCAACAACAAGACGACATGTGGATGGCCCTAGGACCAACATTAATACGACACGTGGACATTCCTATACCCAATGGCGTGACGACACGTGGACATTTCCCTGACCAATAGCATGATGACATTCAAGCTATTGACGAACCCACTACCATTCCCAGACACCCCTGCAAGCACAATTCCAGGGAACACTGTTCCTGGACACCCCTGCCCAGACCTATGAGCGTGATTCCAGGGATCACGATCCTTCTTGGGTACCCGACTATACCTACTGACAGAGGATCGAATCTCTGGGATTGCCCCATCCCTGGCACATGGGCAATTCCACCTCTGAATCGCTATAAAAGGCCTAAGGTATGCAAATCCAAAACATATACAATCACAACTACATTATTGAAAGCGCCAAGCATCCCCATTTCTCTAAAAACTCTCACTGACAAAAGCATCGGAGCGTCCTCGGAGGCATCAACTCCTCTCCTCTGGTGACTCTTTAGCTCGTCCCGTTTTCCTTGTGCAAGCTCCCCGTTGAGGCACCGGCCTCTAGCTCAGCAACACATTTTTGGCAGCGTCCGTGGGAACTCCACCATCTCTCACTAACAGTAAAAGCGAAGAAATCTAAAGAACTTATTTGTTGCCATGCCACCTAAAAACACCACAAGGAATACCGGCAAGGGAATTGCCATGGTCAGCACCATACATACACAAAACAACACCCATAGCCAATGGTTCGGGTCAAGATCCCTTGTCGTATCCGAACGAATGTCCTCTGGTGACAATCCACAGCTCCTTCCAAGGACCCAACACCCCCGCAACACGGAAATCGACCCCCTAAATCTCCAAGAGGCCCTCGCAACACATCCCACTATGCCTATGCTCTAAGCACAGTTCGTGGAACTCTCACGATTGGTGACCGACCTCGCCACCGAGATCTACAGAGGAACTCGCAGGCCCTCCCCCATACCTCCTTAACAGAATCCTGAGTGTGCAAGCTCAACTAGCCGAGGACTCCTTATCGAAAACTGTTCCACGACATAGTCCTCACCATCTTACACTGTCAAATCCAAAGGAAGCCCTTCCTCCAGGAGTAGCCTCGATCTCGACAAACATATCGAAAAAATAGAGGGAAGAATCAATGAAGCACTAAAGTTTCGAAACCACAGCATCATGGATGAGCTCAATGTTTAGGACCCGCCCTTCACTCAAGAGGTCCTCGAAGCCCCGCTCTTGTCGAACTTCTGAATGCCCCAAATCAAACCCTATGACAGTTTTGCAGACCCCTTGGATCATCTCCAGCACTATAAGACCACAATGATGCTACACCGGCATTCCTATCCCGTAATGTGTGAGCACTCCCCTTGATGCTCGAGAAGGTGGCCGAAACATGGTACTCTCATTTGAAACCAGGAAGCATTGGCACATTCAAGGAACTAAGCTACACTTTCATGTCTCATTTTATTAGTAGTAAGGGACCCAAGAAGACTTCGGAGTGTCTGTTCAACATCATCCAACTACGGGGAGAGAGACTCCGAGCCTACATCTCGAGGTTTAATGCCGTCACTTGGGAGATCCCTGACCTCAACCCCAACGTCCAGATGCTAGCATTAAAAAATAGGCTAAGATTTAGAATCTTTAGCTCCAAGCTCACCAGGCGATCACCCGACGACATGAACAAGATCTTGGCCCGAGTCGAGAAGTACATGCTGGCAGAAGATGATCAGGCCTTCCAGAGATAGCGGGAAAGGGGCGCAGAGAAAAAGAGGAGAGGACCCACCAGTCCTCGCCGCGAATCCACCAAGTGACCTTTTCGCAAAAGCGGGCAAAAGTCCCTCGGCTGCTTCGAGAGCTTTACTCCCCTTAACGTATCCAGAACTAACGTCTTAATGCAACTCCAAGACAGGGTAATCTTATATTGGCCTCTGAAACCGTTGTGCCATAATGAGGATTGAGGCAAATGGTGCCGGCTTCATAGGAAACATGGGCATGACACAGAGGACTACCTGGCCCTGAAACACTAAATAGAATCCCTTATCAATAAGGGCAGTTGAAAGAGTTCACCAGACCACGATAGGAGAAAGTGTCAGAATGACCCCGAAGAAGTCTCGAGCATCCAGTTGAAATGGGAAGAATCTAAACCCCTAAAGAAGTCTTAGGCCGAACTAGGGAGGTCCCAACCGTTGTGACCAAAATCATCAAGACTATCTGTGGGGGCGCTGCGGTCAGAAGTACCTTTGGACATAGCGAAAAGATATACGCTAGGTCTGTGGCCTCGGTCAGTGGACCCCACAAACACAAAAAGGTGGACCAGGCAATTTCTTTCATGGACAAAGATCTAGAGGGGGTTTAAACCCCGCATGACGATGCCGTGGTTGTTTCCCTTCTCGTGGCCAACCACGATGTCAGGTGTATCCTAGTCAACCACGAGAGTTCTGCCGACATCCTATTCTATGACGCATTCCACCAGATGCAGCTGGAAGATGCTCAGCTGGAACTGGTTTCCACCCCGCTCTATGGTTTCTTGAGAAGCCCAATGTTCGTTGAAGGCAGCATAGTTCTCCCAGTCACCGCAGGAATGGCTCCGCAAGCGACCACCATACAAACTCTTTTCTTGGTAGTCAGACACCCGTTGTCCTACAATGTGATCCTCGGCAGACCCACCCTCAATAAACTCGAAGCGGTCGTATTTACATACCACTTACAAATGAAGTTCCCCACCGAAGACGAGGTAGGTAAAGTCAGGGAAAACCAAAAAATCTCCAGGTCCTGCTATCTAAACGCTGTGAGGGGAGAAAGAAGGACGGAGGCCTTTCCACTCAAGTTGGACGACTTCAAGGATGAAGGAAAGACTCCGAGGGGCCAGCCTATAGAAGAATTGACAGCGGTCCCCCTGGGTGAAGATACCTCCTGAACCATTCAAATCAGCTCCAACTTTCCCGAACCCCCTAGAAGATCCTTACTCACCCTCATTCAAAAAAATAAGAACCTCTACTTCTAGTTAGCCTCAGACATTCCCGGAATTAGCCCAGAAGTGAAAATGCACTAGTTAAAAGTGGATCCGAACCACAAACCAATCATCCATAAGAAAAGATCGTTCGCTCCCGAGCGGCAAGTTGCTATTAAGGCTGAAGTGGACAAGCTACTCATAGCGAATTTCGTTCGAGAAACAAACTACCTATACTGGGTGTCTAACATTGTAATGGTCAAGAAAGCCAACGGTAAGTGGCGAATTTGCATCGATTTCACGGACTTAAACAAAGCCTATTCGAAAAACAGCTTCCCGCTACCACAGATCGACCAGTACATCGATGCGACATTGGGGCACAAACTACTAACCTTCATGGACGCCTACTCTAGTTACAATCAGATCCTCATGAACAAGTCCGACCAAGCAAAAATAGCTTTCATCACTGGACAAGGATTGTACTGCTATAAGGTAATGCCCTTCGGCCTCAAAAATGCCGGGGTGACTTATCAGAGATTGTTAAACAAGATCTTCTGTGGACAGATTAGAAAGAACATGGAAGTCTACGTGGATGACATGTTGGTGAAAAGTTTTAGGGCCAAAGACCATGAAACCGATATGAAGGAAGCGTTTGAAGTCCTTCGACATCATCAAATGAAGTTGAACCCCGCGAAATGCACCTTTGGAGTCATTGAGGGGAAGTTTCTTGGCTTCATGGTGACTCAAAAGGGTATAGAGGCAAACCCAAAAAGAATCGAGGCCATTCTCGGTATGAAACCCCCTCGGACAGTAAAAGAAGTCCAACGGTTGACTGGACGGGTAGCTACTCCGAGCCAATTCATGTCAAAATCCGTAGAGAAGTGCCTCCCCTTCCATCAGAAAAGTAAAAGACTTTGTCTGGACTGAAGATTTCCATAAGGCGTTTAGTGAGCTGAGAGAATATTTAGGCTCACCTCCTCTCCTAACCAAGCCCTTCACTAATGAAGAACTCTTCTTGTACCTATCGACCGGGTAGGAAGTAATGGCCTTTCTCATAATCCAAAAGGAAGCAGGTGTCCAGAAACCCGTGTACTATGTGAGCAAAATCCTTCACGATGCAAAAACACGGTATCTCCCTGTAGAAAAAATGGCGTACGCCCTCCTAATCACTGCTAAAAAACTCCAGCCATACTTTCAAGCGCACACCATCATCCTCCTAACGGACAAACCACTGAAATAAGTACTCCATAAGCCAAATGTCTTCAGGAGGATGGTCAAGTGGTCCATAGAACTTGGAGAGTTCGACATCCGATATCATCCCGGTAATGCCATCAAGGCTTAGGCCTTCTCAGATTTCATCATGGAAATCACACTCCATGGCGAAATAGATCCTACCCCGGATCTCGATACAATCGAACTAGTTTCACAATGGACCCTCCATGTTGACAGTTCTTCCAACAGCACCGGAAGTGGCGTCGGGCTTATCTTGTGCAGCCTAGATGGTTTCACCATCGAGCATGCCTTAAGGTTCAGTTTCAGTGCCTTAAACAACGAAGCAGAGCATGAGGCGTTGCTTGTCGGAATGAAGTTGGCCAAAGTGATGTCCGTCGAGGCCCTAGACGTATACAATGACTCACAGCTGGTAGTGAATCAGATCAACAAGGAATTCGAAGCCTAAGGACAAAATATCGCCCGTTACTTAGAAAGGGCCAAAGAACTTGCCGCTAAGTTCAAAGTTTTTTGGATAAACTAGATCCCATGGGTAAAAAATTCGAAGGTCAATTCCCTAGCTTGACTCGTCTCCTCTTGCCTGCCAGAGCCCAAGCAAGTAGTCTACCTCAAAACACTCGCTGTTCTAAGCATCAAAGAGATCCCTGTGCTACTTGTGGCTGAATTAGAAACTTGGGTTGATCTAAAACTCTGATATTTGTAAGATGGCTAACTCCTCGAGCAAAGAGACGAAGCCAAAAAAATCATCTCTCGAGTGTCATTGTATACGGCCATAGATGACCAATTATACAGGAAAAGCCTCACAACGCCCTACCTAAGGTGCCTAGGGCCAACCGAGGCCAACTATGCCTTTTGGAAAGTTCACGAAAGAATATGTGGGAACCACCTCGAAGGCCGAGCCATGGCCTTCAAAATTCTCCGTCAAGGCTACTACTGGCCCAATATGCGAAGAGAAGCCATGGAATAGGTTAAGAAGTGCAAGAGTTGTCAACAATACTCTGCGATACCCTATTGACCAGTGAATCCTCTCACCTCAATCACTAGTCCGCTTCCCTTTGCCATGTGGGGGATGGACCTCCTCTGCCCCTTCACCGGAGCACCCGGCTAACAGAAGTACCTCATTGTTGCGATAGACTACTTCACTAAATGGGTAGAGGATGAACCACTAGCCAGCCTAACCGACCACCAAGCTCGGAGCTTTATCTGGAAATCTATAGTGTTCCATTTCGCTATTCCCCGTATATTGGTAACGAACAACGACAAACAGTTCAATAGTATTCGATTCAAAGTGTTCTGCAAGGAACTACATATCGAACGTCGCTTTTCCTCCGTCGGGTATCCACAAGCCAACAGGCTGGTCGAAGTTACCAATAGAACTCTTTTACAAAGCATCAAGAGAAGATTAGACGAAGCCAACAGACAGTGGACCAACCACTTACCGAACGTGTTTTGGGCATATCGGACTACTGCCAGAACACCCACTAGGGAAACCCCTTTATTCACAACCTACGGTTCTGAAGCAGTCATCCCCTTGGAAATCGGGGTGCCCTCGCTACGAGTACAGAGTTTCGAAAACAGCAATAATGGGAAAGCCTTACAGATGAACGTTGATCTCATCGACGAAGCTCGGGATAAGGCCCAGATCCGGTTAACCGCCTATCAGTAGAGGGCCGCTAAGTATTATAACTCTCGGGTCCGAAGCAGAAGCTTCAAGCTGCACAACCTCTTCTTACAAAAGAACGAAGTATCCTGCCCACGAGAAACTGGAAAGCTGATCCCAAATTGGGAAGGCTCGTACCATATCAAGAGGTTGTGCCGATCCAACACCTTCGAGCTAGAGGGGTTAAGTGGAAAACCCGTTCCCCGCACTTGGAACGTCGAAAACCTCCGATGATTTTGCCAATAGCTTATATCTCGTATATAGCTCACGAGGTGGTTAGGTTAACTGAAGTTGTAATAATGAAAACACGATTACAATAAAAGACAACAAGTTGAAAGGAGAAAACAAAAAATTTCATTAAGTTACAAAAGCTAAGGCACTATGGGCCTTGAAATATAGAAATAAGAGAAAAAAACTAAGGTTAAATGGTGAAGCCTCAAGGGGAAGCATCCCCCATAGCCGCCTCCTCCTCAAACTCAGCTCCCTCGTCGTTCTCAGAGCTGCCCAGGTCTAAACCCGAGAAGTCGACCTCGGGGGAGAGGGCCTCAACCTTTTTCTTGGCCTCTGAAAAGCTGTAAAAGAATTACTGACCAGCCTCCTCCATAAAGGCCTCCCGGTAAGAGGCAGTCTCTCTAAAGGAAGATAAAGCCTCCTCTACGACCTTTCTTGTGGCCTTGGCAGCTTCCTCCTTGACCCGTTGCTCCGAGGTAACTACAACATCTTTCTTTGCCCGAAGGAGATCCCTCTTCTGCGCTAGCTCCGCCTTGGCCCCTCCAAGGAAGCCTTCAATTGCTAAACGAGCTCCCTACTATCATCCAGCCTCTGCTAACATCGTCTGAGCTTCTCGGTTATATCCTAACTTCGTCACAATAGGACCCCTAGTAGCACACCAGACTGAAACAAAAAGAGAGGATTAGATACTAAACTAGAAGTAAAGAGGATTTGGAAAACAAGGATCATCATTTACCTGGGAAATTAAGGTCTCGACCATTGAACAGAGCCCTTCGATGGGCTTCTGAGACAGCTTGAGGATATCCTTGGGCGGGATCCCCAAAACCAAATGCTCCCGAGCCACCTGAAGATGGCCGAAATCGGAGTCATCAACCTTCAAAGCCTATTTGGGTGTAAAAGCGGGATAAACAAAAGGGCCACCCTGAGATGAAGACAGAGCCTGGGCTAGCTTAGGGGGCACGACTGGATCAACCTTAGGCTCGAGGAAGAGCTCAGAGGGGTTCTCCACCTTGATGGGAACCGAGGAAGATGTTCGTGGCCTTTTTCTCAAAGGCTCGGTTGACACCGGTTGCTTTTCTTGAGCCGCCCATTTCTTCTCCAAGGCGATCTTCTTAGCTCATTCCCTGGCCATAGCAGCTAACTCGATCTCTGCTTAGAAAAAAGAAGCTAAGTATAAATATAAGGTAAGATATGAAGAAAGTAAAGCAAGACACAAAGCAAAAAGTAAAAGAACTAAGAAAGATGAACGTCATCATTTACCACGCTCATTGTTTTCCTCGGGGCAGGTAAGATAAAGCCCACGCTTAGCTAATTCTTTATTATCTTACAAGATCTCTACATCCATGGGCGCGGCCACCATAGCCCTAAGTGTCTCATGTTCACGATGCAAGAGGTGTGGCTTTTAACATTTGCCCGCATAATCCAAACTCTAGCTGAGGGGGACTTGGAAATTCCTCTCGCTCTAGACGAAGAAAAAGAAATTCTTTCATCACTTGATCGAGGAGGGCTTCTTCTTCAGCAATCCCCTCTTTGCTCTCGAGCTTATGACCACCCATCCGGTTTTCCCGTGCTTACTGATTTGAAAGAGTGCCTTGAAGACATCGATATTCATTAAACCCCCCACCTCGGTGTAGGCACAGATGAAAGCTATAATGAGGCACACTGAGTTGGGGACCAACTGGCACACTACTATGTCAAAATACCTAAGCACTACACAAAGAAAAAGGTGGAGAGGGAACTTGAGCCCGGCTCTCATGTGCTGTTCATACATGCACAGTTCATAGGGCACGCGGCTTGAGAGATTATTAGAGGCCCTCTCTCTAACCCCAGCCGGCCTAAGGGTGTAATCCCCCGGAATATGATAAACCCTCTTTATAACTTCAAGGTCCTCCTCCCCCGTTGCAGTAGGAATAGAGTTGGCCGCGAACGACTATTAGACTTTTTCCTTCAGAACCATGTCACCCCTAAGCTCGGTGAAGGTCCTATCCACCTCATCCTCACCCTCAGAAGAGAAATCTTCTTCTTCTTCCTCCTTTTTTCCCTCCTCCTCTCAAGGCATATAAAGGACCATAACTAGTGGCCCCTCCTGGGTGGCCACCTCCTCGGCTGACTCACCCTTACTAGAAAACAAATGCATGGCTTCCTCTAATTACTTAGACATGTTCTTACTATCATCACTACCACTACTTAAAGACATGGTAAAAAGAGGTAAGAGGACTTACCAACAAGGATTATGTACTTGCGCCGACTAAAGAGGTCCCTCCCTCAGCCTCGATCTCCTTCTAGGCAAACGTGTCCCCAAGACTTCCAAATACTCTTGCGCACTTTAAAACCTTTTTCACCAAAACTCATGCTTACTCCCTTCACTAAAATCTAACTCTAAGCACTCTCAAGCTTTTGGACGAGGCCGTGGGCTCTCAAATCTTTTCCCTTTGAAATTTGCAAATGAGTTGAAGTGAGGAAAAATGAGGAAATAGTACCCTTATATAGGAATAAGAGCATGACAAATGAGGAGGAAATTAAATACCTACAGTTGGGAGAACGCGGCATTCAAAGTACCCAAGGTTGCTTTTATGCTTTCTAAAGGAGCCTGATCACAACAAGGTGACGTTTTGACTGCTCAAGGTACCATTTCGTTTCCCAAAATAGCCAAACAATGATGAATGCCACCATTTCTACCTTAAGTTGCTGAACACATTAAATGCCCAAACATGCCACGTGTATAAAAAGAAGTGGAAAAAAGCCTAAAAATCTGAAAAGGATTATCTAAAGCTAATTTATTGGGCCCAAAAATCAAGAAGCCCAATAAATCCTTTCTTGGGCCCAAAAATTAAGAAGCCCAATAAATCTTTTTTTGGGCCCAAAAGGTAAGAAGCCAAAAAGTCCACCAGAAATTCCAAAAGAAGGTCTCCAAGGTCGACCTTGTTGATTTTTTCTTACATGCTCGGACCAATGTCTCCAATACCGAGCATGTTGACTGCTTTTCACATGCTCCGCCCAAAGTCTCCAAGGCTGAGCATGTTGACTGCTACTCACATGCTCAGACCAACATCTCTAATACCGAGCATGTTGATTGTTTCTCACATGCTTAGCCCAAATTCTCCAAGGCCGAGCATGTTGACTGTTACTCACATGCTCAGACCAAAGTCTCTAAGGCCGAGCATGTTGACTACTACTCATATGATCTGACCAATGTCTCCAAGGCTGAGCATGTTGATTGTTTCTCACATGCTCGTTCCAAAGTCTCCAAGGCCAAGCATGTTGACTGCTACTTACGTGCTCAGACCAACGTCTCCAAGACCGAGCATGTTGACTGTTTCTCACATGCTCAGACCAACATCTCCAAGGTCGAGCATGTTGACTGCTTCTTACATGCTCGACCTAAAGTCTCCAAGGGCGAGCATGTTGACTACTACCCACATGCTCAGACCAATGTCTCCAAGACCGAGTATGTTGACTACTTCTCACATGCTCGGCCCAACGTCTCCAAGGCCGAGCATGTTGACTGCTACTCACATGCTAAGATCAGAATCTCCAAAGCAGAGCATGTTGACTGTTACTGACTTGCTTGGGCTAAAAGTCTACAAGATGAGCATGTTCACTGCTACTCATATGCTCAGACCAACGTCTCCAAGACCGAGCATGTTAACTGCTTCTCACATGCTCGACCCAAAGTCTCGACTACTACTCACATGCTTGGACCAACGTCTCCAAGACCGAGCATGTTGACTCCTTCTAACATGCTCCGCCCAAAGTCTCCAAGGCCGAGCATGTTGACTGCTACTCACATACTCGGATCAACATCACCAAGGCTGAGCCCTGTCATACTTTCTTAAAGCAAATAAATGTACTCAAGGAAGTGGGGGGCCTTTGTTACACCCAATAGCTAGACGACACGTGGACGGCCCTAGGACCAACAACAAGATGGCATATAGACGGCCCTAGGACCATCAGCAAGACGACACGTGGATGACCCTAGGACTGATAAGTGCCTAAATAGTCATATTTAAGCCCCTTAATTTACGCTTGTTAGGCTCTTTGTTTATCTATTTTAGTAGATTCTATATTTTCGTGTTTTATGTGTTTTTCATAAGGCTTTGACAAAAAGAAGACATTTTGGAGCTTTAAGGAATAAAAAGTGAAGATCTGCAAAACCGACAAGGTGCACTCGAGCGTACCTCCTTTGTGATTTAGCGCACAGGCACACGAGCGTACACTTAAAAGGCTCGAGTGCACACATACGCTCGAGCGCAGACTCATGCGATCGAGTGCACACGCACTAGAGGTGGCAGAGCCAGAATTGGAAAGAAGTCTCCAGACTTTAAATTGGAAATTAAGGTTTCGGGGCACCCTTAGAGCCCTATATATAGCCTTGTAAAACACAGAAAACACACCTTTGGTTTTTAACTTGAAGTTATAAGCTTTGGAGAGGAAGTGACGACTCGTCTCCTCAACATTCTTTGGGTTTTATTTTTCTGTTCTAGTTTAGTTATGATTATGATGTTCAGTTTACTTAACATGTGTAACTAAACTCTTATAGGGCTCGATTGAAGCCCTAATTATGCTTTTCTACATATATATTCATTGATTGCCTTTGCAAATAGCCATGTTATGATTCTTTAATTGATTAATGCCTGTTTTTATTTAAATTCCTCATATGTGTGTGTCTGATCAACATATGCATGTGGTATGGATTAGTTAGTTGAATCAATTTGGATGACCGAGTCTTGAGTTCAACAATAGTAACAAAATAAATCCACACCGAATTCTTGGGTTAATCAACATGGGAAATCGGGAGCAGACCAAGCCCTAGGTCCTGTGTGGTTGCTGATCTCCACAACCCTTATGCTCTCTTAAGGAACAACTCAATATACACCCATGCTGAATCCCTTAAGAAAGAAAAGAGTTAGAGTATACACCATGTCTAACTCATTGCTTAGGGAGATCAATAGCCTAAGGTGTGGACCAAGCCCTTAGGATGGCAACCATTAGGTATTCATAGTAGTGCTAGAGAATTGGCACCTTATTTAGCAGGAAAGTGTAATTAGTGGTGGATATCACAGCCCTATGTTCCTATCATTATTAATTCACACTCAACATTTATTTCTATCTCTTTTTATTTTGAGAAACTAATTCTAAATCAAAATTTACCAATCCCTGTGGAGATGATCTCGCACTTGCACACTATGCTACCATTAACCTTGTGCACTTGCAAGTAAAACAAGTTCAATTATTTGCTTAATTATTTAGGTAGATAAACGCACAACAAGTTTTTGGCGCCGTTGCCGGGGATTGCGCTAAATTTCTTTCTAGGATTATTTTCGTTTAGTTTAGTAATTTTTAGTTTTAATTATTTAATCTGTTTTATTTTTATTAACAATTGCAAATTTTAAGTTTTTACTTTTATTTTTGTTTAATCCAAAACCTAATCTTTTTCCTTTTTATTTTCTGTTTCAGGCGCTCCAGCAGAACCCTCTATACTACGTATGATCGAGCGCACCCCTCTGTGCAATCGAGCGCACTTGAGGCAGAGAGCTATCCGGGCAGCAGTGTTGAACTGCTAAAGCAACTGTTACCGATTCGTGCACGGGCTTCGATCCAGACATCCAAAGTTTTTTCCCCTCGATCATGAGCTTGAGCGGACCATCTGAAAAAGGCTTAGAGACAACTTCGAAGAGGTAGAAGAAGAAATTGAGGAAGGAGCACCGATGGTGGAGCAGTTAGAAAACCAACAACCTCCTAAACGAAGACCGATGAAGCAATCCTTCATCCCACGGAACCTCGATCAACTGTCTTGTATTGCTTATCAACCCGAGGCAGAAGGCAACTACTACATATCTCTGCAGATACTCAGTGCACTGACTCACTTTAGGGGTACACCTAACTAGGATCCACACTTGCACCTTCGAGAGTTCTTCGATCTCTGCAAGTTCCAGCACATCCGAGGCTTAGACCAAGAAGGAATCAGGTTAATTCTTTTCCCTTTTTACTTGAAAGATAATGCTAAATTGTGGTGCAATTCATTGCCTGTAGTTTCTATCCACACTTGGGAGGAGTTGGCCAGCAAATTCCTAAGGAAGTTTTTCCTAGCCCAAAAGATGAGGCAAATGAGGAAGGAGATTAAGTCTTTCCAACAAAAGGATGGAGACTTATTCTTTGAGGTGTGGGGACACTTCAACGAGTTGCTACTCAAATGCTCTTATCACAACCTACCTTAGGATGAACTGGTACAAGCTTTCTATGAAGGTTTAAGTGATACTAATAAAAATATTGTGGATTCAGGTTGTGGAGGAGTGCTAATAGAGAAAAGCAGCGAAGAAGCCATGGAGCTCTTCGAGACCTTAAGTGAACATACCCAGCAATTCTCCTCTCGAGGTAGACATATAACCAAGAGCAAAGGTACATATGAGGTAAACCTAAATGGAGGATCTTCTACCCAAATAGCTGTTGTGGAGAAGAAACGAGATCTACTAGTTAAAGCCATAGCCGCTCAAAATACATCATCTAATCCACTAGCTACACCACTCCAGGTATGTGCGATATGTTCCCAATCTGATCATAACACTGATACATGTCCCTTGTATTCATCTGCAGACCATGAGCAAGCAAACTTTGTGGGACCAAACAACTATCCACCAAAGAACAATCCTTATGTAAACACCTACAACCCTGGATGGCGGAGTCACCCAAACTTTTCTTGGAGCAACAATCAAAATGGTCAAGGGCAGCAAAGAAACTTCTAACCAACAGCCCAATCTATTCACGAACCAAAGAAGAGTGACCTCGAGAGTCTTGTGAGGCAACTGGCAACTCGACAACAACAGTTAGTATCCCAACACCAACAGTTGATGAGTTCACAAGATCAATTCATGGCAGATGAAAGGCAATTTCAGATTGAAATGAGACAAACCACTGCAAAACATGAACAGGCCATTCAAAGGCTAGAGGTACAAATGGGGCAACTGGCTAATGAGCTGAGTTGCAGAAAGCAAGGTGAACCTCCCGCTCAAACACTACCTAACCCTGGGGGATACCAACAACCGAAGGCTATCACAACCTTCAGAAATGGAAAAGTTATAGGAACCGATGAGTTTGAAAAAGCATCCCTAGAAAAACCATCGGCATCAAAGGTAAGTGAGAAGGAGAAGGTGAATGCACCACCCTTCCTGTAAAGGTTAGTAAAACAAAAGAAAGAAAATAAGCTGCTTGATATTTTTGAAACCTTACGGAAAGTAGAAATAAACATTCCCTTATTAGATGCAATTCAACAAATACCTGTTTATGCTAAATTTCTAAAATATTGTTGCACTCATAAGAGGAAGTTTCAAGAGTATGAGACAATAGCCTTAACTGAAGAGGTAAGTGCTGTGCTATTAAGAAAATTACCACCAAAACTGAAAGATCTGGGTAGTTTTACTATTCCCTGTAGGATAGGTGATCAACTGTTTGAGCGGGCATTACTCGATTTTGGAGCAAGTGTTAATTTATTACCATACAGAGTCTTCGAAACCCTAGGTTTAGGGGAGCTACAACCGACTTCCATCACCTTACAGTTGGCAGATAGAAGTATCAAAAGACTTAGAGGTATTCTTGAGGATGTTCTTGTTAAGGTAGGTGAGTTCATATTACCTATTGATTTCATCGTGTTAGTTATAGAGGAATGCCCTATGCCATTACCCCGCCTATCATTTTAAGAAGACCTTTCATGAGAACTACTGATACAAAGATTTGTGTGAAAAAGGGTATAGTAAGTATGAAGGTAAATAGTGAAAAAATAGAGTTTAAAATATTTGATTCACTAAAATTACCTCAAGATGATTTGGAATGCTTTAATGTATAAATTATACAAAGTTTTGTTGAGCAAGCTTTTCAGGTCCAGGATATCGATCCATTGAAGACCACTATTACCTGTAGCTTTACGAAAATGGATGTTGAGTAAGAACCTGAAGATGTTACTGATGACATCATTAAAACTGTGCATCTCCTTGAGGCTTCTCCCAAACAATCAAGTAAGTATGCCCTTCCATTTGAATCTCTTATACCTGCTAATACTACTCTTCTTCCCTCTATTGTCTAGGCACGACCTTGGAATTGAAGCAGCTGCTAGAACATTTAACTTATGCCTATTTGGGAGAGAAGAAGACATTACCTGTGATTGTGGCTGCTAATTTGAGTTTGGGAGAAAAAAAGAAATTATTGAGAGTTCTTAGGGAGCACAGATCTTCCATTGGTTGGACCATTACCGACATTAAAGGGATAAGTCCAGCCAAGTGCATGCATAATATCTACCTTGAGGATGAAGCAAAACCTACTCGAGAAGCTCAAAGAAGACTTAACCCACACATGAAAGAGGTAGTAAAGGTAGAGGTTTTAAAATAATTGGATGTTGGTATTATTTACCCCATCTTAGACAGTAAATGGGTAAGTCCGGTCCAAGTTGTTCCTAAAAAGAGTGGGATCATAATAGTAAAAAATGAGGATAATGAGCTCGCACCTACAAGGAAAAAAACTGGTTGGAGAGTATATATCGTTTACCGAAGATTGAACAAAGTGATAAGAAAAGATCATTTCCCTTTGCCATTCATTGATCAGATGTTAGAGAGATTAGCTGGCCATAGCTACTATTGCTTTTTGGATGGGTACAGTGGATACAACCAGATTGCCATAGCACCTCAGGATCAAGAAAAGACTACCTTCACATGTCCTTTTGGTATATTTACTTATCGAAGGATGCCATTTGGGTTATGCAACACACCAGCCACTTTCCAAAGATGTATGATGAGCATATTTTTTGATATGGTGGAGAAATACATTGAGGTATTCATGGATGATTTCAGTGTTTTTGGTTCCAATTTTGATGACTGCCTAAATCATCTAGAAAGTGTCCTAAAGAGATGTGAAGAAAGCAACTTAGTGCTAAATTGGGAGAAATGTCACTTTATGGTTTAACAAGGCATTGTGTTAGGTCATTCCATCTCCAACAAGGGTATTGAGGTAGACAAAGCAAAAATAGATGTCGTTTCAAAGTTGCCTCCTCCTCTAACAATCAAGGAAGTCAAAAGTTTCCTTAGACATGTTGGATTCTACAGACGATTCATCAAGGATTTCTCCAAAATCTCTAGACCTATATGTGCATTGTTAGCTAAAGATACCAAGTTTGAGTGGAATGATAACTACATAGAAGCTTTCAACACATTGAAGGATGTTCTCACCTCTGCCTTAATAATGATGGCACCAGATTGGAATCTACCATTCGAATTAATGTGCAATGTTAGTGACTTTGCCTTGGGAGCTGTTTTAGGACAAAGAGTCAATAAGGTACCTCATGCTAATTACTATGCTTCTAGAATTTTAAATGATGCTCAACTTAACTATTCTACTATTGAAAAGGAATTGTTAGTTGTTGTTTTTGCTTTAGAGAAGTTTAGATCATACCTAATTGGCTCTAAAGTTATTGTATATACTGATCATGCTGCTTTGAGATATTTATTTTCTAAGAAAGATGCCAAGCCTAGGTTAATCAGATGGGTGCTCCTATTGCAAGAGTTCGATTTAGAAATTAGAGACAAGAAGGGCAACAAAAATGTGGTTGCAGATCACTTATCAAGGTTACCTTATGAGGATGACAAAAATGAGTTGCCTTTGAACGATAACTTCCCTGATTAACAATTGTTCGCACTAGAGGTAACAATTCCATGGTATGCTGATATTGTCAATTATCTAACTGCTAAAGTTTTTCCTCCAGGTATGACCAGTCAAGAAAAGAAACGGTTGATATCTATATCTCGACACTACCATTGGGGTGATCCCTACCTCTTCAAATTCTATCATGATCAAATCATCAGAAGGTGTGTCTCGGAAAAGGAGCATTTGAACTTATTGCAACATTGCCATCAATTTTCTTGTGGAGGACATTTTGGGGCCAAGAAAACAACACTTAAGGTACTACAATCCGGTTTTTATTGGCCTAATCTGTTTAAAGACGCCTTCTCATTTTGCAGCTCATGTGATAGATGCCTGCGGACAGGTAGCATCTCATTCCGAAATTAGATGCCCCTACAAAATATTCATATAGTAGAACTTTTTGATGTGTGGGGCATTGATTTTATGGGTCCATTCCCCAATTCCTTTGGTTATTTATATATTCTTGTGGGTATGGATTATGTGTCTAAATGGGTCGAGGCTGTCCCCTCAAAGACTAATAATTATAAAGTGGTTGTGAAGTTCCTACAGGATAACATTTTTACCAGGTTTGGGATGCCACGAGCGATCATCAATGATGGTGGTAGCTACTTTCATCATTATTCTTTTGCCACACTCATAAAAAAATATGGGATCAACCATAAGGTGGGCACCCCATATCACCCTCAGACTAGTGGACAAGTGGAGATAAGTAACCGAGAAATCAAAAGTATATTGGAGAGGACCGTAAATCCTACTCAGAAGGATTAGTCTTCGCGACTAAATGATGCTCTATGGGCATATAGGACAGCTTACAAGACCCCAATTGGAATGTCCCCATACTATTTAGTTTTCGAGAAAGCATGTCATCTACCGGTAGAGCTAGAACATCGAGCATATTGGGCCATTAAACAGTTCAATTTTGACATGAAACAAGCGAGTGAGAAGAGAAAGTTGCACTTAAATGAGTTAGAAGAATTAAGGTACAATATGTATGAGAATGCCAAGCTTTATAAAGAAAGGACAAAAGCCTTTCATGATAAACAACTAGTGAGGAAAGAGTTTCATGTGGGCTAAAGTGTGTTACTCTACAACTCAAGATTAAGGCTGTTCCCAGGCAAACTAAAGTCCCACTGGTCTAGTCCGTATGTGGTCACCAAGGTCTTTCCTCATGGTGCTGTGGAGGTTCATGGTTCAAATGACAATCAGACATTAACAGTTAATGGACACCGAGTCAAACCATACCTTGATCTCCACATGCCCCCTCGAGACGAAGACTTGGCACTATAAACTGTTCAATATGTAGCTGATCCAAGGAACCCTGAACCACTTGAGTCTTCAGTTTCTATCGCACATAACTTCATTAACTGCACCATTGCGATTGAGCGTAAGGATAGTGTGATCGAGCGCACAACTCAGTGCAATTGAGTGCAAATACACTTGTGATCGAGCGCATTTAAGCTAGAAGCTACACCACAATACCTAAACAAGTAGTTTGCAATTCCCATTGACCAGCAGTGAGAGGATACCCCGTCTGGCTGAAGATGTAAAACTTAGCTCTCATGGGAGGCATCCCACTGTATATCCTTTTTATTATAGTATTTTTCTTTTCTTATTTATGTTCATTTAGTTGTTTATTTTCCATATTTCTTGTTTTTTGGCACAATGTTTGTTTTTCTTTGTCAGGAACTTAGTGCGTGCATCCAGTTCAAGTTTGGGGGCGTGCGACAAGCAATATAAGCAGTCTAGTTCTCCCTCTCCCAGGTCAGATCTTTCCATGTCACACATACATTAGGGACAATGTGTATATTAAGTTTGGGGGTAGAGAGAGACACTTTCACACATATGGACACACTATGTCCCAAAATTTTTGTTTTAAAGATAAATGCATGATCATTTTGTGTTGAAAATTTTGGTTGTTTTAAACCAAACATGATAAAACTTCATTAGTAAGCTTAAAATTTAGAACACATGGTCTAGTAATAAGAATTTTAAAAGTGAGTTACCTACCTCAAGGCACTTAAGAATTCACGAGTTTGATCCAGATCTGGCACGAGCACATTAGCACGCATTTGTGCGGGGTATGACATGTAATTTTTATGTATATGTTTCCATGACCTAACTGTAATCAGATTACTTATTAGAAGAATACTTTGGCATAAAAAAATAAAGAAAAATGTCCATCATGCAAAAAGAAAATAAAAAGCTTCTATTGATCATTAAAAACTTTCCACTGAGTAACTGGACCTCTTATCTCAGTAAGCAGTGAGTGTTCACGTCAAAAGGTGGGAATTAAGCATTTAATGATCATAAAAATTTCCACTGAGTAATTGGACCTTTTACCTTAGTAAGCAGTGAGTGTTCACGTCAAAAGGTGGGAATTTCACTTGACAGCATTAAGACCTGTTAGTTTCGTAGCCTTTTTAACTCGAGTTAGTAAGTCCTTAGGGGTGTCTTTACACCTAATGCCCTAAAACCGTCTGGTTTGGGAGTCATTGACTAAACACTCACTACAAGGGTCAATTAGACACCTTAATGGAACTCAACATGGTAAAAATCTCATGATGAAAGAAAAAGAAAAGAAGTAAAAAACTATGCCATTTTTGTTCTATCTGATAAGGAATTCGATGAAGGTTTGGACACCGAAACACTATACATTAAAATTATTTGGAAGTTCCATCTTCTATGTGCTAATTCACCACACACCAAATCAAACTTGCGATACCTTAAGCCAACCTTAGGTAAGTAACCTGAACTTTTAAAATCCTTATTTACTACAAAAATGTGTTTTTATTATAAGCTTACTCATGAACGGTCATCATGGTTTTATGTGCAACCCAATTTTTTTTTTATCATGAAGAATGAATTTATCTTTAATTTTGTTTTGATATAGTCTTTCATTTTGTGTTGCTAAGGGACTAGGAATATGTAAGTTTGGGGGTGTGATAAGTGCTTAAATAGTCATATTTAAGCCCCTTAATTTACGCTTGTTAGGCTCTTTGTTTATCTATTTTAGTAGATTCTACTTCATTTTCGTGTTTTATGTGTTTTTCATAGGGCTTTGACAAAAAGAAGACATTTTGGAGCTCTAAGGAATAAAAAGTGAAGATCTGCAAAACCAATAAGGTGCGCTCGAGCGTACCTCCCTTGTGATCGAGCGCACAGGCACACGAGCGCACATTTAGAAGGCTCGAGTGCACACATGCGCTCGAGCGCAGACTTATGCGATCGAGCGCACACGCACTAAAGGTGGCAGAGCCAGAATTGGAAAAAAGTCTCCAAACCTTAAATTGGAAATTAGGGTTTCGGGGCACCTTTAGAGCCCTATATATAGCCTTGTAAAACACAGAAAACATACCTTTGGTTTTTAACTTGAAGTTATAAGCTTTGGAGAGGAATTGACGACTCATCTCCTCAGCATTCTTCGGGTTTTATTTTTCTGTTCTAGTTTAGTTATGATTATGACGTTTAGTTTACTTAACACATATAACTAAACTCTTATAGGGCTCAATTGAAGCCCCAATTATGCTTTTCCACATATATATTCATTGATTGCCTTTGCGAATAGCCATGTTATGATTATTTAATTGATTAATGCCTGTTTTTATTTAAATTCCTCATATGTGTGTATCTGATCAACATATGCATGTGGTATGGATTAGTTAGTTGAATCAATTTGGATGACCGAGTCCTAGGTTCAACAATAGTAACAAAAGAAATCCACATCGGATTCTTGGGTTAATCAACATGGGAAACGGGAACGGACCAAGCCCTAGGTCCCGAGTGATTGTCGATCTCCAGAGCCTTTATGCTCTCTTAAGGAACAACTCAGTATACACCCATGCTGAATCCTTTAAGAATGAAAAGAGTTAGAGTATACACCATACCTAACTCGTTGCTTAGGGAGATCAATAGCCTAAGGTGTGGACCAAGCCCTTAGGTTGGCAACTATTAGGTATTCATAGTAGTGCTAGAGCATTGGCATCTTATTTAGTGGGAATGTGTAATTAGTGGTGGATATCACAGCCCTATGTTCCTATCATTATTAATTCACATTCAACATTTATTTCTATCTCTTTTTATTTTGAGAAACTAATTCTAAATCGAAATTTACCAGTCCCTGTGGAGATGATCTCGCACTTGAACACTATGCTACCATTGACCTTGTGCACTTGCAAGTAAAACAAGTTCGATTATTTGCTTAATTATTTAGGTAGATAAATGCATGACTAGGACCAACAGCAAGACGACACGTGGACGGCTTAGGACCAAAGGCAAGACAGCGCGTGGACATTCCCATACCCAATGGTGTGACGACACGTGGAAATTTCCCTGACCAATGGCAAGATGATATACAAGCTATTGACGAACCCACAACCATTCCCGGACAACCCCTGCGTAGCCCTACAAGCATAATTCTAGGGAACACTGTTCCCGGACACCCCTGCCCAGACCTACGAGTGAGCTTCCAAGGATCACGATCCTCCTTGGGCACTCGGCCATACCTACTGACAGAGGAACGAGATCTCTGGGATTGTCCCATCCTAGGCATGTGGGCAGTCCCACCTCTGAATCGCTATAAAAGGCCCAACGTATGCAAATCCAAAATATATATAATCATAATTACATTACTGAAAGCACCAAGCATCCCCATTCCTTTAAAAGCTCGCATTGACAAAAACATTGGAGTGTCCTCGGAGGCATCACCCCCTCTCCTCTGGTGACTCTCTAGCTCATCCTGTTTTCCTTGTACAGGCTCCCCATTGAGGCACCGACCTCTAGCTCAGCAACACGTTTTTGGCATCAACACACACACACACACATACACACACACACACACACACACACACACACACACACACACACACACACACACACACACACACACACATATATATATATATATATATATATATAATATGATGATGAGGCATACTTGGGGTACAAAGAAGGTGAGAGAAGAGAGTACGATTATCATCACAGCTATCAGATGATGACAGAAGCTTTCGAGGCTGAGATGCCACGATGATAGTGACGAAGTCGTTTCCTTTGGCAGAAGCTCTGCATTGTAATCAACAACATGGCTACTACTCTCTATCTCCATGTTTTCTCTCTGTAACAAAAAGTGGAAGGTGTTAACGCTTTGAATGCATAAAATAATTCACTTCCTCTTAAATATATGCTTATGAATTTATTGCTTCTTTTTTTTTTCCCCAAATTCTACTCATCTAAAAGTAAGGAAATGACTATTATGATATCCCGATATAAATATTTGAAGTTGTCCTTCTATATAAAAAGTACTCGTTTATGGTAATGTTTGAGAACTGATTTAAAGTCAGAAAATTTAAGTAATTTTTTTTGAAACATTTTAAATTTACTAATTTAAATATACTTTAATTAGTTTTCAAGCATTGCCTATATCTCTTTTTTCTTTACAGTCTTAAAAAAAAAACATAATCTTGGGAAAAGAAAATCTCAAAAACCAAAAAGAGAAAAAAAAACAAAAGTCTCGGAATATTATTTGTAAAACAATCTTATTCAAATTTTAATCATAATTAATGGAAATTTAATTAATCATGAATATCTATTTAATTACATTGTCACGATTAAGTACATAGAGTAAGAGCAATGTAGATAAAATTTTGATGATATCATAATTATGAGACATAATCTTCTCAAAAGCTTTATTCTTATATGTTCCTGGTCGTATGATACTAATTAGACGTTAGTAATTCAGTTAGATTGGTGCATACTATGTTTGCTCAATTAGGAGGGTGATTGATCTCAATGTCACTTGCGTGGTAAACAATAAAACAAGTATGTGGGGTGCTTATTGTAGAATGAGTTCAATGAACATGACTCAACTTAAGAACACCTACTTGGACTTTTACTTTTCTATCAATAAGTAGTTCTTATGTTACAATTGTGCATGTGATCCTTTGACCTGAGGCATTATGGTAATCTTATATGCGACTTATTATACTTTGATATTATTTAATATGGTTCTATTCATAGATCATTACTTAGTAGTAATTGAGTATAATGAGTTTCATATGGAGGTATATGAATGTACAATGAGGGATCTATCATTCTCCAATAAAAAAAGAGAGAATATCCTATGTGATCTACAAATATATAATTTAGGAAGTTTATTGGCCAAGGTATGATGAAAATTAGAAAGGAGTTTCTAATTTAACAATTAGAATTGTAATCTTGAGATATAGACACATATAATTAATTTTAAAGGTTTGATAGTAATTTCATACCTTAATTAGCTTAACTGGAACATTAAATGATAAAATGATTGAATTGCACGGTAATTCATAACAGAAAGATTCAATGTTTCACAACCAAATTCACACTATTTGGGTAGTCATGATACGCTGCTAGGTGTAACTCATGATTTAGAAGCCTTAAGAATTAATTTAATGAACAATTAATTAATTCTCATAAATTAAGAGATAATCAAAAAGAGTTTTGATTCAAAATAAATTAGAAGGAGTTATAATTAATTGAAAAGGGTTCCAATTGAAATTACATAAAAGTTATGGCCTACAATCAAATTATTTTTAACCTAAAGAGTCACGCACAAAAGGAGCAATGTGTAATTGGGAAATAACTACAAGGAGTTTAGTTTGCAATTAATGGTTAGTTGCATTTAACCTTAACATTATAAATAGTTTATTAGTGTGAAAAATTTTAACTAGCACAAAATATACACACAAGTTTCTCCTATAAATTTTTAGTTTTTCTTCCTCCCAAAAGAGAGAACAAAATTTAGAGAGGATTTCTAATTCGCGATTTGTCCTGTGTGGATCAACTTTAGAGATCACATACATTTGTGATTGTTTTGAATTCAAGAACGCAAAAGAATTTGGATTCAAGATTGGAGGAGAATTCGACGATAACAAATTCAAGGAATCAAGAATACTGTGAATCAAATGTAATGATTCTAAACCTTTAATGTTCTTGTTCAATATATGTTCTGTAAGAATCATACATTGATAAGGGCTTATAGGAATCAATGAAAATTTTAAAATTTGCTTGCATTTCGACATTGATTTCCTTTAAGTGATATCAGAGTCATCCTTATTTTTATGTAGAACATGGTAATTTAAGGCTATGGTTGTAAAAGATTTGATTTTAGAATTCTAAAGATTACAAAATGATAATCTAAAAGCTAGATTATGGTTTATGAAACCCTAGGTCAAGAAATTTTAAAATGTGTTCTTAAATTGATTATTGTCACATGATGATAATAAAGATTTTGCAGATCGTTTCACAAATAATATAAAATCAATATAGATTGATTGAATTCAATTTGGATTGTTAAAATTTGAGTTTAGATCGAACTGAATCAAGTTTGGGTAGCAAAAAAGTGAGAAAACGCATAAAAATTTCTACAGCATTAGGTGATAGTCGACTACATCCCTATAAACATCAAAAAAATTATGGGACAAAGAATTAGGGTAGTCGAATAACCTTTAGTATAGTCGACTACTTGACGTATAAATCAGTTTTTCGGGTTTTTAAAAGTTTTTGAAATTGTTTCAGTTTTCTTCAAAATTAAAATCAGATTTTAATTGAAATAAATATTTTAATTTTTTATCCTCAAAATGTTAAATTAAATTGATTTAATTAATTAAGAAATGTTCTCAATTTCAAAATTATAAGTTTTAAGAATTTGGAGTTTGATTTGGAATTGGGACTCTAAAATCCTTTTGCATTAGAATTATTAATTTTAGTGAATAATAAATCCAAATCCTATTTAGAGGAGGATTAAGAAAAGTCTTTGGAAACCTAATTTGATTAGGATAAGAAATCTTAGAATTAAAACCATAACTATAATAAATTACATTTAAATTTATATATGCAATTTGATTATATGTATGATCAAGGATGGGTGATTATGGACTTAAGACCAAAAAATTGAGCTATGTGATTGGTCATTATTTAATGTGATTGAATGTATGGTTGTAATTTATTATGAATTTTAATATTTATCCTCTATTTTAGGGATATATAATTTTAAATGGGGTTTGCATACTCGCCTCTCTTTTATCTCTGGTTGTAAAATTCTATCTCTCTCTTATTATAACTCTAATTGATTTTGAATCAAGATTTCTTATTAATTACTGTAATGTAGTTAATTAAAAAAGTTTAATATGAGTAGATAGGAATTTAACATGTAAAGCTTGAGGATGATCTAGTAATGGGGAGCCATTTGAAGGTTGCAAGGCCCATTATGTTGGAATTGGTGGATAATATTATGGTACCCTAAATTAAGACAAATGATTCACTTAATAGCTCAAGTGAATTATGCACAAAATTCTATAATCACCCAGAGTCATACTTTATTTAATACTATATGATGTATGATATGCATATGATGCATATTTAATTAAATGATAAGACTAAAGACCAATTTAACTCCCTCATAAAAGTAATGACTATTAAGTTGTAATGAATAGACATTATGAATGTTTTATCATGCTTTTCCACCATTGTAGAGATATATGGGATCTATTTTTCTAAATAAATTTTGCCGCAGACATGTGGGACTTATGTTATTGGAGATTCATAATGCCTTATTAAATATATGATATAACAAAGTAGGAAACCAATGGGTCCGAAAAACTATCATGTGACGACTCATAGATTCAATCACCTAAACTTGTGAAAATGGTGGGTTTGACTTGATTAGAATATAGTCCAAGAAACTATCATGTGAGGATAATATATTTTAGAGGGCAAAAGAATGATTGGAAATTACATGAGATGTAATTGATAAGTGTTATCTACTTGTTAAAGGTTAATTATAGCCAATAAACTATTGTGTAAAGCTATTTTAAACAAGTAATGGGATCTCAATCCTCGTTAGGAGACCTTTGTTGTTGCGTTTATCTACCCAAATAAATAAGCAAATAATCGAACTTGTTTTACTTGCAAGTGCAGAAGGTCTACAGTAGCATAGTGTGCAAGTGCGGGATCATCTCCACAGGGATTGGTGAATTTCGATTTAGAATTAATTTCACAAAGTAAAAATAGATAGAAATAAATATTGGGTTTAGGTAATAATGATAAAGGTGTAGGGACTTGGTATCCACCACTAATCATGCTACCCCAACAAAACAATATGCCAATGCTCTACTCATGCTATAAATACCTCCTGGTTGTCAGCCTAAGGGATTGGTCCGCTCCTTAGGCTATTGATTTACCTATGCAATGAGTTAGGCATGGTGTATACTCTAACTCTTTTATCTCTTAAGGGATTCAGCATGGTGCATACTGAGTTGTTCCTTAAGAGAGCATAAAGTCTATGGAAATCAACAATCACACGAGAACTAGGGCTTGGTCCGTTCCCGGTTTCCCGTGTTGATTAACCTAAGAATCCGGCGTGGATATCTTTTGTTACTATTGTTGAACCCATGACTCGGTCATCCAAATTTATTCAACTAACTAATCCATACCACATGCATACGTTGATCAGGCACACACATATGAAGAATTTAAATAAAAACATGCATTAATCAAATCAAGAATCACAGCATAAATATTGCAAATGCGCCAATACTGAATTATTGGTTAAACATAATTAGGGCTTCAACCAAGCCCTTACTAAGGTTTAGTTACACATGCTAAGTATACTGAACATAATAACCATAACTAAACTAAGTATGAAAAATAAAACCCGAAGACTGCTGTAGAGACGAGTCGTTAATTCCTCTCCAGAGCTTACAACTTCAAGCGAAATCGAAAGGTAAAATCCAAAGTATGTTTTATGTGTTTTACAAGTCTATATATAGGGCTCTAAGGGTGCCCCGAAACCCTAATTTCCAATTTAAGATCCGAAGACTTCTTTCCAAAACTGGCTCTACCGCCTCTGGTGCGTGTGCATTCGATCGCGTGCTTCTGCACTCGAGTGCATGGGTGCGCTTGAACCTTCTAGGTGTGCGCATGAGTGCCTGTGCACTCGATCACAAGAGAGATGCGCTCGAGCGCACCTCTGCTAGTTTGCAGATCTTCACTTTTTGTTCCTTAGAGCTCCAAAATGTCTTATTTTCTTCAAAGACCTATGAAAAACATAGAAAACACAAAAATGAAGTAAAATCTACTAAAATATATAAACAAAGAGCCTAACAAGTGTAAATTAAAGGGCTTCAATATGACTATTTTAGCACTTATTACACCTCTGAACTTACATATTGCTAGTCCTTTAGCAATACAAAACAAAAGACTATATAAAAACAAAAATCAAAGATAAATTCATTCTTCATGATATCCAAAAATTCGAGTTGCACATAAAACCATGATGACTGTTCATGAGTAAGCTTATAATAAAAACACATTGTTGTAATGAATAAGGATTTTAAAAGTTCATGTTACTTACCCAAGGTTGGTTCAAGGCATCGCAAGTTTGATTTGGTGTGTGGTGAATTAGCACATAGAAGATGGAGCTTCCAAATAATTCTAATGTATAGTGTTTCAGTGACTAAGCCTTCATCGAATTCCTTATCAGACAGAACAAAAATGGAGTTTTTTACTTCTTTTCTTTTTCTTTCATCAGATTTTTGCCATGTTGAGTTCCATTAAGCTTTCTAATTGACCCTTGTAGTGAGTGTTTAGCCAGTGACTCCCAAACCAGATGGTTTTAGGGCATTAGGTGTAAAGACACCCCTAAGGACTTATTAACTCGAGTCAAAAAGGCTACGGAAATAACAGGTCTTAATGCCGCCAAGTGAAATTCCCACCTTTTGACGTAAACACTCACTGCTTATTGAGGCAAGAGGTCCAGTTACTCAGTGAAAATTTTTATGATCATTAAATTCTTAATTCCCACCTTTTGATGTGAACACTCACTGCTTACTGAGGCAAGAGGTCCAGTTACTCAGTGGAAATTTTATTTAATGATCATTAGGAGCATTTTATTTTATTTTTTTTCTTTTGTATGATAAACATTTTTTCTTTATTTTTCTATGCCGAAGTGTTCTTCTAACAAGTTATCCGATTATATTTAGGTCATGGAAATATATACATAAGAATTATATGTCATACCCCACATAATTGTGTGCTAATGTGCTTGTGTTAGTTTTAGATCAAACTTGTGAATTCTTAAGTGCCTTGAGGTAGGTAATTAAAATTTTAAAATTTTTATTACTAGGCTATGTGTTCTAAATTTTAAGCTTACTAATGAAGTTTTATCATATTTGTTTTAAATCAACCAAAATTTTCAACACAA
This sequence comes from Bretschneidera sinensis, assembly GCA_023935145.1. Lineage (NCBI taxonomy): Eukaryota > Viridiplantae > Streptophyta > Magnoliopsida > Brassicales > Akaniaceae > Bretschneidera > Bretschneidera sinensis. The sequence goes on from CM043704.1 coordinate 13,576,562, forward strand.
AATGAACATGCATTTATCTTTTCTTTAAAAAAAAAAAAAAAAACTGGGACATAGTGTATGCATGTGTGTGCAAGTGTCTCTCTATGCCCTCAAACTTAATATACACAAGGTCCCCAATGTGTGAGTGACATGGAAATATTTGACCTGGAAGATGGAGAACTAGATGGCTGGCATGGCTCGTAGCACGCCCCAAAACTTGAACTTGATGCACACACTATGTTCCTGAAAAAGAAAAACAAACATTGTGCCGGAAAACAAGAAATATGGATAATAAACAGTTAAATAAACATAAATACTAACAAAAAAAGAAAATACTATAATGAAAATGATATGTTGTGGGGTGCCTCCCATGAGCACTAAGTTTTCCGTCTTCAGCCAGACGGGGTATCATCTCACTGCTGGTCATCGGGTGGTGTAATCGAAGAGGTACCGGGTGCAGGAGGTAGGCGATCGAGGATGGCCTGTAGTATCACCTCCTGTCATTTAAACTATGCCTCCAAACCATCTATCCACTGATGGATCAGTCGGGTTACCTCCTTGTCCTCCCAGCAGATATCAGAAAGCTCACAGTAGAAGGAGGACAGCTCCTCTAGAAGGTGCTGGTACTCTGTAGACCCCATGTCTGGCTGGTCCTCCTCCCAACTAGGGCTCTCTGTGTGATGCTCTGTGTCCATAGGATCATCCGCTACAGGCTCAGCAGCTGGGACACGCACTCGGGGTCCTCGGGGCACATGGGACTAGCTAAGGCTCCATTGGGCCCTCCTGAAAAACGGGTGGTCACTGACTGGTCCGTCGATAGAGGAGCCCTTGATCCCTTTTTTCTTGAAGATGTGGCTGAGTAGGAAGGGAAAGGGAAGCCCCCATGCATTAGCCATGGAGGTCTGACGGCTGTGCACATGGTCCCAAAACTTATGCATCTGGCTCCATATTAAGGATGGTATGGAGTACCAGTGACCTCGATGAAAGGCGTATAAGACCTATATGAATAGATCCCTCCTCTGAGTCTTGTGCCCCAAGGGAAGCTTGAAGCTGTAGAAATCACATGAACTCGATCCCAACCTCCTGTAAATATGAAACAAAACAACCAACACACAAGATAAATACATAATAAGATGAAAATATAAATTAAAAAACCATGTGTGATAGTGTACAAGTATTTAGATCAAAAGTGGGTTTTGCATATCGTGTTTTGAATTGGGAAAGTACAGGGCGTGTGATGGGGGAATGAGGATGGTTGTGCTGGTAGTAGGGTGATGTACGGTGGTAGAGTGAATAGGTTTTGTGAGTGAAATGTGTTTAAAAATCCTCATGTGTCTTCTCTGCCCTGAGTGCGCTCGAGCACATGGTGAAGTGCGCTTGATCGCACTAGTGAACAAGTATGTGATGGGATGTGCTTGTGCACTATAGGGCATAGAGGATGTACGCTCGAGCACACCACTCAGTGTGCTCGAGCGTAAGGCAGTATGTATAGACAAATTAAAACTTAACAAAAATAAAGAGTTTAGAACAATACAACCATGTTGTACTTTAGTGGCCTCAGTACCACAAACCTCGATAGAGGCGCTTTGAGCTATATTGGTATGAAAGTGGAAATTGCTTAAGCGCTCTCTATAGTAGCTTCAGTGCTACTCCCTTTGAAGGGGGCACTTAGAGCCCACATCATGTGGTTCAAGTGCCCTTGATCGTTGCTTTTTTTCCGATTTTGGTGCCTGAAAAATAAAAGAGAGAAGAGTAGTATTAGTAGGTTCTGGTGGTTTAACTGGAGGAATAAACTTACTTGGATGCTTTGGTGCGGCCTTAAGGGGGTGCATAGCTTTATTGATGTCCTTAATCACATCGTCATCCTCTGGTTCAATATTCAATCTTGTGGCACCATAGTTGAGGGTGGTCTTCAATGGATCAATGTAAGAGACCTGAAAAACTTGCTCAACAACACCTTGCATCAAACTTACATTAGAACATTCTATATCATCTTTGGGTAAAATTAATGTATCAAATATTTTAAATTCTATCTCCTCACCATTTACCTTCATAGTGACAATACCCTTTTTCACACTAATATTTGTATCAGCAGTTATCATAAAAGGGTCTTCCTAAGATTACGGGTAAAGATAACGGCATAGGACATTCTTCTATATCTAATACAATAAAATCAGCAGGTAAAATAAATTTACCTACTTTCACCAAAACATCCTCAAGAATGCCTCTTGGTCGTTTGATGCTTCTGTCAGCTAGTTGCAAGGTGATGGAGGTAGGTTGAAGCTCCCCCAAACCTAGTGTCTCAAATACATTGTATGGCAGCATATTGACACTCACCCCTAGATCCAATAGTGCATGCTCAAATAGCTGGTCATCTATCCTGTAAGGAATAGTAAAACTACATGGATCTTTTAGTTTTGATGGTAGTTTTCTTAATAGCACAGCACTCACCTCTTCAGTTAAGGCTATCGTCTCATGCTCCTGAAACTTCCTTTTATTAGTGCAACATTCTTTCAAAAATTTAGTATATGTAGGAATTTGTTTAATTGTATCTAATAAAGGAATGTTAATCTCTACTTTTCTCAAAATTTTGAAAATGTCAATCAATTTAGTCTTTTTCTTTGGCTTTACTAACCTTTGAGGGAAGGGTGGTGCATTCACCTTCTCCATCTCACTTACCTTAGATGTGGATGCTTTATCTGGAGACGCTTGTACAGGTTTATCAATGCCTATGATCTAACCACTTCTTAGGGTTGTCACAGCATTCAGTTGCTGATGTCCTCTTGGATTAGGTAGTGGTTGGGTTGGAAGCTTACCTTGCTTTCTACTACTCAGTTCCTTGGCCAATTGCCCCATTTGTACCTTTAGTCCTTGAACAGTTTGTTCATGTTTTGTAGTGGTCTGTCTCATCTCAGTTTGAAATTGTCTTGTTTTTGCCATGAACTGTTCTTGCAAATTCATTAGCTGTTGGTGTTGGGATACTAACTGTTGTTGTTGAGTTGCCAGTTACCTTACAATACTCTCTAAGTCATTTTTATTTGGTTTGGGAACAGAGTGGGCTACTGGTTGGGAGTTTCTTTGCTGCCCTTGACTGTTCTGATTGTTGCTCCAGGAAAAGTTTGGGTGATTCTGTTATCCAGGGTTATAAGTGTTTGCATATGGATTGTTCTTTTGGCGGATAGTTGTTTAGTCCCACAAACTTTGCTTGCTCAGGGTCTGTATAAGAATACAAGGGACATGTCTCAATATTATAATCAAATTGAAAACATATGGAACATACTTGGAGTGGTGTAGCGGGTGGATTAGGTGAGGCATTCTGAGCAGCCATGGCTTTAACTAGAAGATCTAGTTTCCTCTCCACAGCAACTATTTGGGTAGAGGATCCTCCATTTAGGTTCACCTCATATATACCTTTGCTCTTGGTTCCATGTCTACCTCAAGAGGAGAATTGTTGGGTGTGTTCACTTAAGGTCTCGAATAGCTCCATGGCTTCTTCACTGCTTTTCTCCATCAGTACTCCTCCACAACCTGAATCCACAATACTTTTATTAGTATCACTTAAACCTTCATAGAAAGCTTGTACCAGTTCATCTTGAGGTAGATTGTGATGTGGGCATTTGAGTAGCAGCTCATTGAAATGTCCCCATGCCTCAAAGTATAGGTCTCCATCCTATTTTGGCTCATATGTGCTTTATGATCTACGCGTGCACCTTGGGGCACGCTCGTGTGTGGTGTGTGTTGCTTGAAGTGGGTGTGCACCCCTAGGCATGCCGCTTATTGCTTGCTAAGGGCTTGTCACACCTCACTCATATTAATTGTTGCATGACTCTTTGATTATTATATGATATCATTTTGTGGCTGATATATTCTTTTTTGCTTACAGAGTGTGCAAACCTTAAAGCTACTCGAGTGAGCTAAGATGACTTGCTTGGGGGGGGGGGGAGAAGACCAAGACAAGTGTTGCATGGACCTACGCCTTTAAGAGAAAGTACTAGGACTGTAACAGTTGGTATCAAAGCATGACTGAATTATCTAGAATAGCGCAACCATGGTGGTTACGCGTAGCATTAATGACTACCAACGGTTGGAAGAGTTGGAAGCAAAGATGAGCTCCCTTGAAGCTTTAGTGTCAAATTTGAGATCCTTTAATGGGAGGTCAATAGAGCTTGAGACCTCACAAAGGAAAATTTCTGAGGCTGTGAATGCCCTCACAGATGATGTGAAAGAGAAAGTGGACACCCTCCATAATGAGATTGAGGAGCTGTATAACAATGTCAACTTGAGAGCGGTGGGCAACAACAGAATTGGAACCTTAGATAGAGGGAAGGTGAAGGTCCCTAAGCCCCACCGGTATGAAGGCCTTAGAAAATTTTATTTTCGAAATAAAGCAGTACTTTCGAGCTACTCGTATAGCCTCTGAGGAGAAAAAAGTGTCCATGATGGTGAAGTTTTTATCAAGTGATGCCAAATTATGGTGACGTGGAAAATATGATGACATCCAAAATAATAGGTGTACCATCGACACTTGGGATGACTTGAAGTGGGAGTTAAAGAACTAGTTCTTTCCTGAAAATGTGGAGTACTTGGCTTGCTGTAAGCTTAGAGAGTTGAGGCAATCAGGAAATGTTCAAGACTATGTGAAGAAATTCTCAGGATTAATGCTTGACATTTGAGATATGTCAGAGAAGGACAAGATGTTCTATTTTCTCGAGGGGTTGAAAAATTGGGCCAGGATTGAGCTTTTTCAGCAAAAAGTACAAGATTTGGCCACAGCTATGGCTGTAGCCGAACGACTAAATGACCTTTCAGAGAACCCACTCAAGAGGAGGAATGAATCTTTTCCCCCAACTCGAAGTGGAGTAAAGTGGGCTAGGATGGATAGGACCGTGAGTGGGGGAGGGGACAGGATACCACCTTTAGTTCTAGAGAAAGATCTTCTTCATGGATATCTAACTTGGAGGCGGGCAAGCCGAGACATTTTTATTGCTTCTTATATGGTGGGCCCCATCGAGTAGCAAACTGTCCCCACAAAGAAGCCTTGAGTGCCTTACAAGTGACAAGCTCTTACTCACTTTAAGAACATGAGAGGGAAAAAAAGAGAAACCCATAAGTATGAGGGCACTTCGATTCTTGAATGTTCTGAATAGCCAACTCCTTGAGAATAGGAAAGAACCTAAGAGAGGACTCATGTATGTGGACTTGCGAATGAATGGGAAAACTACAAGAGCCATAGTAGATATGGGGGCCTCCAATAACTTCGTTTCTGCTTTGGAAGCACAAAGACTGAACTTGAAGCTTGAACGCGACCCTGGTCGATTGAAAGAGGTAAATTCTGAGGCCCAAGCGACGGTGGGCTTGGCTAAAGGAGTGATAGTTGTAACAGGTCCATGGAAAGGTCCAATCAACTTCGTGGTTGTGACTATGGATGACTTTGATGTTGTACTAGGATTAGAATTTTGCACCAATATCAAAGCTGTACTGCTTCCAACTATAAGTTGCTTGTTGATCATGGGAGAACATCCATGCTTTGTCCCTGCCATTACTCAGCCTACTAATGATAAGAAGCTTCTTTCGGCCCTCCAATTCAAGAAAGGGGTGAAAAGACATGAGCTCTCTTTTATAGAAGTGTTGTTGACAATAGAATAGATAGGTCCAAGTGTTGTTCCGATGTCAGTTCAAGTAGTGTTGAGGACCTACCAAGATGTCATACCCAACGAGTTACCGAAGGTCCTTCCGCCCCGTAGAAGTGTAAATCATGCTATAGAGCTTTCTACTGGGCACAAAAGCACCTTCTAGTGCCTTTTATCGCATGGCCCCTCCTGAGTTGGTAGAGTTGAGAAAATAGTTGAATGATTTATTGGAGTCTGGGTTCATTAAACCATCAAAGGCACCCTTTGGAGCCCTGGTGTTGTTTAAGAAAAAACAAGATGGAAGTTTGTGAATGTGTGTAGACTATCGAGCTATAAATAAGGCCACTGTTCGCAATAGCTACCCCATACCTCTTATTGCTGATCTATTTGACCAATTGAGTCATATTAAATACTTCTCTAAACTTGATTTGAGATCGGGGTACTACCAGGTTCGAATTGCTGAAGGTGATGAGCTAAAGACAATGTGTGTCACCCTGTATAGAGCTTTTGAATTCTTTGTCATGCCCTTTGGGTTGACCAATGCTCCTGCCACCTTTTTTACCTTAAAGAATAAAGTCTTCTATGATTACCTTGATAAGTTTGTAGTCTTTTACGATTACCTTGATAAGTTTGTGGTGGTTTATCTTGATGACATTGTGTTGTACAGTTTGATACTTGAAGAAAATGTGAAACATCTACAATTAGTATTTGAGAAATTGCGGGAGAACCCATTTTTTGTGAAGGAAAAAAATGTTCATTTGCACAGACCTATATTAAGTTTCTGGGCCACATAATTGATCAGGGTCATATTTAAATGGACATAGGAAAGGTAAAGGCAATTCAAGAGTGGAAAACTCCAAGTAATGTGAGCGAGCTATAGTGTTTTCTTAGTCTAGCAAATTAATATCGACGCTTTGTTGAAGGATACTCTAGAAGAGCTACCCCTTTAATAGAACTTTTGAAGAAAGGCCACAAATGGGTTTTGTCAGTCCAATGCCATGAAGGTTTTGAAGATATGAAACAGGCTATTATGAAAAATCTCGTCCTGACCCTCCCCAAAATCACAAAGCCCTTTGAAATCCAAACGGATATGTCAGATTATGCCTTAGGGGAGTTTTGCTTTAAGAGGGCCATCCTACTGCATACAAGATTCGCAAGTTAAGTGAAGCTGAAAGATGGTACACGACTCAAGAAAAAGAGTTGTTAGCGATTATCCATTGTCTTAGAGTATGGAGACACTATTTTTTGGGGGCAATTTTTGTGGTGAAAAAAGACAACACGTGTTAGTCATTTTCTAACTCAATCAAAGCTCACAGGAAAGCAAGCATTTTTGCAGGAATACTTGGCTGAGTTTGATAGTATAAATCAGGTCGTTCAAATCAAGTGGCCAACGCGTTGAGTCAGAAGGCAGAACTTGCATCCTTGAAAGTGTTTGCCTCTTTATCAGTAAGTAAAGTTGTTACACCGCTACGAGAACACATAAGAGAAAATCTTAGCAAAGATGACAAATCCCAAGCCATTATGAAACTATCTTTGGAAGGGAAGACTCGACAATTTTGGGTTGAAATTGGGTTATTGTGGACTAAGGCCCAACGATTATTCGTCCCCAAGACCAGAGACTTGCGGAAATTGCTATTGCACGAATGCCATGACTCTCTTTGGGCAGGTCACTCTGGTTGGCAAAGGACTTATGTGCTGTTGAAACAGGGCTACTATTGGCCCCAAACGAAGGAAGATGTGATATGTTACACTAAAACTTGACTTACTTGCCAACAAGATAAGTTTGAAAGGCAAAAGTTAGCCGGGTTATTAGAACCCTTGAAAGTACCTTCAAGACCTTGGGAAAGCATCTTACTAAACTTCATCACTCGTTTACCCAATGTTGGGGGATCATGGCTTCATTCTGGATGTGGTTGATCAATTTTCAAAGAATGGTACCTTCATCCTCGTCCTAAGGTATTGTACTTCGGAAGAAACAACTCAACTATTTTTTAAATATGTGGTTAAATATTGGGGTGTGCCCAAAAGCATTATGAGTCATTAAGACTCGAGATTCACAAGAACCTTTTAGTCTGAACTCTTTGGATTCCTTGGCTTAGTACTTAACATTTCATCAAGTTATCACCCATAGACTGATGGACAGATGGAATGCTTTAACAGCATGCTAGAAGAACATCTCCGCCAATTTGTTGATGCCAATCAGAGAAACTAGGTGCAATTACTTGACACGGCTCAATTCTGCTTTAATGCCCTTAAGAGTTCCAGTTCCAACAAAAGCCCATTTGAAGTGATCACAAGCTCCCAACCTTTGATGCCCCACATTGTAAATGAACCTTACAAGGGGCCTAACCCCCGAGCCTACAATTTTACCAAGTAGTGGAAAAAGATCATGGAGATAGCTAGTGCATACCTTGAGATGGCCTTAAAGAGAATGAAAAAGTGGGTAGACATGGGGAGATCCCTGAGATAGTTCGAAGTTGGAGACTTAGTGCTTGTGAAGATTGTGGTAGAATAACTCAAATGTCTCAGGAAGCAAGACAAAGGATTAGTACGCAAATATGAAGGACCAGCCCCCATCATAGCTAAAGTGGGGAAGTGTTCTTACAGAATCCAGCCACTAGCTTGGATGAAAATACATCCATTGTTCCACGTTAGCTGCTTAAAGCCTTACCATGTAAACTCAGAAGATCCAGCATGAAGCCAGCCATCAAGACCAACCATCAACATCAAGCCACCAGTTCGAGAGGTAGAGGGGATCGTAGTGTAACGATAAATCCCGGGTTGGCCACCAAAGACGGTGTCGTCACATTTTGAAATCCAAGCACGAAACATATATGCAACAATATAAAAACATATATCGACTGAAAATATATACATACATCAATCCTCAATCCTTAACCCTCAACAGGGGAGTTATATTATTAATATCCCAACTGAAACAATATATATAACATATTATGCATGAATATTTACAATTTTTTTTCTTCCATTAGTCTGGGGATGTGGACCATGAGACTTATAGATAATAACTGAGTCTGAATCTCAGCTCACAAGTCTATCTGTCCTGCCCGCTACCTGAAATTATTTAACAATGAGGAGTGAGTTTCACAAGCTCAATGAATTAAATTTACTAGAAGTACTCAATTTGTATACGTCTAGTTATATTCATTCATTGTTAAATCAGCATAATTAACAATCTATCTCTTCTCACATTTTAATTCAATCATATATCAATTTCTCTTAATAAATAAATTATCAGGCTTACCTCTTTCAATACATATATCTTATATATTTTATCAATTTAATATTTCCAACTCAATATCATAATAAAGTTCACATCATATAAACAATTAATAATATAATTCTTTATTATGTTATCATTTCTATTTATCTATCATCAAAATTGTCTCATTATGAGACTCATCTATCTATCAATCATTTAATACTCAAAACTAATTCTTTAGTATCTCATGCATTAATAATAAATATTGAAAACAAATATAATGCACGAATTTAAATTTTCTTTCTTTCTTTCTCATAAGATCATTTCATATTATCATCTGGAAACGTCTTCCCACATGTCGACATATTTTAGCTAGACTAGCTACCTTCCTGGTCTTCTCCACCAGACCAGCTGCTTTCTTGTCTTCTCAGCCAAACCAACTGCTTTCCTGGTCTTTTAAACCAGACCAAATGCCTTCTTGGTTTTTCTTTTTATGCATATGAGCAATAATATGCAAGCAAGCATACATCAAAGCATTCAATTCAACTATCTAACTTTTCTCAAAATTATTATTTTTTATCATATTTATTAAATTGTCTCCTCATATATCATATCAGCTTTTCAATCATATTTTTCAGAAATTGCATATAACTTCTCAGCATATTTCTCATTAATCCACCATTTTTAAAATATAAATTCTTATATAATTAATATTCAACATACTATTAAATCCCTAATCAATAAATCAAGCAATTGTCATACTTAATGAAAAATACATCATTAAATCATTATAATTCAACAATTTATTCAAATATCATAAATTCATATTTTTATTGGTCTCGATTACTAAAAGTAAATCTAACTCACCACGCAGCACTTAAAGCTACATGTGGATAACTTCCTTGCCTTTCCTGCTCCTTTCAGCAATTTCTTGAGATTACTGATCACCAATACCTAATCATAAACTTTCATAAATCTTATTATTTCATAATTTAATTCAAACAATATAATTATTTAGTTATGAGTCTTATTGAAAATTTACCTCAAATATGATGAAATCTTGATATTGTAATTGAATGATTGTACTATCTCTAATATTGGAGAAATTTTCTTTATAACTTTTTGCTAAGAAATTTGAATTGAAGAACAAGGAAACCAAACAGGATTTGGTAAAGAAAACAAACAAAGTCTTTGAACTCAGAGACTTATAAACTTTTTTTTTCTCCTTCTCCACCACTTCATCGCTCAACAAATTTTTTTTCCTTCACCACTTAGAGACAATTTTTTTATTTTATTTTATTTACAGTCGCTCGCCACTTTGTGAAGTTTGTGAATTTTTTTAATACGATTTATATATTTGGCATAGGTTATTTATAATTCTGCCATCATTTAAAATTTACTGTTTTGCCATTATATAATTACAGTTTTGTTATTTATCCTTTAAAATCAATTTTTCATCTTTTCTTCAATCCAAAAATTTTATAAAATTATAGAGAAATACAAAATTTTGTATTTTATTTAAATTTTTTTAAAATTATTTTCCTCAACTTCAGTTAATATTTTTCTTTAAAATTCTTTCATTTCAACTTTAAATTTTAAAAAAATTTAGTCCTTTCTTCTTAAAAAATTTCTAACTCTTTTAAAAAAAAATTCAATATTATCTTTCAAATACTATTTCAAATTAATACTAAATCTTTCATCAATGGATTATTTAATTCAATATAATATATGTAAAATTACTTCTTTACCCTTATTTGATGAACATGAGTTCTACAATTCTACTTACTTTATAAAAATTTCATCCTCGAAATTTCCTTACTTAACTCTTGAAAAAGTTGGGGGTACTCTTTTCTCATTCTTGCCTCATGCTTCCAAGTAATTTTTTCAACATCTTTGTTCTGCCATAACACTTGAACTAAAGGAATAACTTTACTATGCAAGACTTATTCTTTTATGTCTAGAATTCTGACTAGTACTTGCATAAAGGTCAAATATTCCTGAAGTTCTAAAGTCTAGCTCGGAATACTATGGGATTCATCATGTAAACACTTCCTCAATAGTGAAACATGAAACACCATGTGTAATTGCTTTAACTCTGGAGTCAAATCCAATCTATATACTATTGGTCTAACTTTTTCAATCACCTCATATGGCCCCACAAATCTCGAACTCAACTTTCCTTTCTTTTTATATCTCAATACACCCTTCCACGGAGATATCTTCAAATACACCCAGTCACCAACTTGAAACTCAAGAGGTCGTCTTCTATTATCAGCATATCCCTTCTGTCTGTTCTGTACTGCTCTAAGGTTCTCTCTAACCAGTTTGATCCTCTTAGTAGTCAAATCTATCATTTTTGGACCAAATATATTTCTTTCTCCAATTTCTTCCCAACATAATGGAGTTATGCACCTTCTATCAAATAAAGCCTCAAATGGTGCCATCTCAATACTAGCTTGATACTGATTATTGTATGTAAACTTGATCAAAGGTAAATAAGCATCCCAGCTTACCGAAAAACTCAATACACTTGCCCTCAGCATATTTTCCAGTATTCTGATGATTCTTTCTGTCTGCCCATCAGTTTGAGGATGAAAAGCTATACTAAACTGAAATTTGTACCCATAGCTTTCTGAAAACCCCTCTAAAATCTAGAAGTAAATCTAGAATCTCTATCTGATACAATGCTCAAAGGTACTCCATGTAATCTCACAATTTTCGCTACATACAATTCAGCTAGCTTTTCAGGACTCCAGATAGTTTTAATAGGAAGGAAATGCAAAGATTTAGAAAGGCTATCCACTATAACCCATACAACATCATGACCACTCTGGATACGGGAAAAACCAAAAACAAAATCCATACTCACATTCTCCTATAACCATTCAGGTACTAGAAGAGGTTGTAATAAACCTACTGCATGTATATTCTCATACTTCACATGTTGACAAATCAAACATCTAGAAATATACTCAGCTACATCTTTCTTCATCTTTGACCACCAATAATTCTGTCTTAACCCCCTGTACATCTTATTATTACCCATGTGCATAGAATACACAGAATCATGAGCCTCTTTTAGTATCTCCTTTTTCATCTCAACATCATTGTGAACACAAACTCTATGTCCCAATACCACCATACCATCTTCTTTAATTCTAAACTCAGTCTGCTTCCCACTCAATACTTCCTATTTGATCTTCTCTATCCCTTCATCTCTACTCTACATATGTAACAAGCAATCAATAATAGAATATTGTACTACCATATTTGCCATCAATACTCCTCTATCACTGATACTCAACTGCATTCTCATTTCTCTCAATTCTATCATTAAGCTAATATCATGATTCCCAATAGAAACTAATCTCCCTGTAGACTTTCTACTCAATGCATTAGCTACTACATTAGCCTTCCCTGGATGATAATGAATTGTATAGTCATAGTCACTAATCAATTCCATCCACGTCCTCTACCTCAAATTCAACTCTATCTGGGTAGGTAAATGCGTCAAACTTCTATGATCAGTAAAAATTTCATAAGTGGCTCCATACAGATGATGTCTCTAATTCTTTAAAGCAAAAACTATGATAGCCAATTCTAAATCACAGGTCAGGTAATTTCTCTCATGGTTCTTCAATTGGCTAGAAGCATAGGCTATAACTCTTCCATGTTGCATCAACACACATCCCAACCCCTGATGAGATGCATCACTATATACCACAAATCTTTCATCACCAGAAGGAAGCAATAATATCGGAGTAGTAGTCAATTTTTCTTTCAACAGCTGAAAACTCTTCTCACATTCTTCTGACCACATAAACTTCACTTCCTTCCTAGTCAATCTGGTCAATGGTCCAACAATAATAGAAATTCTAGATAAACCTCCTATAATAACCAGCCAACCCCAAAAAGCTTCTAATTTCAGTCATACTAGTTGGTCTTTCCTAATTCAACACGGCCTCCACTTTCTGTAGGTCAACTACTATGCCATCTCTTGGCATAACATGCCCCAAGAAAGATATTTCATTCAACCAAAACTCACACTTAGAGAACTTTGTATACAGTTTCTCTCTCCTCAGAATTTCTAATATTATCTCTAAATGTTGCACATGCTCCTCCTTATTCTTGGAATATACCAGAATATCATCAATAAATACAATCACAAATCTATCCAAGAATGGTTTAAACACCCGATTCTTTAGATCTATAAAATGCTACAGTAGCATTAGTCAACCCAAATGGCATCATAAGGAACTCAATATCACTATAACGTGTCCTAAAAGCAGTCTTAGGCACATCCCCCTCATTTTATCCTCAATTGATGATAATCCGAACTCAAGTCTATCGTAGAAAACATCCTAGCCCCCTATAACAGCTCAAATAAATCATATATCCTAGGAAAAGGATATTTATTCTTGATGGTGATCTTATTCAACTGTCTATAATCAATACACAACCTCACCGTTCCATCCTTCTTCTTCACAAACAACACAAGGGCTCCCCAAGGTGACATACTAGGTCGAACGAATTGTTTATCTAACAACTCCTGAAGCTGAACTTTCAATTCTCTCAACTCAGCTGGTGCCATTCTATAAGATGCTATAGATATGGATGTTAATCCCGGAATCACCTCAATAGAAAACTCAATCTCCCTATTTGGAGGCAATCTAGACAACTCCTTAGGGAACACATCATAAAAATCTTTCACTACTAAGATTTCTTCTAACTTCTTAATCTCTTTTCTAGAATCCACCACATATGCCAAATACCCATCACACCCCTTTTTCAACCATCTACTAGCAGCTAGGGTAAAAATAAGATAGTTGGCAAGTATCTTACGTTCTCCCTAAAAATTAAACTCTTTTTGTCTTGGTATCTTGAACACTACGTTTTTCCTAAAACAATCTACCCAAGCATGATATATAGATAACAAATTCATCCTCAAAATTAAATCAAAATTTGTCATATCTAGAGGCAACAAATCAACTTCAAATTCTCTATCAACCATACTAATCACACAACCCCGATAAATTGTCCTAATAATAACCCATCCCCAGTAGGAACCTCAACAATAACAGTATGCATCAAAGGACTAATACAAGCATCAATAGATTTCATATAAACACTAGATGCAAAAGAATGGGTTACATCAGGATCAATCAATAATCTAGCAGGTCTATTAAGAATGGATACCATACCCATAACAATATAAGGAGTGGTATGTGCATCATGTTGGGTAAATACATAGACTCTATTATCTCTGGGCTGTAACTGACCACTGCGTCCTCTCTCAGCTACTGATCCTCTGCCTCTGCCTCTGCCCCACATATTCCCATATCCACCACCTTTCTCCACCTGTTTTCTCCCAACACCTCTAGCACTTATCTTAACAGATTTCCCCACTAAACAAACTAAACTAATACGTCCTCCCTCACCACATACAAAGCACATCAGAGTAGGACAATTTCGAGATAGATGCCTTATTTGATTACGTCAATAACAAACTCTTGTCTCCCAATCATACATCAGATTAACACTTCCCTTTGGTGGCATACTTACTCCTCTACCATAACTTCCAGTTACCATAGCCTATCTCCTAAATCTAGGGGTCCCACCAATATTACTTTGAGCTACAGAAGCAACAGATCTTGCTTGCCTCTGACTCTGCATTATAGTTCTCTATGATAAGGAATGCCTCCTTTAGGGTGGTCTCCCACCCTGTATTCTCATACTACTACCACCTCCGGGTCCCTCAAATCTAGACCTCTTCAGCCAATCCCTCATACCTTTAAACTCCATCACATCTTTCTCAATCTGTAATGCTTTATCCACTTAGTTCAAATTTCATAGTGTAACCCATCAAAAAATCTCTTACATTTCCTTTCCTCCGTATTTACTAACTCAGGTACAAAATAAATCTGCTATCATACTCAGCCACATATAAAGTATTCTGCATTAAATGAATAAAATCTCTCTCCTGCTGTGTTTGAAACATATCTCGAAAATACTTCGAAAAGAACACATCCTTAAACTTATGCTAAGTTAAGGGTTGATCTACCTATGTACCCAATCTAGGAAGAATATCCTTCCACCATTGAGAAGCCCTACCTTCTAGCTTAAATGAAGCAAAAGAAACCTTCTACCTATCTGTCACTGGTAAGACTTCAAAATATTTCTCAACAGGTTTCCCACTACTCAACTTCAATAGGATTTACAGATCCTCTAAAAGACTGGGGTTTAAATTTAATAAATCTCACAAAACAATCCTCTTGCATCTTATGTGCAAACACACCCTCTCCCTCATAAGCCTCTTGTCTCACCACATCAGGTTCTGTTCTACCCCTTTCCTCTAGTCTCCTCTGTAAATTATCAACCCCTTCTTCTACTGCATTCATTCTCTTTATATCACGATCAAGAACTTCTCTCAACTCATCCTTCCTAATATCATATTGTCTCCCACCATTACCTATTCCCTTGCATGAACCACAGACTCGACCTCCCCCTCCGCTTCAGCTTTTCTAAATATTGGGGGTTTACCACGTCCTCTCTGGTTCAATACTCTACCTCTAGCTCTAGCACGTCCATGTGTCATCCTTAGACTCTTCATTTAAATGTAGTTTACTTAAATCTTCCACTTCTTCAAATTTTTATTCAGTCTACAGAATCATAAAACCTAATACTCTAATACCAAAATTGACGGTGTCGTCATGTTCTGAAATCCAGCACGACACATATATTCAACAATATAAAAATATACATCGACTGAAAATATATACATACATCAATCCTCAACCCTCAACAGGGGACTTACAATATTAATATCGAAACAATATATACAATATATTATGCACGAATATTTACAAAAACAATTTCTTCCATTAGTCTGGGGATGTGGACCATGAGACTTAAAAAAAATAACTCAGTCTGAATCTCAACTCACAAATCTATCTGTGTAACGACCCATCCCGGGTTGACCACCCCCGAGACGGTATCATCACATTTTGAAAATCCCAGCAGGACACATATATGAAACAATAAAAATAATACTAACAGAAATTTTTATTTTAATCCTCAACCCTCAACAGGGGAGGTACATCATTCTGATATTAATTTAAACATAATATACAACGTAAAATGCATGAATATTTACAAATAAAATTTTTGTATTTCATTTTCTCATTTTTCTAGGGATGTTGACACGTACATGGCTTACAGAAAATGATTTCATCTGACTCTTAACCCACTAAAATATTTGTCCTGTCTGCTACCTGAAATCATTGTACAATGAGGGATGAGCTTCACAAGCTCAGTGAATTAAATTTACTAGAAGTATTCAATTTGTATAAATAGCCCTTTAATAATTAATCATTTATTTCTCATATGACTGGATAATAGCATATAATCTAACATTTAAATAATTACTATCACATCATACTTCTATGTCTTTTTCTCACTGTAACTGTCTCTCTGTGAAACTCATTTATCTATAAATAAAATAAATGCATAATATCCACAACATTTCTATAATAAAATCAACATGTAAAAGAGATGCAATGCATGAATTATTATTAGGGAATGTCTTCCCACATGTCAACATGTTTTTATCTTAGACCGACCCCATCCCGGTTCTTTTCTTTCCAGCATATACCAACTGTCACGGTGTCCCTTTTATTTCCAGCATATACCGACTGTCACGGTTTTTCAATCAGACCGGCCCCCTCCCGGTTATTTTCTTTTATATACATGCATATGAACAATGATATGAAATATGCATATGAACCGTAATATAAAAACAACATGAATTCAAATATTAAATTTGGCTATCATGTCTTTCCTCAAATTTCGGATTGATAAATTTCACTAATTTCTTCTTCTCATATATCACATCAATTTATTAACCAAAACTCATCAAGAATTTATTTATTACTATCATTATTAACTCGACTCATTAGTCTAATAATATTTCTATTCACATAATAATTTTCTAAATATCCAATATTTATATCATACCCATCAATTAAATTTTTATCTACCACCAAAGCATAAGCTAATAATTTATTTTAATATTATCACCAGATATTTCATTTTTATTTAGATTACTTAAAGTGAATCTAACTCATCACGTAGCACTTAAAGCTACTCGTGGATCACCTCCTTGCCTTTCTTATTCCTCTAAACAATTTCCCCCTGTTGTTGATCGTCAACACCTAACATAATATTTATATTAAAATTTTGATTTATTCTTCAATTCTTCATAAACCACACCCTTTGAAAATTCCCACTTTGAATTCTAGGAAATTTCATGTATGCTAAAAATTCAAAAATAAACATTATGTTATTACCTTCTGTTTTTCTGATAGCTTCTCGTGACTCTCTAATAAATTCCCCCGTAAACCCATTCAAAATTTTGCTCTTTCAACCTTTCTTTGGGTCCCCAAGTGTTTAAAGAAAACGATTTATTTGAAGGAAACTAAACGAAATCTGTTAAGTGTAAAATTAATGTTTACGTATAAGTATATATAAGTACGATTTAAAAAAAAAAATCTTTGTCAGCACCCACAATGCCTCCACGATTTTTCTACTTGGATTACATGCAATTAACTTGGCAGCAGGTGCTGCTACCTACTGCCACCCTTTTTTTTTAAATTGTTTTATAAAAATTTGACTTTTCAAATTTAAAAATATCTATATTATTTTAACTCTATATCATATTTATTAAAGTACTTCTCTACCCTTACTTTACAAATACGAGTATTACAATTCTACCCATCTTACAAAAATTTCGTCCCCAAAATTTCTTTACCCGATTCAAGAAAAAGTTGGGGGTATTCCTTCCTAATTCTTGCTTCATGTTCCCACGTGATTTCTTCGACATCTTTATTCCGCCATAATACTTGAATCAAAGGAATGACTTTATTGCGCAAGACTTGTTCCTTTCTGTCTAGGATTCTGACCAATACTTGCATAAAAGTCAAATCTTCCTGAAATTCTATTGCCTAATCCGAGATACTATGGGATTCATCATGTAAGTACTTCCTCAGTAGTGACACATGAAACACATAATGTAATTTCTTTAATTCTGGAGACAAATACAAATGATATGCTACTGGCCCAATTCTCTCAATCACCTCATATGGTCCCACAAATCTCGTGCTCAACTTTTCCTTCTTTTTAAATCTCAACACTCCCTTCCACGGAGATATCTTCAAAAATACCCAATCACCAACTTGGAACTCGAAAGGTCATTTTCTTTTATCAGCATATCCCATCTATCTGTTCTGGGCTGCTCTGAGGTTCTCTCTAACTAGTTTGATCCTCTCACTAGTCAAGTCTATCATTTTTGGACCATATATCTTTCTCTCTCCAACTTCTTCCCAACATACTGGAGTTCTACACCTTCTACCATATAAAGCCTCAAAGGGTGTCATCCCAATACTAGTTTGATACTGATTATTGTATGCAAACTCGATCAAAGGCAAATAAGCATCCCAGCTCACTGAGAAACTCAATACACTTGCCCTTAGCATATATTCTAGTATTCTGATGATTCTCTCCGTCTGCCCATCAGTTTGTGGATGAAAAGATGTACTAAACAGTAAGTGCATACACATAGCTTCTTGGAAACCCCTCCAAAATCTAGAGGTAAATCTAGAATCTCTATCTGATACGATACTCAAGGGTACTCCATGTAATTTTACTATCTCTGCTATATACAACTCAGCCAACTTTTATGGATTCCATGTAGTTTTAATAGGAAGAAAATGTGAAGACTTAGAAATTCTATCTACTATAACCCATACAGCGTCATGTCCCTTATGGGTACGGGGAAAACTAGTGACAAAATCAATACTCGTGTTTTCTCATGGCCACTCAGGTACTGGAAGAGGTTGCAATAAACCTGCTAGATGTCTATTCTCAGACTTCACCGGTTGACAAGTCAAACATCTAGAAATATATTTTGTTACATCATTCTTCATCCCTGACCACTAATAATTTTGTCTCAATCCCCTGTACATCTTATTATTACCTGGGTGCATGGAATATACAGAATCATGAACCTCCCTTAGTATCTCCCTTTTCATCTCCACATCATTGGGAACACAAACTCTATGCCTCAATACTACCATACCATATTCTCTAATTCTAAAATCAGTTTACTTCCCACTCAACACTTCCCGCCTGATCTTCTTTATCCCCTCATCTCTACCCTGCATCTGTAATAAATGATCAATAATAGAAGATTGTATCACCATATTTGCCATCAATATTACTCTATCATTGACACTCAACTGCATCCTTATCCTTCTTAATTCTATCATCAAGTTAGTATTATGACTCCTAATAGCAACTAATCTTCCTGTAGCCTTTCTACTCAATACATCAGCTATTATATTAGCCTTTCCGGGATGATAATGAATTGTACAGTCATAATCATAAATCAACTCCATCCACCTCATCTGCCTCAAATTCAACTCCTTCTGGGTCGGTGAATGCGTCAAACGTTTATGATCAGTAAAAATTTCACAACTGGCTCCATATAGATGATGTCTCCAAATCTTTAAAGCAAAAACTATGGCAGCCAATTCTAAATCATGGGTTGGGTAATTCCTCTCATGGTCCTTCTGTTGCCTAGATGCATAAGCTATAACTCTCTTATGTTGCATCAACACACATCCCAACCCCTGATGTGACGCATCACTATAAATAACAAATCCTTCATCACCATAAAGAAGCATTAATACCGGGGCAGTAGTCAGTTTTTCTTTCAATAACTGAAAACTCCTCCCACATTCCTCTGACCACCTAAACTTCACGTCCTTCTTGGTTAATTTAGTCAATGGTCCAGCAATCATAGAAAATTTTTGGATAAATCTCCTATAATAACCAGCCAACCCCGAAAAGCTTCTAATTTCAGTTACACTCGTGGGTCTTTCCCAATTCAATACCACTTCTACTTTTTGTGGGTCAACTGCTATCCTGATGAGAGCCATAAAATGCATCTTAATCTTACTTATTTGTTAGCGCTTTATGGTTGATTTAGGTTTTAATTGCATTTTTTATTCGTTAACAACTCTAAAGTGGTATTCTTGGAACATTAACTTATTTCTTGCATTTTCAGGTATCTTGAGTTAAAAAAAGATGGAAAAAGCATTCGGTGCTTGAAGCAAGATGATTCGATGCATACCAAAGTGGAGCCATTACTGCGGAAAGATAAACAAAGAAGATCTCTACTAATCAGGTTAAGGTGCACCCTAGATGGAGCTGGCGCGCACCCTTCAGAAAGAAGCCCAAAAGAAGCCTCAAAGATCCAACAGGTCAAGGTGCACCTTGAATCAAGCTGAGGTACGCCTTGAAGGGATGAGGCGAACCCTAGATGAAGCTAAGGTGCACCCCACCGCACAAACAAGAAGCCTGATAAAAGCCGAGGTGTGGCGCGACTAAATCCAAGGTGCAGCGCGCGCACAGACTCTGTTCTCCAAGTTAGACCCTAATTAGGTCTTTAATGATTTGTTTAAACCCTAAAACACCCTTAGGCCTTGTACACTATAAATAGACCACTTAAGGTTTGTAATTAGGCATTCAAAAACATGGAAAACTCAAGGAAACAACAACTTTTCCTCCATCAAAGTGTGCAACCATGAGCCCCATGACTAACTAATCTCCAAGCAAGGCAAAGGGATGAATCTCTAGGTGTAGTTGTTTCTATTTCCCTTACTTGATTCAGTTGTAATAGAGCTTTAGGGTTCAAACATTGTTATGATTTACTTTTTAATCTAATTATAAGATTTCATCTAATCCGGTGATTGTATCTTTCTCCCCAATATAAGTCTAGTCATGCTCTTCTTATGTGATGTTGTTGAGGTGTGATTGAGTCCGGTAGATTTCTCTTATAGATTTGTCTATTACTGCAGTATTGACATCATGATATATTATCGTTTCTTGATAATCTATAAGTTAGGTTATGTGTGCTTGAAAGTAAAAAGTGTTTCATAACAATTACATTAGGGTTTATATATGTGCTTAATTGAATATTTACCGATTGCTTGTTTGGGATGTGAAACTTGCAATCGAGATAAAGACAATTGAATTGAGACTGGAATAAAGCAACAAACCTAGGGAGGATTCCCGGACCCTTGTTGCCTCCATTATATTATCTACACAATTGTTTCACTATCAATTTTAGATTCTCTTACTCATTTGGATTTATCGTTTTGGATTAAAGTTTACACCTTCCTTTGTAGTTAACTTGTTTCCCTGTGGAATCGACACCCCAAAGCTGTGCTACAACAACTGCGTTATACTTTGGGCGTAATCAAATTTTGGCGCCGTTGCCGGGGAGATGCGCTTACTTACAAGGAAGTTGTCAGCTCTAAGACATGATGGTAGAAGAGTTGTAAATAGTTTTTTTTTCTTTCAGCAGTTTGTAAAGGCGGTAACTTTGTTCCCTCTTTTAGCTTGCTGCATTAATTTTTTTATTTTATTTTATTTTATCTTATTTTATTCTTTCTTTATATAGTATTTGTTTTCATTATTTTGTTAACTTGAATGCAAAGACATAGAGATGTTTTGGGTAGATTTGCTTGTAGGCCTGTGCTAGAGTCAAAATTAAATTCCTTTCTAAATCCCTTATCTGACAGTCCATCTAGTCCCGAAGACATGAGTGAACATGAATATCAACCCCCTAGGACCCTTCAGGATTACCTCAACCCTACACGCACAGCCACACCATCATGCATCATGTTTCCAGCCAATACTCTCCAACTAGATTTTAAAACAGGGATAATACAGTTACTCCCTACATTCTATAGCTTGGAAAATGAAAACCCATATGTGCACATTAGAGAGTTTGAGGAAGTAGTTGCGACTTTTCATAGTCAAGATGAAACTCATGACATTATGAAACTTAAGTTTTTTCCTTTCACTTTGAAGGATAGAGCTAAGAGTTGGCTATACTCACTAAGATCACGATCTATTGGGTCGTGGACTGAGATGACTCGAATTTTCTTTAATAAATACTTTCCCCAACATAAGACCAATGTTTCAAAAAGGAAAATCTCCACCTTTGCACAAAAGGATAGTAAGACCTTATATCAATCTTGGGAGAGATTTAAGGAGTTATTGAGTATGTGCCCTCACCATGGGTATGAGAGTTGGCGCTTGGTGAGCTATTTTTATGAGGGACTTACATATAGAGAGCACCAATTCGTAGAGATGATGTGTAATGGTGAATTTTTGGAGAAAGATCCTGATGAGGCCATAGAGTACCTCAATGAGCTAGCTGAAAAAGCTCACACTTGGAATGGACCTAGTGCTACTGAAAGCACAAATAGGTCATGACCTATAGGGAACCCAAATGGTGGTGGAATTTACCATCTTAGGGAAGAGGATAACCTTAAGGCCAAGGTCAAGATGCTCACTAGGGAACTAAAGGTGATAAAGACTAAGTGCTTAAAGCCAACACATGTAGCTAATCATGCAAAATCTTTTGAACCATGTTTTGTGTGTGGCGGGGTAGATCATCTCGCCCAAGAGTGCCCCACATTTGCTGAGATGAGAGGGATGTATAAAGAACAATATAATGCCTTAGGCATGTATAAGAAGCTTTTGGCACCCTTCTCTGATAACTATAATCCGGGATGGCGAAATCACCCCAATTTCAGCTGGAAGTCTGAAAACCAGCAGCTTGCACAACCCCCTGCACCATATCTTGAACCATATCATGCACCTGGTTCTTCTAGGAGTTATTTAGAAGACACTTTACATGCTTTTATTGAGGTACAGGGTAAGACTAATCAAAGACTTGAATCTTTAATTACACAGGCTGTTGAAGAAAATAAAGAGATAAAGAGCCAAGTGTCCAAGAATGAGCTACTTGAGTGTGACTGAGCAAGGAAAGTTCCCTTCTCAAGCTCAGTCCACACCCCATGGTCAACACCTAGCGCAACAGAATATAAAAGAGGTGAATGCCATTGAGACACTAAGTGGTAAGTTATTACACATCCCAACAACGAAAAAATTAGAGGATGTGGACGAAACCCACCAAGTATACATGATTGACTCATTCATGGAAAAGGTGCAGCACTTTAATCCATTAGAGTCTACCCTCACCCATGGCTTCACAAGATTATAAATCAAGCCAGAATTTGCAGATGCTAGTGATGACATCCTTGAGGCCTCTTCAAAGCATACAAGCACCCAATTTGACAGTGAAGTAGTTGCTGGTGCATTCAGTTCATGTTTGTCTAGGAGGGAATAAGAGCGTCTAGCTGAAAACGTAGAACTTAGTGCTCATGGGAGGCACCCCACAGCATATCCTTTTACTTTTATTGTTTTCATATTTCTTTTTCTTGTTTATTGTTCGTATGTTTTTTTTGTTTTTCAGTATTAACTTAGTATTTCTTTTTCAGGGACAAATATATGAAGCAGTTCAAATGGTGGAGTACAATTTTCAGCTTCTGTGCACCTTTGGCTACAAAGGGAGTTTCCTTTACTCTTTCTTTTACATTGAGATCAATGCAATTTTTAAGTTAGGGGTGGAAGAAACGCATCTCTTTGTTTCCATATTCTTTATTTCCATACAATTTTTTTCCATTGAACTGTTTGGAGTCGTTCTCCCTTTTTGTTTGTTTTTAGCATACTTTGTGTTAAGCCTTAGAGTTTATTCACATGTCAATGATATGAGCCTAAATTGAGATAACGTATAGCATTTAGAAGAAGTTAAATCTTGCTTCGGTTTGAATTAATTTAAGCATCAATCTTCATTTGGTTAGAGACTCTAGTTTTTGGTAAGATAGTATGATTAGTCTTAAACATTTAGAAAAGTTTTATGTGTGATTATTTTGTGAATATTTTTTGCGGTCTCGACAAGCTCTAGAACTTACTTGATAACCACTTGAGGCGAATTCCTAGAATGCACATTACTTAGGATATGATATAGGTCATTTTTGGACCGTTTGAGCCTGTTAAACCTACCATTGCTATATTTACCACTAGTCACCTATTTGAGCCTTGTTTCTTTCAATAACCCATTTACTCATATTTATGAACCTAAAAATATCTTATCCTTACCTTTCTTTTAAAGAACTTAGCTATACACATTTGTTGAGAAGCACTTAAAAGGAGTAAGGATTGAAATATGAAAACCATAACCCAAGTACACTAAAGGAGATAAGTTGGAGGTTATGGAAAAGAAAAATGAAAAAGAAGGTGAATGGTCTTATGCCAAAATCTATAAAAAAAAAAAAAAAGAGAAATGAATTATGGCGAAGAAAGAAGAAACTAAAGGTGGTGATTTGAGAAAAAAAAATGCTCGACCAATAGTTGAAAAAGTGGGATGATGAAGTAAGGTTATCTAGTGCTTAAAAGTGGTTGTGTATAAAGCTAAGAGATTGAGTTCTTTTACTTGTAAATCCTTCATATTCTTTCTTAACCTCTACCTAAGCCTAACGCTACAAGCTTATTAAAGACCTATTGATCCAATGTAATGTGATTTTTCTACAATAGTGGAGACTGGTTTGAAATGTAAGCCTATGGAGTTTGTTTTTATGAGTGATGCCATGAAATTTATCATATCTTAGAGGCCAAGACTTGTATTCATGAATTTTATGCATAAAATCATCCGGATGTTTGGATTAATGGATTGTGGTAAGATGGATGTTAAGAGTCAATAACGACCTTAAGATTGATGTTTAGATTACTTTTGGACTTAGGTGAAATTTAATGATTCTATATGCAATATGTTAAGTGCAATTTTGAGACAAAAATTGAATTACTCTTGGTTAACAATAGTATTGCTTTACTTTGATTCCCACCGTAGAATTCATCTCTTGTTTTCACTTGAATTGCTAGAGACTAGCAATAAGCTAGTTGGGGGTTGTGATGAGAGCCATAAAATGCATCTTAATCGTACTTATTTATTAGCACTTTAGGGTTGATTTAGGTTTTAATTGCATTTTTTATTCATTAACAACTCTAAAGTGGTATTCTTGGAACATTAACTTATTTCTTGCATTTTCAGGTATCTTGAGTTAAAAAAAGATGGAAAAAGCATTCGGTGCTTGAAGCAAGATGATTCGATGCATACCAAAGTGGAGCCATGGCTGCGGAAAGATAAAACAAAGAATATTTCTACCAATCAGGTCAAGGTGCACCCTGGATGAAGTTGGGGCGCACCCTTCAGAAAGAAGCCTCAAAGATCCAACAGGTCAAGGTGCGCCTTGAAGGGCTGAGGTGCACCCTGGATGAAGCTGAGGTGCACCCCACCGCACAAACAATAAGCCTGACAAAAGCCAAGGTACGGCGCGACTAAATCCAAGGTGCAGCTCGCGCACAAACTCTGTTCTCCGAGTTAGACCGTAATTAGGTCTTTAATGATTTGTTCAAACCCTAAAACACCCATAGGCCTTGTACACTATAAATAGACCACTTAGGGTTTGTAATTAGGCATTCAAAAACCTAGAAAACTCAAGGAAACAACAACTTTTCCTCCATCAAAGTGTGCAACCATGAGCCCCATGGCTAACTAATCTCTAAGCAAGGCGAAGGGATGAATCCCTAGATGTAGTTGTTTCTATTTCCCTTACTTGATTCAGTTGTAATAGAGCTTTAGCGTTCAAAATTGTTATGATTTACTTTTTAATCTAATTATAAGATTTCATCTAATCCGGTGATTGTATCTTTCTCCCCCATATAAGTATAGTCATGCTCTTCTTATGTGATGTTGTAGAGGTGTGATTGAGTCCGATATATTTCTCTTATAGATTTGTCCATTACTGCAGTATTGTCATCATGATATATTGTCGTTTCCTGATGTGATGCATCACTATAAACCACAAATCTTTCATCACCAGAAAGAAGCATTAATACCGGGGCAGTAGTCAGTTTTTCTTTCAACAGCTGAAAACTCCTCTCACATTCCTCTGACCACCTAAACTTCACGTTCTTCTTGGTTAATTTAGTCAATGGTCCAGCAATCATAGAAAATTTTTGGATAAATATCCTATAATAACCAGCCAACCCCAAAAAGCTTCTAATTTCAGTTACACTCGTGAGTCTTTCCCAATTCAACACTGCTTCTACTTTTTGTGGGTCAACTGCTATCCCCTCTCCCGACACGACATGCCCTAAGAAAGATATTTCGCTCAACCAAAACTCACACTTAGAGAACTTCGCATATAATTTCTCTCTCCTCAAAATCTCCAACACTATCTCCAAATGTTGCATATGCTCCTCTTTATTCTTGGAATATACCAAAATATCATCAATAAACACAATCACAAATCTGTCCAAGAATGGTTTAAACACCCGATTCATAAGGTCCATAAATACTACAGGAGCATTAGTTAACCCAAATGGCATCACTAGAAACTCATGATGGCCATAACATGTCCTAAAAGCAATCTTAGGCACGTCCCCCTCCTTTATCCTCAATTGATGATAACTCAATCTCAGGTCTATCTTAGAAAACACTCTAGCTCCATCTAACTGCTCGAATAAATCATCTATCCTGGGCAAAGCATATCTATTCTTGATGTTGATCTTATTCAAATGTCTATAATCAATACACAACCTCATTGTTCCGTCCTTCTTTTTGACAAACAACACAGGGGGTCCCTAGGGTGATATACTAGGTCAGATAAGCT